>OY796674.1:6509121-7161661 GCA_963680715.1 Tetragnatha montana | reverse complement strand
TTGAAACAAAAAGTTTCATATCAATATGAAACTGGATGTACTCAGATTTGAAATCGTCATTTTCCTTAGTGTACCGGTAAAAACTAGTCTTGAATTAAATTGAATTCAATATGATAATTGAATTCGATTATTGCTAATTCTCTCTATCGCTCGCCAACCCACAGAAACTGCTTATGCAGTTCCCTTGGGATTACTTCGCGACCATGCTTGGTAAATGGTTTCTAAACTTGTTAGTCAAAAGCGGAGCCTTCAAGTCTCAAGATTAGCTTGAGCTTACCTGCTAACTTTCGTCGATCACCCTCATTTTTCCATCCCAAAGATATCCCATCCGTACAAATTTTACCTAAAACATTGAATAAGTAACATTTATCGAATCTTTAACATTTTGCAATTGGCGAAATCAAGACAACCCATACTTCTAAACAAACTTTGCCGATACCGATAACCGTCAAGATAACAACGCTATTTTTACAGCTAAAAATGTTACATCTGAACAAATAATTTTATTCCTTTTTTTAATTGAATACTTTAAAAAAATACACCCTCTTTTTGCTCAAAGCATAAGCGTTTTATATAATATAGATTCGAAAACAATTCAAACAAACTTAAATCTTCAATAACATTGTAAGAGCTTTCGGTAAGAAGTTCAAATTACGTAAACATTGAATAATAATAATAAAAGCTTTCTTTTAACTGCCCTCTCAAGCGATATTGACTATCCTTATTGTGACATTGTCAGATGTTAATGAGATTTAAAAAGTTTTGCGAAAGAAAAGCTATAAACAACGCATCTAGGTTATTGTATTCTTCACTTAATTGTGAACTGTTAGGAGATGAATAATTGCTATTGCTGTCAAACCATTGTTTGTGTATATATGTGAGTTAAGAAATTTTTCTTATTCAATTTAAAAGCGAAAGTTGACATCTGTAAAATCATCTAATTAAAAACAATGAGGTGAGGCTCTGAAAACTGTGTCATTAGAAAAAAAACGTTAGTTAGTTCTAATGTATTTATTAATTTAATGAAGAATTATTAATAACCAACATTGATTGTTTCGTTAGATTTTTTCTAACTATGATAATGGAAATCTCTTTATCATAATTAGATAATAATCTAATTTGAAGTGTAAAAGTTGTGTGATTTTCTTCCCTGTTTAGCATCTAGAATGTTTCATTAAAAATCTACATTTTTCTGAGTGTCATGGGGTAGTCCTCCGATGTAACAATGGAATAAATAATTAAGAATTAAGAATAATAAATAATTTTGGTGGAATATTTTTTTCCTAATTTGTTCTATTATTAAACAAATTCATGGGAATTCTAAAGTAAAAGTGGAAATTGCTCAAAAATTAAAATGCTTGACACCTGGAGGGATTTTAATGCTTCTAATCCAAAGTAATAGACATGGAATGTATTAAAACTTCTATAAACAAACCTGCAACTCTCTTGTGAAAACCGGGCTTATAGAAAAGTTAAGCTTAATTTTTAAACGTAATCTGATAAAACGAACCTTTTATTAACCCTTTAACCTTTTAACAGTGGTAATAGCCTATTCCCCGTCCGTTTTCTTTTCATATTAGTATCTGTGAAAAACCATTACCCCATTCAAACATATTCCAACACTCACTTTGAAGGGGTAAAAAAAAACATATATTCACACATTGACTGGATACACCCCATATCCGTTGAATATTAAAAAGAAGCTCACACACAATCACTGAATAAATCTTTTCACTCTCACTCAGAAAGAAAGAATGGGCTTCTCCTCGCTCGGTGAAGTATAGCTGATGCATCTTCTCGCGTTTTCACTTCTTGTTGCAATTAGACCGAGGAGAGAAGAGGGGAGAGAAAAAAAAAGAATCACGCTTGCGGGTCATCTCGAGAGTCACAGGGATGAGATGTGGCGGAAGTGAATCGTATTTTTCTGTTGAAAGTGAGAGGGATGAAGGTTGGGTGGCAGTAGTGGTCAATGGCCAATTGCGGTTTGCTCGTGTTATTGTAAAATTTTAAGGTTGGCTACAATTTTGCAAAATGTCACTGTATGTGTGGCATTTTGCAAAGTTGAATTGAGTTGATAAGTGTCTTGTTTCAAAATTCAACCAAAAAAAATTTTACACAAGAAATTTGACTAGGAAAAAAATTCAAGCATTTTAGCTTTACGAGGAAAATTTTATCGATAGGTCAAGTGTTCATGGAGCATAATGAATTTCTGGAATTCTAGCTTATCTTTGGGGCAAAGGGGTCAAAAATGACCAAAAACATGCTTACCTAATATTTGGACGGCCCTGTAGACACAATTGTTCTTTTGAAAAATCCAAGAGTCTGCGGGAATGTCCTGGTGTTCTCAGTTTAGGATTTGAAATTTTTAATTTTTTTCTTTACCGTTGATATGTTCACAGGTTATGTTCATATCAGAAAATAATTATTTTTTAATTTATAAAATTTTAAAAGACAAATGAAATTTTGAAGACTCCACCAGGTACCATGAATTACTACAAGCCTTTAGAAAGAATATTTAAACGGTTACCGAATTTTCGTTTAGAATAAATGTTTAGCTAATGTATTTTTCACTAAATAATAGCATTAAAGGGGAACTAAAATGGTTTTACAAACACAATACTATTAGTAAAACTTTGATATAGATTAAAATATTTTGAGAGTGTCCAGAAACAGTCTTATCAGCCTGAAGAGTTATTTAACCTGAGTAGTTCAAAAATTAAGTAAAAAGTAATTCAGACCGAGTTAAAAAAAACAATGTAGAGCACTCGCCTAACCGGGGGTAATTTGATTGAGCAGTGGGACAATAATAAATTTTGGAAATTTAATTTTGTAAAGAGATATTTTACTGAGCATATTATCCTAGATTAAAAAAAAACGAGCCAAAGCCCTGATATTAAGAGTCAAATTTCAAAAAACCCTTTTTTTTAGAGGAAGACTCCTAGACCTCAGACGTAAGACTAAGGCACACAAAATTTAAAAAAATATGCGACAATGCTTAAATTTAAAACAAAAATCTACATTTACTAACCTTTAATGTGAGGATGTAATTAATGGTAAAAGATAGAGCCCCCCCCGGAAACTAAAGTTACGGCCCTGCAGAAGCCGTGGGAGTTTTAGGTGGAATTAAAGGAACGAAGCACTAAAACTGTTGAGAAACACTGATGTAGACACTTGGTAAAGCTCACCCTTACCAACCCCAACTGTCATTCCCAGTTGACAAAAAGAAAATTTCCTTTCACGAGGATGGGATTTTTCCAACTCGCTTCCGATCTGTTCCGATTATCTGGTCAGCTGGGTGGCGTGGGTAACTGGTCCACGGATTGTTCGCCTAGAAAAAAAAAGAGCTTCTGTGCGTGGTGAGAGAACCGATGAAGTTCATTGAGAACGTGCCTTTGAAATCACGGCGAAGTGCTTTGTGTCATGTCTGGAGCTGTTTTTGCTTCTAATAACCGTTTCACACATCGCTGCTTCTTCTAGAGATCTAGTTGTGTAAAGAAAGAAACTAATGAGGGAACGGAGAGATACTTTTAGTGAGAGAGGGAGAAAGCAATGTAGAGCTGTGATGCTGTTAATGGGTTGGGTCGGTGTTTCTCAATCTTTTTAACGTCATTCCCCATAAAAGGTCCTTTCTGAAACTTACAGGCCCCCTCTGAAGGACTTTTTAGTTGGGAAGCAGAATTATTATGTACGACTCACAGCACCCCTGGCGACAAAATAAAAAAGTAAAAAAAAAATATTAAAAAACTGAAGGATATACAGCGAAAACTTCACTACAAATATTGTTGCCAATACTATGAAGAACTCACTGGAAATAATTTCGTGAAAATTCGCGGAAGTATTAGCATGTAAAATTAACACTCTTTTCCAGTCCCCATCATATTTCTGAGTTATTATGTTTTGAGTTATATTGTTTTGTGGTTTTTTAAAATTAGATACTGATAAAATCTCTCTATATTAAAAAAAAGTAACAGTGACCGCCGCCGTGGCCGCCGCCGCTTTTGAAAATTTTATTTTTGAACACTTTGAACTCTCACTACGCAAAAACTATTTATTCCACAGAAATTTGTGAAATTTTAAACATTTCTAGACAAATGTATGAGGATCGTTTTCGTTCTAAAAGCTAATAGATGAGATAATTAGTTCTAGAGTTATTTAATGTCAAAGTCGAAAATTATTTTTTTCTGCTGCGAGTTCGCCCCCAGAAAAATTTATTAGCAGCAGAAATATGATATTTTGCAGACACATACTCTTAGATGTGCAGTTTTGCACCACGTCGCCCATTTTTCGAATTTCGAATTAGTTTTGGAGTAATTAAATTTTAAAGTTTCGAAATTTTTGACGGTTTTTCTGTTTTTTTGTTATAAAAGCAAAACTAATCATAGTAGAACTATGATATTTTAAAGACACATACAAATATTTTTTATAAAAAGATTGGCTTTTTGTTTTTTCAAGAATTCTAATTAGTTTTGGAATGATTAAGATTCAAAGTTTTAATTTTTTCTTCTCTTTCTTGCCATTCACTAGAGAAACAGACCAGTTTTAAGCGTGTTTTATGATGAGTCTGATTTATTTTATTTTCAACAATGCTTTTTTCTTCAAACTGGTTGATGATTATTAGTAGACTTGCTGGATATTTTTTTAACTAAATTATTCATAAGCTAGAAAAGAATATATTTCAACAACATTTTTTTCTGTTAATTTGGAGGAACGATCCGAATTAAATTATTTATGCAAGAGAGAGGTATTTTCGGTATTAATTAAGCTTAATTAATTAATTAGGATTAATTAAGCCAAGAGGGTGGTGCTGGATTGTTGAGATGAACAAGCGAGCTCTGCTCGCTAAGATCGCGAAGCGATCTGAAAAGAACTGCGAAGCAGTTACGGGGGTTGGTGAGCGATAGCGAGCAGGGGGCAGGCCCCCTAGTTTTATAAAAAAAAAAATGCAAATTTGCATACTTTTTCTTTTTTGAAAAGTGATCCTATTGAGCGGAGTCGACTGTGTACATCCCTAAACAAAATCAATCACTACTTTCCTACCCCGTTATTTCACCAAAACCACACAAAATATTTCCCACTCTTATACCGACAACAGCCCACACCAAGCTCGAGCCATTATTATTATTCTCGAATTATATAACATACACACAATGCTCATAACATTACCACACGCGTATTCCTAATGTTTTCCCGTTTTCCCTTCGATCACTGTTATTTGGTTTCGGAAATAGGGGTGCTCGTCTCTAGAAACATCACGGACACACCTTGTCCGTCATTATCACGTTTGTTCTACACGATGATCGAATGCGTGTGCTCTACCCCTGCTTCCCGGAAAAACGGGGTGTTTGTTGTAAAATGTACCGTTTTTCTTTGTTCTACTTCCGCCAATCACCTGTAGGAACAATGTGTGCTTGTATGGTTTTTTGATGAATGTTGTGTCTTGGAGAAATGTGCTTGTTTTTTTTTTGTCAATACATTATACCTACCACCAGGAGAAAAACTTTGACAAAAAAAAAAATAAAACTCTGAAAAGAAGTACAAAGACAAATGATAGCCACGCAGATATGGCACAAAATGGTTGTTCATCGTTTATGAATTACCATCATCCCTGAAATTGAGTGGAAAAATTCGTTTCCATAACAATCGCAACAATATTGTATACCTGGAACCGCCATTGAGTGTTCCTATTGCTTGTGGAACCCTTGACAATACTTCGCGGGACCTCAGGGTTCCGCGGAACCCTGGTTTGGAAACGCTGCTCCTGGCGGTATGACTATAGTTAGTTAGCTACAATTCCATTATCGGCCTCATTCAAAATAGCCAAAGTATTTTGAACGACAAATTTTCATATAGTATAATTATAAGTTGTCATAAATAAAACAATGTGTTTTAATAAGTTAGTTAGCAATTTTCGGCGATATTTATGTTACTTGGCGCCTATATCATCTTTTCGATTTATAACGGGACAGATAATTATGGAACTGTATGTAAAATTTAGGAAGTCTTGAATTTTGCGTGAGAATTGATTTGATTAATGTTGTAAAAGGATGTAGTAAAGTAGAATTTTTAGGTAATGTCAGATACTAAGATTTTCTTCCTTTAGATTTTTTTAAGTCGGCAACACATGGATATGAAAACTAATAGTTTCTAAATTTTAAAAATTCATTGACATAATTCAGTTTCTCAAGTTCTTGATGGTTTACTGTATCTTCCTATAAAATATGATCATAGGATTCTTCTTTTTATGCCTTTAATGATAAATAACTAAATTAAGTGCTAGGCATTTTGATTTAATGTTGTTTATAGGTTTGAAAAACTAAGTCTTCATATTTACATAATATAAACACTTATTAAAACTAACTAGCATTTCACCAACAAAACCCAAACCTTAATTAATTAAATTCTTCCATACAAAAACCATCAATTCATTTTAATATTTGGATTTTATAGCACTCTAGAATTCATCTTTACAATTCAAAACACATTCAGATAAATTCTCTAAGCATTCTCTCTTAAGTAATGGAATTACTAGTTCATTAAAAGGTGTTTTCTATATGTTCCTAAAAACTTAATGAACCCTACATAGACAAACCGCATTGAACAGCACAAACTGTGACTTATGGATCTTGTTTCTAGAGAATTTTTAATTCTTTACAAGAATAAAATATCAGTTGCTCGACTTAAGAATAGTTTATAAACTGAAAAAGTTGAAATACTCGACCTGAAAAACGACAAATGATCGTAATCTACTCGCAAAACGACATCCTTTTCAATTTAAAACGAGTTTGTAGAAGAAGAAAAGATAAAATCCTAGTACCTATTATTCCATTATAATATTTTTTTCAAAATTTGATCTTCTCTGAAGCATTGTTTTAAAAATACCGCTAAAAAACTCAAATACTTGACCTAAAATTACGTCACAAATATGTATAATCCACCTCCAAAATGACATTGTCAATTTTAAACCAGTTTGTTAAAGAGGCGAAAATTCAAGATTATTAATATTTTTCTCGGTAAAATCTCTGAAGATCTTTTGAAGAAGCATTGTTTTATGCGTTCCACATTCAATTCAAAGAAACCTGATCTAATTAAAAAACGAACAATGACCATCTTTTATCGTGAGTTTATTCCAGCAAATGGACTCGTTCAGGAAGTATCATCCCCTATTAGTTTTTCCACGTGATATCTGGAGGAAAGGTCTCCAATTATCATCTTTTCTCTCTCTCGGCAATCGTAAAAATGAAAAATGCAGCATTCCCCCTGCAGAGCAGAATGTTCTTCTAGCCTCGATCTGAGAAAGATGGAATTTTAAAAAAATTGGCCAGTTAGAACTTGAGAGGTTTTTTTTTTATGTCGATGATTTTCCTTCGGTGTCTTTTTCCATTTGTTTTTTCAATTAGTTGGTTGTAGATCATACAAATTTATGTCACTGTAGACCGGAATTGTTTCCTCATGATTTTATAAATGTGTGATTGAAGATGTCGGAAAAGAATCTGATTCCACAAAAAAAAAATTGAGTTTTGTTCGTGACATAGTTATGGGGTTTCAATGTTTTAGTTAACATAAATTACATGGTCTGAAGATGATAAGGTATACTACCTAATATCAGACTATTATTTTAAGTTGTTTTTTTTATGATTTTTACCTCTTTGTTGATTAATTATAATTGTAGGTACGAAGGGTAGACCTTAAAAGTGGTTGTTTCCTAACTTTTTATTTTGATGTATTTTCTGACAGCCCCTCAAATAATGTATTAAATTTTTGAAAATGATGAAAAATTGAAAATTATTGCAGGCATTTTGCTAGTTATCTCTTTTTAAATGCGTCCAGCACATTGATTTTTCACAAAAAAATCACTATGTAAAACTTTTTTGAAAAAGTTCTTAAAATTTTTATTAATTAAATAAAAAGTTTAAAGAGATCTGAATTTTTGTGTCAAAATTAAAGTTAAAGGTAACAAAAGTATGTATGTCAAAATACCAAATCTTTATCCTGAAAGGTTCTTGACTTTTATCAATTTAAAGAAGAAAAATTGTGAAAAAAACATCATAGAGAAAAACTCATTTTAAGGTAAAATGCCTCCCTTAAATTTCTTTTTCTGATATTTCACTTTTTGAAAAGTTTAAAAATTGTTAAGCTTTTATTTTAGAGTAGAATTTATAAGTTTAAAAAGGGCTATAAGTTGGGTTTTTTTTTTCTGGTATTAGGTCAACCGGAAAGTTTTGTCGCTTCATGGAGCGTCTGTATAGAGTGAATTGTTGGTACTTTTCCATTATGATAAATCAGTAAGATACTTACAGCCATATTCATAGCCATCAGCGTCGATGTTAACCAGCGGTTAAAGAAAGAAAAAGTAGCTTTCCGTTGACTCTGATTGGTGGAATTCTTCTTTGACCGAGGATTTAACACTGACGCTGATGGCTGTGAATACGGCTGTTAAACTTCTATCTCAAGTCGATTTGGCGAATTTTCTCTCTTTTTCATTTGTCTAATTTTTCGAATTTTCTTTATTCTAAAATTAATAAGAATTTTTTACTTCAAGTAGCCATCTATAAAACCTTATGTAATTAAAATTCAAATTAATTGAACTCTTTTAATTTAAGTAATATTTAGATTGTATGAATAATCTTATTCATTTCATAAATTGAAACTCATTTTATACTCTTGATGAGCGGCTGTGGATTTCTCAGAAATCCAGATTCCAGCAAATGATCTTCCGGATTTTACTTAATCGAGGGTTAGGGATCCAGCCATTTAATATGGATGGCTGTGATCGAACTATCTGGATGCCTAAGAAAAAATTTAAATCTAAATTAGATTTTCCACATGATAATGTTAAAAATAACTTCAAATTGAATTGTTTTAAGAAACTATCTAGTTAATTGTAATTTAAAAATCTTAATTTTAGGAAAAATATAAATAGTAGGGGGAAAATAGCTAAAAAAAGGGCCATTTAGGGAACAAATTTGAACAAATGATTTGGCAACGGTTTTCGGCTCTACTAGATGTACTTAATGAGAAAACGAAAGTTTACCAAAATCGGATCGTGGGAAGTGGGTTTTTTTTCAAGATGGCCGCCATAAACATGGAAAATCAAGAAATCCTATAAGTTTTGTGTTCAAAACGTAAATAAACGTTCTTCAATGTCTGATTTGAGTAGAATAAGTATGGTACTGGGTAAACTGAACGATTTAAAAATAGTTTGCAAAATCTGGCAACCGGGAATGTTTTTTTTCCAAGATAGCTGGTGGAACTTTCATATAAAAAGATGTGATGATTCTGAATTTTTATGAAATATATTTTCACAGATTTTTATAAAATATATTATTTAATTTATTCTTATTTTAATAATTTTTAATTCTAAGTAATGTAATAATGCTCAGGATACAATTAAGAGGCAGATTTTATAAGATGCAGGCAGAAATGCGGGGGTCATTATTGAGACCATTTTTGATTTTGAGGAAATTTATATTGTGGGTCCCTTCTAATGATTTTAGAATACCCGTATTTTTTCTTTTTCCCCAAAAAATAATTTTTTGGCCTAAAAAAATTCCGAAAGTTGGTCGCAACCCAGTATTTTTTTCGAATCGACATCTTTTTGTACTCCTTTTTCTCTGTGCATTGAGGGTCAATCAAAGTAATTCTGGTGATAACAACATGTCCTTAGGTACCTAAAACAAATTTTTTTGTGAATTTCATGGTTTACCTTCAGTGCAACCTGAAAGGGATCGCCAAACTTTGTCGCGGAAAGTGAAAAAACGCCAAATTTGAGCCCTTATGGACCCCATCATTGAGGGTCAACACAGTTTGGGGGGTTAACTTGTGTAGTACTACTCAGTATTGACTTATTTAGCCCATTTATCGCATCGTTGACCCTCAGAGCTGCCGGAAAATAGCTACTTTTGTAGCTAACAAAGCAAAAAAGGGTCATTTTGGTGACCCTGTATTTCAGAGCATTAAGGGTCAATGAGGAACTTGAAAATGGCATTTGGTAGTATGAGACCTGCACTTTAAGAGACAATTGACAGATCTTTGGTTTTCAGCCCTGCGAGTACTTGAGTACTTAAAACTGACTTTTGTAGCTAACAAAACGAAAAAAAGGTCAATTTGGTGACTGTATTTCAGAGCATTTTAGCTTATAAAAGTAGCTATTTTCCGGCAGCTCTGAGGGTCAACGATGCGATAAATGGGCTAAATAAGTCAATACTGAGTAGTACTACACAAGTTAACCCCCCAAACTGTGTTGACCCTCAATGATGGGGTCCCATAAGGGCTCAAATTTGGCGTTTTTTCACTTTCCGCGACAAAGTTTGGCGAACCCTTTCAGGTTGTACTGAAGGTAAACCATGAAATTCACAAAAGAATTTGTTTTAGCTACCTAAGGACATGTTGTTATCACCAGAATTACTTTGATTGACCCTCAATGCACAGAGAAAAAGGAGTACAAAAAGATGTCGATTCGAAAAAAATACTGGGTTGCGTCGTGCGACCAACTTTCGGAATTTTTTTAGGCCAAAAAATTTTTTTAGGGGGAAAAAGAAAAAATACGGGTATTCTAAAATCATTAGAAGGGACCCACAATATAAATTTCATCAAAATCAAAAATGGTCTCAATAATGACCCCCGCATTTCTGCCTGCATCTTATAAAATCTGCCTCTTAATTGTATCCTGAGCATTATTACATTACTTAGAATGAAAAATTATTAAAATAAGATTAAATTAAATAATATATTTTATAATAATCTGTGAAAATATATTTTATAAAAATTCAGAATCATTACATCCTTTTATATGAAAGTTCCACCCGCCATCTTGGAAAAAAACCATTTCCGGTTGCCAGATTTTGCAAACTATTTTTATATCATTCAGTTTACCCAGTACCATACTTATTCTACTCAAGTCAGACATTGAAGAACGTTTATTTACGTTTTAAACACAAAATTTATAGGATTTCTTGATTTTCCATGTTTATGGCGGCCATCTTGAAAAAAACCCACTTCCCACGATCCGATTTTGGTAAACTTTCGTTTTCCCATTAAGTACATCTAGTAGAGCTGAAAACCGTTGACAAACCATTTGTTCAAATTTGTTCCCCTAAAAACCTTATTTTCCCCCTACTAAAAATTTTGAGCTGAAAAGAAAAGAAATAAAAAGTTATCATAGATATAAGGAAAGCCCAGATGGAGATCGATCCCCCCCCCCCCAAAAAACAAGCCAAGATGCCAAAGTCACTTTTGATAAAGTTACAGTTTATGTTGGTCTCATTTAATGGAAGAGTAGTAAAAAATATAACGCATACAGAGTACAGACGCGTAGCAAAGAGCACCAAAAACAAAAACCAACCAACCAATTTAGTACAGACGCTCCCAAATGCAACGCTGTAGCAAAAAGCACCAAAAACTAAATACAATCAACCAATCAACCAAATGCGACAGAACTTTCCGGTTGACCTAGTATTGTTTATTTTGGTGCTGATGGATATCAAGAATTTGGATTATGTTGTTGTTTCTTAGGCCAGTTTGGAATATCAAAGCTCCATCCGTAAAGCAATCCAAGATCTCCTATATGCTGATGTGGACTCAAGAACCTATATGAAATTGGCCAAGATCTCCTAGTCCCGATTCACAGAAAGAACCTGATGTCTAAATCAACGAATAGAGATGCGATCTGCTGTTTGTGAGTTGTATTGTTGATATTAATAATAATTTCATTTACTAATATTCTTTGTTTGGTTGTGGGAGACACAGGAGCATAGTTGGGTGGTCCTAGAAGTTTTTAAGATTTCTATTTTATATTGCATGTGTTGTGATGCCTTGATCACATTGTGTCCTTCTGAACCACAGGATCAGTTGGGTGGTCCTAGAAGTTTTTAAGATTTCTATTTTATATTGCATGTGTTGTGATGCCTTGATCACATTGTGTCCTTCTGAACCACAGGATCAGTTGGGTGGTCCTAGCAGTGTTTAGATTTCTATTTTATAGCATGCTGTGCTGAGTGATGCCTTGATCACATTATGTTCTTTTGAACATATGAACATCCTTTTGAATCACATGATCATATAGTTGAGTGGTCCTAGCAGTGTTTAGTTTTCTATTTTATAGCATGCTGTGCTGAGTGATGCCTTGATCACATTATGTTCTTTTGAACATATGAACATCCTTTTGAACCACAGGATCATATAGTTGGGTGGTCCTAGCAGTGTTTAGATTTCTATTTTATAGCATGCTGAGTGATGCCTTGATCAATTTTGAACATATGAACATCCTTTTGAACCACATGAGCATAGGTAGGTGGTCCTATTAGTGTTTAGATTTCTATTTTATTGCATGATGTGTGTTGCCTTGATCACATTATGTCCTTTTGAACCTCAGGATCATAGTTAGGTGGTCCTAGTAAGTAGTGTTTATATTTCTATTTTATTGCATGCTGTGTGTTGCCTTGATCGCATTATGTCCTTTTGAAACACTTTAGCTTTCGAGTGATACTGCCTGATTTTGCTTAGAATCAACAAATATATTTTAGTCGTAACATTTGTAAATCGAAATGCCACTTAGAAATCACATAGTCTTGTATATAAAGCCACCTTAGCAACTTAAATTTTGATAACCAAATATTTAGTGATTTATTAAAATTATTGGCAGATGCTATCATTAGAGATTTAAAATATTTATATTTAATTATTATAAGTCAGCATCCGGATTGTGGATGTTTTTCGTCTACTGATTCTCGATCTATTAAATTAGATCTATGAGTAGGAGTTTATGATACTATTCTAACAAATCGAGTATACTGTTCAAAGAGAACTATGAATGCTCTAATTTTGCAACAACACAAACATCAACACATATTAATGATGCATTGTTTTCCAGCAATTCCAGTGGGTAAGTTAATTTATTAGTTATTTGGGTAAAAATTCTGCTCCCTATAGTCTCCCACACCTCTCTCTGCTTGTAGATACTAATTATTAATCAGTCACAATTGTTTGTGACGTTCACTTTGTTAATTGTGTAAGACAACAATTTCAAGAATTTTGTATATAGCATCGCTCCATCTGATTATCCGTGACGTCATTATATTACATTACGTTTAAAATATCACCATATTATAAAATGCATAAACACTACTATTAATCACTGATGAGCAAAGTTTTCAGCTCAAGAAACTTTTGTTTAGTGTGTTTTGCTGTAAAATTGTTATCCGCTGATGATTTCAAGTCTTCAATCGGAATTTTTATATTATCCCTAGCATTTGTGCAATTTCATTTTTTAAAACAGTGCTTTGGAGGATCTAGAAGTTTATTTAAAAATTTTCAACTATTTATGGAAATTCTGAAAAAAAAAACGGAAAGAGTAAAAGGAATTTAATGAGGGTTATGGAATATCTTTTTGTTCTTTTTATTGACATGTTTTTTGAACGCGGGGTGTCTGTGTTCCGGTATCTACCACGTGGTTACGCTCCTTTTTCAAGGAGATATTTTTCATATCCAACATCCCCATAATTATACACTTATTGAATCCTTTAATGTATCTATTATTACTTTCTGGTACCTAAAATTTCACCCCCCCCCAAAAAAAACAGTAAAAACTTCTGATTGTTTTTAAAAAAATTAGATTGCATCTGAAAGCATTTTTTAAATGCTTTCAATGGAATAGAATCAAGTTAACTTTGATTAAAAATACTTAATATAAATAGATATATACCAAAATTTTCAAAAAGGAGAAAGAATATTTGTTATCTGTAGGAATGATTTAATTTTCAAACTTATATTTAGTCAGCATCAAATATCCCTATTGTTAAACCTAATGAGGCCAACGTAAAATATCTCAGAACTAATACCTAACCTGAGATTATTTCGTGAGGTATTACGAGCCTATTTCCTCATCTTAAACTGGATAAATATTCCAGAAGCTTCTAAAGTTATTAATTATCATCTGAAAGAGGATATTCTCGATATTAAATCTTCCTTTCAAAACAGCTCAAACGTTAAATATAACCACTGAATAAGGATTTACTCCCGAATTGCGATAACAACCTGTATTTTGCATGCATAATGTTCAATAGAGATCTCCCTTACGATGGTATCCATACGAAAAATAAAACTCCTATTCAAACAATCTCCTTAAACTGTTTGTTGCCATCAGCAACACCCAAAGAAGAAAACGACACCCATACTAGTTCCGAGATCTTTAATCAAAGTTGGTGCTGCTCATCTCCAAGAAATCTCTCTAGTGAATCCCCGTTCAGTTTCCCTTTCCGTATCACGCTGTTATCTTGTTTATTTTCGCGGTTTCTTCCAAATGGGTTTTTCGTCTGCGAATATCGTGGAATGGGTGTTCTTCCCGTAGAGGGGATAGGAGAAGTGATGAAGTTTTGTGTGGTAACTCCGTGGTCAAAAGCAATGGGTGGAGGAAAAGATATCTTAGAAATTATATAGAAGGCTGGATTTTGTAGTCTATGTCATAGAAAAATTATTGGAAAAAGGGATTCCGATTTTTTATAAGAGGTAAAACTATAAAAAAAATCTTCATAGAAAGTTTTATTTGCTATGATTTTAAAACACCACAAATTTGGAAAGACCGAACTCCCAAATGATATATCATGTTATTATATGGAGGAAAATTTTCAAAAATCCTTCCATTTAGACTTGTAATAAACCATACAGATTGTTTTTGAGTAAATTGTTATCAGTTTAAGCCAGTATATACGAAGAAAATTGTTTTTATTAACCAAGGTAAGAACTAAAGTTAGGTCTGGTTTTTTAAAAATGGCTTTGGATGGCAGATGAGAAAATCTCATAACTCCATCTAAAAAATTTGTGACCAAACTGCGATCTGAATGGATATTTCCAGACTCCACTTCATAAGATATTAATGGTTTTTCAGGTAATAGTTCCAATGCTAGTTGCTGTTCGAAGGCTCTTATTGGTCCTTAAATCGAGGCAAAAATCTTACGAAGTGGAATCTGGAACTATGCAATATTGAGCTTCGTGTGAGTGGTGAAAAAAGCCACGCTCACTACAATGGGTGTATGTGTTCACAGCTCGCTCTATGCATTTTACCTCTTTACGGTGTTCGCTGGGACTTCTCTTTGTCTCGTCTTTTAATAAACTCGTGAGCGCGGTATAATGTCTTCCTACACGTCTCACGAAGCGAAGAGATTCACCCTCCAATTATTCAATGAGCAAAAACCGGGCGAGATGTAATCGATCCATCAAACTCAATAATCGGAGTCCCATAAAATCACTCGATCCTTCTGGAGATTAAGGACATAATAATATTGGCATATTTATTTCAATTTGTGTCTGGCATCATGTGGTCTCCATTATCATTTATAAGTGCATGATGCAAATGTTATGGGGATTAGGGGAGGAATAAAATTATTATGCAGGCCGTTTCGTACAGATTTAATGGGTGTGTATAAGAAAGAATAAGGGTAGGGATTTGGATGAGGACATTGCATTAATGTTCAATTTCAACTGAACTAGATCTCTCTTGTGATTTTAACATGCGTAATTATTTCAAATTTTATGTTGACTTTTTCCATTTTGATTGACTAAAATCAAGTTTGCCATTAGGAGAGACAATGAGAGCTAACTAGTTTGATAAATAATGCGTAGTTTTTTCTCTACCTACGTCTTTGGGGAAAAAATATTTTTTTGCCAAACACACTCGGGCTATTCACTAATTACGTGACACATTTTGGGGGTTGGGGTCCTGAAGATTGAGATAAGAGGGGAGGGGAAAGAGTTGAAATTTTGCGACAGAACTATTTTGGAATTCTAATTCCTCTCATTTTATACGAGAATTTCCCGTTTTTCCTGTTGTTTTTCTGTAGGGTTTTCTCTTAATAGCAAAATTGTGACGCTACAATAAGGGAGTCAATGAAGTGTGACAGTTTTTGACATATGGGGGGTCTAAAACCCTTGAAAATTGTGTTAAGTAATTAGTGAATAGCCTATTAAAATTACATCTACAGAAATAATAAGATATGATTTTTAGTATTACCATTATAGATATATTTATTTGTTAGTCGATGAGTAGAATACCACAACTTTAGAATTTTCGTTTACTATAAAACTTATACGCAGGTCTTATAATCGAATATTTTTTTTTGATAGTATACATTTAGTAGTGTCTTGGTTACCAACATTTTATGTTTATGAACCTATGTTCATTTATGTTTAACACCCTCATTTATATTCATAGCTTTAAAAGGTGTTATTAATCAAGACATAATGCATCTTTTCAGGTATAAAAACTTTTTTTATCAAATACCGAAACCTGTAATCAATACAATGCATGTCATCATAAATTCTCCCTGCTTAAAATATTTTCATTATATGGCATTGTGAGAAATTTTCTTTGACTTATCGAATTCTTATTGACTTAAAAATCTTCGCCATGGCACAAGCATTGATGCTTAGCAAGGTTTCGGTAGTCATTAGACCTTACCACTTGAGAGTTCTCACAAACGCATTTTAAAGAACAAAAAATCCTATCTCAGAATAGATCTTCTGGCTATTATGTCAACATTTCTCGACCTTTTGTCGTTTTCGCGTCCATTCATTCCTACTGAAAAGCGACGCAGTTTCTCTCGACCAACGTGCCTCTAAATCGAAATCCGTTGTCTCGAACCAACCACACCGTTGTATCAAACTACGTCTTTACACACTTCGAAAATTTCTCCAGCAGAATTTACAACACTAGTCCATTAATCATCCCAACAAAGACTTTTCAACTCTACAAAAGAAATTGAGTGACGCAACTTCTTCTGCATCTTCCATTATTATACAATAACAGCAACAATCTTCCCTTTCCATCAGCAGGCGGCGCTCATGCGCAACTGTCGCTCCTCACGAAGCGAAGTGAAGTAACTCCGCGATGACGTCACTTGAACAATACGGTTCTCACGTCCTGATGTGTCCTGTCTGGCAGTTGTTTCTTTGTTGCCTTGGTAATTGGCGATCTCTTGCTAGATGAATGACTACCGCACGCTTATACCTGTGACGGTAATTGATTGAAGGAGGGGGAGATAGATGGAAACATCATCGGGCGAATTGCTTGCTTGTTTGCTTTGCTCTGCGGGAAATAAAAGTCCATTAGAAATAAACGAGAGTGTAGATTTTGGGGGGATAAGACGTGATAAAGGACTTTTGTTTTTGTGTGTGGTGTTCACAGGTGGAGAGAGAAATTGTATTTTTGACCACTGTATGTCCCTCCCTGAAGGAAATACTTCCGCGTATAATCTGAAGTATTGAGCAATACTTGAGAACAATACCGAAAGCAATATCTGGATTTGGTGTGTGAAGCTTAAACTTTTTTATACCTGTTCACAAATGTAATTAACAGGCTATCCGTGATTCCAACCTGATGCTTGCCCTCGGGTGGTAGCTTTTGACATAATACAGCTAACAGGGATTATACAAACCGGCACGAGGGCTTGTTATCCCTGTTGGAAAAGTGCTACCTTTTGGCAATATATGTATTTATATGTGCAATTTGCTATTGGCAATTGGCAATATGGCAATTTGCAATATATGTAAATTAATTAAGTTCAATAGTAATAAATAAGAAATGAAACTGTTCTCTAGTCCCAGCGACCAGTCTAGTTTGTGTTTACAGTTCTTTTCAATATTATTGGTAACTGGCGTGACATGGGGGAAGGGAAGAGGTATGGTGAAGTGTCACACTTTGTGTCATGTAGAGAAATTTTTTCAAAATAATATTTCAATAATGTTTTTAGGTAAGTAATTTTTTTTTATTAAGTAATAATATTAAGTTCCTTAAGTAATAATAGTTCAATAAGGTTGTTCATGGAAAATAAGTAAGCTAATAAATGCTAAAGGGATTGCTGGATAGTTGATAAATAGGTTAAAATCTATTAAAATTTTAAAGAGTCTCAACAAATTAGGAAATGATAAAATAGTGACTGATTTTATGTATAAAATTAGTTTTACTAATCGCACTACGGAGATTTCAATGCATAACTTTAAACCATTCGCAAATTTGTAATCCTCTATTATTCCGTACATCAAAAAAATCATTCTAAAACATGTATCAATGCACTTCGTTCTTTAAAGCATTAACGTGGCTCTTAAAGCATTTAAAATCTGCTAATAAAATCGTAAAAAACACCACTAAATGGTATCTTCGTGATCTACATCTTACTGCTACTACTTTGTTAATGTATAATGAAGACTCTCCAACCATGATTATGATCTTCATTTCTTACTGTCCGATGTGCTCTCCATGTAATCGCTTCATCATGACTAAACAGCGACACGGTTTATATTAATGCTCTCTCGGAAAGAATTATATTTTCGGGGCCCGCGGGTCACGACCGGATACAAAAAGCTGATGTGCTCAGTGGGCAATCTGGCGCGATCCGAAAGGCGTTTTATGGGCTATAAAACGGCTCAGCCCTTAATAAAAAGCTTGATTATGCCTCGCATCGCGCTTTTGCCGATTGATACCTCTATCGCTTTCAACTGACACTTCTTCTTTCACAATGACACACTTAAAAGGAACTGCCTCGAGTTGTGTCTCTGGAAAAAATCGAGATTGTCTTTCACCTTTAGCTTTTGTGATTTTTAGAACCCATAAATTCGATGCGGAAATGATAATAATTATGTATTTATTTACTAGCCTAGAAAATCATAATTGGGTTTAACGGGCTTGGTTTACTTATACGATGTTCCACAGTTTTTCAATGGATTGACAAAAAAGGCGTTAATGGTAGTGCCATTTCCTGTTAATATAATAGTCGTTGATAAATGTGATAAGGATTTGAATTGTTTTCTTTTAAGTTTAAATACTTGTTTTTTTATTGGTTATAGTAGCGTTACAGAAAAGCTCGGTGACGTAGAGGAAGCGCTTTGTTCTCCCACACCACAGGCCCGGGGTTCAAATCCCGGTCCACGGGCAAGGCAGACTCAGCCCTTCATCCCTCCGGGGTCGATAAAATGAGTACCAAGGTTACTTGGGGAAATCAAGAGGGGGTTAGCATCAAGCTAGCCATTCCTCAGCTGACCGTGACTTTCAGTCACATGTTCTGTAACAGTTCAGCTCAAGCCTCACCCAGTGGGGCTAGTTATACTGGAGTTTGAAGGTCCAACGACCTAGGTACTCCCTCAAATATCCCCCTTGATTTTTTTAGTAGCGTTACATGGCTTAACATAGACCATTTGCACAGTTGATAAGATCGTTAAAAATATATTAATGTAAAATTTGTAGGCTAGAGTACAGATTAATCCGGATTATCCACAAAATTAGGTAGAACGGGTATATAAGATAAAAATTTACCTATTTTAAAGGAAGGAATAAAATGATATGCGGATATAAATATGTTTGACCCAGTTTGTGAAATAATAAAATTTTTAATTGAAGACACTTAAAAAAAATATTCCACGGTTTTTTTCGTAGGTAATAATACAACAAGCCTTTTACGTTCTTCTCCCCCAAATTTAAAAATATTTTGCTGTTATGAATATGCTTAATAAGATGTACAAAAAGAATACGTTTTAGCCTAAAAGGAAATGTTTACATAACAGGTTACAGGTATTTTCCCCCGTAAAATAATATTTTACTTTTATAAGTTTTAAAGAAACTCCTACGAAACTTCAACTGAAGGTACATTAAGTTTATAGATGTTTGTATTTTAAATTGATAAAATATCTATGATGAAAATGTTGAATTGAGGTTGTTATATTAATCATCAAATATTAAATCTTTGTACAGTGACGGTATCAGTATACACTACAGGTTATTTGAGCATAAAGAAAATCTTAAACTATATGTATGCATTCAACCAACTGTTTGTTTAGTTTCTAGTAACCAGTCCCAAACGCTTCCTTTAATTTAAAGACTGATCTCGTAACAAAGGGCAGTTATTACCTTAAACAACCCCTACCAGTCAAAAAGAGGGAGGAAAGTATAATATAATGATATTTGCTTTTAAAAACAAATAAGTTTGGTTTAATTTGACTTTTATTTTGTAAGTTATGTTTGAATAACCCAAAATTCACTTATAAGAATCTCCTTGTAGTCGTTTGAATAGTTTTAGTTTCATAATTCCACCGACAATTTTAACGGAGTGATAGTAGGCATCAGAAACTATTGGACAAAGAGATTGAAAAAAATTTTAATGCAATCAATACATACTAATCTTCAGACAGATCTGAGATTTTATTAATAAAATATTTAGTTATTTATTTTCTTAAAATGATAATCGAGCTTCTCTTTAGAATTCTTGAAAATTATAATTTTTTTCTATGAAAAACTTCTAAAACATTTTTAACCAGTGGAAATATGAGTTTAATTCATACTGTGTAGATGCCGATGAAAAAGGTACACGCAGTTTTAGAAAGGTAATTCTGAAATTATTCCCAGATGAAACAGACTTACGTATTTTTAAAAGACAATACTTCTACTTTTAATTTTTGCCTACATGAGGCGTCATTGTAAAGATTAGAATGTAAAACATTCAAAATCGCAAAATCGAGTTTTTTAAGGTATTCTAAGGAATCCATTCTACCTTTAAGGGGTGAAAACCTGTAAAAGTACCTCGGCCTTGAGTATGGGGGTAATTCTTCATCTTCATGATGCCTACTATCACCCTGATGAGTTTATCGGTCAAATAATGAAACACCCTCCATATAATTCTTTAAAAAAAAGATACCATCGAATATTGTTTCTCCACAGCTTTCTTGGAAAAGAAAAAGATCCATCAAAAGTAACCCACACTCTTACGTCTCAAATACTACAAACAACACAGATTGCCAACAACATTTAACCTCTAAAAGATTCACCATTATAGGGGAAAATCCTCTTCAGATTAATTTTTTGAAGAATAAAAAAAGAAGGAATTTCCTTCATGTTTTCTAGGTCTTTGCACGGACGTGGGAGTATCAATGACCCATGTTTACAGATTGGTCAAAAGATAATTCTTTCGGCGATTAAAACAAACAAAGGAATATTTTACAGAGTTACGGAGGTATCATCCTTGAAAAAAAAACGTTCTTTATGTTATTCGAACCAAGGTTCATGTGAAGCTGTGAAAGTCAAGAACTTTGATGAGGTATTAAAGTGTAATAAATTATGCAGGTGCTTCTTCCAAGGTGAAGAATGTGATTCAGTCTTTATTGTTTAAATACAATGTTGATTTAGTAAGATACACAAAAATCACCTTCAGTGTGGTTTTAAGTTGCTAAGGTGATGAATAGCACAATGATAGTTTTATTGCTCTGAGATTAAAAACTTTATTGTTCTCCATGCCTCTTTATGAGATCATATGATTTTAAGATAATTATAATTAAACTTTAAGTAGTACAATATTTCTTATGAACTTGGCTATTTTTTTGTGGTTCTAACACTAAAAACAGTGTAAAGTTCATAATATTTTTCATGCCATTTTACTAACTTAAAATTCTATTGGAGACATTCTCTGAGACCGTTAAAATATAACGCAAGTAAGCATTTAAGAGGGGGTTGCAATTAGTGCTTATTTTTCCCGTCAAGAGAGGGTAAATAGCAATGTTTACGTAAACCATATTACAATGAGTATCTGAAAGTTATGTATGTAAAAGTAATTTAAATTAATAATTAATTATTGTAAAACAAATTTGAACTTACTTTTTTCTTTGTTTCAATGCAAGAGTGAATATTTTAATGAAATTAGGTTCCAAGTTCTTAAAATTAAATACTGTTCAAAAGTGAGTGTTGGAGACATGCTTACTTAATTAGCTTATTTTTGTTTTGCTGGGGTGGGGGTATAAAAAGTACCCAAAAATGCTTATATAATACTGAATAACCTCTCTGTTATTGAGTCCATCAAATATTCTACCTTTACCAAAAAAAAATCATCAAAAACCGTCTAACTATTTTAAGTACTATTAGGTTTTGCAATTTATCTTTTTATTTCATTTCACTCTAACCTTTCACATCAAGATCATAGCTAAGCGGTAATTTTAATGTTAATCCGAACAATTGATGCTTTCTTTCTATCACTCCAACGTTGCGTCAAACGTACAATAGCAACAAAATAACTTTTATTTTCATTTCAAGGGCGTTCCACAAAAAAAAAAAAACCCGTAGCAACCCACGAACGAATCTATATCGCACAAAGAATATTGAAGCAAATAACATCTATTAAGATCATAACGCATCGCAACCTAGCTCTGCGTAATCAATAAAGTGCGTTAATGAGTGTTATTCCACCTACTAGTCATCTTCCCACAGTAGCAATTGCAAGCCATTACCACTACTTTACCGCTCTTTAAGAAAGAGGTCAATACGGTAACACGCATTTCACTGCATGTGAACGTATTTACTTTGATAATAATCTATTCAACTCTCTAAGATGGTGTATTTTCATACACCTCTCTCGACGATCATCTTCAAGGTTTTATGTATGCGAGAGTTGTTGCAAAATCATCCCCCCTTTCAATGATTGATTCAGGGTAAAAGGTGTCTGTCGCAACATCCCATGGTAAATAGGGCACACCACTCTCTTTCAAGAGTACCTATTAGAGTAAATCGCGGCAACCAATAATAATAACACAAACAACAGGGAATGGACTGTTTTTTTTATCATCATCCGCCTTGGTGGGGGATCAGAGAGAGAAAAATTAGGCACGGCTCTTGCGCAAATGCAACTCTTTCTTGTGGGTCATCTGCATTATCATAAACTGTATCATTACATTCGTGGTACAAACTGCGTTTCGTGCTCTCGCTTCATTTGTAGAATCTCTCCGACGTAGTGTCTCTGATGCTTCTTGGTCCCTCTTTGTTTGTGAACGAAAAGCAAAGTTCGGCCAATTGAGTATTGTCTCAATTCCTCTCTTCTAGTTATTTAGTTCCTTCTTATTATTTGTAATCTCGTATCATGGCTATGCGTAAAGGTCCTCTGGGGTATTGTTATGGTGGTCCGATAAGCCGTTTTCATGGGTGAGAACTCTCTGGAATACAGAACAGTTGTAAAAATTAAGTGAAACAAAGAGATTCCGCTTTTGTTTACGTTATATAACGATTTGTGATTTGACAAAACGTTACATAAAATGCTTTTTAGGTTTGCGATGCGTTTAACAAAGAAATGGGAAATAAATTCGTGCTCGAAATACACAACGAATGAAGAATGATAAGTCGTAAACCCGCGGTTTTTAGGAACAATATTTGAAGCAGGTAATTTAGGGGTTTTTAAAATGCTGCTTGTTATTCATTGTACTAAGGTTTTTGTTTTGAGCCAAGACCTAATTTTTGCACAGTGAAAAGTTATAATTTTATTTCTCTTATTGAAAGTATTAGTTAACTCATTTGATATTTAATTTCCCTTTATGGTATAGTACATTTAATGTTTGTGTTTTTCAGTGATAGATTATAAATGGGTTTATTGAAACCGAGTGAATAAAAATATATAAGGAAAGTACTTTAAATGAATGAGAACCTTTATTTAAAGACATCTTTATTTGTTACCTCTTTTAAAAATTTCTTCTGTTCCTTCTTTCATAAGTCTTGTATTGATAAATCTGCTTTGATTAAAACAAAATAAACAAAACATTTAAGTACTATTCAAATGGTTCCTAATGAATGAATGTTATAGGATTAAAAATTATACTCTTCTATCAAAATATAACAAGTAACTGACATGAAAAACTCATTATACGAGCACTACCAATTTTTTATATTAATGTAATGATTCTTTTATTTAATTTATATAATTGAATTATTATAATTATTTTCTCATTCCATCCGTTAATTTTCTATAAATTTTTATTATAAAGTATATTTAGTTAAATAATGTTGTACTCTTTTTTTCCTAACGGAGGTTTCCTTTCTTTCCTACTCTTTATTTCTTTTTTAACGGGTGTTTCCCCTCTTTGCAAATAATAGGGTTTTTTTTCTAACGTCTGTTCTATCCTCAAGTGTAGAAATAATAATAAAATGATTGATTTATTGAATAAGCTACTTTAATGCTCTTTTTTATTAATAAACAATAAAGCTTTCAGACTACTACAGTTACAATCTGTAGATTGAACTTCAAAATAACTCACAAACTGAAAAAGAAAAACATCATATTAACTTATTAACTGAAGACAGCTAAACAAACTGTAACATCCTCACGACAGGAACATCTTAACAAAGACATTTCCTTGTTTTTCTCTCCCTGACACCGCTCATAACCAATCTGACCGCATCATTTTCCGCAGAGGCCTTTAAAAAAAATGACAGATACCTCTCGTCCTCAAAGGAATCATCCTCTTATTTGTCGTCACAGCGGGATACCTCCACGAGATATGTGTTTTACGCTTAGCGAACGGATAAAGCCATTTGTTAAAAGCCAGTGCGGTTACCAGTTAGTAGAGGTGCGGCGGCGATCTCTATTTGCTTTCGTCAGGGGCCACTTGATAGCTCTGATAGGCGTAGCTGCGTTTCACCGGTGGTGTCCCGCTGTGATGAGAACTTTGAAGAGATCGGACGTGGAATATTCAATTATGTTGGGCTAATTTCAATCAATTTGCCTTAGGAATGCAGTATCGCAGAGGGATGCATTTTTTTAAAAAATGGTTTTAGGCAGTTTTGAGGAAGGTGATTTAGGATTTTGATTGGTTTGGAAATGTTCGTGACTAGTAAATGAGAGGAGTTTTCGTTCATTATCTTTTAACAGCAGCGTTTATGAATACAAATTATCTCTGCACGGTCAATAGTGTCACACAGACCAAATATGAAAAATTGGTATTTAGATTGATAGGTTTGTGGGGTTATTTGCAACTAACTAATTTTTTAATATTGAGAATAATAAATAATTAATACATTTTTTACTTAATAAATTTTTAATTTAATAAATAAATAATTAACAAATTTCAAAATATGGTTAACAAAGAGGCTGCGCCTCTTCAAAGTGAAATAAAATACAAGGCTTTTCTGAGCCTTATTTTTTGCTAGTTTTATAGCTAGAAATTTCTTTTTTAACTTCAAAACTTATACACACACTTTGAAAGAGATTAAACACGATGAGTCTGTAAACAAATAAATCGAATTAATTATCACATTTCACAAGTAGTTCACATGAAAACATGCGCTCAATAATCCTGATTGAGATAAAAGGAAAATGTTATTTACCACATCAAACAACAGCATTTCCCCAAATATCTCAATCCAAATTCAACAACATTTACCACTATTTCTCCTCACCGACACCTCCCTTCATCCGTAAATAAACTTCCACATTAAGATGTCAGAAGGTTACTCAAATGTTTTGAGAGTTCTAATCATCATCCGAAACCCTTACATAGTTGGTTCTCTGGGGCCGTTCAGATATTACGTATAAGCACCTGGGGCGAGAGGGTTTGCTCTTTGCTTATTTTTCCTGACAATGAATAGGGAGGGGGGTATGAAGGATGCTTACGTAAGATTTTACAAACAGTGTATTTCAAAGATCTCTTGTTGTTGTTTCTAATTTACATTTGGTCTAATGAAAACTAGACCAACTCCATGAGTCCCAAAGACTTTAAGAAAATCCAAAAATGGAAAAGGCCTAAGTATTCTGACTCACGATAAAGGAAAAAGGTTAGCAGCTTCTGAGGGTCGAGACCAGGATCACCCGAAGGTCAGAAGTCTGACTTAGCTCCTAATTTATTGCATAAATAATTTTAAAATTAAACCAAAAATAAATTTACAAAAACATTGAACAAGGATAAAAATTTCAAACGTATTGGCTTCTCAAGAAAAAGACCAAAGGGAGTTTTCGTACGTACTGATGAAGGGGGTTTGCGGTTTGCTTATCTTTGCTGACAAGAGGGGAGGGGGTCAAAAATGACCATAAACATGCTAACGTAATATTTGTTTGGTTTAGGGTTTAACGGCACCGGATCCACATAAGTAATATAGCGCCGAAACGTAATATTTGAACTGCCCCTTACGCAGTTAGTTCTCTCCTTTCTCATCAAAGTCGAATTAGCGTATTTTTAAAACATAGGAAGTGCGCTCGGACCAACTAAGGGGGAAAGTGATTATATACACGTAGGATGTGACGATGTACTCATGAGGAAGAAAGACCCCAATTATTTGGCGTGCTGTTGTGACCACTGACTCCCGAGGTGAATCATGTATCGTCAGGTCAGAGGGAAAGAAGGTTCTTGATAATTAATACCGTCTTGAGAGGAGACGTTTATCTACGAGGGAATCTTTCTGAGATTAATGGAAATGGAAGTGGTATCCAGAAGATGTTAGCAGAAGAGGTTTTGATCGTGACCCCGTAGAATGAATTCGCAAGGTTTGTCGGGAATCTGTTTGTTCTATATGTATTTATTTCGGCGTTATCCCTTGGTAGTGTTTTGGGAATGAAGGTAAGGGTGTTATTATTGTCCATCGTTAGTGACTAATAAGAAATGCATGGGAACCGGAAAAATAAATATAGTTTTATTGAGTCTGTGTTTTGCTTTTTGAAAACTAGTGTCTACTAAGGATTAATCTGTAAAAATTTGGCTAAATATTACAAGTCTGTTTTTCGAAGAGTTCTGTTTTTTTTTATTATTATTGCAGAGTCAACTAATTTGGTAATGGTAATTAGAGTGAAAATTATGCAAGTCTTACTTATTATTATACGTTTTGCGAAAAAAAATTGATTTAAATAAGCCTTTCGACAGGGATAAATCTTAAGTACTGCTTACTTGTAAAACCAATATTGGCATGATATATTTAGCCATCATATCTTCTTTAAGATAGCAAATTCATCGTAATCTAAATTATTTTCTTTCTATATAAACTTCAGAAACACTCTTTAGTAACTGTCACTTAAATTTTATTAGATTATCAACCAAGATCATATTGCACTATCAATTTAGATTATATTATCAAATATGAGTCCAAAGTTCAATTATACTTTTAAAATTTATTAATTAAATTTTTTAAAAATGTCCCTTTTTCAAAATGATTAAAAATTACAGGATTTTTCATCTATGATAACTCATATCTCATCCGTAAAATAAATATTTTGTTAAATCCAATTGAATATTAATCATTCCTTATTTTAAAATCAAAATGATAGACTAAAATTTTAAATAGCATCGCTTAGGTAGAGAAACATCTGATAAGACAAAGAAAAATTGAATAAAATAAGAAGTCGTGATTCAGAAGAATAAAATTAAATTGGAATAAATTTTAAAATTGTTGCCATGGTTACTAGACCCCATTTTTGAGTGAGTAATACCACTACATAATGATGCATAAAATCTTTTCCGTTAAGATCTTTATCGAGAAAGCAGATATTAATGACTTAATCGATTTTAATTTATTCATTTAAGCATTTGAAAGTTTTCTCAATTAGGTTCTTTTCTGATTAGGGAACGATCAAATATTACGTAAGCATTTTTTGATAATTTTTGAAACAGAGAAATTAGCCCAATCGCGAACCCTCCTCTTACGTTCTTTATCAGTGAGTTAGATCCAAAAAAGCTTGAAATACAATTTACAGCAGGTAAACCGCAACACCGTACAGGCTGCAGCAAAAATTATTATTAGGGTATGAAAACTTTAACCAAGAATGCAGGTGTAATTCCCTTTCAATATTAATAAATGGTAATTAGTACCTACCGTTTGATAACATGTACAACAAAATTATATTTTTTTTTCAAGTAAACGTAAAAAATAAATTATGGACCCAAAAGGCGTATAATATAATTTACCTATTTTCAAACATTATCACCAATTAAGTGTCCCTGTAGCTAAGCAAGGGTGTAGAAATTTGTTATCAATCTAAGTTTGTAGTGGTTATCTAGTTCTATTTTAAACAGGAAGAAAAATTATCTCTTTTAGTTCAATGATGTCAGATTCCAAAACTGACTTAATGAGATTTTAATATCTCTCCAAGACACAAACATTATTCATTTTTGAGTATGTGTGTACTCATACAAGTAAAATTTTATAACTTGATAGTGTCCTACATAAACCAACATGTGTTTTAAAAAGTTTTCAGTAATTTTGTAAAATAAATATTTTTTCTGCTATTTATATTGAAAAAAAAATAAGGTTAAACACACAGTATATATTAAGTTGATTTTCTCCTAAGTAAACTTTAAATATCATCTTCGTATATTCATGAATTTCTTAACGTATTTTAAAACGTGACCATCATAACCAAACGATAATATATAATGGTAAGACATTTACTTCCCCAAAAAAATAATTTTGATACAGTATAACACGAAGCAAGACAACTGTTTCAAAAGCAAGGCGATAAATTTATAATTTATCAACTTTTTAGGACTCAAGTAGACACATAAAAACGTCATAAAAAATTGAATATAGTTCAAAAAACACATTTTGGAGTACAGACAACAATGCAGTATCGTATAGGTGGATGAAATAATATATTTCCGAGTGAAGGCAAAGATACATTGAAGTTTATTGTTTGAGGGGAAGAACTAGAAACTTTTTCTTAGCCCCTTCTCTTAACAGTTGTACACTTCGTTTTCTCTATGTGATTCTTTGTGTTATTTCACTGACTGAAATGTCTTTCTTATCCAAACCGACCGATCTTTGATTTGGAGTTTGATTAAAACTTATTTCGTATATTATGTGATTGTTGTAAATTGGCATTGTTGTGTGAAGAATAGCAAAATAATAAGAGAAGTTTTCGAAAAGATTACAGAATGTGACTAGTATTAATAGTCCCTTTATGTTTATCGAACTAAAAAGGATAAGGAGGTTATGACATTTAAATAATGACTGAAATTTGAAGAGGTAATTTGGGTAATTTTAAACTGAATGTCTTTTCTTGAATAACGCTAGTCAGTAATGAAATTATATGACAACTTTTCAAAGAAATTAGTAGTTTATGTAAAAATGTTTTATTTTGAATATCTTTATATTACTGGGGTAGTAGTTTCTCTACATTTTAGAAAGATGCTAAGCTGGATATGTGGAAGTTAAAATTGTTTGAATCGATTGAAAGTTTTAATTAGATATACAAATGTAAAATAACTTCGTTAATTAATTATATTAATGTCAATCCACGACAAGTTTAAAACACAATTTATAATATAATTCATAAAAATAAAGTTTATGAGAATGGGAGGGAAAAAATATTATAAATAAATAGAAAACAATAATAAATAACGTATGAAAAAATAAGTATGTCACTTTTGGAATCAGTATTTAGAACTTATCAGGGTTGAGGAGAGTATAAAAATCAAGGTGGACACATTTTCAAATTTTTAGTTATTTGTTATTTTTAGGAGTAAAATAATGGTATAGTTAAGTAGCTGAACTGTCATATACTATCTTTTTGATATTTTTAAGATATTTAAACGTTTTAACATTTTTAAGTCAAACATTCATTTCCGTTAATTTTGACGAATTTCTATTTTATACAACAAGGCTATGGTCATAGGAGAGAACTTTGGCAAAACCAACTGAAAGATTTTACTTCATCAATTGATAAATCCCATCAATATCAATTGAAATTACTGGTCTTTATTAATAATCAAGAGAGATAATTAAGATAAATCGATGATTGATAAAAGAAAACTTTGGCGATAAAAATCTTGTCTTAAATAATTTAAAATAAACTAAAGTTTTAAACTTTCTTTTTAGTTTAACTACATTACGTAGATCATTCATTCTTATATTTAGACACATTATCTTGCTGAACGTAACAAATTAATATAAGTTTGAGAAATATACTTTTAATGAATTGTTTCATACATAAGGAAACTCAAATGGTCCCCTGCTGTTAAATTGTATATTTATAAGGTTCTGATGGTAGGATCGTGACTCACGAAAAGAATCATCTTCCAGCGTTTTCAGTTTCACTTGAAGATAATTGCTTTAAAAATACTGGAAAACTTTTTATCATTTTTGAGAAAACAGAAGCGACTAAGGCTATTACGTTTATGATAGTTTTTCTATAAATGGTTAACTGGGTTAGGAAAGGTTTAAATGCTACAGTTGTGATTTATTATTACTAACTAGAAGCAGTCGAATTCGTGCTCAAGATTTTATGCTTTTAAATTTAATGTTACGGAAGAAATTGTTAGCTTTTTTCAGTAAAAACGTATGATAAAGTTTTATTTAAGTTTAAGTTATAAATATTAAAAAATTACACGAATATGTATTATATTTTAAAAATTAAATAATTAATAACTCTATTATTAATTGCGCTTCAATTTAATAAATAGGTAAGGATTCTAGATATATTGGAATTGGAACTAACCAAATAATTTCTATGTGGAAAGAATTTTAAAATTTTTAACCATTATGCTTCAAAATACATCTTTGATTTATGTTACCTGTTGATATTGGTAAGATTAGTGAACAAGACACAAACTACTATAAGCTTAACTATAACTATTATATTTTGATTCGACGCACCTATTCATACTTTTTATACCAATACGTAAGTCTTAGAACTGTTTAGTCTTAAATAAAAGAGAAAAATTCCAAATATGTCGAGTTTACGTAAGTGCAACTAGAAGTTAACTAAATTTGGCCATACATGACAAAAATTGGAAGAATCGGGAACCTTTGTGCTACTTGGGTATTGATTTCATTTCACGGAGAGATCACTAGGTTATCGATAAAAGGAAACAAACCAAACTGCCTCTAAAAGAATCTAAAACATCACCTTACAATTTGCATGCTAAGCAAAGTTTATGGATATTGCTCCTTAACATCACAAAAAGATTCGATTTGCCTACACAATTGTAATTCCGTTTCACAAGACTATATAGAGAAAAAAATTTGCATCAGTAAAATGATTCGATTAGCCTACACAATCGTAATTTCATTTCACAAGAGAGCAAAAAAAATCCATTAAGTTTGGGCGGTCTGCTCATCTCAGGTGCCCGTGGGTGGTAGACAACCCTTTACGACCCGACTCTCTTTATTGTTTCATCCTTAAACGGATCATTCCGACAATGCCGCGTCTGTCAGCCGGAGCACTAAACGGCTACACCCGCCTACGTCATCACAGAATTTCCCCACGGTTGAGATGTAATCGCAGAGACATAAATTCCCCGGACGACACTTAGATTGTCTCAGCGCAGCGGGAGAGACATAGAGGATGGAATTATGAGGCTCACAGTGATTAGCATTTTCTTCAACTTTTTAATGCGAGATAATTCTGTATACAGTGATTAACCGTTGATAGGATGGGTTCCGCCATTGTAAGGTTCAGTACGTGAGGTCATTTAACAGGAAATTAACGTTAATTTTTTTTGAGCTGGAATCTGGGTTTTCGACGGACCCAATTGTGTATCAATTTTTATTGCCGGCTATAAAATGCGTTATCTGGAATATAGAACTTTTGTTTGGTCTGGAATTCAATGTTTTGAAATAGTTTGAGTGTTTTCGAGAAGGAAAAAGTAGTGATGAACTTTTTCACGAGGATGTGGAGATTCTGTTGTAATGAGATTGTTTTCTTGATGGGAAAAGTTGTTTCCGGATGTTATCTTTTGGGGTCGTCTAAAAAAGTTCATGGAATTGATGGATAAACGTTTTTGTTAGATGGCTAGTAAATTTCTTAAGTAATAAAATAAAAATTACAGCTTAAATCTTACTGAATTCTAATAGGTGCTATTAGAAAGTTCCTCTTGTGGTTGTCTTAACGTAATTTTCTAATGCTTGCATTTAAAAGTCCATATTATTTTTTTAAAATAACTAGCATACATTACTAACTTGAAGATTGGGTTCTTCAATTTTTATTTATTAAAAATTAACACTTATGTCAGCAGAAATATCTAGTTAAAAGTTAATGTAGATTAAAAGATGATGCTGAAGAGCGAGAAACCTTCGTACCGTCTTTCAAAAGGATGCATAAGTGCAGAGAAGCCCCTGGATAAAAAACTCTCCTTAGAGGTCTTTATAAGATGATGCTGGAGAGCGAGAAACCTTCCTACGGTCTTCCAGTGGCGGATCCAGGGGGGTGGCACTCTGGAAAGTGCCCCCCTTGGACCCAAAAAATCACTCTTAAGTACGAAAAAAATTCCCAAAAAGTACTCAAAATGTTTTAAAACCCTACTCTTTTACAGGTCATATTTCAAAATTTTTCTGGGGGAGGACCCCCATAGCCCCCAGCGGTACCAAAAGGGGATCTTGAGCGATACTTTTTAGAAAATCACCAAAATTTTTAGAAAATCACATTTTTCCTCAAAAGGGTAAAGGTGATGGTTGGCCCCCCCCCCTTGGAGCCATGCTGGATCCGCGCCTGGGTCTTTCCAAATGATGCTGATGTTGAAAGATGATTGAGCGCAAATGAGCAGAGAAGTCCCTGAATGAAGCCTATTAACTGCGTTAATTAATGGGGGCGAAGAAGAGTAAGAGATGAAACTGTCTTGGTTCACGGCCTTCCTTCCAAAACCACCTCCTCACCGCAAAGAGTTCCAGGTCAAAAACCCAGCCCATCGATACATCTTCGCAACACGCAATCATCCCAAAACTCTCTCCACCAAACGAAAAACAACATCAGCTATCTGCTCCACTTGACACTTTTCTCGGAAACAAGAAAAGCGAAAAGAAGAGCTCTGCTTGACTAATTTGGGTCGCGACCTCTCGATGCAAAAATCGTCGTCGCGACAAACAATGCTTCCAGGTGACCTTTGTTGTGGAAAGAGTAGCTCGAGCTATGATAATAAGTGGATATTGCAGATCAAATAGTAGCAGCGGGGTCGAGTGTTCTTACCTTCGGTGAAGTGGTTGCTGAGATCTTGTTTGGCGTTGATGTCACTTTTACTTCTGGTTAGAGAAAAGTCTTATTTTTTTTGTTGTGAGACTTAATTGTTTTGTTGTAAGGTACAGTCGACTCCGCTTAATGTGATCACGGTTAATGTTATCAATCAGATAAATGTTATCAAAACTGACTGGTCCCGATCACTTCTATTTAGTTTAATGTAAAATGCGCCGCTTTATGTGATCAACATTTTGCTTTATGTTATCAAAATCTGGTGAAATCCCCTAATTACCTCCTTTTTTCCCCGTTTAAAGGCCAATTTTAATACATAAACATACAAAATGAATCCTTAAGATATTAGTAAGGGAACGTACCCATACTACGTGACCTGTTTAGAGGGGGGAGGGGTGTCTTCAAGATACCACGCTTGGTCACAGTGGGGGGGGGGCTTACAGCCATATTCATAGCCATCAGCGTCGAGGTTAACCAGCGGTTAAAGAAAGAAAAAGTAGCTTTCCGTTGACTCTGATTGGTGGAATTCTTCTTTGACCGAGGATTTAACACTGACGCTGATGGCTGTGAATATGGCTGTTAGGGTTTTGTCACGTAGTCAAAAAATAAAGAAAAAAAATACTTGTTTTTGTAAATTAAGTTACTGTTACAATAACTTTTTTCTTGGTAATATATTTTCCACTTGTATGCACGCACTCTTGGTGTCACGAGGCAAGTGCTGTATTAATGAAGACAAACTAAGCCAAATTAACTTTTTTTAACTTTATGTTTGCTAAAAATGATTGAAAACCGTATTTTTGAATTACTACGTGAAAACTAGAGGGGAAGGGGGGGTCTTGGCATATACTACGGGTGGTCACCAAGGAGGGGGGAGGGGGGTCAAAAATAGTAAAAAATAGGTCACGTAGTATGGGTACGTTCCCTAATATATGTTCCACTCTCATATTTTTCTTTAAAAACGTATATTTTCAAAATACACACTAGGGAATCGTTTTAAATACTTCAATTAGGATTATGTAGTTATGATTCTAATGCAAAACTCCAGTTAAACTGTTTGAAACTTTCTAGAGTCGTTTTACCTTCGGCGAAGTGGTTGCTGATGAGATCTTGTTTGGCGTTTATGGTCACTTTTACTTAGAGAAAAGTCTTTTTTTTTTCGTTGTGAGACAAAGTAGATTGAATATGGAGTGAAGAAAGGTTCCCCATGACAAAAGCTGGAATATTTGATGAAATTAATTTTTATAGTTCCTTTTTTATTTTATTTTCTATGTAAATTAAAAAAAAGTTCAACCTTATAAGCGGTAAACCTGCCAAAAATAACTTTTTAAGACAGGCATAAGATAGTAATTTAGATAAATTCAAGGTTTTAATTTATTGATGCCCCCTCATCCATTTCTAGAAAGATTCCCCGTGAACTTTCCAGCGCTGCCTCTAAGTTATGGAGAACATTGCCGCTGCACTGATAACCTATTCCAGAAGGTTGAAGAAAGACGAGCAGGGCTTGTCAATGCAACGTTGATCATAGGTACAGGGTGTTTCGGGCTAGGTTAAAAAAAATGCCCACGGCCGACTGCCTTATCAACTGTTACGTGAATTCTCTATAAAGAAAAAAATAAATTTCGCCGTTGTTTCAAAACGTTTTTCACATGGGTGAACTCTGAGAGGGGCGAACCTGGGAGGAGGTGGTTTCAAAACTACCGGGGTTACTTGAGTTGGTTAGAATGAAAGTGGTATAAGTCCACTGAACGTAGTTTTGAGTAATTGAAGATTTTCTCTATCGTTGCCTGTGTTTAACCACGGCTTACTAGATACTTATACTATACAGGCTAGCCGAGTTTGAAACAATGAAAACCATTTGACAACTTTTCCCGCTTGGAGCGCTACAAGACATACCTATGTCACCCACCGCCTTCAACACTGTGGATATGCTTTGCCAGTTGGTCCAGTATTGCCATCTGGATTTGCAATGATTTCCGTACTCGGCTAGCCTGTATAGTATCTAGTAAGCCGTGGTTTTTCCTATGGATAAAGCATTTTTTTTAGGCAGCTCTTACGGGCCAATTACTGAGCTTTTGACTTAGGCAACTACCACACTAGGTAAAGGATCTTAAAAGAAATCCAAATCCATGCTTTTATCACAAATTTTGTATTTTTGGACTTACACCACTTTCATCCTGAGCAGCTCACTTGTGGGGCAAAGAGGGGGAATGCCCTGATGAGATTTAGTTTCATTGTGTAAGGAAATTGATGAAGAATTGGGAAATTTCGCTCAAGGAGGGGTGATAGGCGTTATCGCTGCTGCTTTTGCAATGGATTGTTATATCATCGGGTTTGATGACTTGGTGGGAGAGGAATTTATTGAGAAGAATTCAGAGTGAAAGTGGAGACGTTTTGTTTTAAAGATAAATTCTAATCACTATGACCCTAATGGTTTGAACCCGAGATGAGTTCAGAAATATTTATCGTTAGGCAATGCTTTCAGTAGAGGTGATGATGGTTTTCACAATCATCCGTAGGAGGTGGAAGATTTAATAGGCACACCTTGCGTTCTTTGATTTGTTTCGTCTATTCCTGTCATTTTATATGAGCATTTGTCCGAAGAACTGCGGTCAAGAAAGATAACGTGAAATATCATTTTTTTTCTAATATTTTTATTTTTAATTTAAGGATTAAGGCTTCTAGAAGTTATGTAAAACTTACGAGTTCTTTTTTTTTCAAAATAAAAATTCCCTTTATATCATTGCGGTAACTCGCTCATTGCCGTGTTTACATCGTAGTTTGTGGAAGTTTCTCATCAGATAGTAGTTGTAAGATAAAAAAATATTATGCGCAAGAGAAATTCACAGGACAGGATTGAATAAATTACTTATTTAACTAATTTAATCCTGTCCTGAATTTCTTTTTTTTGCATTAATTTCTTTTCTTGTCAGAAACAAGAAACTTGCTTTTCTAAGAAACTTGCTGCTACATACTACGATGATGTAATACACTTTTAATTAATTTGCCTGAGACGCCATCAGCAATTAGTTTAAATGTATCTTGAGTACCTAGTTATTTGTGTTTACCATCCGTGTCAGCAAAACCAATTCAGTAAAAGTTTGCAAAAAAAAAAAGAAAAAAAAGAAAAACTTAAACCTAAAGAATTTGTATAAATGTAAGAGAAGATATTTGAATTAAGTGAAATTAAAGGATTTCCTTATTGTGTTTCACAGTTATTTAAAAAAAAAATGTGATTGCCCTACTATTCTCACAATGCAAGTCGCATACTCACTCTTCCTACATCAATACACATACTTATTAAAACTAAAGAGGAGAATAATTGTATAGAAGAAACGTCACAGATTGTGATCGATGTATAGTTAATTGCAGTTTTAGAGAAAGTCGAAAGCCGACAGTAATCTTATTAGAAATTCTTCTCGTCGCCTATTTTATGTGGGGTAAGTCTAATCTTGTTGAAGATTGAAACAATAGGAATTACTAATGTATAACATTAAATTATGGTTTAAGTACTTTTTTATTCTTTATCAATTTGGCCCAACATCAAAATGATTTACGACAAACTGAAATTAAAAAATACGACCTTACTGATGTTAACATAAAGATGATTTTTTTTTTAAATATTAATGTAAAATTTTGTGAGGTAAAAACACTTTACCAGTTCTTTTGTCATAAGTCAGTAAAAAGTGTCAATGTGAAGTGCAGTAAACAGTAGTAGTAGACAAAAAAAACCCCCTCATTTATAGTTATAAGTCATTCACATTAAAATGAATGTCGTAGAGGTATTCACTGGTTTGGCTTTCATCGAAATATCGGAATTACTGTACAAATAAAATACCCTTTTTACACTGTTCACTTGATAAATTTTAGTCCAATGAAATCTAATTTTATAAAATGTTTTTAGAAGATTTTATTTAATGACCGTGAATAGCCTGAAAATTATCAGGCTTCAATGTCTAATATACAGGGTGTTTCAAAAGTCCGTTTACGCGGCTTTTATTTGGAGCCAACGTTTCCTAAGGTCATGGAAGTAAGGTCTACCCCTTGGTAAGTGACCCTGCAGAATCTATCGAGAAAGGTTTCAGCGCTCCTAGCGGCGAAATAAAAAAGTTTAAAAAATTAATTTAAAAGTTAATAGAGATAGAAGAAAAAGTTCTGCGAAAAAAGTGTTGCCAATGTCATAACGAACTCAAAGAAAAAATTTTCATGAGACTATCTTAATTATTCGATGAGAAATTCAAGGACGTCTATCTGCTTATAGGGGCAGTTACTTTTTCCCTGTATCCACTCATGTGTAGAGCGAAACTTCGAGATTTTTTTATCAGTCAGTCAATTTGGTGGGTTTTTTGGACCTTTTCCCTTTGACGATTCAATTGATGGACGTTTTCTTAGGGGTTATAGGCCGTATTAATTCGATACGATAAGCTAACACCGATCACTAAAACATACTCACGACAACTAATATATAAAAAACAATATTAATCTCTCCCAATTTGTCTCACCCAAACAACAATGTTGCAAAACGAAATCAATAATCCATCCCCACCTTGAAATATGATCTTCCTGAAACCCCGATGCAAACACCGCAGATTAATGTCCGAAAAGGAATCAATGATCGATTCATTCATCCGCCCATCACAGATCGTGGCTGAGGATCCTCACGTGAGACGAGAATCTCGTGAGAGAAAAATTATTATGCATTCGGGTCGTGAAGCATCCTTCATGCCCGCACGCGTCCATAGGTGACATTAATGCATAATGCTGATGGTCCGATCACGAGAGAGCTCCATGCGAGAGACCCATTGTTCGGGTCATCTCTCCTGCCTGTGTTCTTCTTATGGGAATCGATTTTCTATCTCGATACTTTTTCTTTTGTTGTTTGATGAGTACTTTTTGTTGTATTCGATTATTATTATTATTATTGTCGTCGTTAAGTAAACGGAAGTGAGGGAATGGGTGGCTGGCGATCTGGATCGAATATTTATTTATTTGGAAGTTGACAGGAGAGAAAGTGAGGGTTTGTGTTGTCTCAGTGAGAAAATAGTGATGGAGCATGAAGAGTCTGTTGTAGAAAAAATTCCCTTAGCAAAAAAAAAAGCTAAAATGGAGAAAAAAAAGCTTTAACAAAATGCTAAAATTACCAATTGGTTACACCCTACGCGATTTCATTGATTTCCAGCAATTCCATTGTCGCTACATTAACTCTCACTTACAATGGCATTTCCCCAATATACTATACGAGGGTTGGTTTTTTTTTCAACTTCCGTTTTGCTCCTGGAAAAATGAAATTTCGAAATAATTTTCGTACTGGTTGTTAGGTCCATCCTTCAGGATCAATTTGAATCTTTAATGGGAAAAAATCAGGCATTTTTCTATTAGTTATTGAATTTACAAGCGCGCTCTTCAAAATTATTTCCCACCAACTTATATGGAATTTCGCTTTCTCTTCATTTATTCCCAACTCCCATAGGTCAGAAACGCTTCGGACTTCACAGTTTGCATGAGAGTCAAAATAGATGTGGCCATTTTTTGATTAAGCTGTAGTATTTCAAAAATGACGAATGTCTGAAATTCGGCAGATACAAAGCCACATGGTTTCAATCATGCACAATTGAATACTGCGATTATCACCTGCCCACCCATTGTTTAGTGTTTAATCCATGGAGGTTTAATCGCGCCAGCTGGGGCACGAAAAGAGTTTAAGGAAAAAGCGAAATTCCCTATGGGTTGGCGGGAAATAATTTCGAGGAGCACGCTTGTAAATTCAATAACTAATAGGAAAAAATGTCCGATTTTTTCCAGTAAAGATGCAAATTGATCCTGAAGGATGTACCTAACTACCAGCACCAAACCTATTTCGAAATCGTATTGGTTAATGTTACGACAGTTGAAGCATGCGCAGTAATAGAAGTTTGTTATTACGTGTTTTATAACATTAAAATTACGTTATTGATTAGCATCAGCACCGATAGCCCAGTGGTATAGGCTACGGTCAGCCAGAAAATCAGTATGGTATCTGTTCAAAAAATCTGCAGTATCTGGTTATCGGACAATAGGAAAACCGCAATCAACCCCCTTCAATGGTCCCTCCAACAAAAGACAGCCCTCGGGGAGGAGCGAGAAGTCACTATCGGGTGTCTGCTAATTGACTGGGGGGGTGACTTCGGACTCCTTCGCTATTGTTGGAGGGGTCATGAATGGGGAGATAGGGCAGATTTTTTGAAGAGATACCATGCTGGTTTTCTGGCTGACCCTGCCCATAGAGTGCGGCTAGTAACCCAATGCTCCCCTGTTCGATTCCTGGCCGCTACTTTTGTTATTATGCAGATTAGAGTAGAGATGAGTTGTTACTTTCGTAGCAATAACCAGTGCCTTTCGAAATTCTGGCTACTTTTTTTTCAGGAGCAAAAAACGGAAGTTGAAAAAAAACCCACAACCCTCGTACAATACCATCGAAGAAACCACCTTTTAACCACGAGTCTCACCTCCCAGTTCCGGGGAGATTAGAGAGAAAGTGAGAATTAGACATGAATGTCCGGAAGCACATATCCGAAAAACCCCTTCAATATATAATAGTGAGAGATATAGACATTGTTAGCTTCTCTCAAACACAGAGACAATGCGCGGGATATATGTAAAGGAGGAAGTCAAACGGTCGGTTTCTGAGAAGTCAAGTGATGGAGTCTCACCATTCTCGGCTTAACTTCGGGCCGATGGTTGGGGGAGATATGGGGCTGATGAGAAACAACGACGGTAGCAATCGAAAAGTCATCGATTGATGATAAAGATCGGGTGAACTGGATTGTTCTTTGATGGTGTCCTTCCTGGCCACACATGCTTGATGGTGGTAGAAATGCTGTCGGCTATTCATTTCTGATTGAGATTGTATTGTGTTGTTTAGAGATCGCCGATTTTCAATTTAATAGTTTCCGAATGATTGCATTCAAAATGTTACTATTATATGTTTTGTTTCTTTAGTTATTTGATGGGGTGCGGCCCGTTTAAGGGCCATGCACGTGGTTACAGAAAACAAGAAAAGACATATATAGAGGCTAATACATAAATATATCGTGGGATTACAGGAGAAAAGCATTGTCCATTTTCTGGTAAAGTAAGCTGTAAGATGTTAGCGTAATTTGGCAATTTTTATTAGCTATGTTTGTTTCCAAGGCTTCACTCGTTTAACGGCGCAGATTTAGGATTTTGACTACCCCTAATGATATGGTGAAAATCCAAATGATTGTCACCATATCATTTGGAGTATTCTATTCCACTTCCCAATTAATAGTATGTTGGAAAAAAAAGAATATTTACAGATACGAAATTCTCTTTAAAAAGACTAGGGTTGAATCGTTGAATGTGTGGAAGTCATAAGCTACTATTATGTTGATCTGTAAGTTGGATAAAATGAGATGAAATAAGCTCTAAGAATTTGTAAGATATATTTGAACCGAATAAATTCTTCGTCGAATGGTAATGGGTTGACAATCATCCTCATGAGGGATTACAAATGGAGATGCCAACCAACGCCGGTTATAGTGAATAAATCTAACAACAATGATAAAATAATAAAAATTCGTTTTATAAAGTAGGTAGATAATGCTGCATCATTTTCAACCATTTACTAATTACAGCTTTCTGTATTAAGTAATGACGGTCATAAGTTTTTGACTTGCTTATCAAATAAATTGTTTGTAAATTCTAAGACTGTTTAAATTCGCCGTTTACGCACACCCCGTTGAATGAATGGAAACTATAACGAGTTTATTTTTGAGTGTTCCCATTTCAATTTTAATTTTAAACTTCTCTAGAGGAAAAGGCAGTCAATTTTAACACTAAATTTAATCTTGTATTCTGTGGATTTTTTTATCTTATTCAAAAGAAGCCTCAGGAATATTTATGAACAAACTTTTTGCGGCCGTGTTCGTATCTTCACAAGGAATTCAAGGGGGGCATGTTAATACTTTCGCCTCATTATTTTAATAAACTGCCAAAAAGGATATTTTTCAAGCCCATTCGATTTCCAAGATAAACATTTCACGTTGAAGCAACAATTTTACCCTTAAAAGTGAGTTGTTAAGTTAAATTTTAAACTTTACTTGTTAACTTCTAGTTATTTTTATTTTAAATTCGGACTCTATAAATACTTACGCAAGCCTCTAAGGAAGTTTTCTATTTGCTTACTTAAAAAATGTAAAACACTGTATTTTAGAAAATATATGATGACTTACAATAATAGTACTTTAATTTCATAAGTAATTAAGAAAAAGCAAACATTTTTTAATTCAAGTCAAATTAGTTCTTTATTAAAATTACATAAGTCCTAAATTTTAATAATAACATTACAAATTTTTCTGAAAGTTATGTACAAAAAGCGGTGAGGGTTGACCGGTTTCCAACGTAGAATTTTAAAAATAAGGTTAGCGATTCGCTTATTTCTCGAACAAAGATACAAGGAGGCATATAAAATCCTCCCTAAAACATGCTATTATAATATTTAAAAGGCTTTATTCTAAAAAGTTCTTAGATAAAAAATAAAAAAACCAGCGGTATATTACCACAAAACGTAAAAAAAAATGTTAAAATATCACGAAGAATAAGAAAACTCTCCGAATTTCCCAAAACCGGAAAGTTTTTCTGGTTATTGAAATTAATTATCTTCGCGTCCTAAATGCTTCCAAGGAAACTTGACACTAATTTATCACTTTTCCCATCATAGTATGCTGATTACATGAGTTTGAACCAGAACTGCTTAATCTAGAGCCAAGATATAACTAATCTTGAGAATTGAAAGATAATTGAGACGAGAGTTGTAATTGGGTGGGATGGACCATGTCATTGATTGAAGACCGTACTTACGCAACAATGAAATCACTAATAACTGCTATTGTTATTTAACCGAAAGGATTCTAGACTACTCATTTTGATATTGAGATTTAGGAGAAGATTTGAAGAGAGTTCTCATCATGAAAAAAAGTAAAAACTATAACAACAATATTAGGGAAGGGATTTTTTTCTTAGGATTAGGATCTCTTAGGATTTTTCTTATGTTTCCAAGATTTTTGAGGTATTGAGTGTATGCTGTAATGTTCGGCACTAGTTAACTAGAAATAGTTGCAACTAGTAGTTAACTAGTAGCTTAACTACTTTTGGTTTAAACTAGTTCAACTATTAGTTGAACTACTTTTTTTTTAATAACTACTAGTTGAAACTACTTTCAAAATTTCAACTACTTTCAAAAAAATTCTTATTAAAATGTTTATCAAAATATAGAAAAAATTGTACTGTAACAAATTTAATTAAGATGGTAGAGTACTCAAAATACCATAACCAGAATTAAAGGCCCTTTTTGAGCGTTTTTTGCGATATAGATAAGAAAGATGTATTAGAATTTGGGTAAAAAATAGGTTATGAAATTAAATAGACTAGTTAACTAGTAGTTAACTACTTTGAGAAACAGTTAACTACTAGTTGTAACTTGTCCCAGGAAAAAATAGTTAACTACTAGTTGCAACTAGATTTTCTCAGACTAGTTAGTAGTTGGTAGTTAACTATTTTTTGACCACTAGTTGCCGAACACTAGTATGCTGTCACTTCTCAACAGTTTATGAATTTCTTTTCATGTTTAAGTTTCATGTATGTAAATTTCTTTTTAATTTAATAAAAATGTAATTTATTCAAAGGATATTTTTTTAACTTGATTAATTTCAAAGAATGCTGAAATAAAATGTTTAATGGTTCTGCATATTCAGCATTTAAATAAATATTAATTTAATGATGAAATGGATTCAATTAAGTGAGCAATAATTAAAATTTTATTAACTTTAAAAATATATTTATTTTTCTAAATAGCAGAAGCGAAATAAAATTAAAATGTTTGAAACATATTTTATCCGAATTTCAACTTTTAATCTTGAATAGGTCTTAATTTATAAAATTCCGAATATGAGAAAGAGTGAGGAAAAAAAAAAACAAATTTTCGAGAACAAAAAAAAACTTATTAGAACATAGACTGCAAGATTACCAAATTAGCCAACAACTATAGATTCTACCTCTGATTATATTTATGATGGAAACGTGATTCGAACATCATTTTAAACATAAAAATATGGTTGTTTTTTAAAACTAAAAAAAAAAGAGAAACTCCCCCCCCCCACCCTTAAACGCCTCAGAATTTTTAAGGTAAGGACATTGTATAAATACATGAAAATTTTAGGGGAACCCCTTTAAACTCCTCGGATTTAAACAAGCACTATTCCAATACAAATACATTGGATGTATCAACTTTTACTGAAGTATCAAATAAACTCGGAAGAATAGAGTGTTTTCGGGTGACGTCACAACCGGTTATTTTCTTTTAACTGTGTACCTTCTGTAGGGCTTTTAACTGTTGCTAAGACCGTTGTTTATCTGTTGCTAAGGCGGTTTTTAGGTCTGGGATCACGTGATTGCAAATGCTCCAATAGAAGAATTCCATGGCTAGTCATTTTCTGTAACTGTTAACCTCTGTAGGGCAAAAAACTGTAACATTTTCTGTTGCTAAGGCCGTTGTTAGGTCCGAGTCATGTGATTGAAAATGCTCTATATAAAAGAGGAATCAATTTATGGATATTCCCCAGTATAAAAATTCCCCAAACATATTCAAGAAACCGCAGCATTTTGTGGAATAAACTTAAGATCGGGGATGCATTTCGAGGGTCAGGGGACGACTTTTTTTTGTTCTTTCGAAAGAAGAGACGAATGGACCCATGTGGGTAGTTCTTCGTCAGAAACGCTCCATAAATTTTCTCGAGTTATCGGGGTTTTATTTCTGGACATTGATTAAACATATCTATATAGTTGGGGGAGATGTTACATAATGATAGCATAACATCTGGCGTTAAAATGGAGCTAAAACACGATTGTAAATCAACTTCGCGGTATTCGCTTTGGTGAGGTTTGATGGAGAAGAATGCTCTAGTGTGTTATTATGTGACTTTTTTTTTTTGCATATGTGGAGAAATCTTCTTTGAGGTCTCGAGTTCACATGTTCTAGAATTTAAGATAGTGCTTGGATTCGAATGGATGGTGATACCTCACCTGATAGGTGTACTACTTTTCTCTTTCTGCATCATTAACTTAAGTGATCGCATAAAAATGCTTTTTTTTTTCTTTTTTTTTGCATTTTGCTATAAAGTGTTTAAATTCGTCTTGAGACCAAATTGCCTTTATTTAAAACGATGGACAAGAACTAAAATCCGAGCCGTTATATATATTCACCCTTAATTTGTAACTTCTTGATAAACACTAATGAACAAATTTGAATTTTGAACAATTTTGAATCTAATGGTTTTAAAGAGTTAAATACATATTTATCTTCTTCTATCTATATTTATTCCAAAATAGCATAGTCTCGCATTATTTTAATTTTGAAGCCTAAAATGGCATCCTTTATCCTTTTTAATTTTCTAAATTAGGTGTTTGTTAAAGGTGGTGAGGTAAACTTTGCTTAAATAATTGTGTTTTAAAACATTACCCATCTTACCCCACTCTTTCCTCCATCGCTTGAGAGGCAAGAACAGTTAAACTTTTTTCGGCTATAAAGAGTCCAAACAAAATTTATTGAATTTTTTAGTTAATATAATCTCCTTCCATATATGCAGCTTAAAAATTGGGAATTTACTACTGAAAATAAGCTTTAAATGAAAAAAAAAATAGAGAGCAAATCGTGCACCTTTTTCACCCACCTGACCCTTACGCCCACTTAATACATTTCTTCCATTTCAAAATATTTTTCCCCATGTCGTGAAGAACCAAACCCCACGTATGATGGATTGAGACAAATGTTGACAAATCTGACCATTAAGTTGCAACCGTCCGAAAACAGAGTGTTATTTCTTCTCCCCCTAACATTGAACAAGGAAAACAAGAGTGATATCATTCTCTTTCTCCTAGACTAGTAGTCTCAACACTTGAAATCATTTGCCCTTCATTATTAATTTTATTTAGTATCCCTCTATTTTAAAAAAAGTTTTAAATGAACGGTTTCCAGGTAAAAACTTGTTTTGTATAACACATTTTTGGTATCAAACTGTTCGGATTCTTTTGAGGATATGCAAAAGGCTATTAGAATTTCTAAAAAAAAAATTAAAAATTTTAAAAATATTTCCATTTTTTTAGATTACGTTTAAGGTCGCAGTTACAAGTACTGTCAAACAACTTATTATGCAACCAATCACAACTACCAATTGACACCATATTTTATGAAGTTTTAAAAGAGTACTTTCTAAATTTAATATAATTCAAAGAGTGATAAAAGTTTTCGAAAAAACTAACAGATTTGCTATTTTATACTAAAACTTCACGCATTTTATCTAAAAGTAGGCTAGAACGTATCAAAGAGACATGTGTTTTTTTAAGCTATAGAGATAATCTCACGTAAGAATTTTAGGGGGAGAGGGGTCCAGAAAAATCTCATTAACCTTTTAAACGCCGCAATTCAAATTTCAAATTAAAGGTTCTGATTTTTGGCTTAAATGGCTTGTTTCATCATTACTAAAACCAATCTTGACATTTTTTGGATTCCTAAGTAGGATTTTGAGGATGTTCCCATTTGGGAACATCGGCGTTTGGAGTCAAGTTTTTAGGGGGATTTCCAAAAGGCATATATTTCAAAATTAATTCAAGTAAAACTACTGAAATAGGTTTCTACTCAATAATTTTGAACATTTTTATGATATTGGACTGTTTCTTCATATTTAATTCCCATGGTTGGACGATTGGGTAAAATTTTATAGATTTTCATAAGAGAAAAATTACATATTTATTACATGCGTGATACTTTTCCGTACATTTTTTCTGCACAATGGGTAATTCTTCGGTATAAAAAATACGAAAGATTATTCCTATGCGTTTCAAAGCTAAACAGTTATCTATCTGCGTGAAAAATTAGTTAATTAGTTTTAATTACTGTTCTGTCCAGATATCTAGCATAAAATCCATGAATTGCATTCAAATTTAATTAGCTTTCAAAAGTGAGAATCATAACTATCTCCAATGATTTGTTAAAGCTGCGTTTCTCATGGAAGATTCCAAACTAAACAATATATCTGTTACATCCAACTTACGTTAGAAGAGTGTTTTTAGATGTACACTCTTTTCATTATTTTCAAAATTCTTCAAATTTATACCTAAAATTTTTATGTAAAAAAGAGCTCTTGAACAAAATAAGTACCCAAGTCCTCATAAGTACTCCAAATATGCCCTTTGAATAACCCCTAATAATAATTACTGAAAATTAATCGGTCACGGAGTTAGAAAAATATACAAAAGTAGAAATCTGCTATAAAGATTTGGCATTTATTCCTCCATAATCAGGTGAAAAAAATTAAAATTATAGATTTAGAAATTCAAAACATCATGATTAACCTGTTTAGATCCTTTGAGAGAGAAAAGGTTCAAAAAATTAAAGAGAATAAGAAATAACTTGAATTTTTACATGTTACAAAAATCCCCTCAAAAGCTATACCCCAAACGCCGATGTTCCCATTTGGGAACATATACGTTGAGTTGGTAATTACTCTTCAAAATTGAAATATGAAGCTATTCTGCCAAGCCAATTGAAAAGATGTGTACGTAAGCTACCTAAACACAGCATAATTATTTAATACTAAATTTATTTAAATTTATCATAAATTGAAACTTGCGCAACTTTTGGAAGAGCCAAAAAACTGTAATTTTGATATAAATTCCACAAAAAGGATGAAATTGCACGTGAAAAACTTTTGCATGTAAAATAACTTCATATCTTTGAGTTTCTTACTACCAAGTATCAAATTCATGCATGAAAAATTAAGTGGTGAAAAAATTCATTCCCTAAAGTGATGTTCCCATTTGGGAACATCGGCAGGTAAAAGGTTAAATCTCACCAAGGGGGAGGGAGGGGTCTGAAATTTGGAAAAAAAAACACCTCACCTAGTCTGTTCATTTAGAACTGGCGCCCGAGACGAAATGTATTAGAAGCAATTACTATTGTAATTATCATCGAAAGCATTTTCTTCTGCAATGACAAGGCAGCCGAAACAGAAGTAGTTAAAATACTGTAAAAAAATCGGTCACTGAAGTTGTGTGATGACCGTTATGACGCATTATTGAGCGTTTTTGATTCTGTTTCAGGCGCCAATTCTAAATGAACAGACTATAATTAATAAACGTCCCCTTTTCGCTTGTCGCTTTTTTTTTTGGAAAAGCAAAATCTAAACATTAAATATACTTGAGATTAATGATTGAGTTCCTTGAGTGGTCAATGGTTTCTATCGGTTAAATTTAAAAAAAAAAAAAAAAAAAAAAAAAAACCCTGCCGTATCTAACGAATTGGTAATTTTTGCATTTTGCTCAAACCTTTTTCTCCATTTAAGCTTTTCCACTAAAGGAATTTATTTCTCTAGCTTAAAAATCTACTCACTAGGTTTCTCATTCCCTCTGAAAGTAGGAATTTATATCAGCGTGGTTTGTTTGCTCATATTGGTAGTTCCAATTCCATGCATAATTTCGGCATTTAAACCTCAGTCGGAGTGCAGTTGAAATTATGCAACGCGTGATACTACAATATCGATTCGTATTATTTTTTGGAAAGGTAGTTGATATCATCCGATATCATCTTCATGAGTTTCAACTTTGATTGAGCATCAAAACTAGTAGATCGTGATGTTGTAATCGAGTGTTATTGCTTTATGTATGATTGGATTTCCAATAACGTATTGATTGTGTAACCTATTTCAAAAGGTTTTGAAAAATGAATAGTTTCAAAATGTAGATTTGTCGGAAATATAAAAGTTAAAATGGTAACATAGTACTTCTTTATTTATTTTTAAGAAGTATCGTTTCTATTAATGTAAAGTTATATGAAAATGTCTCTTGTAAGAATACTTAAAATAAAAATGAAACTAAACTTAGTTGAAAATAATAGCAAATTTGAATAGCTTAAAGGGCTTTAGGGGTACATTTCCGACCCCCTTCCTGAGTGATTATTCACTGCTACCAGACCATTGGTTAACCATCGGTTATAGAAGGATTCCACCAATCAGAGTCAGCGATAAGCACCTATTCTCTCTTTAGCTGCTCTCCTATCCTAGAAATTCTGAAACATTTACCTGAAACACCCTGCATATGCATAAAGACCCGATAAACAAAATAACTACTTGTTAAAAGGGGTTTTTTTTTCGATAAAAAGTACATTTTTCCAGAAATACACTAACAGCAATTTTCATCACTATTGTATGTCCACAGACACCGCGGGATAGAAGAACTTTTAGATTTCATCGGTTCTGGAGAACGTCTGGAAAAGTCGATCCGCTATTATGTAGGCCAGATAGAGAGTAAAGAAGAAAATCAACGCGGCTGCCAACTTTATCAATCTAATGGTCCATGTTCTTCTGTAAAATAAAAACATTTTTTAAGTATAATCCGAAAAAAAATATATATTTCATGTTTCAAAATATTATTCTGTACAAAAAATATCAATTCGCTGCTGTGATATTCTAAATATGAAATTTTTAAAAATTTCAGTTAGGCTATAAATACGTTTTTGATATCTAATATACTATATACTTACTCATTCATGATTTTTTTACGTTCTTCCAATGTTCTTTTGTCAGTCATAAAATCTAACATTGGAGCTCCTATTTTGACCAATTCTGGAGCCTTTTTAAAATTATATCCTTTAAGGTCCGTACTGAATGTCTGGAAATAAAAAAATATATTTATAGATAGGTATTTTAGAAGGCCATCGACCACATTTTTGTAACCACATCAGTCAACTTATTACATTTTGTAATATGTTGACTGATATGTTTAATTTATAATGGTTAGATATTATAAATTTAGGGATATTATAATAATTATAGTTCTTTTTAATTAGTAATAAATATTTTAAAACAGATTTACGATTATTATATTTTCCCATTGATAGTAAAAAAAAATTATCTCGTTGTTTTTATTAATGCGTATCACATAATTGGTTCTCTAGTTAATTATATGTAGTATTTATTTCCAGAAAAGAGTAAGTACCTCGGCATCTTCAGTATGAAGAATGAGATTCATATTTTCAAAATTATCACAAATGAATCTGTAACTGATACAGGTGACATTGCTAGTGCTGAGTAGGACGCGATCATAAAACTGGTACAAAGAAACCATTCTGAAAGGAAATAGTATAAAAAATTTTAATTAGAAATACAAAGCTTACTAATTTAAATTTTTAGGCTAATATTCGATAAGGGGAGACCATCGCCAAATTGGCGATATTTTCAAAATCGCGCCAATTGTGGTGCCCAGTCGCAAGAATTTTCGTCTTCGCCTTCTAGATCACGGCAACCCTATCGCGACGAGCCGTTGGTGGTTGAGTAGTAGCGATGCTACTTTAACCTTGCGGAACAAGTTTCGTGGGCCAGTGGCGTTGGCTCCGCCTACCGGTTTTTTGTTTTTGACCAATGAGAATTTCAATCGCGGAGTAAAATGATTTTCGGGGAAAGGTTTAGTAAGGGCGGTTTGGCAACGGGCAGAGAAGCTTTATTTTCGAATCAACGCGGGAAAGATAGCGTGCGAATTCTCGTGCGGAGATTTTTCAGCGTAATTAGCAATTTTAACACGATTTATTAATTTAATATTATTTTTTAAAAATATTATTATAGATAGAAATCATAAATAACAATAATGAAAGGTAAATTCTTAAAATTTAAGTTAAAATCGCGGTTTTTCCGATGGACGAGGATTAAGACGCACGAGGATAATTCTTTTTGCCCATGATATGTGAGTTCTTTTTCTGCTATTTTATTCTCTTTTTGTTAATAATCCTATAATTTTCCGTTGTCTTCCTTTTAATTTTCGTTCTTTTTATATTGTTCGACACCCCCGAATTGAATTTTTAAATGTGCTTCTTAATTCTACAATTTTCCCGGTTTCTTCCGTTTAATTGTTGTTAATCCTATAATTTTCCGTTGTCTTCCTTTTAATTCTCTTTTTTTATATTGGGGGACACCCCCAAACCCCCGAATTGAATTTTTAAATGTGCTTCTTAATTCTACAATTTTCACCGATTTCCTCGGTTTAATTGTTGTTGAACCTGTAATTTTCCGATGTCTTCCTATTAATTTTCGTTTTTTTTATATTCGGGGGACACCCCCGAAACCCCCGGTATTTAATTTTTAATTGTGCTTCTTAATTCACCAATTTCTTCTGTTAAATTGTTGTTAATCCACTAATTTTCCATTGTCTTCCTTTTAATTTTTGTTTTTTATATTCGGGGGATACCCCCGAAACCCCCGGTATTTAATTTTTAATTGCGCTTCTTAATTCACCAATTTCTTCTGTTAAATTGTTGTTAATCCACTAATATTCCATTGTCTTCCTTTTAATTTTTGTTTTTTATATTCGGGGGACACCCCCGAAACCCCCGGTCTTTAATTTTTAAATGTGCTTCTTAATTCACCAATTTCTTCCGTTTAATCCTCTAATTTTCCGTTGTCTTCCTTTTACTTTCCGTTTTTTGTTGTTGCTTTTTGTAAGACCATCGCCAAGGCGGTCGCCGAGATGGTCGCCAACAGTTGGCGACTATCTTGGCGACCGTCTTGGCGATGGTCTCCCCTAATCGAATAATCCCCAATTTTTAAGGTCTTGAAGCTTGAACAAACAAGAGATTTAAAGTTAATTTCCCTTCCCGCCCGTAACTTTCTCAAAGTCCACAAGACAAGGCACAGCAAAACCAAACGGTGGTGCTGCCATCTATGCAAAAGTAGAGTAAACAATTAAAGCAGTTATTATATTGTTAACTGATTTAGTTTTTATTTGAGGAGGGCATGGGCGTCATTTAGGGGGGAGCAGGGGGGGCAATTGGCCCCCCCCCCAAGGTTTCCACTCTTAAGTGAAAAATTGCTGAGAGTACATTGAAAATTTTGTAACTTCCACAAAGAGCATCAGATTTAACTCAAAACGTCCCAAAAGGAGTTACAGCACTACTTTTAAGGGTCAAATTTCAAAATTTTCTGGGGGAGAACCCCCAAACCCCCTCCTGCCCTTTGATGTCTGTTATACAATGTGTCTCCCTTGAAAATTCTGCCGCTTACAAGAAGCAGTTCCCTTTGAAAACCAGAGTTTGAAGCCCTTAGGAGTCTGGTCTAAAGGAGAATTTTCAAAAATTTTACTAGGGGAGGATCTCTGCCCCCCCTTAAAAATTTGACGTTTATATATATAACTTTTTTTCCCTAGAAAATTCTATGCTTTACAAGGAACTGTTCTTTTCGGATGTAACCCAAAGGGCCTCAAAATGAGCTGAAACCTGAAACACTACTTTAAGAGGCAAATTTCCAAAAATTTTCTGGGGGAGAACCCCCAGACCCCCCCTTTAAAATTTTTACATATATATGTTATATTTACCTTGAAAATTTTGCCGCTCACAACAAGCGCTTCCCTCTGGGTGCTCCCCAATGAGGTTGCAAAAGAGATAAAACACTAGTTTAAAGGGAAATTTTTAAAAATAAATTCTGAGGGAGGACCTCCGGCTCCCCTTGAAACTTTGACGTTTATTTGTAATTTTTTTCTCTAGAAAATTATGTGGTTTCCAAGGGGCTGTTCTCTTCGGATGTAACTTAAATTATCTAAAAATGAGGTAAAATTTCAAAATTTTTCTAGGGGTGACCCCCAGACCCCTTATTTTTACTTAGAGCTCATGATGTTGAGTCACCCCCCCCCCAAAAAAAAAACAAGTCTGGTTACGGCGTGGCTCAGCCCCGCTTAAAAAAAAAAATCCTTGCCCCCCCCCCAACCGAAAACGAAATGACGCCCCTGGAGGAGGGTAATACATACGTTTTTTAATTTCATCAATTTATAAAATATACTTATGAATTTTAATCTATTTTTTCCAGTTCTTTTCGTTGTGTTGTTACATTTTGTTTCAGAGCTGAGTTTGATTTGGGGACGGGTGGATACCGTCGTCTGAAATTTTTGATTTCTGACCTTACTCAACAGAAAAAGGTTAGTGCCCCAAATATTTTTGCCACAAAAAGAACTGTTATAATTGAAGACAACAAGTTTAAAAACGTGTCCAGCATTAACAAGCAGTTTCTTTGATGATTGACTTTATTTTCATATGTTCAGATCGTCATTTAGCAATAAAAAAACCACCCTGTGTCCATGGGCGGATATTTGCGGATGACCCTGGGTGGTCAAGCTGTCCTTGCAGACCCAAGAAACATGATTTACCATTAAGAAAATGAAACTGTCTTAGAAAATTTGGGGAGCCATTGCCCTCTTATGACCCCCATAAATCCGTGCATCCACCTGTCCATATACTCGACAGCAACGTTTCCTAACCCTACGACGTTACTAACAAAGTAGTTCCCATCGCGGTGTCTGAATTTGAGTGAAATGAAGAACGGCAATTCAAAAATATGATTATTTTGTTAAACCCATGTGTATATAGCGTCTTTTTATCACGATTTGCGTACTACCGAAACTCCTCTTAACATCCCAACAGGCTTTCTGTTTACACAGTTTCTGATTCCGCGTAGTGTCGTCATAGGGTCAGGAAACGTTGCTGTCGAGTATAGAGTATATCTGGAATAGCATCGCCAGAGTTTTAGTGAAGTTTGTATCTTTATGTGAAAGGTCCTTTATTGAATGCACAGCATAATTATTACGGAAAATTTCATGAAATTGTGTTTTCTATGCTTTTCTCGATGTTATTATTGGCCGCGACAGAATCAGTTCTCTCACGGGTGACCCGGGTTCAGCTGCATTATCAAGAGACAATACGTGATGGTGCATCCGAACGACGTGAGAATCAGACTCTTCTTCACTCGCATCATGTCCCCGGCGGTCAAATACACCGGTTTCATCTCTCCCACGGACCTCAACAGCATCAGGTCCCTAGAAGAAGTCACGGGACCTCCTCTCCTCAACAAGACGCCCCTGAACACGACCTGGAACCGGTTGGCGGCGTTCCCCATGGCGTCCGGAATCCCGGATCCGTACCCCAGCAGGTTCACCACCGAGAAAACGGACCCGGAGATGGTGAAGACGGACTCCAAGATCGCCACCATCTCCAGATCCGACTGCCTGTAGAAGACCACGCCCAGTCCCGTGTACGTCATCGCGAAGTAGAGCGCGCACAGAATCAGCATGGTCCCTTTAGAGCAGTCGCGGAACCTCTCGCAGCAGTCGACGATCGCTTGGTACTTTTCGATCTCCTCCCCCACACTCCCCTCGTTGCACAGCATAATGGACTGTTCCACCCTCCTGGTCTGATCGCGAACGGCTTCGCTGAGTCGGAGGTTGAGGACCACCATCAGAGCCACCGACAGAGACGGAATGGTGAACTTCAGGAGGTAGAACGAGATCATCCCGAGGTAGAGCAACGCGAATTCCACCGCGGGATTCTCGCGGTCGCGGTAGCCCCAGAGCGACAGGTAGCCGTCGAGGGGAACCATCCTGATGGGGATTATCAACACGGTGGTTAAAAACACCGGAAACAGGATTGCTGTCGTCACCGCTATCCGGCTGATGTTCCTCACTCTGGAGTCGTGGAGGGTTATGCCTCTTTTTCGAAGAACCCTCCAGAACCGCTCGAAGCTTCTGTTCGTTAGGAGCATGTGGTACCACAAGGATACGGAAAGGGAGCACAAGATGAAGGAAAACAAGTTATTTCTTGGAGAGAGAAAGCCTGATTGCCCCAGAAGTGAATGCCAACAGTATATGAGAGAAGAATGTAGCACTAAGCTTAGTGGTGTGCACAACCTTCTACAAAGAGAATGCCTGGTACGGAGATTCAGTCTTATGCCTAGCATGTATAACAATATAGAAAAGGACTTGTCGTAGGAATGTCACGTTTTAGAATCGGAACTGGTTTTATTGAATTTCTTCATTTGGAGATTTGTCTCTCACTTAGGTAATTCATAGGTATTTACACTGTTTCACTTTCACTGTTCATCCCGAGTGATTCACTCCTGTGAATTGAAGAAGTAAACGCAAATTCACACTTTTCACTTAGGATGATTCCTCAAAAATAAATATCAAAAGTGATAAGTCTGGATGAGCCTTTAACTGAACGCTTTCCTTTGATGTTTTCCTAACACGAATCAAGAGCATCTAACCAAACGTTTACAGTGGCTTTTGAGCTAGGTAACCAAATTCACATCAAAAACTATTGATGAGAACCTCTCTAATAAATTAAAATATATCAATAAAATAATATCGAATACTGATAAATTAATACATGTGTAGGCTACAAAAAAATGAATTGAGAGGATTTGTCAATTTTTGTGATGAAAAAACTTTTTCATATTAGTGATTCATCAATGTCTACAATTGAGTTATTTTGTACCTTGTATTTTCTTCGATTTCGTTTAATGGCCTTTTTTGTCGTGTTAATAAATTTGAAAATTAAAACGAATGGATAATAGTCCTAACCAGCTTACCACATATTGCTATGAACTCACCTGGGTTTTTTCCCTTTCAATTTCAAAAAGTAGTCGATGGCGTAGGCGTGAACGTAGTGCTGAAAGAAGGCTGCCACTTTGTACAGCAGGGGGCTCTTGGTGACGATCAGGAATCGGGTGGGTTTGCTGAAGGAGTTGGGGAAGACGATGCTTCTGCAGAAACGTGTCATTTCTCGACTAAAGTCACCGTAAGTCCCCACGTCTCTGCTTTGAGCGGCGTTTATGACAAGGGGAGATTTGTGCCTATTACAAAAAGACATTCTTTAGACATAAATCTAATCTGCAAATGCTTTTAAAACACTTTTGCAGCGCCATAGAGCAGTGGTTCTTAAACTTTCGATCGCCGCGGCCCCTCTTTAACCCCTTCGGACCTGGTGTGCGGTATACCGGACATCAACTTTAAACTCTACTAACTTCATTAAAATATTTTAGAATACCCACCGATTTTGTTGTAGTTGATGCTCCACATCTGTACTATTGTTCAAGGTTTATTTAAACATAAAATTTGATTACCAATAAGTTCTTTTTAAGGCGCTGAATGTTTTTTTAAAATGGATGTCCGCTATACCGGACATCGTACTGAACGTAAGTAAAAGCTACTCATGATCGTGTAATTTGTTTACATGGACGAAACATGTTTGAAGCTTACTTACACCTGTATTCATGCAAGTTTTCTCATTTTATTGCTTTATTATATTTAAAAAATATTTTATTTAAGTGATTTTTAATATTTTAAATGCTACTTTTTTCTGTCTGTAATTTCTTTAAATATTATACCAGACACTTCAAAATTTGTGACAGAGATATTTATCATCATAGCATACTATGTACCAAAAAAAAATATTTTCATACTAAAATTTCAAAATTCCGACTGAAGGGGAAGTAACAGCCGTACGTCCCGGACCCCCAAGATTCTGAACACCCTAAGCCGAAACCAGACTTTTGTTCCGGGGGAGGGGTTGACTCACAGTTATTTCTAAGGTACCCCTTAACGAATGCATTTATACTTTAACTTTTAGATTACCTAAAAGTAGTATTTAAACTATGTTACCCATTATGTAGAAATTTTACAATTACTCCAGTTAAAAGGGGGTCTATGTGTCATCCCCAGAAAATATTTGAAAAATTGCGTCTAAAAATAGTGTTCAGTTCACCAATAGTGCTCTTTTTCACTTGCTAATATTTCCTCGAATATTGAAGATATTTTCATGAAAATTACCAACAAATTTCTTATTGAAGTTTTCTTTATTTTTTTTAATTAATTTCATTAACTTTTTTTCGCCACTACGGTCGCCGCTATCTTTTGTATTAGGTCGGGGTTAGTAACTTTACTATACCATTAGCTATGATTCCGGTTCCACATTTCCCCCCCCCCCCAATTTCCAAAAAAAAAAAAATATTCTTTTAAGTCGTGTTGAGGAAAAAAATTGGTTTCACCTGCCAGTTCCGATACTCCATGCACTGATCACGTGGGCATTTGCTACACCGTCGACGGATACAACGTTTAATTCCGTGTCGAGATGAAGCAAAACTACCTTGGCGAATCCTTTGGCGACCTATATACAAGCAGTAATTTCAAAATACAGGGTGGCTATAATTGAATCCCCAGTTTAAAAAAGGGAATAAGTTTAAAAAATGGCAAATTGACTTTTTGTGCGCAAACAAACCTCCAAGCTTGTCTCTACACACATGAGTGTAAGATTTCACTTGATTTCACTTTTCCATTGATTTCACTTACTCCATTGATATATTGCCTTAATGACTCAGTTTCATAATACACTTTAATTTTATTCGTATTTTAGTCTTCCTATTTTTCTCTTCTGTGCTGTGAACTAAGCAGAAATATAATTTATAATACTAGGGGGCCTGCCCCCTGCTCGCTATCGCTCACCAACCCCCGGAACTACTTCGCAGTTCTTTTTAGATCGCTTCGCGATCTCAGCGAGCAAAGCTCGCTTGTTCCATCTTACCAATCACCCCGCTGGTCGGCTTAATTAATGCTCCTTACAACCGAAACTACTTATCACTCTTGCTGATAAATAATTTAATCCAAATCATCCCGAAAAAAACTATTGCTGAAATATTACTTTCCTAACTTAAATTGAAAATAAAAGAAATCACACATAGTGAGCTATCGCTCACCAACCCTCTTAACTGCTTCGCAGTTCTTCTCAGATCGCTTCGCGATCTTAGCGAGCAGAGCTCGCTTGTTCATCTCAACAATCCAGCAGAAGCCTTTTCTCGGCTTAAATAAGCCTCTTGTAATACCGAAAATACCTCTCTCTTGCTTATCAATAATTTAATTGAAATGTTAAAAAAACATTCAGCAAGTCTACTAATAACCATCAACCACATTGTAGAAAAAAGCATTGTTGAAAAGAAAAGAAATCAGACTCATCAATAAAACACTCATAAAACTCGTCTGTTTCTCTAGTGAACGGCGAGAAAGAGAAGAAAAAATTGAAACTTTGAATCTTAATAATTCTAAAACTAATTAGTATTTTTGAAAAAACAAAAATCCAATATTTTTATAAAAATTATTTCTATGTGTCTTTAAAATATCATAGTTCTACTGTGATTAGTTTTGCTTTTATAACGAAAAAACAGAAAAATCGTCAAAATTTTCGAAACTTTAAAACTTAATTACTCCAAAACTAATTCGAAATTCGAAAAAAGGGCGACGTGGTGCAAAACTGCACATCTAAGAGTATGTGTCTGCAAAAAATCATATTTCTGCTGCTAATAGATTTTGCTGGGGGCGAACTCGCAGCAGAAAAAAATAATTTTCGACTTTGACATTAAATAACTCTAGAACTAATTATCTCATCTATTAGCTTTTAGAACGAAAACGATCCTCATACATTTGAATAGAAATGTTTAAAATTTCACAAATTTCCGTGGAATAGTTTTTGCGTAGTGAGAGTTCAAAGTGTTCAAAAATAAAATTTTCAAAAGCAGCGGCAGCGGCGGCCGCGGCCGCGGCGGCGGCGGCGGTCACTGTTACTTTTTTTTAATATAGAGAGAAATATAATTTTGTCGATTAAAGTGATTTTTTAAGATTTTTCTTCATCTGAAATTTCATAAGGTTGAAAAAGAGGGAGTAACTCAATCAACTTTTTTCAACTGTAAAATATTTTTTAATATAGTACTTGTATTTTTTCGATGATTATTTTAGACTCTAAATAGGGTCCTATGAAAATTCCATTACTTATACAGTTTTTTCGACTTCTCAAACCTTGATTTTTGGATTTATTCCTTTTTTTAAACCGACGATTCAAAAATTCGCCACCAGAGGAAAAGGGCGCTTTATGACATACTATCCTACTAAATCCCCATATCTCATTATCCCGACATTGATGATCACAATCGAAACTGAAACTTTGGCTGTAAAATCAGCCTGTTTGAAAAGTTAAACTTGAACGAAAACCCTTGTGCCGCCTTATTCACTGCCACTTGACCAGTGGTTAACCAGCAGCTAAAGAAAGAAAATGAGTTCTTCGCTGACTCTGAGTGGTGGGAATCCTTCTTTGACTGCGGGTTAAACACTGGTCAGGTAGCAGTGAATAATGCCACTAGACAAATTAGGAATTCGGAATGAAATGTATGGAACTCACGGTCAGCGAGAGAGCCATTATACCACTTGAATCTTCTACATAACCCTACAATAAGAAAATCGCATTTAGAGTTCAACATCTTTGACAATCTGTTTATTTATAAATGTTGAAATTAACTCAGAGAGATTCAGTCTAGCTAAATACTCCTGGTCTAGCTAAATAACTTTTAAAAATGACAACAATTTGAGATTATATTGGTTAAAAACTGACTTTACCCATCAAAAATAATACTGATTTTTAAAAAAATACTGATTCTGTTTTGTAGAGAATTTTATATTTTAAAGTGAATTGTTTTAGCTGTGCTGAAAATGGGGCTGGGAGTAAACTGAACATGGAGATCAGACCCCATTCAATAAATGATCAAGTAGAATTTAGAGGAGAATTTAATTTTCAGGAAATGTTGCAGTGTTTTTATTATACTCGACCGCAACGTTTCCTGACCCTATGACGTTACTACGCGGAAGCAGAAACTGCGTAAACACAAAGCCTGTTGGGTTGCTAGGAGGAGTTTCGGTTGTTCGGAGTTGTTTGAAAAGCACGGTATATACATGGGTTTAACAAAGTAATCATATTATTTTTAAATTAACGTTCTTCATTTCACTCAAAATTCAGACATTCCAATGGGAACTACTTTGTTAATAACGTCATATGGTCAGGAAACGTTACATCTAGCTTTCTCGATGTGTGGTACTATTTACCCAAGACTTTTGAAACGAAAGATTATACTCACTGGTAAAGGGGACTTATAGACGCAACCTATCACCGATGGCCTCACAATAACAAACGGGATATCGGAGGCTTTATCTGCCAGTAAGTTCTCTGCCAGGCATTTGCTGAATGTGTAGGTGTTAGGCCAACGGGGGTGACACTCGTCCACAAGAGCTTGCAGTTCCTCTTTGCCGGCACTAAAAAACAGCAACATGTCTTTTTTTTAATTAAAGATAAAGAATGTGGATTTTATCTTTTCAAACTAATGCGTTGTTTTAAAAATGAAAATAAAAATTGAATTAGTGAGCACATGAAAATTTCATACGTCTTGTTTTAAAACATTTGAAAATAGTTAAAAAGTTGGATCTCTTTATCCTTAATCATGATGTGACTTATTTAATGTAAATAAGATTACAAAGACAAACATTTTACATACACTTTTTTTAGCACTTACTGTGAAAAAAATTAGCTGTGGAATTACAAAATAAAAACTTGTATGAAAATCTTAAAAATCACCATTTTTAACGCCAAATTTCAACACTACTAGGCGAGAAATGCAGAGAAAGTGCCAAATACTTAATTGAACTGGCTGAGTTTTCTCTGAAGCAGATTAAATCGGCCAGTCAAAAAAAGGTTCATCAAATGCACGCCATGCGGGCTTACCGAATTGGTTCGGTAACGTAGAACCCAATTTTCAATATTAATTTACTCCTCCCCTAACTAAATTCCGTAGGTAATTTTTTCACAGTAAATGTTTTGAGTCATCTTCTTATGCCTGTAAAATTTTTATCAGGTTTTGTGAGTTTAGTCTGGGAACGTTTCCTTGTTAGTTTAAGATGGATGTTATAGATGTTTCAGTATACTTAAAGAAGCATATAAAATGATGAAATCTTAAGTTTGATCCAACATTCTGTATTCGAAGAACTCACTTCAAGGCATCTATGAACCTTTGAGCTGGAAACGGGAGCCTGTAGATAGTTTCTTCGATCGTTCCTCTATTGGCGTTCGAATATGCTGTAGATGTGTACACTAGCACCTAACAAATAATAATAATATAATTGAATCGTCAGTTTGAAAAAGGGAATGAGCCAAAATCCAAGTTTTATTGTAAGATTAATAATAAACCTAAAATTATAGAGCCATGAAACAAATATACTTATTACTAAAGCCAGCTTTTAAACAAAAAAAACCCCTATTTTTTATTTTATGCAAATTTTGATTCAATAGATTTTATTTTTACTCTTATAGAAATAAAAAGACCTCAAGAAATTATTTTTAAAGAAATTATAAAATCTTACTTCTAATTTCTTCATTTTTTTACATAGTTCTATGACTGAATTGACGCTTTCAGAGTTATGTCTTACAATGTACCTAAATTAAAAGAAAAATGAATAAAAAATTCATGGTTTGAATATTTTGTAATTTCAAATACAATTTAAAAAAAAAACCGTGCACTTGAATAGCTATGTTTATTTCATTTGCAGTGTTATAAAATGCATACTAACCTAGGTGAACTATTTATGCATAAATTTTACACGAAGTCTTTCGTTTTAAAATGATTATTCTTTTAAACTTTTTACATGCGTTTTAAAAAAAACCGGAGTGACAGTTAGAGCCTTCAAAAAGCATACTCCTCCAGAGGTATATACATATGTCCTCTGAAAATATTTGAACCTCGGACAAATTAAAATAAAAGGTTTCTCAGCGGTTTTCACTTAGGAATGACCCCAATAATAACATACTAAAAATCGTACTAAATCTTAACACCATGGTCACTACTACCACCACACCACTAACGTCACGAAGGTTTATATGCTAGATCTCAGGTGATATGCTAATACTTTTTGAGCTTAAAAATGACAACAAGCGTTCATGGGCGCCCATACATAAAGGCCGAGCCCGCCCCCCCCCCCCCTTGAACGGGAAAAGTTACGTTGAATCTTCGTTTGACTGTAATAAATTAGTTTTTATTAAGCGGTTTTTTCAATATATAAATTTTGAACTGTATTAATTATTTTGTTAAAGTTATTTTGATTGCAAGCTAATTTAAAAGTAAAACGTAAATAGTTTCTAATAATGTTAACCACTATTTATATACCAGTTTATAACTTGAAATTTTGCGGCTCTGTGTAGGAACGATCCTATTTTAGAAGTCACCCAAATGAGTTGAAACACTACTTTTAAAAATAAAATTTCAAAACTTTTCCTAGGAAGGACACCCCCGTTTTGCTTTAAACTCCAGTATGTTACACAATTTTTTTTTGCATTAAGTACTGGTGAGAGGCCCCTTTAAAATAATTATGAACCAACCCCCCTTTAAAATAAATTCATTTCTAGTTACGGGCTTGACTTGCAAAAAATTTTTCTTGGGCCCCCTCCTGAATTCAAACATATGGGCGTCTATGCAAGCGTTTGAGAACTTACTCCAGGGGTTTTATGAGTGCGATGGAGGCTGCACAGTGGAACACGATGGACACTTCTCGAGCGAGGGTGTCGTAATCCGAGTCGCTCAACCCCAACCTCGGCCGAGAGATGTCACCCTCCACCACTCGGACTTTGTCCAGTTGAAAAGGGTTCGATCTCCTCAGAGTCTCGAATATCTGTAGGAAACATTATATAAAATAGTTTCAAGATTAGGGGCATATTCTGAGAGACAAACATGTAGAAGAAACGAGAACGGGACGGAAACGGCGAAAAAGCTCTCGACACGTGAGATTTCAAACGAGAATCTCGTCCGCCATATTGTTCAGAGATTCGAATCATTTACGGATTACTTTTACACTTTTTGTGGTCCGTTAAATAGTTCCAAAAAAATCTAGAACAGCTTCTAATTACCAAAAAAAGTCCTCAGGTATTAATATATTACGAAAGTAATGGACATTTATTGTTAAAATAATTTTGTATTATCAGTGTATAATAACTTGTTAGGTCGTGCGACAGGAAGCGCCAGCGTACACGTGAGAAATAAACTGTAGCTTTCGACCTCTCATGTCAAAACTCTCGTTTCCGTCTCGTTTCTTCTCAGAATATGGCCCATGATACATCAGTAAATAAATAATTTAAAATGGAAATTTCAATAATAAAGTGAAAATAATTGTGTAGAATGATCTCTTTATTTTGTTGTTTTATATCCTTTTGATTAATTATTATAAGAAACGGTAGGTATCAAGACTTACGACACGTTCACTTTAAACTTACCGTTTTTTCCAAAATTTTCAATTTTCTCTGTTCTGCATCGAAACCGCGTCTTGGTCGTATGAGAATATAAATGGTTTCGATCCCTGGACAGCATCTCAGTAAACATTCTAATAAAACCTGCAATTATATCCCTATACATTTTAATGGTTAAGCAACGAATAGTAATTAAACTAAGAGTTACTGTTTTAGAATAACGGTGGTGAAACGTTTTTATGGAATATTTCAGTCAACCGAGTGAGTTGGTAATTCAAATAGAATCGCCAGTTTGTAAAACGTAACACAGATCAAAAATAGCAAAATGACATTTTGAGCAATGTTCATCTTCAAAATGCGCTCTACACACGAGTGGCAAAGTTAATTTATCTTTCTTTCCTTTTATTCTTTGAGATCTGAACTAAGTAAAAATAAATTTAATTTTTAATTTAAATGTGTTTTTACATTTTTTATCAAGTGGATGTAGGACTCCATTGATATTCGACTCAGTTTCGTAATAAGTTTTTAATTTTATTTATCTTTCTTTATTACACTTTTGTGCTGTGAACTAAGCAGAAATATAATTTAATTGTCATTTTAAATTATTTTTAAGATTTTTTCACCTGAAACTTATCATAAGTTTGAAAATGGGAATAAGTCTATAAACTTCTTTCAACTGTACAACATTTTTGAACATAGTAACATTTTTTCAATGACACTTTCCTGAATTTCCAATAAAAATTTGATGGTTATACCACGGCTTCCTAGATACTAAACAGGCTAGCCGAGTACGGAAATCATTAAAAATCCAGATGGCAATACTGGACAAAGTGGCAAAGCATATCCACAGTGTTGAAGGCGGTGGGTGATATAGGTAGGTCTTGTAGCGCTCCAAGCGAGAAAAGTTGCCAAATTGTTTTCATTGTTCAAAACTCGGCTAGCCTGTATAGTATCTAGTAAGCCCTGGTTATACAATGAAAATTCCATTACTAATACAGTTTTTTTTTATGTTCTGAAACCCCTTTTTAAACTGACAATTCAATTGATATCAACACATTAATGATTTATTTAAATAAATAAACATATCAATCATCTTACCGTTCCTACAAACCCTGAAGCTCCTGTAAGAAATACGGATTTTCCTTCATAAAATTCAGCCACTCTACTTAGGCCGTGGTTTGTATTTTCTTCTTGCTCTGGATTCATGTCGAAAGAAATTATCAATGACAAGACTCAAGTAACTCTTGGAGCCTATTTACATGTCTTTTCCCTATACTTTTTTAATAACTTAGTATCGCAATATCCTTGTTCCACGTATTAATCTGTTTTTAATTACGTTTTTATGTCATCTAATGGGAAAATTGCGATTCGCCTTGCTTTCGTTAATTTTTATTCTTAAAGGTGAGAAGGCAAGTAAGATATATCTTTTACGAAGAATTCAGCTTTCAAAGAAATGGTATCGGCTTTCAACTTGTGAACATTCAACTTTCCAGTTGGTCAACACAGCTTACTAACTTTTTTTTTAAATTCTAATTAGTTTACGACTAGCAGCCGTATTCGCCGGTAACTTCACTGGCAGTCAAACTTCTAATTGGCATTAGGGAACGTTCCCATACTATGTGTCCTGTTTAAGGGGGGGAGGGGGGTCTTTAAAATACCACGCTTGGTCACAGGGGGGAGGGGGGGGGCTTAGGGTTTTGTCACGCGTAGTCAAAAAATAAAGAAAAAAAATACTTGTTTTTCTAAATTAAGTTACTGTTACAATAACTTTTACATGAGTTTTTTCTTCTTGAATCTTGATAATATATTTTCCACTTGTATGCACGCACTCTTGGCGCCACGAGGCAAGCGCTGTATTATTAATTAAAGACAAATATTAAGCCAAATTAACTTTTTTTAACTTTCTGTTTGCTAAAAATGATTGAAAAGCGTATTTATGAACTACTACGTGAAAACTAGAGGGGAGGGGGGGGTCTTGGCATATACTACGGAGGGTCACCAAGGGGGGGGGGGAGGGGGGTCAAAAATAGTAAAAAAATAGGTCACGTAGTATGGGTACGTTCCCGGAAGGAAAACTAGTTCTCCACCAATCAGAGGTTTCAATCCCGGTTAACCGCTGGTCACGTTACCGGTGAATTACGGCCGTAAGAAAAGTATATCACAAACTGTCTGGCGCAAGTTCTTACCTGTAGGAGCAACAAGTTGGAAATATACAGGGTGAACCAAAAGTCATGTATCTTCCTTGTAGTTTTTTGGTATGTAGAAAAAAAATATTTTCAAATACTAATAAAAATATTGACGACAAACTACAGGTGTGAAGCCCACCCAGCAAAGTTATTCTATTTAACTCAAACTACCGGATTCCCAGAATTTGTCAACTTTTTCCTTAAACTCCTTTACTCCAGTGGAGCTAACTATTGTTTTTCCGGTTAAAATGTGCCTTATTCAATTTGAATTTGTGCCCCTCGTTTTATTATTTGTACCGAAGTCCAGACCCTCTGTGTCCCCTTGCTTTATCATTTTAAAAAGTTGAATCAATCCCCCCCCCTATTAGCCCATCTTTTCTCTAGAGTGAACATATTTTGCCTCTTTAAGAGCTCATCATAATTTAAACTGGAAATACCCCTGATCATTTTATTAGTCTTATGGTGAACCCTTTCAATTAAACTAATGTATTTTTTTCAAATATGGAGACCAGAATTGAACGGTATATTCTAGACTAGATAAAGCCTCACCAAGCCTCAGTGGAAAGATAATGTTCCATGTCCTTGAAGAGATAGTTTTTATTAATATAACGTAACATCCTATTAGCATCCCAATTACCCATATTTCATTTAAGGATACCTCGTGACTTTTCGTGATGGTTTTTTTCCCTTATGGATTTCTAAGAAATACAGCTGTCAATGGAAAAATACTGCGAATCCGAAATTCACGAAAATTTAACTGAAAAAACCCCAGCGTTCCGTTTGATTTTTTTTTTCAAAATTAGCGTCTGTTTTTAATTTTTGTGTCAAGATAATTGCATACGTTCGGGGGCAAATTTTTGAAAAAAAAAAAATCAAAACATTTTATAAAGGGTGTTTTTAGGTGTATTTGTACAAATACAGTAGACGCTCTTAGGCAAAAATTATTAATTTCTTTGTCAACTTTTTTAGTTAATTTAATGATTATATTTAGTTAGGGGAGGGGGGCACATTAGAACAACCCAAATATCTCTGTGTTAAAATCAATTAAAATCTGAAGAAAGTACCCATAGGTAGCTGTATTAGTACCGTCTTTAGCTTTAATTTTCAGAGCAGTGGGTTTTTTGGTATTACTCTTAGTTTCATATGGTAGATGGGCACATTTAAACACAAAAAGTTGGGGCACATTTCAACAGTTTAAAAATCCTTTTGAGTTCCTTTTATTGATTTTTAACCCAATTTTAAATTAAATATTGTTTTTAAGTTGTTATAAACTAATTATTTACTTCAATTATTTCTAGTATCAAACTTAAAATTGAAAGCTTTTAGGATTCCCCTTGTTTTAACTTATATCATAGAAGTTGGATAAGTTGAAAAACATAAAAAGACGATTTTCTGTATAAAATTATGGGTTTTTTAATACATATTAGTCAGGTTTTTATGCACCTATTTTCTAAGCCATTTTAAAGCCAGTGAAAATATATTTTGTTTGAGTGGGGCACTTTGGAACATGGCCCACCTTGGGTTGATCACATAATGGTTTAAGTAAAACAAAATTTTATTTAAAATCTCAATTTTCTTTTACAAAAAGCACTAAAGATACAATATAAATAACAATTTCTAATTACATTATGCACATATAAATAGATCACTGTGGAAGCGCTTCTAATAGAGTTCGGCTGAGTCTTTGTACCATTACAAAACACAAGTAAAGAGTTGTGAAGAATACCAGAAGAGCTGTCATTTTTATAAATCTGAAGAACCAAAATCTTCTGCAAAAATAAGTATAATTTTATAAAAATCAGACAAAAAAAGTTTATAACATACAGTCAATTCCGCTTAATGTGATCACTTTTGTCCAAGAGTAGAATGATAATAACAATATCCTATTGGTAATAATGAGCAATTTGATACTAGAAAGTTTCAAAAAGTGTAACTCGAGTGTTTGCTTTAAAATCACAACTATGTAGTCCGAATTGAAGTAAACGATTAACTAGGATGGTATTTTGCAACTTTAAATTCTCAAAGAATAACAGGACGGAAAAATAACACTAATAAATTAATTACTCATTTCGTATGATTATGTATTAAAATTGGCCTTCAAACGGGGGAAAAAAGGAGGTTTTCAGGGGATTTCACCAGATTTTGATGACATTAAGCCATATATTGATCACATAAAACGATACATTTTGCATTAAGTTTTTCAAAAGGGATCGGGACCGGTCAATTTTGATAACATTATCCGGTTGATTATATTAACCGTAATCACAATAAGCGTAGTAGACTGTTGTATTTGAAATGTTGGAAATGATTCAGGTTCTACAACTATGACACCACAGCTTTGATTTTGATAGCCTTTTAAAGAAATTTTTTTGGAAAAATCCAGATTAATAAGCATATTTGAGATACTATTGCAAAAAAAAAAAAAAAAAAAAAAAAAAACCTGCTGCTGTACTTACTGGTTAATGATTTTTTTGCGTTCTTCCACAGTTCGTTTGTCAATTTTAAAGTCCAAATACGGAGCCCCTATTTTGACCAATTCTGGACCTTTCTTTACATTGTATCCCGTGAGGTCCGTACTGAAAGTCTAAGAATAAAAGTCGGTAAATAGCTGACAAGAACTGAACACATATACTTGTTGAAATGCTGCGTTTTAAAAGTTTTTCTTACTTAGAGAAAAAAAAAATTAGATAAATGTAATCAGTGTAATCTTAAGGAGAAATATTTGAGGGTGTTTGTTTACTAGAACTTTTTTTTACTACTGGACTCTGTAATATAACCGAAGTTTTCTTTCTTAAACTTTCACTTAATGTTTTAAACCTTCCTTCATTAGGGGAGAGTGGGGTAGGGTGGGACAGTTTTTACAAAACAAAAATTAAAAATTAACTTTTGAAAGCACAAATCTGAGATTTTCAGAATAACATTTTGAAACGTTTTAATATATTAAATACATGAACTATAAATGATAGTTATTAAAACTTAAGTTTTATAAACCAATTACAGTAACAACAAAAATGTCCCCTCCTACCCTGGTGCCGGGGACACACTGCAAACACAATCACACAAAAAATAAACACATGTACGAGCACTTTCTTGTGCTTAAATTACAACATTTGCGTTTTGTTTTTTGATAGAACACTTCAAAACTCTAATAGTTCTAATAAACTCTAATGGTGTTTTAATAGAGAGTGTTCTGAAAATGATCTAAAAGTGGCATTTGCTAACTACCTCAGCATCTTCAGGGTGTAGAATTCTGTTCATGTTTTCAAAATTATCACAAATGAATCTGTAACTGCGACTGCTGATCTCGAAAGTGCTCAGCAGCACGTGATCGTAGAACTGGTACAAAGACACCATTCTGAAAAAGAAAATAATCTAAGATTTACTATACACTAAATTAATATGTTACTATAGTGCCTTTTTATCACGATTTGCGTACCGAAACTCCTTCTAGCAACCCAACAGGCTTTCTGTTTACTCAGCTTTTCCTTTCGCGTCATAGGGTCAATAAACATTGCAACCAAGTATATATTCGACAGTAACGTTTCTTGAACCCAGTTCGTCACAATCGCGGAAGGAGAAATCTGTAGAGACAAAGCCTGTTGGGTTGCTAGGAGGAGTTTCGGTACGCAAATAGTGATGAAAAAGCACTATACATACATGAGTTTAACAAAATAATCATATTTTTAAATTGACGTTCGTCCTTTCATTCAAAATTCAGACACCGCGATGGGAACTACTTTGTTTATTAATGACGTCATAGGGTCAACTTAAGTTGCTGTCTATACTCGACAGCAACGTTTCTTGAACCCAGTACGTCACAAATTCGGAAGGAGAAATCGGTAAACACAAAGGCTGTTGGGTTGGTAGGAGGAGTTTCGGTACGCAAATCGTGATTGAAAAGCGCTATAAATACATGGGATTAACAAAATAATCATATTTTTATATTGACCTACTTCATTTCACTCAAAATTAGACACCGCTATGGGAACTACTTTGTTTGATAGTGACGTCATAGGCTCAACTTAAGTTTCTGTCTAGTATAGTATAGTTCAGATACTCCACAAACTTACTTGGGCTTTTTACCTCGTAACTGGTAGATGCAGTCGATGACATAAGCTTGAATGTAGTGCTGAAAGAAACTGGCCACTTTGTACCAGAGGAGGCTCTCCGTGATGATCAGGAACTGAGTGGGTCTGCTGAAGGAATTGGGGATCACGTTTTCTTTGGAGAATTTTTTCATTCCTCGTACGAAATCGCGCAGTGTCTCTACATTTTTGCTTTGGGCAGCGTTCACAATGATAGGGGATGCATGCCTGAAAAAGACATTGATAAACGGGAGATTTTTTTTTCTTCAGATTTTAAAGCTAGAAGCGTGCCTCTTTTACACTTTTTTTGACTTTACCAAGCTGTAGTTCTGAATAAAGTAGTTTTTGAAAAATACTTTACCCGGAAGAACGCGCGCGCAATTTTGGGCAAGGGTAGAGTTTTATGGCTCCCAGTTTTATCACCCCGATCTCTATGTGTGGCTTGGGGGTTTTCTCACGCGTTCTCGTCAGAGGAGGGTTTTTTTTTTGTTGTTTGCTAATTGACCACAGAAAGAGACCGCGGTCATAAACTGAGGACTGTAAAATCTTTTTCAGATTAATTTGAAAAAAAAAAATCATGGTTCTTCTAATGAATATTGCTCATTAAAAAACATATTGCTTTTCACCTTCCAGTTCCTACACTCCAAGCACTGATCACGTGAGCATTTGCAGTGGCATCGACAGACACAACGTTCAATTCCGTGTCCAGATGACTCCAGATTACCTTCGCGAATCCCTTTGCAATCTATAAAATAAGCCTTTTAGGCGAAACCGATAAAAAAAAAGTGTTAAAATCCCGTGAAATTTACGGTTTTAAACTGGCAGCTGGGTTGGTTGTGGAAAACTGTAAAAATTACGAAGTAAATCCGTAAAAACAACGGTGTTTTATACCTTGTAAAACAGAAATCATGGATTAAAATGGTAAAACGCCGTTGTTTTTAGGGATTTACTTCGTAATTTTTACGGTTTTCCACAACCAACCCAGCTGCCAGTTTAAAACCGTAAATTTTACGAGATTTTTTAAGTGTATAATATTATTATTACAATATTATCACTTTGCCCGAAATACATAAGCACTGTTAATAATACCCTGATTTATCACATTGCCACAGGACGACTAAATTATTTTAATTGCGATATACTGGACTCCAAAGTTTCTTGACAAAGGAGAAATAAGCTGAGGGCAAGAAAGGTTGTAATATAGTAACTCATTAAAAACACGAATTGAAGTTAAAACCTGTTTAAATTTACTTTGTTTTACTTAAATTAATTATCATACAGTTTAAATGATCAATGTATGATCAAAATGATCAATTCCTCGATCATCATTTTTCTAAATACCATTACACTAACACTAAGGGAACTCCATACTTTGGCTAAAAGATTAATATTGCACCTTTTAAAACCCACCCCACGACGGTTTAGCAAGTGGTCCAATTTCCGTCAAATTTATGGTGTAAGTAGTAGGGATACTTCTGTACCTAATACAATAATTTTTTTTATCATTTTATTATGTTTTGTTTCGCTAAACGGGCCTTGGCAAAATGTCCTTTTGTAACGCTCTCGCACTACGTCCTAGTTCTTTAACGGTGTATCTGCGTCCCTCTATTCCTATTCGAAATTTGCTTGTCTAGGCTTGCTTGCTATTGCTAGGCTTGCTTGTCTCTACCTCTCCACCAAATATTGATGATAAATTCTGAATCACCCTGTATTTCAAAATTAAACATTCTAATACTAAATCCTTTTAAGTTTAAGGTGATAAAGATTTTAAAAATCTGGATTGAATGAAATAATACTAAATGGAGCTCACAGTCAGTGAGAGAGTCGTCATACCACTTGAATCTTCGACATAACCCTACAAAAGAAGATAACATTATGAGTTCAACATCTTAAAACATATCTATATTTATTAACGTTCAATTTAACTTATAGAACTGTTTAGCAACTGAATAAAGAACCCTTAGTACACCTAATTGTACTTACTGGTAATGGAGATTTATAAACGCAACCGATTACCGATGGCCTAACAATAGCAAACGGGATATCGGAGGCTTTATCTGCCAGTAAGTTCTCTGACAGGCATTTGCTGAAGGCGTAGGTGTTAGGCCAACGAGGGTAACATTCGTCCACCAGAGCTTGCAGTTCCTCTTTGCCCACACTATTATAGAGATAAGATGTAGTTTAAAAAAAACCTATGTGAATTTAGGTTTTTTTACACGGAAACGAAAAAAGGTTGTATTAATTAGTAAAAATTTAAATTGAATGAACTAGGTGCTTAACACATGAGCTTGACACATGACTTTCTTACATGAAAACGAAAAAAAGGTGGTATTAATTTGTAAAAAACTAAACTGAATTAACTAGGTGCTTAACACATGACACATGAACATTGGTATATAATTCCAAAAATACAAAATTTGAGACAAGCATGGATTTTAATTTCTTCTTAGTGCTTGATAAACTTACTTCAAGGCATCTATGAATCTTTGCGCCGGAAATGGGAGCCTGTAGATAGTTTCTTCGATCTTTTCTCTATTGGAGTTCGAATATGCCGTAGATGTGTACACTAGCACCTAAGAGAGAAAAAAGAGAGAAAAATTATTAAAACCAAATTTCATAATGTAAACGTGAGTAAAATTTAAATAGATGTGGATGGGATGGGGTTTATATTATCTGTATTTTTAGGATAAATTTGTAAACACATTTTGTAATCACTTGGAGAATAATAGACGTATAGTCTGAACATGTAAATTTTTCCTAATTATTATATTTGTTTATAAATAACTAAACGTTTTGTTAACGAAGCATTAAATTTAAATATTAACGAATAAATCATTTAATCGTAAAATTCAAGTCATTCAAGGAGTTATTAAGGTTTTATGTATCCCTTTTTATCTGTTCTAACCTGTCACATCCGATTTTTAACAATTCTCACTAAAATAGCAGTTGCTATAACGAATTAAAAAAAAATAAAAACATTATTCCTATGATAAAATAATTGTCACTTAAACTACCAGTCGTTGTAACAAAGGGGTTGTTATATCGGGGGTCGTTATAAAGAGGTTCTACTTCACTATAAGAAATGCTTTCAAAAAATGTGTAAGCTCTTACTTCTAATTTCTTCATTTTTTTACACAGTTCAATCACAGAGTTGACACTTAGTACATTCAGTCTCACAATTACCCTAAATGGAATGTAAAAAAAAAAAAAAAAAAAAAAAAAAAAAAAAAATAATAATAATAATAATAATAATAATAATAATAATAATAATAATAATAATAATTTAAAAAAAAATGGAAAGTCCAAGACCCCCCTTAAAAAGTTTGTGATGAAAACAAGCGTTTGAAAACTTACTCCAGGGGTTTTATGAGTGCGATGGAGGCTGCACAGTGGAACACGATGGACACTTCTCGTGCGAGGGTGTCGTAATCCGAGTCGCTCAACCCCAACCTCGGCCGAGTGATGTCACCCTCCACCACTCGGACCTTGTCCAGTTGAAAAGGGTTCGACCTCCTCAGAGTTTCGAATATCTGTTGGAAACCGAAACATTTTAACGTAGATGAATGTTTAAAAGATAGTTACGAGTTTTTTCTCCCCTCTCTACTAACAATCTCCTAAAACTGATTTAATAAAACCTCGCTAAGGGGCCGTCCAAATAATACGTGAGCATGTTTTTGGTCATTTCCCTCCCCCCTCTACTCCTTGTCAGAAAAGATAAGGGGACATCCATAAATTACGTGAGGTCAAAAAGGGGGGGAGGGGTTTGGGGGGAAGGAGGGTCGATTAAAATCTCACGTCAACTTTTTAAGTTAGAAATTATACGATTTTCTTTGTTTTTTAAGTACGAGAAAGGAAAATAAAAAGTTGTAGGTAAATCTCAGGTGGGGGAGGGGGAGTCCAATAAAATCTCACTAAATCTCACCAAGGGGGGAGGGGGGGATTTTGGGAAAAAAACACCTCACGTAATTTATGGATGTCCCCTAAGCAAACCGAAACCCCCCTCTTAATTACGTAAGAAAACTGCCCTACCCCTCCTTTGTTCTTTTTTTGTACAAAATTTTTAGCAGTCTCCAGGTGCGTATCCAAAGTGGGGCATTCTGGACAGTGCCCCCCTTTGACCCAAAAAAGTACTCAAAATGAATTAAAACCTTACTTTTCAATTTGTTTTGGGAGAGGACCCCTATACCCCTCAGCGGTACCAAAAGGGGATCTTGAGTGATGCTTTTTAGAAAATTCCCAACGTTTTGACATTTTTCTCAAAAGGTAAAGGTGATGGTCTGGAAAAGTGTCCCCCGCCGTGCTGGATCAGCGCCTGGCAGTCTCTAGATTCCCGAAATTCATTGTTCTCCATGAACATTTGACCTATTGTTAAAAATTTCCTTCTGAAGTCAAAAGGGCTTGAATTTTTCCCTAATAGAATTTTTTGAAAAATTTATGTTTGGATGAATTTTGAAATGATTTATGCTAGAGACAAGATATTTTCGAAAATACAGTGTTAGTAACATCTTACGTAAGCATAAGAAAAAATAAGCAAAGGGAAAACCTCCTCCCTCCTTAGGTGTTTACGTAACATTTGAACAGTCCCTAAAAAGAAATCTCGGTTATAGAGAAATTTTTAAATGATCATCACTGAACTGCTAAACTTGTCTCTCCTTAGGAAGAGTGATGTAACATTGTCATTTTCAAACACAATGTCAGTTTCAATGTCCCTTCAAATTTTTAAATTAGTAAATTATTAATCAATCATTACAGTAGTAAACAAACATTATTTAATGGAAAAATAACGTTTCTTATCTTTATAACAAAAAATATAATTTCGATGAAAAAACTTTTAAGAAACATTTACTGCCCCCTACTTACCGTCTTTTCCAAAATTTTCTGTTTTCTCTGTTCCACGTCTAATCCGCGTCTTGGTCGTATCAGAATGTAGATGGCTTCGATTCCTGTACAGCATCGTAGTAAACATTCTAATAAAACCTGCAACAGCCTCATAATTAGGACACCTTGGGACACTTTCAATTATAGCATAACAATTATTATAAATTCCTTAAAAATAGATATCTTCCGGCTAAATTGGAAGAACTGGCATACCAAATATGGCATACCAAAAAAAACCTTCATCCGTAACAGGCCGGGTAAATAAGCTAGTCTTATTAAAGAATTAGTAAGTGAACCTAAAACATTTCCATCAATAAAAACTGAAAGAAAAATTTCTTCCAAAAAAAAGGGAATTTTTATTTGAGAAAATAATAAAGAACGAATAAAGTATTTTGTATCAGATCATTAACTGTTACTTACCGTTCCTACAAACCCAGAAGCTCCAGTGAGAAATACAGATTTTCCAGCGTAAAAATCAGCCACTCTATTTTGGGCATGGCCCCCTTTCTCTGCTGAACTCATGTTTCAATGAAAACAACCTGATAGAAGATACTGAGTTTATTTTTTGCTAGAGACGAGAAAGCTCTGAACCCTCTTACCTTTTCCTTCTATATTTGTTTATTTTTAGATGTCCTAATTGTTACACAGTGTCATTGATCAACATTAACACACACCCGGTTCCACGTTATATAATATGTTTTTAAGTGGATTTTGACATAACTGTCTAGTAAAAATTATTGACGATTTTTCCTCGTGAAGACGATGACGCCTAAAACGTGATAAAGTAAAATTTACTATATTAAGTATTGGTTCATAAAATACAATGATAAATATTACCGTAAGACGGGGTGGTAGGGCCGTACTAGACTTATGTTTAGGAAGGGGTTTTGACCAAAATTTTTTCTGAGGTACCTCCTTATATTATTTTTTTTTTATTTTACATTAATTTTAGTGATGTTAATCAAAATTTTATAAACAATGTGAATTCCAAATAAAATAGGAGGGTTTAGGTGTCCACCCCCAGAACAATTTTGGTCTACATCAGAAAAATTTCGGCTTCGGCCTTTTTAAATTACACCCTAAGAGCACAGCTCCTTGTAAGCGGCAGAATTTTCAAAGATACTTAGTGTAGTATAAACGCAAAATTTTGAGGGGTATTAGGGGTCCTGGTCCTATACTAAAAATATTTTGGAAATTTGCCCCTAAAAGTAGTGCTTTATTCATTTTTAGACTCTCCTTGTCACACAAAATGAGAAAAATTCCTCATAAGTCACAGAAGTTTCACGGAAAAACAGTACTTACTATATTTTAAAATTTTGAGTGGGGTTTTGGGGTTTTCTCAAGAAAAAATTTGGAATTTTTACTGTTAAAAGTAGTGTTTTAACATATTTTCAGACCCTTTGGGTTGTTGCACCACTTCTTATGAGTCACATAATTAAAAAAAAAAAAACCGGTATAAAATTTATGTCCAAATTTCGTGAGGCGTTTGAGTTTGAACCCCTAAAACCACCCCTTGGATACGGCCCTGGGTGGTTCAACACACTTTCAATTTTCAATGTAAAAATAAGTATCAAAAAAGCATTTTTTGGAGAAATGTTTTTTGGGAGAAATGGTTCAGTCTTATTTTGTTTTGATCAAAAATAAAATATGCTTTTTAAAAAATAATCTATTTCAATTAGTTTTTTAATGGTGTTCCGATTCACCGAGAAGTAGGGGTCATGCGGAACTTCTCTTATTAAAACCTTTATTTTTCTAAATTAGTTTTGGTAATAGGTATGAATTACATATTTCAACCTACTCTTAAAAATGATATCAAATCTGCGCACCCGACAAAATTCTGGGGTTGCTTGAGCAATGAGCACCCTAGGGGGGGCAGAGTGGAAACCTTGGGAGAAGCAAGCTGTCCTTTATGGCTTTGGAAACATGAATTTCCCTCATAAAACAGAAATTTCTCATAAAGTTAGGGGGCATTGCTCCCCCCATGACCCCCCTAAATCCGCCCATGGTCCACAGTCGGCGCTTTGGATGAATCTTATATTGATATGGGGCCTCGAGTAGCAAATTTGAATTTATTTAATGAAATATTACTGTTTGTTCATAAAGCTCTTATTGAAATTAGAAGACTGGAGACAAAAAATAAATTTTTTCCTCCCGAAAATATACCTTTCCAAAATTACGATAAATGCCGTAAATGTTTTATAATCTAAAAATCATCTTCCTTTTTATCTCTGAGGAAAAAATAAAAACAAATGTATTACTCAATGAAATCAACATTTAGTTTCTTGCACAAGTTTTACAGAAATTTTTAAAATAGTTCTATGATTCAACATTTGATGGCAGCACCTGATAGATATAAAATGAAATGCTATCTGTTTTACAAGATCACACTATTGAAATTAGTTCATACTCTTGTGGGAAGGGTGCAGCACCACCCGCAATTACGAGTGGTGCCGTGGTTCAATTCCTTTTCCATAGATGGCAGCACCTCTGAAAACTAGGATCATCTTGGTCCTCTCAGATTCCCCTTTACAAACTTATGAATGAAAACTCTTAAAATTACTTAAATTGACGATTAAATTATATTTCTGCTTAGTTCACAGCGCAAAAATGAAAAATGGAAGGACGAAAACAAGAAAAAAATTTTTTATTAAACTAAGCCATTAAGGTAATATCAATGGAGTAAGTGAATATCAATGGAGTCAAACATTCAATGGATAAAAAAGAGGTAAAAATACTTTTAAATTAAAAGTAAATTTTATTTTGGCTTTATTTACAGCACAAAGAATAAGAAAAGAAAGACAAATTAACTTAAATTTCAAATTTAATAAAAAAATACAATGAATGGACATTCCTTCTTCTTGACAGGTTGCAATAAAACTAACACATGTATAAAAATTTATTATATTTAATAAAAAAAACATATTTATCAGAACAACTATAAAAAGAAAACATTGTCCACTATATGTACATTGTTCCTGCACAAGTAGCTCAAAGTTGAAGCAATTCTAGAGTTCTGCCAAATTAGAAAATGTTTGGACCATACTTTGCGCAATTATAAAGGACAGGAAGAGACTTGTGAAGAATACCAGAAGCACTGTCATCTTTATGAACCTGAAGGTCCAAAATCTCCTGAAAAAAAATTAATATAATTTTTTGAAAATCAGCGACAATTATTTGATACGTCATATTTGAATCTGGTATTGCAAATGTTGATCAGCTTTGATAGTTTTTAAAGACATTTTTTAAAAACATTGATCAGTTGGTTAGTGTAAGATATGTCTGCAAATAATACGAAAAATACTTACTGGTTAATTATTTTTTTGCGTTCTTCCACTGTTCTTTTGTCTGATTTGAAATCCAGAACGGGACACCCTGTTTTGATCAACTCTGGGCCCTTTTTCGCATTGTATCCTGTCAAGTCCATGCTGAATGTCTGTAGTAAATTGTCATTTATTGTACAAAATCCTACTGAACATCCTACGTTTTCTGACAGTTTTTTCTAGTTTTTATAAAAAAGATATTTTCTCAGTAGCATATAATATATTAGACAGCAACGTTAGTTGACCCTATGACGTCACTAACAAACAAAGAAGTTCCCATCACGGTGTCTGAATTTTGAGTGAAATAACTAATGCCAATTTAAAAATATGATTCTTTTGTTAAACCCATGTACTATATCGTCTTTTATCACGATTTGCGTACCGAAACTCCTCCTAGCAACCCAACAGGACTTTGTGTTTACTCTTTTTCTCCTTCCACGTAGTGACGTATTGGGTTCAGGAAACGTTGTTGTCGAATATAACTAACGCCCTAACCTAACTTTGTTTGTTTGTATAAGCTCAAGATCTTCACTACTGATAAAAAAAATTATTTTCTATTTACTCTAATTGATGAATAAAAATACATGTATAAGAGGCCATTCAAGTTACTACCTCGGCATCTTCAGGATGAAGAGAATTGTTCACATTTTCAAAATTTTCACAAATAAATCTGTAATTGCGGCTGGTGACGTTGATAGTACTCAGAAGGGTGCGATCGTAAAACTGGTACATAGACACCATTCTGAAACAAAATCTGAGAATTACTTTCCTGCATGTTATCTTTACCCTCAGGGAATTTCCCCCAGTTTGTGCCAATGAATGTTTTTCCAATGATATCCCAAAAGTGATATACAGGTTTTAAATCACTTTTGACAGCGTTCGGGCTTATTAAATTAAAGGCACTGTCTATTTGGCCGGCAAATATACTACTAAACTCTACTCTTTTTTACCCGGCAACTGTTCTGATTGGAGCGCCGGGACTGCTACATAACCGTGAGACCTACGGCGCATGCGCCAACGGCCGGTTTTACCGTTAAAAACGACACTTCCTAAATGGCAAACATAAAAAAATTGAGGTATTTTCAAAATTTTCCCTATACTTTAACATGGGAAAACTACTTTTAAGGTGTGGCGGGGGTAAAAAATTGGCCGAAATTTAAAAAAAAAAAAAAAAAATTGCAGTGGGCTATCTATCAATCGCAGCTATGATTGTGATTGACATTTGCAGTGCTGGTTTGGAATGGGACTATACGACGCTGCCCGTTTCGCGGAGCAAACCTAGAATGTTTTTTTTTTAAGTTTTTAGACCTTTTGGGTGTTTTGGATTTTTATTTCCTTTCATTTTTTTTTTGTCGCCGAATAGTAGCAGACCGACGCTGCTTCTATCATAGGACAAGATTTGCAAATAGCGTTTGTTTTGGACCCTCTGTACAGAAAACAAGGGAATTATTTTTAAGTGTCTCACTTTAGGCAACTAACTTACTTGGGCTTTTTCCCTCGTAACTTATAGATGTGGTCGACGACGTAAGCGTGGATGTAGTGCTGAAAGAAGCTCGCGATTCTGTACCAGAGACCGTTGTCGGTCAGGATCAACAGTTGGGTGGGTCTGCTGAAGGCGTTCGGGATCACCATTTCGTTTAGGAGATGTTTCATTTCTCGAATGTAGTCTCGCAATCTCTCCACGTTTTTGCTTTGGGCAGCGTTCACGATAAGAGGAGATCCATGCCTAAAAGAGACGTTGATAAGCAGAGATTTGTTTTTCGGATTTTTTAATGAATGTTCCCACCCCACTACCACTTAATTATTATTAGAACTTCCCAACATGGTATTTATTGTGAAAGTTAACTTACAAGGAAACGTTCTCAGGTTAAACTCACAAAAACGAACGAAAATTTAACAGGCATAAAAAGATGACTCAAAACATTTTACTGTGAAAAAATTAGTTGCGGAATTCTATTAGGAGAGGAGTAAATTAATAATGAAAATTGGGTTCTGAGTTGCCGAATCCATTCAGTTAGCAACACTACTGGGTGGCTTGGAGTGAATTTGATAAACTTTTTTGATTGGCAGATTTTAAACTGCTTCAGAGAAAACGCAGCCAGTTCATTTAAGAATTTGGCGGTTTCTCTGCATTTCTCGCCTAGTAGGTTTGCATTTGGCGTTAAAAATTATTATTTTTAAGAATTTTTTACAGCTTTTCTACTGTAATTCCGCAGCTAATTTTTTCACAGTATGTGTTTTGAGTCATCTACTAACCCCTGTAAAATTTTCGCCCATTTCTGTGAGTTTAGCCTGCATAAAGCCTGGGAACGTTTCCTTGTTAGCAAAGGGCCGGGCCGTACGCGACGCCAAGAATGCACGCATTGATTAGTAACAACGGTATAAAAGTTCGGCACTCTAAACGTGACAGTGGTCCTTCTGGGCATTATCTCAACCACTCTTTAGGGTTACCTTCGATCACTCCATCGTTATCTTTCCTCTATAGTTTCGATTCGTTTCTCTAGTTTTTTTTATAAAAATAACGTTTAAGGAAAAAAAGTCGCTTCTCACCTGCCAGTTCCTACACTCCAAGCACTGACCACATGGGCATTTGCGGTGGCATCAGCGGACACAGAGTTCAGTTCCGTATCGAGATGACACCAAATTACCTTGGCGAATCCTTTTCCAACCTATATAAAAGGAGTGTTAATAAAAAGTGACATTTCATCAATTTATTTACTGTCTGTCTATCACAAGATGAGCTCTGGACTAGTTGCCTGGTTGTGGCGGTTGCTATAGAAACAATACTAAACGAATGGATGTAAGAAATGTAAACGAGAGTTCATCTTGTGATAGACTATAACTGTAGTATACTGTAAATTTCGTTTTTTATGTTAAAACTACATAGTTTACTATTTGTTCCATATGAATGTTTTAAGGTTAATGCTTAAGCTTTTCCAGCTGGTTCCAGCTTTTGTTGCAGTTTTTTTAGTGTCTATTTTTTTATAGGTATCAAGGACGAGCCGCTGGCTCTTATGATACCACATATTTAATTTCTTTCTTTTTCTTTGTGTATTTGTTATTTTTGTATATTTTGATGTTCTTTGTGTCTTTCGTTTTTCTGTATTTGTCTTTGTACAATAAATTATTATTATTATTATTATTATTAATGTTAATGAAAAACACTACTATGTATACCCGACAGCAACGTTTCCTGACCATATGATGTCACTAACGAACAAAGTAGTTCCCAGCGTGCTGTCTGAATTTTGAATGAAACGAAGAACGCCAATTTAAAAATATAGTTATTTTGTTAATTTTTTTATGTTATTTGTTTGTTTATATATATATATATATATATATATATATATATATATATATATATATATATATAGAGTCTTTTTATCACGATTCGTGCGTATCGAAATTCCTCGTAGCACTCTAACATGCTTTCTGTTTGCGCAGTTTCTGCCTCCGGGTAGTGACGTCATAGGATTAGGAAACGTTGCTGTCGAGTATAGACAGATTGGAAATTTCACATGTAAGAAGGGAATGAATTTATAGAAGACTTACGGCTAGTGAGAGGGTTGAAAGACCACTTGAATCTTCCACATAACCCTGCAAAAGAAGATGATATTCAACTTTGTGGGTTCATCATTCTTGGCATTATGTATCATATAGTTAAAGATTAAATTAGGTAACTAAATGAAATTTTTAGCTATTGCTTACAAAAAAAACTATCCTTACATAACAGGTAGTAAATTGAAGATACTACAGTAGCGCTCATAAGAACTTTAAGAAACACATTTTTTTTTAAAGTTATTTCAGTTTTTAAGTTTTAGTTTTTTTTAAAGTTTTTTAATCCTTTTTTTTCCCCTTGAAATGTTAGTAAATGAATTCAATAATCCTAAAAACTAGTGCTTTGAAATTTATAGAGCATTTTCAATCACATGACTCGGACCTTTCTGACCCACTGACCTTAGAAACAGAAGGTTACAGTTTTTTGCCCTGCAGAAGGTTAACAGTTACAGAAAATAACTGGTCGTGGAATTCTTCTATTGGAGCATTTGCAATCACGTGACCCCACACCTAACAATCGCCATAGCAACAGATACCGTCGCTCATAACAACAGACGCATTGCCCTGCAATAACTGATCGTGACGTCACCTGAAAATACTGGCCTTGCACGGGTGGAGTTAGAAATGTTTCTTTAAAATTTTTAATACATTCCATACCTTATTTTGTTGGGGGAAAGGTATTAAAATTCATCCAGTTGTCATTAGTTTTAATATTTGATCGGTTTCTATATTTTACCACGGGATCCACATGAAAAACAACTAAAATATTAGAAAATATTCTCCCAAAAGTCACTTAAGATGCTTATTTAGAGCCTTTGATTAATCATGTATTCAGGATTTTTAATTAACTTTTTGGTGAAATTCAATAAGATAGAAATAAGATACTACATACGAATATTTCAGAGCTGTTCCTTAATTATAAGACTCAAAATCACTGAATGAACTTTTTTCTTAAGTACGTGGATGTTATTATTAAGATATATATGTTTAAGAAAAGCGATCTGGGGGTTTCCCCCAATAAAGTTTTTGAAATTTACTTTTAAGAGTTTGAAATTTACCATTAAAAAGCGGCACAACTAATTTTTGTTGTGTAAGAATACAATATTAATGATTTTAAAAATGATTTGGGGGTCCAAGAAATAGCCTCACACAGTCCGCCAGTTGCCGACCCTTGATCTAAAGATTATATACTCACTGGTAAAGGGGACTTATAGACGCAACCTATCACCGATGGCCTCACAATAACAAACGGGATATCGGAGGCTTTATCTGCCAGTAAGTTCTCTGCCAGGCATTTGCTGAATGTGTAGGTGTTAGGCCAACGGGGGTGACACTCGTCCACTAGAGCTTGCAGTTCCTCTTTGCCGGCACTATGGAAGGATAAGATATTTTTTTTTTTATAAAGAATGGGAATTTCGATGAAATGGATAAGTATAGTAGGAATCTAAGAAAATGCAAATTCATCAAACTATATTTAAACTTTTATTCATATTGAATTTTTAAATACAGTCGACTCCGCTTATTGTGATCACGGTTAATGTTATCAATCGGGTAATGCTATCGAAAGAGACTGGTCCTGATCACTCCTATTTAAATTAACGCGCAATGTATCGTTTCATGTGATCTGTAGTATATCGTTAAATGTTATCAAAATTTGGTGGTGATCCCCCTTAAACCCCATTTTTTCCCCGTTTGAAGGCTAATTTTAATACTTAAACATACAAAAATTAATTTAGTAGTGTAATTTGATTCACTCTTTATTTTTCTTTAAGAATGTTAAGTTATAGTAGTATAAGTAAAACGACCATTTAAAATCACATGACTCTGACCTAGCAACGGCCTTAGCAACAGACGCATTGACCTAAAACATGTTACGGTTAAAAGAAAATAATTGGTCGTGGTATTCTTCTATTGGAGCATTTGCAGTCACGTGACCCCACACCTAGCAACCGTCCTAGCAACAAACGCTTTGACCAACAGCAAACTGGTCATAATGTCACCTGAAAACACTCTATATTTGGTTGTGTTAAAGTTATAAGTGCTTAGTAATTTAACTCACTTCAAAGCATCTATGAACCTTTGAGCAGGATACGGGAGCCTATAAATTGTTTCTTTAATCGTACTTCTATTGGAGTTCGAATATGCCGTGGATGTGTACACCCAGCACCTAACAGAGAATAATTAAAACCAGGTTTTCTGATGAAGGAAGCATGGATAAATCTAAAAATATATTTCCGAGTAAAATTTAACTTTAAAATACACACACTACTCCAAAAATTATAAAACCATAACTAGTATACCATAACTATTGTAACTATAAAACCATAACTATTATAACTGTAAAACCATAACCGGCAACAGTGCTGCCGGTTAATTTTCGTTATTTGAAGAAAGTGTAGACTCATTTGAATTTTTTTAACGGTGATAACGCAAAGAAAACCCAAACAAGCAATTGACGGAAAAAAAGAAAATTCGTAAGTTAAAATTGGAGGAATTGAAATTTTTTAAGTGCGATGACACAAAATTTGAACTCCCCTCTTGTCACAATCTGCCACACTTCCAAGATCCCCCTCCCCTAAATGTGTTACATCATAATTTGCAAATGGCTTCTAAACTTAAAATTAAAAAAAAAAAATAAAAAAAATTACTGAAATTGATTTTAAATTTTCTACTGACTCTAATATTTAGATTAAATTTCACTTTGATACTCTTTTGGTTTCAATATTTTGATTTAAAAAACTTTCCAAACGCTTACTTTTAATTTCTTCATTTGTTTACATAGTTCAATCACATAGTTGACACTTTGTGCATTCAGTCTCACAATTACCCTATATTGAATGTCAAAGATAATCATGATAAGTTGATCTGCTATTTCTAAGTAATGTTAACAAATAATTTCTCAAACTGTAAACAAGTTCATATATTAATTGTATCATTGTATCGTCAGTTCGAAAAATGGAATAAGTCCTTTGACTTTTGTGTTTTTGTTCTACTCAAGCACTACTTTTTCTGATTCAAAAGTCAAATATGTTCTGTGGAAGAGGACTCCCATACCCTCTACTTTCCGTATCTAAGGGCGAGCTCGCACGGGCGACTTTTGTCACGGTGACAAAGAAAAAAACAACGTTGCTAAGGCTGTTGTTAGGGGCGGGACATAGAAGTATCCAATAGCAGCATTCGCACATGACATCACTGGAGGATAAAAACAACGTTTCTAAGGCCGTTGTTAGGTAAAGTCAGGTGATTGAAAATGCTCTATTGTTTTCTAATGATATTTTTGATACTAGTAATCCTGGTCACCGTGACAAAAGTCGCCCGTGCGCGCTCGCTCTAAGTATTATCTGCAAAATTTTTATTTAAAATTAAAGTAAAATTTGATCCTCAAGTAAAAATTAATGACACGTGCATCCAATAAAAAACAGCATTTTAAATAATCCTCTAATAAATGATGAACAAAGATGATTTAAAAGTTATGCATATACTATATTTCTACGGATATATCTTAAAGCATATATGCTACTAATACTTTTTGCTATTAAAAAATGACGACAAGTGTTCTCGAAAACTTACTCCAGGGGTTTTATGAGTGCGATGGAGGCTGCGCAGTGGAAGACGATTGACACTTCTTCCCAGGTAGCACAAGGACATTGGACAATGATGTGCCAATACTGGCCAATATCGCGAACATCGTTGAATATCGGACATCGGAATCACGATATCTGACAGCTTTGATCGATATTGCGTAATTTTTTAGAAGAGAGGGAGATTAGAAATACATTGAAAAACATTTTTTATAACGTTATTTGTATGAAAAATAAGTGTGAATGTCAATTTGGACCTTTTTACCCATTTTTTGGTAAAATTGATAAAATAATATCGGTGAACTGATTTTGATTAATAATGGCCAATGTCGTGAAATGAATATCGCCTTGGCGATTTCGATCGATATTGTATGGCGTTGCGTAACCGACATCAGAAAAACGAGATCACAAGTCAATTCAAAGTCGTAGGAAGGATATTGGCCGATGTTTGGCAGCATTGTAAAACTGTTATTGTAGGTACGATATTGATTGATAATGAGTGATTTTTTCATAGAGATGAAAAAAAAATTAGATGTAGATTTCATTTCCGAGTGTTTTTTGATGCCAGTTTTTGATTCTGACAACAGTTTTAAAATATTCATCAGTCAAAACAATATATGTAATTTTTATATTTAATCGGATATTGGCCGATATTTTTCAGGTAGAATGAAAACATTGGCCAATGCTGTACTGAGAGTGACCACTATCGTAGGATGTCGGAATCTGGATATCTGACAGCAATGATTGATAGCGAAGCAGTGTAAGCGAAAAGCCGCGAATGCGCTCTTCAACGTGCCGAGAGCATTTGCGGCGATGGCGGCTTCCTTGAAACCGTACGGAGAGCAACATTTACTCTTGCACCGCGCTACGAGCGCCAAATCGGTTACGGATAGTTACGGTCATTCGCGGCTGTTCGCTTAAGCTGCTTGGCTCTAATTTATGTCCGCCTTAAGAAACAATGTTAACCACCTTTTTGGTAAAATTGCTAAGATAATATTGGAGGAAGGATATTGACAAATATTGGACGAAGTCTTGAAATAGGTGTCGTAGAAATGATATTGTCTAATGAAATGATATTGTAGTAAAATATTGATTGAAAATGAGTGATTTTTTCATACAGATTAAATGGAAGTTAGATTAAATTTTTTTTTTCATCTCTGTGAAAAAATCAGTCATTATCAATCAATATCGTACCTACAATAACAATTTTACAATGCTGCCAAACATCGGCCAATATCCTTCCTACGACTTTGAATTGACTTGTGATCTCGTTTTTCTGATGTCGGTTACGCAGCGCCATACAATATCGATCGAAATCGCCATGGCGATATTCATTTCACGACAATGGCCATTATTAATCAAAATCAGTTCACCGATATTATTTTAGCGATTTTACCAAAAAATGGGTAAAGGTCCAAACTGACATTCACACTTATTTTTCCTACAAATAACGTTATAAAAAATGTTTTTCAATGTATTTCTAATCTCCCTCTCTTCTAAAAAATTACGCAATATCGATCAAAACTGTCAGATATCGTGATTCCGATGTCTGATATTCGCGATATTGGCCAGTATTGGTACATCATTGTCCAATATCCTTGTGCTAACTCGTGGCACGTTAAGCCTACTTGTACTGACTTTGATATTGAATAGCTCCGGATTTACTAGAATCACAGCTTAGCGGTTTGTAATTTGTGAAAGCATTTAAAATGAGGTTTCGAACCGCAAGTTTTACCAAGAGGTGGTGTAAAAATTGCGCAATCTGAAGAATTCAATGTTTCGTTTTCTTAGACGGTTTTTCACAGATTTCTCCCGAAATAATGATCTGAAAGCTTAGCAATAACCATATTCTTGAACAACTTTTTGAAACCTCTCAGAATAATGTTAGAGAGACTCCTTACCTCTCAGTAAAAAGGAGCTAGGGTGTTTGAAAGTGAAAATTAGAACGAGCTCATGGACTCAAAACATCAAAATATGGATCTCACCTCTTAGTGACAAAGATCGTTTTGAAGGGAATTTTAAGGAGATACACACATTAAAATTTCAGACCCCTACCTCTAAAACTCCGGGCGTGACGCCCAATTTAGGTTTTTTCAGTAAAACCAGAAAAACTCCCGAAATATGGATCCTACCCCCTTACGCTTTACATATTCTTAATCTACAAGTCTATGGGAACACTATGATATAAAATACTTGGGGGGCACTCATGCTTTCTCCCTTTCCACCTTTTTCTTACATCTCCAAAAACCCAATGAATCCCCATGAAAACTAGTAAGCCCCTTTTGTGTTCAAAAATTCCTGGATGATGGCAGAATCACCATGGAAACTCAAGTTTATGGAAAAAGCTTACCACATTACTCTACTACCATAAAAAAATTTAAAAAAAAATCAAACTTATTATTAAATACCAATTTTGGGCCTTTTCGGACTTGTGTTTTTTCCCCGAAATACTGTTTTTTACCAGACTCTGTAAAGCCCCTAAATATGTACTCAATTGCTTAAAAATTCGATATATTTTGAGGTCATCTGTAAGAATATGCCAAAGAAATAAAATTTGAAAGCATTTAATGGGTTTAAAAAGTCCAAAACGCAGTATTTTGCCAGGAAAATGAAAAATGTCTGTAGCCTTAGCTGACCCGTTCCTCATCTCTACCGGGATTGGTTTTTATAAAGTTCTCGAGAAAAAAGAATTCGTAAAAATAAAAATTTCGTCCTACCAATTAAAATATGAGCACATTTTTACTTTCAAATTTATTTAATCAAGATTCCTTTTTAAAACTATTTACTTTTGATGATGTTTTATTTATGTCGAGTATAACTCTGTGGACTGAGCCACCCCGAAGATTGGATTTCCCTTCTGCAAATGGCAACACCATGGCAATACGTCATTCAATTGTTATTCGTTCTTGGAGGTTGGACTGTCCTCGCGTGTCGCTTGCACTCGCACTCATGGTCAGTTTCTTATGCTTCACATGCTTATTTCAAGTAAGTTATACGTTCAATATATTTTATTTAGTTACCATCAGTGTAGATAATTTTGTAAATGATGAAGTCTTCATTTGTTTGTGTTTGTTTGGTTAGCAAAATGGAATGCTACATCCTGTTGGATGATTTGCCTCATACAGTGATCGCAGTTGTCCTATAATTCCTATATTTTTGGGAAAATCCGAAAAAATGTCCTATATTTGTCCTATATTTTCAAAAACGGCCATTCGTCCTATATTTTTTCCATTTCACAAAACCAAAAACTTAAACTGCCTAAACTTCTTTCTTAAAAATCGAGAAATAGTTTTTATTTCCAAGAAAAAAGACTAATTATCGTGGAAAAAGTCGGAAAATTGCTATTTTTCGTGTAAGTTTCGTTTTGCGTGCGGAGTGACCAATTGCGGAGACCATTGCATAGTGCATTGTTTTGTTACCATTGCATGGTTTTAATAGTTTTATAATCTAAATTTTTGAGTCTGCTGGAATTTATTTACCATTTTTCAAATTTGTGAAAGGATTTTGAGCATTTTTAAAAGTAATTACCTTTTGGCCAAATATTTAAAATATTGAATTTTTCATAATATATTCTCATTAATTTGGTTTTATTATAAAAGGCTTGTGTATTAATGCATATTAAAATTTTGTCGTTCCAATAAAAGGTATGATTGATTTAATTTTGATGTCCTATATTTTTTTGTGGGAAATCCTATATTTTTTCTTGAGCCTGCTGCTATCACTGCTCATACCTGAGATATTTATTTTTGTAAATATTAACATAAATAACTATAATTGTAATTAAATTGTTAATTGCATACTAACTGCATTTAATATAATTGTGAAATCCAATTCGAACTACTCACCAGCTGCCACTACTTACTTAAACCTTTTAAAATGGTATATTATTGGAATTTTAACATGATTCGTAGGACAAAATTTACATTTTTGGTCAAATATTCTTACTGGTCGGTCAGTCTCATTGTCTTCAAAATTAATTTAGATGTTTAGGGAACTATGTAGCTTTTAGAAAGTTTATGACTTATGTTTTTCTAAAAAGTAAAACTGGAATCCCTAGTAAAAAGTTCAAAATTAAAATTTTGGAGTGCAGAATTATACTTTTCTATAGAGCTTTCCACACATAGTTATAATTAGGAAAACTGGAAAGTTCTGTCGTGTCAGGGAGCATCTGTGTATAATGCATTTTTTGGTTTGGTTTGGTTTTTTGGTTACATATATTTTCCGGTATGTGTGCTTGATCTCAAGGATCCGCTTATACACCTTCGTCAAGTAAGACAGACACAACAGAATTTTTACTGGCACAAAGAAGGAAAATACACCCAGGGGCGAGGTGAGAATCGAACTCACGACGGGGCAGTGCGCAGACTGCTGGCGTGAAAGGCAGAGGAGCAAACCGAACAGGCCATCCCGTCCCCCATTTTTTGGTATTTTTCCATTACAGTAAACTAGTTAGATAAACTTCAACTTCTATTTAAAGCCAGTTTGGTGAATTTTGGCTCTTTTTTTTTGTTGGCTCACCTTTCAAGATATCCTAAATTCTAGAATTTAAAAGATTTTTCTTTTTTCTAGCTGCCATCTGGTGACCTAGCCCCAGTTAGTATCTCATGTTTACGAGGTGCTAAAAGAAAGGAGCAACAACAGAATATTCAATTGAAATGTGAAGGAGGAGGAACGCCTGACTGGTGACCATGGTAAGAAATCCATCATATGATTCAAATTAATGAGTATTTAAGGCAGGGTTGCTTGATTTAAATCAAGTTGATTTAAATCACCTGATTTTTTTTAAAAAAAATCATTGATTTAAATCAAAAATGTTAAACTGCCACAATTTAAATAAAAAATAGTTGTATGCTTTAAAATGCTTTGCAAGGTTATTTGAATTTCATTTTTTTTTTTAAATTCTGGTTATTGTACTACCAATTACAAAAATATTTACAACGAAAAGAGGTAAATAGCAGCGTTTGGAATCAATAATTGTGATAAATTAAACTAGAATTAAAAATCTTTAAATTTTTTTCAGGTATACATCCCCTTTTCAAAACACAAGCATGAGAATGATTTTTATCGAAAGCTTGCTTTTATAGTTTTAGTCATGTTTTCCAAACTATTATTTTTTTAAACATAATTACAGCGAATACTCTGGGTACATAACTGTCAATAAGTTGCTTATTTGATTTTATTTGTATAAGTAATTATTATTTTAAAGAAATAAATGCACAATACATTTAGTGAAATTAATTCAACTGAATTATTGAAATTAAAATTTTTACATAAAATTGATGCATAGATTTTTTTTAGAAATCATCACCATTTCTTTTAAAAATTGATTTCACAATTAGGTAAAAATAGTTATAGAAAGAAGGATAAAAAATTTTAGTAACTGATAGTACAATTAATTGTTCATTCACCATTTTAGGATGGGTTTGGGCATCTCACCATGAAATGGTAGCAAACTACTTCCCTTAATTAATTCAATTAATTAATGCCTAAAATAGATAAATATTGGGATGTTAAGTAATGCTAAACTATTATATAACATGCATATTACAATATCAGTAAATTATAACCAGTTTTGGGAAGTTCAGAGCTAGTAATTCATTTAAATAAAAAAATCTGATTTAAATAAAAAAAATCCTATTTAAATAAAAAAAATCAGCAACCCTGATTTAAGGTAAAAACAATATGAATTAACTTCCAATTGATGGGGAAGTAAAATTAAATAGTAACTGAGTAATTTAAAAGTTAATTCCCATTGATTTGTTTTGTGTCAACATCATAAGTATTAATGTTGTGCAATTGCCATGCTATTTTACTTGACAAATACGGGGGCCAAGAGGGGAAAAGAAAGAAAAAATGGCAAAACAAAAAGTATTTTTTGAATGGCTAATAAATGTTATTCTTTCTTGTACCCCTTCCCCCCTTCTTTCCTCCTTTATTAGCTCAAAAAGGGAGCACTTTCCAGAGTGCCCCCTTCGATCCACGCCTGGTAAGAATAAGTATACATCAAGTACCTATCATTACGTCTTTTTTAGGAGGTTAGGTGAAACATGCCAATCAAACTCGATGCGTCTAACAAAACTCAACTGTCAAACAGGGCACAACTACAATATACAGTATAATTTTGTATCTGGTTTTGACAGAAATGAAGATAATTTAATTATGTGATCCCCTTTAAAACATCACCTGTTTATTTGAAAATCCATTTTTAGTTTGTTTCCAATATATCAAGTAATTTAAATTGGAACTGATTCCATTTAAATATCAATAATGATCTTTTTATAAATATGTTCAAGCTTTTGATTTGACTAATCTGCATTTTTCACTAAAGCTAATTATTCTCCTTTCCTTCTAGCAGTAGCAGGGAAGAGGCATGGTAATATACAGACAAGGAAGCTGTCTGATGCAGACAAGGAATTACTCGATTGTTTTGCATCAGTCCCAAGCAAGCATAGAAATATTCTTTCAACTGAATTTTTTTTCTAAAAACAGTTAAAAATTGCTTCAAATGTTTCATATTAATTTAAAATTTTGATAATTATTTTTCAGGGGGTTTATCTGCCATTGTGGACATTGGTACTCAACATATAGTAAAAGGTGTCATAATTATTATAACACAAAATTTTATCTTATTAATTTAATTTTTGAATTATTTACCTCTTTAGTTTAAAAATGATATTTAAAAGCTATAATTCAAATTCATTTTTAAAGTTTATTCTTTGTTTTAAGTTTTTGTGCAAACAGAATTTTTCTACAAATAATACTACTACTTTTATGCAATAATTAATTTTACTTTGTTTCTGTAGAAAAGAGTATTTTGAATATGTTTAGACTTTTTTAAAAATTCAAATGTGTAAAATTTTGTGTATATATTTTTAAAAATTAATTAAGGGATAAAACATAAAAATGTCCAACTTAGCTAAACTTTTTTTCCAAAAAATTTTTGCATTCTAAATAATTAATATCATTGAGTAACAATGTCCATCCTGGTGGAACTCACAAGACGTAGCTCTCAAATACCCAAAATATGTCATTTTTAAGTGGTATAATTTATGTCAAATTTATTAATGTTCTACAGATAAAGAATTACTATTAATTCTGATGTTCAGTGGATGAAGTATTTGTAAAATAAACATGTATACTTGCAAAATAAATCATTGTATTATATTTACTTTGCAGCTGTTTTTTTTCTCATGAAATCTTTAAGTATTTAATTCTTGATTTATGTGTGGTTATCAACAAATGCAATAAAAGTGTATTTCAGATATGGACACCTGTGAATATTTGGAGGAATTGAGCATTTTTTTGTAAGTGATATTGATCAAAGTTGTAATTGGTTTCTCTGGTTTAGAAAATATGAAGGATTGAAAAAAAACTATTTAGGCATGAGTATATATATTTAGTAGGTATGTCTGGAATATATAAGGAACAATTTATAAAACTTGTAAAGCATTTGCTGTAAAAATAATTAATAATGATACACTTGTGAATAACAAGAGGTATATTAAAGTGGAAAAGTGATTTTCATCAATGGTTATGTTTAGAATTCCTATCAGTGGGGAACTGTCTATTCAGCAATCTCAAATCTGATAATGTCGATTCCATCCGGTATTTGCCATTATATCAGGCTCCACAAAAATTTCTAAGGGGTGCTGATTTTAATGGCGAATACTGAACGGAATCGATAACTATTGGAAAAGACGGAGGTCGAAACTCCGGCGTTAATTAATGCTGTACGATATTCAAAAATTGCAAATCCGAGATTGGCCGATATTTTTGACGGGACCGAATAACATCGAAACTCGGGCATTGATCAGTGTTCTAAATTATTCTAGAATCTCGCATGACATCGATAGATCTCGGAAAAAACGAACATCGAAACTCCAGGATTGATCAGTATTCATCAATCTCGAATCCAATATTTTTTGAGGGGTCTGATGATCGCCAATACCTCATGACATCGATAGATCTCGGAAAAGACGAACATCGAAACTCCAGGATTGATCAGTAATGTTCAGTATTTATCAATACCAATCCGATACTAGCTGATATTTAATTTTGAGACTGGCCAATGTTTGCAGAACGAAATTGGCCAATGCTGTCGTGACGACATTGTCCGATATCGATAAAAACGAATATCGGAGATGCGAGATTAATCAGTGTTGTCTAATATTATCTGATTTCGAGAATCGGTATTGGCCGATGTTCAAGGGGGGGTCATTTTGGTAGTGGCCAATATCGACCATACAATATCGATCGGGATTCGTGTGCTACCTGGGTTGTGCTAGGGTGTCGTAATCCGAGTCGCTCAACCCCAACCTCGGCCGAGTGATGTCACCCTCCACCACTCGGACCTTGTCCAGTTGAAAAGGGTTCGACCTCCTCAGAGTCTCGAATATCTGTAGGAAAAACAAGAAAAAAAAACGCTTAAGGCGTACGCACACCAAACTATACTATAAGTACTCGACAGCAACATTTCCTGAACCCAGTACGTCACTACGCGGAAGGAGAAAATGGGTAAACACAAGGCCTATTGGGTTTCTAGGAGAAGTTTTGGTACGCAAATCGTGATAAAAAGACGCTAAATATATTTGGGGGCTTAACAAAATAATCATTTTTTTAATTGACGTTCTTCATTTCACTCAAAATTCACCGCGATGGGATGGATTTAGTGACGTCTTGAAAAATATAAGTTTATTCACATTACATTTGAATCGTCAGTTTGAAAAAGGGAATAAGTCCCAAAACCAAGTTTTGAGAAAATTGAGAAAAAAAAATTGCATAAGAAATGGAATTTTTATTGTATAACCACCAAATTTTGCGTTGGAAGTGCAGGACCCTATTTAGAGTACAAAATAATTCTCGAAAAAAGTATTTTATTAAAAAAATATTGTACAGTTGAAAAAGTTGATGGACTTATTCTCCCTTTTTTAACTTAATGAAATTTCGGCCAAAAAAAATCTTAAAGAACTCTCAAATTCAGGACTACCTAGTTGTGAATTCAATGCAAAACTCCAGTTACACTGTTTGACACTTTCTAGTATCAAATCGTTTATTGTTATCATTCTACTCTTTAACATAGGTGATCACATAAGCGGAGTCGACTGTATTTAGAAAAGATATCCTATGAATAGGAATAAACAAATCGTGTCTTATATACTGTTGTACAAACCCAGAAGCTCCCATTAAAAAAAACTTCAAACACCTTCCATAAGGATATTAATAAAAATATGTATCGTACAACTAAAAACATACACCCGAGTCAAAATATAAAAATCAAATTTGAATATCATTTTTGACTTATTTAAAAACGATTAATAGTTAGCCCCTTACCGTTCCTACAAATCCAGAAGCTCCCGTGAGAAATATGGATTTTCCTACATAAAAATCAGCCACTCTTCTTTGGGAATAGTTAGGACCCTCTTTCTCTGCTGAACTCCTCATGGTCGAACGAAAACAACTGATAGGGAAATATTTCGGGAGTGACAAGAAGCTTTTTAAATGAATATGGTTATATTTGTCGAAGAATTTTCCCAAACCTCTAATTGTAAGTTTATTGGGGTGAAAATCAAATCCTCATCATTACCAATTTACTCAGTTTTTTTTTAACCGATACCCTGCAAATTAGTATGCTTGCTCCAACCCATAAGTTTCCATGTGATAATAAGTTTTTAAGTAGGTTTGGTTATTCATGTGATAATTTTGAGGATTTCCTCGTGACATTTGATAATTTAGCATACTCTCGATGTGACGAAGTCGGGACAAGTAAAAATGTTCGAGAAAAAGTATTTTCGGCATAACAAGGAAGGCTTCGAAAATTACGAAATAAGGTTATAACCGGTTATAATGTCATAAGAAGACGCATATTGTAAAACGTCTAATTTCAGCACTAATTTTATTCATAATTAGTGTTCGGCACTAGTTAACTAGAACTAGTTGTAACTAGTAGTTAACTACCGATCAACTAGTAGTTATTTAGTAGTTTAACTACTTTTAGTTTAAAGTAGTTCAACTATTAGTTTAACTACTTTTTTAATTAACTACTAGTTAAAACTACTTTCAAATTTTCAACTACTTCAAAAAAAATTATCAAAGGTAGAGTAATCAAATACCATAACCAGAAATAAAGACCATTTTTAACGTATAAACGTTTTTTGTGACATAGATAAGAAAGATGTGTTAGAATTTTGCCAAAAAGTAGGTTATGAAATAAATAGACTAGTTAACAATAGTTAACTACTTTGGGAAATAGTTAACTACTAGTTGCAACTAGTCCCAGGAAAAAATAGTTAACTAATAGTTACAACTACAATTTCCCAGACTAGTTAGTTGGTAGTTAACTGTTTTTTGACCAGTAGTTGCCGAACACTATTCATAATATAGTAACATATTTTTTTTTTTTTGAAAATATGAAAATAGTAAGAAATATTATAATTTATATATAAAATTCTTCTAAATCAAAATAATGAACTTGGAGCTTTGATCAAAATTCCATTTATAATTTCTTTAAAAGGTTCAGCATTTTTTTTTCAGAATATTATCTAACTAATTCTGAAAAAAAAAATATGTTTTTAAAAAGTTCTGTAGTTTCTGAACTGATTTTTGGATACGAAAAAGAAGGCATAGTCATTTCCCTGCATTCTATACACTTTGAATTTCAGATTGGCAATTAAATCCTTAAAAAAATGTGTTAATGAGCAAGGGACAAAAGTGAAAAATCACATTGGCCGAAAATTTTTCTGTAATACACAATACTTTTGTTTATCACCTTGACGACAAATGTACTGTCCAAGTATCCATTCCCTGAAGCCTGAAGCACTTCAATAGTTTTTTATTAAATGTAAAGACAGCAGAATTAACCAAAAACTTAGCGGTGCTATAGTTTTTCTCCATTTACATAGATGGCATCACTATATTCCAAAACAGAGTTGTTTCTGTCCTGATTGAAAGAATCTTTGGTGGGCCAAAACCGTAAAGATAAAGAAAATTCGCGTTCAATGATACTTTATATTACGCCAATAATAGACTTTATTTTCTAGAATGCATGCTTTATATTTTACATTGATTTCGTATGGAAAATGTGCAACTCAATGTATGAGGTTAAGAGATAAGAGAATAGTACATATATTCCTCATAGAAAGTTTTCTTTTTTAATCAAATAAAACGGTTTATATCCAATATTCCTCATTAGAAAGTTAAAAATATTTATAATTGCCTTTATATTGCACCTCAAATTCATCTAATCCAGCAGTTCCCAAACTGTGCTCCTCGAAGCATTTCCAGGTGCTCCGCGAAGAAATTAGAAATAAATAAAAAAAAAAATTAAAATTTATAATTTGCGTTGCTCTATAATGCGTAGGTCCGAAGGGGTTATATAACCTTCTGCAAAGTTGTTTCTTTTTAAGAACCCATTTTTGCCCCTCAATAACCCCCAAACTTACAAGGAGCATTCCATTTTCGGGTATAGGCCATGTGAAAACCCAAAGGATGTCAAAATGAGTTAAAACATTACTTTTGAGATCGAAATTACAAAAATTTCTCTTTAAGAGAATTCTTAAAGGAAAATAGGGGAGGAGAACATATAAAACTAGTATAAAATTTTGTTTAATTATCTATTAAAATTGGCCCTCGAACGGGGAAAAAAGATTTTAAGGGATTTCACCATACTTCGATAAAATTAGGCGAAATATTAATCACATAAACCGATACATTTTTCGCAAAGTTTAATAGAAGTGATCGGGACCGGTCAATTTTGACAACATCATCCGATTGATAACATTAACCGTGATCACAATCAACGGAGTCGACTTAATTACAATGAAGTGTGAGCTTTATATAAATTGCCAGTTATTCGGTAATTAACCGACCTTGGTCCTTAAACTGAACCTCGTGGCTCATGTTTCGGATACATAATATCTCTGGAGGAACAAAACTGTGATAATATATAACGGGACATTTAATTGAATTAATCTGCGCTGTGAATCGTAACGGATTTCTCCTAATTAACCGTAGAGCAACTCTTCAAAAACGTGTTTGGGTTGGATAATGTGGATTTTGTACTTAAGGAAGTAGCATGTTCGTATATTATGGATACAGTTTTGCAAGGATCGTTAACAACAGACGGCCTTGCTTGAAGAACAAATGCGATAATTTGAGATCAATCAGCTTAACTGATGGGTAATGATTCTTTCCTCTTTCGGAATGATTCGTTATTTTTGTTCTTTGTTTTATCATAATTATTTTTTTTTACTCTTTTATCTTCATCACAGTAATAATTTTGTTCTTTTTATCAATTAGGTGTTTTTACACTTCTTTCTATCATTCATTCTTTATCCATTCTTTTTATTATCTTCTTCACAGTGATAGTTTCATTCTAATTTCTTTATGACCAGAAACTGCAAAAGTTAACTATTTTACGCTCTAGTCTTATAAATTTGATAGAGGGCGGCTTATTTATTTTTGACTAGTTCTAGTCTTTTCTTTTGTTTAAGTAAATGGAGTTTCGGAATTTTTCTGTATATTCAAAGCATATTCTAAATTTTCAAACGAAGCCCCTTAACTGTTATACATATATGATCAGAGTTTATATACCGGGTATTTATTCGGGTAGTTCATTTAACACCTTATATTTGGAAACTACTTCGCTTAGGTCATAGAAGTAAGGTGTACTCATAGTAAAAATGACTATGCTGAACCCATTAACACTGCTTACTGAGCCCCTAACGTTGAAATAAGAAAGTAAAAAAAAAACCTAAAGGAGATATAACGAAAACGATTTGTAGTAGATTAAAGTAGAAGTTTCCTCATTTTGTAGATTTCTCATTCAAGCTTTTTATTTGGAATGTTAACTCCTGTTTTAAAATATTTCTCTACTTTATTTTACCACTTTATCAATGTTTCAACTATTTTTATTACCCGTTTTGTGAATCATCCCAGTTTTTTCCCAAAAGAATATTTTATTTTAGTCATTATGATGTTTCAAGATTTGTTTTTAAATGGTCCTTTAAAAATATCCTAGATGTCTCTCTGTAACAGAAAACTTCTTTATTTGAGTGTATTTTCTGGCTGATAAAATGCCAGAAAAGATAAAGAAGGTACAACAAAAAAGTGACGAAAACTACACGATTTTTGTTTTCTCATACACTACCAAAGAACATTTCTTAAATTGTTGATCTTCGGAGAACAAACCTTCACAAAACTATTCTTCATAACCCCACCTATCATTTCTGACCCGATTTCTCACGTGTAGGGTGAAATCACCAGCAACACAAAAAGAAAGAAAAAACTGTTAACACAACTTCTTAAACACAGTTACTCAACATAACTTCCTGATCGGTGCAAAAACAAAGAACAAATTATTTCTTGCTACCGTTGGAGATTTTTTCGAACGTCCAAATATTGACTCACGTGGGGTGGAGCACCTTCGAAAGGCGAGTTGAAGTGTATAACTGCTGGACCCAATTGAGAGGCTTTTGGAAGGGAAGAAGCTTTCGTAAATTTTCCTGTCATTATTAGAGGGAATCAAACATATTGGGAAATTTGAAGACTTTTCCTTGTATCGAAAGGGAATCTAGATCAAGGTTAAGAAGACTACGCAGTAATTTCTTTTTAACTTTTTATTAGTCACTCAATTTTCAATTTTTTTTTTTTAAAGAATCCTTTAATCTCTTTTAAATTTATTTCAGTTACCCAATTTGTCTGTTGTTGTCAAGCATTCGAGTCTAGCTTTTGATACGCAAGTTTTATGCAATAACTAATCTTATTAATCTAAATTGGCGTTAGAAGCATTAGTTATAGTTTTTGAGTTTTAGAAGAGAAAACTGTTGACAATTTATTTTTTTTACTCGCGACATAACAATTTTATATCACGAAGGATATATTCCATGGACTGAAAATCCATACAGAGATTAAAATTCACTACTCTTTACTCGCGAGATTTCAGAAAAATTATGAATAATTGGATAGTATAAAGACTTAAAACATTTATCCATGTTTTAAACGTATTAAAATTTGCTTGAAGAAGATTTTTTTTAATTTTGACAACTTACGTTGCTTTAACCGTATGAGATAATGTTAAAAAAACTGTTTTAGGTGAAATAAAAACTTTCCATTCAAAATCACACACTTCTTGTATATTTTAGGCAGAAAAACTTTATGCAGAACTCCAATTATCCGAATCTATTGGGATCGGACTCGATACGTATGATAAAAAAAAAAATCGGATAATTGGAATGTCCATGAAATCAATATCCCCCCCTATGGATGGTAGGAACTGTATAGATTCCTAAACTTGTTTTTTTTTACCTTTTCGATAAAAAGAAATAAGAGTAAAATTGAAGTTAAATAACAATAAACATTGATGAAAAGGTTTAAAAATCAAGAAAAATTTAAACAGGGATTCAATGAAGAAAGATAAAAAAAAAATCCCAACAAAATCCAAGTTTGCTTTGAGGAAAACGAAGAGAGTTACATAGATAGGCAATTCGGCGCAAGTTTAGACTTGCGTATGCGCCAAGTTTTTAGCGTTACATATTAACCCTAACTCAGGTTAAGTGAATGATTTGGCTTCTAAATGTGCCGCTAAACAATCAAAACTCGCCAAGCATACGCAACTCTAAACTTGCGCCGGCAATTCGTGTTTTTAATTAAAAGTTTAAGAGGACGACTTTGTTCAGGTTTCACTCTTCGCGGGCCATTTGATAATTTCCGTCCACTTACCACAGTTACCAGACTATACACGAAATCAGAATGTCTGCCCCCATCACCACGAATCCGCCATCTGTTAAGGAAAAACCCACCTCCAAAATCCCAATCCCACTCGGACCAAGCACTATCAGACAAACAGGGAGAGGCTTCTATACAGAACATCATCAGCATCATCCGTGGGAAGGAAAGAAGAGATAGAAATAACGCAACAATTATTACCATCCCTCCTCTGGACCTTGCCCACGGCGAGTGGACGAAGGCCGCCGAGGAGAGATGGACGGGTGGAGATGCCCTGAGGGAAGGGCGGCGAGGATCGGATGATCAGGAATCCCTGAGAAGAGTTGGTTTCTTTAGAGGACGCCCTCCATTCTCTCTTTGTTTTTTAGATAGAGAGGCTTTCGCTGCTGCTGCCTTTGTTGGGAGTTGGTCGGACGTGATCGGGTTGATGTTTTGTTTGTTGTTGTTGATTGTTTTTTGTTTTTTTTGGAAGGGGGGGGGTTTGATTATGGGTATAGAGGTGGGGTAGATGTGTAGAAGGTTGATAGGAATATGAATTGGAGGACTGCAATGGTGTAATGTTCTTTTTTTTAAATTGAGAGAATCAAATCTGTGTAGGAAAGTTGTAGAGACTGTTGATCAAATGAAAAGCCCTTTGTTTTGAAGGATTTTTTTTCGTATGTTCAATGTTAGTAAGATATAGAAAGAAATATGATGTAAAAACGATTCAATACTTTAAACACCAATGATATTTTGAACCATAAACTTTTATGAAAGAATATATACACAGTTTTTCTTAATATAATAGTTGATTTAGAAATTTATTTAAAGCAGAACTCAAATTATCCGAACTCCGATTATCCGAATGTTGCTTTTTTATTTAATTAATTAACAGCTCTCTTTCATTAAATTTTTTGTCTTCCATTTTCAACATGTAGAAAAAAAAACTGCAGACTTACATGCTGAAAGGGTCCTATTGCTACACAATAACTGCAGACTTCTTTAAGAAAACTGCCCTTAAGACGTTTTTTTAAAGTAATTTTGCAGACTTTTTTTTGGCCGGGTATGGTTGAGAATGAAGTGTTAGTAAAAAAATATATGAATATCTATTAAATAAAGCGTATTTCCTAATGACCAATCAGAGCTTTCGCATAACGAGTGTCAATTCCATATTTGGGATGATGACTGATTCGTCAGTTAGAAATAGAAAATAAGACCGAAATCAAGCATTGGGATAATCGACAAAAAACAGCATAAGTAATGGCATTTTCATTAAATGAGTTTCATTAAAAGGAGACCTTAAGCTAGTTCTATGAATTCTGATCAATAATTTATTACGATTCTAAGTAATCGTACGCAGCTAAAACTACACTAAGTCTCTTCAGAAATGACCTTCGTCGACTTATGTAAACTTACCCTGCGCATTAGGCGTTAACTAAGGTGTTTGAAATGACTATTAAATGTTATTTTTGGGTGGATGCTTAAATTATTATCATGTCTTCTGTGAAACTAATGATTATTTTACGCATATTTGCTCATTCAAGCTTCGGAATTGTTGTAATGTCTTCAAAATCATCGGCGTAAAAATTTAATGCAAATTGGTGCCTTTTCATTATTTATCTCTATTAAAATGGACTAAATATTTTGAATATTTTATAAGTGAATGTGTCCCCAAAATGTGCTGTTGCAATCAGTTTGCGTTTTAAGTGTTTCCAAGTTTTTCCCACTCGCAATTTTCAAATATATCTCTCCCAAACCACTTGGTGATTTTGAGTGGTATTTTGACTGTAAAGCAGTACTTAAAATATAATAAATATGAATTTTTTAATAAATAATTGTGACAGAAATAATTAGCAGGGAATATCTTATTGGAGAGCTAATATTTCCATAGATTGTAAGAAAATTGAGATTTATTGTATCTCAATCACAAAAAGAAATATTGGTTATAAAATTGTGCTAATGAACCAAGGTTCAATGCAATACAAATGAGTTACCAATTCATCTATTGTGAATTTTTTAACAATACATTCCATAAACATAAGAATAACTATACTCACTGTTTAGCTGAGTTTCAAATATTCCCAGTACAAGTAAATACAACATAGAAGCACACATTTTACAAAAATCTTCTCCCAAGTACCCCATTTACAACTGGGTAAATAATACATGGCCATTTTTTGTCACCTTATACGGATAATAAAATCTACACACACCCAGCCCGTTTCTGGAACATTCCAACTTCATTCCATGATAAAAAAAAATGTCCCGTTATTCGAAATGGCGCAAAGACTCATGGGATATTGACATGCAGGGTATGGCTTCCCAATAATTTATTACCGACTTCCAGAGATTAAATAGACAAAACAGAATTTCGATATTAAGGAAACTTATCATACACGATATCTTTTTATTCGATACTTACAAGAAGAACTGTCGATGTTGAAGACTTCTCGAATAAAAAAAAAAGTCAAGGCTGTATATTCTCTCTATAGAAGATGCACCCTTCATTAAGAGGACCTTGAATTACCTCATTCGAAATTCCTCCCCATGATGCAATTTTCGAACATGCGACGTTCTTAGGGTAGAAGGGGGAGAGGGCTAAAAAGGGGGTAACAAGAGTCTTCTCCAGAATATATTATAATAATTACAATTATTCTGGGAGACAGGGTGTATATATAAGAGCGCTAAGCGGGACTGACCTGTGTGCTGCTGTGTTAGATACAACAGGATATACAGAATCATGAAGGTAAGTTCTATTTATTTATTGACTTGATATATTTTTTTTTGGTTCGAATATTGTGATACAGACTATATCGTTTCACCCTATACTAGACAGCAACTTAAGTTGACCCTATGTCGTCACTAACAAACAAAGTAGTTCCTATCGCGGTGTCTGAATTTTGAGTGAATTGAAGAACGTCGATTTAAAATATGATTATTTTGTCAAAATGTATATATAGTGCTTTTCAATCACGATTTGCGTACCGAAATTCCTCCTAGCAACCCAACGGGATTTCTGTTCATCCATTTTCTCCTTCCGCGTGGTGACGTACTTGGTTCAGGAAACGTTGCTGTCGAGTATAGTCGCACAGCTCATACCTAAAATGTAAAGTTTACGTAAATGCAACTAGATGTAAACGAAATTTGGACTTGCGTGAAAAAAATTGCACGAAACTTGAACGTTTGTGCTGCTTGAGCAAAATAGTTTCTGGACTAATTTATGATAATTTGCTCGTTTTTCAACTTATTAGTATTATATAGTTTTTAATCTAATGTAAATTAATTGTCGATTACTCTTTTTGTTCTTAATTTATTTAATGTAACTTCTGTTAAATGTCATAGCCATTTTTTTATGGGTGTTGTGTTTTTAAAAGTAGTACTGAATTGATACAAATACATTAAAGTCGGTTTTATTAGGTTTCTAATATAGCTGAACTCCCGAAGAGTAAACCTTGAATGTGTTACTTTCATCAGTTGGAATAATAATTTTAACATGTAACTTGATGTATTATAGCAAATCTCCTGATTCAAAATATTATGCAATAGAAATATTAATGCATATGTTTGCTTATACAACCCAGAATTTGAAAATAAAATCCGTAAAATTGGTTTATGAGAGAAAATTAACATTACACTTTCTTTTTTTATCCTGAAATCTATAAGCCTCCCCCATGTATATTAAAGAATACAATACAACATTCATCATAATTGGCTTACCCCGGTAGGATTGGTATTTTATAAACCTTTTTAATATTTTCTAGGGTTTATATTTTACCCATAACTGTACAGAATTCCCTAATAATATGTGATTCAAATTTCCACAACATCCATCTTAACACTAGAAAGACGGCACTATGCTGTATACCTAGAAAGACTGAGTGGGCCTTTTTGGCCCATCTCTGATTTTTTGCATACGGAGCTAATTATACATCTAAAATGTAATAATATCATATAAATAACTGTTAGAGTATAAGATTGGGACTCAATCTTCAGATTTCTGTAGGATTTTATAATTTTAGTTATTAAAATAAATTGTAATTATGGGCATGAAAAGTGCTTTGGCTATATTTTTATCCATAGATCTAATAAATGAGTTGCTACTCTAGATAAATGACACTGGTAGGAATAATTAATAAAACCCATTCAATAAATAAAGCAAAGTTTTTAAAACTGACCTGTTTATTCGTATTTTGCACATTTGGAGCAATGGATACAAAGCATTTCTCTAAATGCGCATTTTCCACAAACCAATTTTTTACTGCCGAAACATGTCTTTAATGTATGGTTTCCTTTAGAGGATACTATAATTCTACAAATAACCCTTTTTCTCACTGCTGTCTTCTCTTTTTATGCTTCCCCCCCCCCTTTTTATGGTAGAAATGGTTGTTTCTTTGGCAGACACATAAGGGGCACGGAGCTCTTCACATAATATCAAGATGAAATTTCTACGACTTAATTTCTTTTTTCCGGCTACTACCTTGTATAAGATCCATGCATTTACAGCAGAGATACCTAATATGTTATAGAAAACATGCATAGGCCAACCTTCCAACAGCTAAAGCCTGATTTGGTGCTATACAGTCGTATCACTTGATCCACAATGATGTCAATTCTATACTTAGTTTCGTTGTAGTAAGCTATAGTATCCGGCTTTTTCTTTTCCTTCTAGTTGTCTATAATACGGTGTTGTGCAGTTAAGGTTATGTCTTTATTTTTTTTAAATAAACAATTGTTGAATAAAGATTTTGTTTTCCTAATTTTGCTGTTGGCGGAACCTCTCTACGGTTTCTTCTAAGTGTTCCAACCAGGCTAGTTTTGCTTGGGATTTTAGTTTTTCACACAGTTTTTATATTGTAAAATAGCTGTGAGTTGTTAAGTTCCTTTCTTTTCCCCAGTATGGCTGGGTACACTTCACAACGCATCATTTTCAATGCATCAACAGGGAATGAAGGTTAGCAATTTCCCCATTCAAAGAAAACAGCTGGTGTAGTTCAAATTGTAAAATGTCTTTCTTTTGTGAGAAACAAACCTTATTGGTCACCTTGTTGACCGAAATTTAATGGTGAGAACCTTTATCTTTATGGTGGGCACCATAAATTCTTCCTTTGAAACGTCCTCCCCTCGACCACAACCCCAACTGAGAAAGGGGCGTTCTAAACCGAATCGAATTGAATGGAACTTGAAAGAGATAACACTTGTAAGAGATAACAAACAAAGAAGATCCCTTCGCCTTTCTAGGAAAATTTCATGGAAATACGAGCGGAACGAAGCAAGGAAAACACAGCAGAGGTGGTACGGTCCAAAAAAGCCCGCTCCGTCTTTCTAGGTATACGGTTCGCTATCTTTGCTCCTATGAGACTAAAATGAAAACGGTTTGGTATGCACTTTAATTGAACCAAATAAGGAAAAGTCAGAAAATTTCAAGCCATTCGGTTGATTAGAGTTGAAATGATTAAGCCGCAAACAGCGCGATGGGCCAAAAAAGCCCATCCCGTCGTTCTAGTGTTAAAGAAAAATACTTCCATCGATATCTACAACAACACAACCAGATAGATTCCATTTCATAGATAGTAGTTCTATACCATGGAGAGTCTATTTCAGTTAACTGATTCTCAATGAGTTATTCTCATGTTCTGAAGCTCAATTTGCATCTCATCATTCAAAAGAAAACTCAATACATAGTATCGGGTGCTTTCCTATTGTTTCTCAACCATTACAGATGTCTTAAAGTTAGGTCAACAGCCTTTTTCAGTCATTATTAATGTCTGTGTATGTGAGTGAAAGTGACTCGGATTATTGGGGTTACCGCATATTTTATCTCGAACAATACCACTTTTATATTACTATCGGTTCTTTTAACCGAAATTCCTGATGTAAAAAAGCATGTTTAGGTAACCTATTTGTGTTTTTTTTTCCGTTTTACTGTTTGTAATGTGGGTTTTCTATACTGACAAAATATGTTTATGTGTAACACCTAGATTTTGTGAATATTGATAGCCGTAGTTTTGGATCATAAATATGAGTAATTTTCCAAAGAACATTTTTAACTTAATATTCTCCATTAAATAGCAACATTAATTAAAGTGCAATACGAAGAAAAAAAATCCGAGCTATATTTCAAAGATAAGAATACATAATGTACCACGAGCTCATTCATATTATCATTTGATAATGCAACTTTAGTAGCGCTTAAGCACATTATGAGTGAAAAAATATAAAAATATCAAATGTTACTATTGGTTTAATATTTTTTTTCAAAAATACTAGAATATTTATTTAACATTAAAATGTTTAATTCACGTACATTTAACTTTTTAAATTTAGTTACTAAAATTAATTTCAGGAAGATATTAACTATAACCTCAATGCATTTAAAATAGGTAGCATCATTATTTGCTTAGTATAGATATTAATTTCTTTATTCGAGGAAACATATTGCAAAATTAAAGAATTATAAAAAATTTCAAGTACTATAGAGCATTTTCAATCACATGACTCGGACCTAGCAACGGCCTTAACAACAGACGCGTAGACCTACAGAAGTTAACAGTTAAAAGGCAATAACTTGTCGTGGAATGCTTCTATTTGAGCATTTACCAATCACATGTCTCAAACCTAGCAACCGCCGTAGCAACAGACGCGTTGACTTAAGCAGTTAGCAGTTAATAAAGTTAACAGTTAACTGGTCGTGACGTCACCTGAAAAAACTCTATACTGAAGTTTATTTTTCTTTTCCAGGCCCTTATTCTCTTGTGCCTAGTTGTGGCCGCTCAGAGCGCTGCCATTGTGTACCATCCAGGTGCATGGTGGCCCGCTTCAGGAGCTTATAAAGCAGAAGATGTAAGTTATTCATCTTTACATTTATTTATTAGGGGCCGTTCAAATATTACGTAAGCACCTAAGGGGAGGGGTTGCTCTTTGCTTGCTTTTCCTGAAAAGGGGAGGGGATATAAGTTATGCTTTCGTAAGATGTTTAAAACACTGAATTTTCAAAAAAAAAAATTTTTCATAAATAATTTAAAAATTCAACCAAAAAATAAATTTTACACAATATTTTGCATTTTCGAGGCACTTATAAACATTTTGTACAAAAACATTAGTACATTAGTAGTTTATGAATTAAGGTAATTTAACTGAGAAATGAAGACTAGACTTCAAAAACGAGCTAAATGCCAAAAAGTAAATTTCCAGAAATTATTATCATTTTAAATTTGATTCTAAATAGAAATACACACAATCATGGTCGTGGCACTTAGCTGGATTTATAGGGTGTTGGCGATAGCACTTAGATTGGTTTTCCGGGTTTAACTCATTTTTTCTAGTTTTGGCACTTAGCTCGTTTTTGAAGTCCAATCTTCAACTATTAGAGGATTCGTATCTTAATTTCTACAACATCATTTCTTACAAATATATTATAATGAATGAAATTCACTCTTTCAATATGGAAATAAAAAGTAACAAGGATTAGGCGTTACACGTTTAGATTATCCTTGCTATGATAACGTGCTCAATCATGTCAATGAGTCCTTTTATTGTTATAGTCAACCTTCATGTGCTTTGAATTGAGATGTTCATCTTCAAAACATATGTCACAACCCAAAAAACAGTTTTAAACTTAAATGATGACTTTCACTCCCATTCTTATTCTAATATATTTATGAAGTTCAACGCTAATGACTTTTATAATATAAGGGTGGTTTTCAAGCGCATTTTAACAAAAGATGAACTGAGGTTCAATGAGATTTCACGGAAAAGAAGAATTTAATTACCTAGAAGGTAGTATGAAAGACCAGAAACACAGGTTCGTCTTTGAATTAAGTTAAGGTTTCAAGTTATATTTAAATCTAATTGCTAAGAATTTAAAAGCTCTGGAATTGCGCAGTATAATTTTAAAGTTGTTATAATTATGATGATTCCTAAGGAAGAAATTTTGAAGGAAGGACATGGGTTGTTCTTCCTCTCTTTGTGATTTTGACTGGAAGCAACCCATGAGAAGTTCTGATGCAGAAATCCTTTAAAATTTCATTGCGACAAAACAATTTTCACTTTTACAAAACTATAAGTTTACTAATCTAGTTTAAATTTTAGCCCCTTTTAATTTTTCTAGTTATTCGAATATTTTAATACTAACTTAGTCAAAGCTTCAGTCGGGGCCTTATCCTAAGCAGGAAATTACGGGGTTCCACACCCCCTTAAAAAAATTTGTTTTTAATTTAAAAGTACCTATATTAACCTTTTTCCAGTTAATGTTGGACTCCATTTATATTCATTAAACTACTTTAATGACTCAGTTTCATAATCCTTTTGAATTCATCAATTTTATTTATCTAATAAGTCTATTTTCCCCTTTGGTGCTATGAACTATAAAGCAGAGATATAATTTAATTGTCAATTTAAATAGTTTTTAAGATTTTTTTGACTTTCAACATCAAATTTTTTTCAACAGAACAATGATAATAATATATTCATTATTTGGGAACATTATTTTGGATGACTACCGTATTTTAAATCCCTCAATTTCCAGTAAAAGTTTGGTAGTTTACAATGAAAATTCCATTACTGACACAATTTTTTTTTTTTCGATTTTCTCAAAATTTGGTTTTTGTACTCAGTTCCGTTTTTCAAACTGACGATTCAATTACTTTAAACAATATATCCCCCTCAGTAAGACTTTCCTCAAAATTCAACTGCATAACAATACATTTGTCCTACAGGGTCTGGGCAACTACGCCTTCGGCCACCACGACGGCCACCCTGCCGGTCCCTCCTTCCACAAGGAATCTGGCAACGTTCTCGGACAGAAAGTCGGCTCCTACGGTGTCAAGGACCCCGACGGCAAGGTCCGAATCGTCGACTACGTGGCCGACCACGAAGGGTTCAAGGCCAACATTCGAACCTCAGAGAAGCTGGCCGAAGACCACAAAGACCCCGTCGGTGTCAAGACCACTGAGCTGAAGCCCGTGCCTGTCGTCTACGCTCACCCCTTCCCCGTTCTTGGACACTACTACTACTAAGATGAATGATGGTTATGATGATGTTGGACTCGTGTTATGGACTTGAGATTTTTTTTTGCTGTTGTTGAAACTCTTCTGCTGTTAAATTTTACGAAGTGAGACTTGGGGAATAAAGTTCTTGTTGTGTTTTTTAACAGGTTGTATCATCTTTGTTATATTTCAGAGACAAGGATAGAAGAGTTACCCCATTTTGATGGACGAGGTGATTATTTAGGAGGGGAGAAAGGAAGCTGAGATAGTTATTTGAAGAGGTAGAGACATTTTAAGGTGCTTAATATTTTAGGTTGTTGTTCTTTCTAATGCCACTTGGAATATCCAAGCTCCATCCGCAAAGCAATATTTTAGGTTATGGTGGTTGGTGGTTGTATGAAGTTGCGTCCCAAGATCAATGAGTTAGCAGACAAAAGGGTATAGCCCCGAAAATTGAAGTCGATTATATCGTTGATCTCATAGTAATAGACTTTTTGCTTTGATCTTGCCGCCAATGCTATTTCTATGGTATCAACTTTACAAAAAACATGTCATTTTTTTAAGGATAGGATCGCAATTTTTGGGGTTATAGCCCCCATTTGTCTTCTAACCCGGGGATCCTGGAACACAACTTCATACAGCCCCCGAAACCTAAAATATAAAACCCCTTCAAATATCTCTACCTCTAAGTTTCAACCAAAATACCTCAGCTTCCTTTCTACCCTCCAAAATATCGCCTCCTCTTTCAAGAGCATGTGAAAAATTTTACAATCCTTGGCTCGTATAACATATTTCAGGAGGCAGATAGACTTGATAAGGAAATAGAAAGTTCTCCAAAATTATTGAATTGTACTATGGTAAATCTGATTATAAATTAGTAGTATTCGAAGAGAGTTAAAAGATTATTATACAAAGGTTCAATTTGGTTGTTAAATTATACCTTTGGAATAAGTTCTAATAGATTTAAAGATTGAACAACCTTACTTGTAGAAATAGGGGTTCATCCCAAGACTCTTTGCATAATAATAACACTTTAACTCGCTATGACGTCATAGGTATGGTGCTAACTGGCTTACAGTTTTTATGTTACGCCTATTAAACATTTCATATAGAGTGTTTTCAGGTGACGTCACAACCAGCTATTTTCTTTTAAATGCTAACAGCTGTAGGTCAAACCGTCTGTTGCTAAGGTCGTTGCTAGGTCCGAGTCATGATTGTAAATGTGCTATTAACTCATAGCAAATATTCACTGGAATGTACTTACTTAAATTGGAAAAAATTCCTAAAAAAATTGTGTTTAAAACATTACTACTTCTAAAAATACTTATTCACGAGTGTTAATATATTTTTGAGAAGAATAGCAATAGAGTGTTTTCAGGTGACGTCACAACCGATTATTTTCTTTTAACTGTGTATCTTTTGTAGGGCTTTTAACTGTTGCTAAGGCCGTTGTTTATCTGTTGGTAAGGCGGTTTTCAGGTATGGGCAAAAAACTGTAGCACTTCTGTTGCTAAGGCCGTTATCAGGTCCGAGTCATGTGATTGAAAATGCTCTATAAGATAATATGCTGAACGAAACAACAACAAATTAAATAAATCTGATATCAATAAAAATGTTTTTAAATAATTTTGACAGTAGGAGTAAAACCTACCACGTTAAGAAGCAAACAATCATTTCCCAAAACAATTTATAAACAAGAGACACTTGGCAGAAAATACTTAGCAGCTCGAAATAAAACGTTACTGAAATCGTTGAAATTATTGATACACATCAAAACGCCAAAAATTTCAATACTTCAAACAAAATTCAGCCGCTTTCATCTCTTCATCAATTTTCAATCATCAGATTTGCTGGAAATTTAGTTATAGCAGCCTGAAATGAAGACAGTGGCAGATGATGATTTCTACACAGCGCTGTCCTTAGTGCTTTTCCTCTTCATCTATACACTGATATACTACGGCGAACTCTACCTGGAGAGGAAAGAACTTGCAGACAGGAATGGAGCGAGGGTAGCTAGACGACTGCGATTCGCTCTTGCGGTTGGCATAGTAAATAATCCGGAGTTTTTTCCTGAAGGAACTGAAGGCTTGATGTTTTAGGGAAATATGAAATAATATAAAAGCTCATAAAGAATGTGTAGGTTTATTCATGACCCTAGGGCCTAACCGCGATCTCATCGCCTATAGTTGCTATCGACAATAGGCGAGATGGAACCAGTCTAGGCGAGCTCGTGACGTCACATTACGATAGTTCGGCAAATGGTCGAACCGCGAAGCATTCGAAACCTCGCCTACGGCAAATTTTCCCTCGCCTACGAAGCGACTGCTTCGGAGGGCTCGTAAAGGTCTTTTCGCAATTATCGTATACGCTATGTATCGTTTTTTTGCTATTATTTCCTTATATTATGACGTTTCTTTTAGTTTTTAACCTTATCATTCTTTGAGGTTATGCTTAAAAATCTTCGATTGTACTTTTTAAAGTATTTTATTTAAGAACTCTTTCTCTATGTCTGCGCACGGTTTACGTTGGGAAGAGTAGTGATGCGGTGTAGTGTTTTGTTTGCATTTTCTAAATCCGAAGACAATTTTTCATTATGGCTGGGACTTTAGGGATGCATTCAGAAACTTTAACACGATTAAGAAACGAAAACAAATTGAAAAGTATAGCCCTTCCATTTATAAATTGATTTATTCATTAACGTGATAGTGGAGCCATCTATGGAAAAACGTCACAAGTAATTCTACACTGATCCTACAAATTTGTATAAACGAACACTAATGTCCATTACTTTCGTACTAGATTAATGTCTGAGGACTTGCTTTGGAAATTAACAGCTGTTTTATATTTTTTGGAACTATTTAACGGACCACCAAAAGTGTAAAAGAAATCCGAATACGGTTCGAAACTTAATACAAGATGGCGAACGATATTGCAGCTCATGCGGATGAATACTACCTTCGAATAGGATGCTCTCTTTTGATTGGCCAGTTCCCTTCTCGAGACGAAAGCGAGAGGCATCAGTACATCCTTTTCTACCACCGGTTCGCGGTCGGGCCAAAAGCGCGTTTTGGGAAGGTCTCGCTTAGAGAAAAGCGTGTTCTCGGCTAGGCGAGCTCGCCTATTGTCGATAGCAACTATAGGCGATGAGATCGCGGTTAGGCCCCTAGACTCATAAGAACAGAGAATCTCGAAATCGTGACTCGAAATAGTAGGCAAGATGTCACTTTTCAACATGTACAAGATTTCAGATTGGAGTTGCGCTGTTGTCCAAAAAAAGCTATGAAGAGTGACGTCTTACCTACTATTTTTCTCTAAGTCGTTAAGATCCTTATATCAAACGGAGGGGAGAAAAAAGGGGACTTAAAGGGAGATGCATTTACTAGACTAGACTACTCCTGTAGGGGTTGGAAGTGGAAAGGATGACACCCGTTTGGTACAATTCCGTTAGAGTTCCCGCTAAATATCGCCCGGTTCTATAGTAGTATAAAAAGTAGAAATATTCATAAATAATTTCAAACTCCTGAATTAAAATGTTTAAGTAGATCAATACCTATTCAGTTTATTAATTAAAGTCAGAAAAATGTGTTGATATTTGGATATAATGTGTCCAAAAGAACCGGGCGATATTTAGCGGGAACTCCAATGGAATTGAACCCCCGTTTTCCTCTGCTACAGGAGTAGAGGTGGGCAAATGCGCTACTTTTTTGAAAACGTAACGTTACGTTCTTGAAGGAAAAGTAGCAGCTATCTACAAGTAATAGTTTTGTTTAATGTAACAATGGACTCTAACCGTCTGACGTCACACGGAACCAACACGTGACCTACTGAGCTTGCGATTGGTTACCACAGATACTACACTAGTAGATCTACTAGTGTAGTATCTGTGGTAACCAATCGCAAGCTCAGTTGTAGGTCACGTGTTGGTTCCGTGAAGTCTCGAACCAGATAGGCGGTTAGAGTCCATTGGTTACCACAGATACTACACTAGTAGATCTACTAGTGTAGTATCTGTGCTAACCAATTGCAAGCTCAGTTGTAGGTCACGTGTTGGTTCCGTGAAGTCTCGAACCAGATAGGCGGTTAGAGTCCATTGAATTGATAAGATTCGTGCACTACTCAAATTACATCTGTAAAAGTATAGAGGGTTTTCAGGTGACGTCACGCCCAGTTATTTTATTTTAACTGTTAACCTTTTGCAGGGCTTTTAACTGCTGCTAAGGCCGGGTTGTTAGGTGCGGCGGTACATGTTGCTAAGGCAGTTGTTTGGTATGGGGTCACGTGATTGCAAATGCTCCAATAGAAGAATTCCACTACCAGTTATTTTCTGTCACTGTTAAACTTTTGCAGGGCTTTTTACTGTTGCTAAGGCCGTTTTTAGGTCCGAGTAATGTGATTGAAAATGCTCTATGTGTATCTGAAGATAAAAATTTAAAAATAATTAAATACTTTTTTTTTCTCTGGACCTCGATAAAAGTTATCAAAATTATTTGTATCCCCACAGGAAATTATTTGGCGACCCCTGTTTTATGACAAAATAATCTTCATACATTTTTCTACAAGTATTTTAAATTACATAATATCCCATTAAATATTGCTTTAGTGTAAAGAGAATTTGAAGCCCTCAATGATAAAACATTATGAATCAGTGACAGCAGCGGCGCTGTTACCGTTATCTTTTTTATTATAGAGAGATTATCTATTTTTTTGAGAATACTTATAATGGTGATTAACATTAGTGCAGTTCCAAACAGTAAGGAGTAAATAAATAAATTCAATTGCAGCATATTTTTAAACAATTTTGACAATAGACGTAAAACTAGCCATTGACATTTTGTTCCTTAGCAATCAATTTCCCAAACCAATTTATAGAAGAAACTACTTTCAAAACCGGAAGAAGAGGACCAAGCGGCCTAGTTGCTCAGCAAATATCCCTACTATACCAATACCAACTTTCAAAACTACGATTCAAAATATTACACAAAACCTGACTATTAATATAAAAATATCTAATTCCCATAAAATAGACGTTAAGTTCATTACACCAAGAAAATTTACCAGCTCATCGTTGAAATCTTCACTCAAATTTGGTAGAAATTTAGTTACATGACATCCTGGGTTGGGATTGGGATAATCAGTAATAACGGACTCAACTGGTTTCTACACAGCGTTGGACTTAACTGCTACCTTTATAAATGCGACCTTATCCGTAATCTAATTAAATGAAAATAATTTAAAATCGAGAATTTTTTTTAGGAGTTCTTATGACTTAAACGCATACTATCCTCAAACGAATGCGAAAAGTTTGATACCAAATATTTGTTATACGGATCAGTCATTAAAACGTTTTTCTGTGGAAACTGTTCACCAAAATTTTTTTTTCTAGAATAGAGAGATACAGATGAAATTCCACTTATATCTTAGATTTCCCCATGGAACAATAGTGTCAAATACGGGATATACCTCCAGCAAGGGACACAAGGCATAACTCTACTACGATTACATGACAGGAAAAACACTAACACAACATAACACAAAAAATAATGAAACAGATAAAAACTCAGAAAAATTGATAAAATACCAGTCATAAGAAACATTGATCGAAAAACCATGAAAACCGTTAATAAGCATAGAAAAAAACAACACTATTATAGGATATTTTTTTACTATTCTAATAAATTGGACTATTGATTGGTTTTAGAAGTAATATATATATATATAGAATCTTGTTTGAGCGACCTTTTAGAGAACCACCAATGTTATGTCGTTTTAAAGAAAGTACGTTATAACGAATAGAATATTAGTTAATAAATTATAATTAATTATATTAATAACGAATGAATTAGTTAATCGACCAGTACCTCTCTTACAGGTCGTTGTAACGCAGGGTTCGCTATATCGGGGTGTCGTTGCAAAGAGATTCTAGTATATTTACAGTTGTTTTGCAGGTGTTATTTTAGGGGCAATTAAGTTCTTGGAGGATAGAATTTGTTATTCAAAATCGTATATAAAAAAAGCTTTGGGTAGAATAATTTATCATTTAAATTCGCATCATTTCACCAATAATTTATTCATTTCAACGCTTAATTTAAACATCCAGCATTGATTATAACAGCGCATCGGTTAATGCCTCAAACTTATTATGCAAATTAACCACATTTCTCACATACCTTCCGACCACCTTTTAACAGCCAGACATCCACACCAGTTATTACGTCCATCCCACAAGACCAAAAAAAAAAAAAAAAAAAAAATTAAGAAAAAAAAATCCGCAATTTACCCAAAAAAGATTCACTATACTACTAGAGGCAAACCGCTCGGCAAGGCCAACAATATTAATGAGTTTGTCAACACTCGTAACGGGATTACGCGATGGAATGCAAATGAGTTAGATCGAAGAGGCTTATAGAGATGATGCTGTTCGAACCGGAAGAGTATCTGGATCAAGGCTGGACACGCCTCGGACATTGTCGCGTCTGTGTCGCTCGGGATGGACATGATGACATAAAAAAAAAGTTCTGGATTGATTGTAGTGATGGACAGGCGGTTTTGGGCACCTTGAAGATGGGGTGTCGGTTGGGTATATAAGGTGGTCGGTTCCGGGGAATCGGCACTCGGATTATCTTAGACAGTCCAGCAATCAACAACCATGCAGGTAAGATATATATATTCTTTCTGGGTTTGATTTAAATGATTAATTTTGTTTATAAATGTTATAAACGTGTTGAAGAGTTGTTACAAGCTGTTTTCGTGATGTTCGGTGTTGTTTCTTAATGATTTCTCTTTATTTAAGCTATTGAGTTGGGTTTTTAGTTAGGGGAATGGTTACTTTCAATTTGATGCCAAACTATAAAATTTAATATTTTTAACTCATTTTTTAAAAAAATTAATGAAAATAAGGCAGAAATAGTGCATGCCAGTGTTTTACGGTTTGGTTGAAAAGCTCTTTTTCTTATGAAAAGTTACTGATCCGTCTTTCAGCTAGAATTACTTTTAAACTTGATGATAAAATTGGAAATTAAAAGTTTGTAGCTAATTTTCGGAAATTTTAATGAAAAGGAGCAAGCTAGGGTCTCTCAGAGTTTAAATTTGTTGCTCAAAATTATACATCAACATTTTAATAAAGTATTCTTGTAAAAACATTATTTCATATTAATTTAAGTTAATTTGTAAAACCAATATAAATACATTTTTAAGTACTAAAATTTACTATTTTGAACTAACTAAACTACTTATATTCGTTTAAAATTTTGCAATTTAATTTAACCAAATTTTGATTTCATGAAAGTTTTTACACATTATTTTAAATACCATTATTTCAATCAACATTTATTAGCTTTTGGTGTGTATAATTCCGTGTGCCTCAAAAACTCAATCGACTTACATTAACTCAACATACTCTAAAATAAATCTATGTTAAAACTTGAATTTTGTGTAACTGGATATGCTAACAAATGTTCATTTTTTCCAGGCCCTCATCTTGCTCGCCCTTGTCGCTGCCTCTCAGGCCACCGTCTTGCTCGGAGCTGGAGGAGCAAGCACCCAATACAGGAGCCAGGATGTAAGTATTGTACATTTCTTAAAAAGACCGTTCTATAAAGATTATTTTGATAATGCATTTAACAGGAAGAGTAAATGTTATCTCACATAGGTTACATTACACAATAACGTTTAAAATTTTTATAAGGAAGAACTACATAACCGCTTTTTCTGATTAAATATTCTATGCACTAAAATTTAAAAAAAAAATGAACAATATTTAAACAGACTTTTAACATGACAAGTAGTGAAATTATGCCAATAACAAATTGAAAAGCTACGTAATTCAAAATAGTAAAGGAAATACATTTATAATGATGAATACATCAAAACTGACTTACTAATAAACAAATACAAGTTTGACTTTATGGAGATTTTCAGTCTCGGGGACTTGGTGAAACCTGCGGCTAGATCAAGTGGAATAAGTCCACCACCACATTATAGCATTTAAAAAATCAGACGAACATAAAAAAGACTAAAATACATTTCAATCCAATGAGTAAAATCATAATCATACCTAACTAATAATATTTCCTAATAGTGGATACCTGAGAATATCATCCCTGTATAAATGCCAAGCCTAGAATAAGGCATATTTTGCATTACATAATTCATGTAGGCTAGAGCCATGCTAGATGCATTCTTGATCAAATATCCAAACGCAAAATGCCTATACTAGACTGCAACTTAACTTGACCCTATGACGTCACTAATAAACAAAGTAGTTCCCATCGCGGTGTCTGAATTTTGAGTGAAATAAAGAACGTCAAATTAAAAATATGATTATTTTGTTAAACCGACGTATATGTGTATAGTGCTTTTCAATCACGATTTGCGTACCAAAACACATCCTATCAACCCAACAGGCTTCGTGTTTACCGATTTCTCCTTCCGCATTTGTGACGTACTGGGTTCAAGAAACGTTGCAACCAAGTATAGTTACGGGGGGAAAGGGAATTCCTCCAGCTACACTGGGATAGATAGGAACATCTTTGCCTGAACGGGGATAGGAACAATAAGACTCCGGGCTTCATAATACGAGTACAATACTCTAACCACTGGGGACAGTACGTCGGTCTAACACTAACTAATGATAGTAATGATGATGATTTGAATGAATATCCATAACAGTTGAAGGTTTAAATCCTAATCTTCTTTCCCCAGAACCTCGGCAACTACGCCTTCGGCTACAACGAGGGACACGGCACCGGCGCCTCCTTCCGCAAGGAATCCGGCTCCAACGGCGTCGTGGCCGGATCCTACGGCCTGAGCGTCGCCGACGGCCGCCAGCGAATCGTCAACTACGTCGCCGACGCCGCCGGATTCCGGGCCGACATCAAGACCAACGAGCCCGGAGTGGAGCCAAAAGACCCTGCCAACGTCGCCATCAACAAGGCTCCCGTGCTCCTCTCTGCCCCTGTGATCAATTACGCTGCCCCTATTGCCCCCATTGCCTACGCTGGACACGCCATCCATCCTTTGGCCTACGCCGCCGCCCCTGCCCACTCTGTGGTCAAGGTCGCTTCTGGAGGACCCCTGGGCGGGTACAGTTACAGCACCGTTGTCGGACACCATGGTCTTCTCGGACATCACTACGTCCTCTAAGTCGATGAATGGACTGGACTTTTAAATTGGCTACGGTCACAGTTTTTTCGATGTGCCATCAACGACTTACCATCATATGTTGTTGGGATGTGCTTATGTATAGATGATAATTTTCTAGTGAAATAAAAAAGATTTATTTTTTAATGACATCTCTGTTTCTTAGCAGTGTTCTCTTACTATAAATTATTGGATAAAAAGATTCTACTAAATCTAGTGATATGGGCATTTGATAGACGCCACAGTAGTGGAGTATGCTCACTTCTGGCATAAAATCTTATCATCTTACCACTCTTAACATGTTAGACTCACTAACCTCTCTGTCAGTGGTGTATGCTCACTGCTCAGTGTCTAACAGGTTAGTGAGTCTAACATGTTAAGAGTGGTAAGATGATAGGCATAAAATCTTACCTTGTAAACACTCTTAACAGCTAAGGGATAGTAGGACCTATTGAGGGTTTATGTTCCTTAACTCTTAAGAGTGGTTACATGTTAAGATTTTATGCCAGAAGTGAGCATACCCCACTACTCGCCACGAATCCGATATTAGTAAAAAAATATTATATTAGTTTGCTTCAGTGCATTCATAACATCTACTACTTTCTTACTCTTCTCTTACTATACTATTTACAGGTAAATAATAATTATTAAATCAACAAGTTCTAGTGATATGGACATCTCATTGATGGAACATAAACCACAAGAATCTATGAGTAAAACATGGATTTTAGTAGTTTGGTTCAGATCATTCATTACATGCTCTTATTTTTGATTTTTTTTAATACTTAGTGCCTTAAACATTTGGATTACAATAACTATTCAGCTCTTAAGTATAAATTGCGACTATTTTATGTTAATGCTAGCGTAACCATACGCATTTATTTTGCAACTCCTGTGGGAAAATTTATAAAGTAGATTAAAATAAGGTGCGCTGGAAATAGCAATAAATATAAGTTCAACTATATGTAAATTGTTTGGTTACAAATGTATAAAAGTAACAAACAGAAAATACATTGGTTTAATGTAAAATGAATGCTGAATGCTCTTTCTTTTATATCAGTTATTTGCAGTATAGTAAAGCTGACCGAATTAATATGAAATTGTCGAAATATGGTATAAAAACACCTTACTAACTAAATGTTCTAACATTAATACTAGAAAATCTTCCCCCAGGCTGTCTTCTTGATATAGTTTTAAAACTCATGAAAAATTGGGTATGCAACATGACCTTCACGTATTAAGTAAGTTGTAACAATCGAATAATTTCCATCTGGTCTTAAGTAATCTATTTAAATTTATTACCAATGTAATTAAGCTCTTAGTTTTTAAATCTTTATACTACAGGAATTAGCAAGATATTTCGCTTAATCCCAATTAAAATGTATAAATTTTCCAAAAAAAAAATTAGCTTTTAGAGCGAGAAAAATACAAAAAGAAAAAATAAATTAAAAAATAAATACAAAATAAATTTTAAAACAAGACAAAATTCAAAAGGTAACACAAAAAGAATACTTTGATTAACATAGATGACTCCATTAAAATGGAGATAGTATTATAGTAAAATAAATATTTTCTACACATTAACCTTATGACAGAGTCAAGGTTGTTTTTCGAGTTTTGGAAGGTTAATAACATGCGTTGGCGATGATTGAAACTGGAGAAACATATTAAAGCCTAACCATAATGCCACGCCTTTAGATACTGTCACATGATTTATCTTATCTATTTAATTTATTGCTATAATAAAAATTAGTATATCTGATATAGAAAAGCACTGGTTCTGAAAAGATGAGTTTTTGAATAAATTTTATGCTTTGTTTCTTAAAATTTACGTTTCTCACTTTTTCGTGATGATATGAAATACATTTCAAGTATAACCTTTTATGGTTGGTTCACCAAGAACTATTAATACTGCAAAAGATATTTGGTCCCATTGTATAAAAGGGAATTTTATAATTAACATTAATTAAGGAACATAAATTTGTGATATTTTTACGGGGAAGTTTTTAATGCAGCATATATTTGTCATAATATAATTCTCCTGTTATTTGAAAAAAAAAAGACGATATGTATCATGTAGGAATTCTATTGAGTTAAAGTTGGCATAGAAAAATAATTGAATTTATTTTGATAGGGTGAAAAAGGTATAGTCCACAGGCCCCCGTTGAAAAATTTTATTGATTAATAACAGGCTGAATCTTCGTTGGTCGCTTGGTTTCGTCGAGACGCCCACATTACTCTGCTAAAAATCTCGAAAGCGGGTAGCTAATTTACTGCGCATGGGTCAAACATGTCGATTGGGTGGTTGTAAAATATTTATTAATAACGTTTTCTTTTTTAGTTAAATTTTGAGATAATGTGATAAATATCTCGAAAAAATGAGTGTCCTACAAAACTGGGGGTATGAACGGAGAGTCCCCCACTGCCAACATGTCCGAATAACGAGTTAAAAATATTTATTAATAACGATCTGATTTTTTTACACCGGCTTGGTAAATATTTGTTTAATTAAATGGCCACATTGTCCTACAAATTAAGGGGTAGGTTTTCGCAGTCCGACACTCGGAAAATGTCAATTCCACGACGATTTTTTATTTATTAATAACTGTAGGACAAAGATACTACATGATAGTTTAGTGTATCCTCTCCCCGGAAATAACAGTGGCCGACAAAAATAAGGGTATCCACCGCTAGTCCGACAAGAATTGATTGAAATATAACTTTTATAATTATTGAGGTGCTTACAGCAACAAGGAGTAACTATGGATTGTCGAATAAAAAAGGGAAAAATAAATAAATATAAATATTATTGTCCATTTCCTCTTTGTCGAGTGGGCGGGACTAGTAATTCAAAGCTTCAGTATTGAATTTTACTAAAGTTTAAAAATAGTATTTGCAACAAACTGCGATTATTTGGTCGAAGGAGTTTTTAAGATGGTAATTGGTATTGTAGCCATTTGAATAAATCTGACTCTTATAGTGGTGAGTAAGCTCGCCTCAAATATACACCACTTTTTGAGTAAGACAGTAGTAAAATCGTGTTCCAAACGTTATTCAAATATCAATTCAAAGACGATATTTTTTATTAATAACAACACCCTGATTTAGATTATTTTCTTTAGGAACTATGTCTCTTTATATTTATGATTGCTCTTTTTGCGAAATTTTGTATTTTTACTTAATAGTGTGCACAAAAAGCTGTCATAGTAATGGTGGTAAGATCCGGATATTTTAAAGTTCTTTAGATTCTTTCCATAACCACTTTTTTTTTAATTGTTTATCATTTTATTCGACTCAGTTCAGTTCAATGATTCTGTAAAATTAATTCTGATGTCGTTTCGAACAAAATTGATTGCTTATTGATAAAAAAATAAATTATTGAATTTAATTCATGTTAACAAAATGATTAAATGTAAAAAAAATTATCGTCACGGATTGTCGAATAAAAAAAAGGAAAATCTATAAAAAACAATATTTATGAACATTTCCTCTTGCCTCGTGAGCGGGACTAGTATGTACAAAGCTCAATTACCGTTTAAAAATAGTATTTGCAACCAACTCCAAACTGCGACAAGCCGGTCGAAGGAGTTTTTAAGAGTAAGTTAATTTCCATCAATATATACCACATTTTGAGTAGGACAGTTGTAAAATCGTGTTTCACACGTTATTCCCTAAAGAAAAAAAACAAAATCAGGTTGTTATTAATGAATAAAAAATCGTCGTGGAATTCACATTTTCCGAGTGTAGGACTGCGAAAACCTACCCCTTAATTTGTAGGACAATGTGGCCATTTAATTAAACAAATATTTACCAAGCCGGTGTAAAAAAATCAGATCGTTATTAATAAATATTTTAAACTCGTTATATCGGACATGTTGGCAGTGGGGGACTCTCCGTTCATACCCCCAGTTTTGTAGGACACTCATTTTTTCGAGATATTTATCACATTATCTCAAAATTTAACTAAAAAAGAAAACGTTATTAATAAATATTTTACAACCACCCAATCGACATGTTTGACCCATGCGCAGTAAATTAGCTACCCGCTTTCGAGATTTTTAGCTGAGCAATGTGGGCGTCTCGACGAAACCAAGCGACCAACGAAGATTCAGCCTGTTATTAATCAATAAAATTTTTCAACGGGGGCCTGTGGACTAGTAAGCTCAATCGGGTAGTGAAACATTTTTAGAGTGGAGAGATGTTTCTAATTGATATATCTTGATTATTAATATTATACTGTTTTTTCTCATAGTTCAATAATTTTATGGGAAATTAAATATATAGATCAATTTTATAAATGTATTTGATTAAATTTGTCAATCAATTCAGTTGGTGTGATTAATAATCTAGTTGTTATTGAATAATCATTTTGATAAAACTTTTAACCCAATTGCATGATTTTAAATCCCTATTCCAACTTATAAAATAATTTATCATTGAACTCTTAACATGTATTGTATAACTTATGAATGAATCTGAAATAATTTGTATTATGTACTTAACTAATATCAAAAATCACATATTATAGGGGGATTTTCACCATTTTTACCAGAATCCGTAGTATTTTACATCTATAATTTTTTTAACCATAATTTTAATGACATTTTATTAACTTAAATCGGCGTTCTTGCGTATTAATTTGAACTAATTACTTTTTATGACTGTTTTATCACGTGTGATTTTATTGAATTTTATTCTTAGTTAAGAACACGTCTTTTTTATTTTGGTCATCATTATGAACTATGATATATATCCCTGGAAATCATGAAATTAAAAATTTAAGCAGGAATTTAACATTTAAAAACGCATATGTGTGTGCCATACTCTTCTACAAAATGGCTCAAGTACCAAGAATTTCTTTAAGAAAATTGGAGCGAGAGTCCCTATATTTCGCATCTATAAAGTAAAGGTTCATCAGTAATTTCTTTTCATAAAATTTTCATGTGGTAAGCAATTAATTTATTGTTTAACTCATTGTACTGGTAAACTGATGTATCAAATCTAAAATTATTTTTGGTGGAGGGACTTATTCCACTTGATCTTGCCCCAGGCTAGACCAAGTTCACAAGGCCTAAAACCTTCATAAAAAGAATGGTTTGGTATAAATGTTTTCTTTTGTGAAGTTTAAAACAGTGCAGCAGGTGTTTAGGTGAGACCTGTGAGGAGTTGCACTTATTAAATGTTGGAAACTGTTTCTGTCCTTTTTTAAGTGAGACATTTAATATGCCCCCTAAGCCTACTGATGATAGTCTATTCTACTCTATACTATGAATTCTATTCTATTCTTGAATTCTATTCTATACTATAATACTATGACCCTTGATGGTCAGGGCACCACCTCTTATACCAGAGGTGGGTAGGGGGAGTTTTCCATATTATCTGATTTGCTGCGTTTTCATTTTGGAGTATATCTCAAGGAATGTGTCAGATTTGTCATTAGATGTAAAATTAGAAGGTCCCTCCTTTGCCAGAAGATTCCAATTTTGTATTATCAGTGTAATTACTTGTAAGGGTGTGCAATTTCATTTCCGTAAATTCCAATATGGGAGGGGATCCAACTCCTTATTATTGGATTAAGCTATTTAACTACAGCTTCTTGTGGTGCTGGCAACTCTTTAAGCTTACGTTTAATAGATAACAAATGTTGACAAGATTTCCTTATTTTGGGATACTTTTTTGAGCTTATTTATCTTTTCCCCTTAAAATTATCTTTTCCTCAAACTACCAAAACAAATATATGAAGTAGAACGCTCATGCTCACATTATACAACAAAACACCATAAAAGACCAAAAATTTTAGAAAAATAGACGTATCTTTATTTCCCAAAATGTACACAACAAAATATCCACGTCACCATGACAACACCCTTCACATAAAATAATCTCATCTCCTTTTATAACAAAATCCGGTCAACAATCAGTCTGCAAAGTCTCTACCAGTGGTAAGCGTAGTGTCCGAGTCCTCCATGGTACAGACCATGATGACCGATGGCGGTGTTGTAAGCGAAAGCTCCGGCAGGGGCGGCGGCGTAATGGAAAGGAGCGGCGGCACCAGCATAAGCTACGGGGGCGGCATAGCTGACCACAGGGGCGATGGCCTTGTTGATGGCGGTGTGGGCAGGGTCCTTGGGCTCCACTCCGGGCTCGTTGGTCTTGATGTCGGCGCGGAATCCGGCGGCGTCGGCGACGTAGTTGACCACTCGCTGTCGGCCGTCGGCGTCCCTCAGGCCGTAGGATCCGGCGACGACTCCGTTGGAGCCGGACTCTTTGCGGAAGGTGGCGCCGGAACCGTGGCCTTCGTTGTAGCCGAAGGCGTAGTTGCCGAGGCCCTGTGTTGGAGAAGAATAAATGGGGTGTTGTAGTTGATGGAACTTTAGTAGTGTTATAATACGAAAAACACTTTGTAAGGAGTTTTTAACTTAACGATGTTTTTATGGGTATCAAATATTACAATGTAAATGAACATTTTTACCACGGCTTACTAGACACTTATACAGGCTAGCCGAGTACGGAAATCATTGCAAATCCAGATGGCAATACTGGACCAACTGGTAAAGCATATCCACAGTGTTGAAGGCGGTGGGTGATATAGGTAGGTCTTGTAGTGCTCCAAGCGGGAAAAGTTGTTAAATGGTTTTCATTGTTTAAAACTCGACTAGCCTGTATAAGTATCTAGTAAGCCGTGTTTTTACGCTACTTATGTTCAGTGAGGCAACAAAGGAAGTGAAAAGTCCTGGTTTATGGTTTCGTTAAGATGGTTCAGGTTCTCTATCGTTGAAAGTTGTGATAGATTTAAAGAATTAGAAAAGTTCAATAAGTAATGAAAATAGTTTTAAAGACTAACATGTTTTAAAATGGTAAAATGCTAGAAGTGAGATGATAAAGCTAATTATGTTCTACACATCTTACACAAGTAGTAATGAATGAGTTTTCCTCTATAAGGGGGACTGAAATAGGACATAATTTAAGACGATGAAGAAAAAAAAGTCTGTTTAAACTGGAAGAAGTATAAAAGTTTAAGTACCAATTCGTTGGAAATTTACATTTTTAATTGTTAAAAGATGATTTTAATACATACGTCAGTTGAAAACTACGGTTTTACATTTCATTAGAACTTTTTTAAACTTTTGAAGTCTTTGACAATATTATTGCGATTGTTATGGGAACGGATTTTTCCACCATATAATTTGGCTATTGATAGTTTTAGTTTTTCTCTCAAGGTTTTCCCCTTCTGACTCCGTATGACGTTCAGATTATAAAAATGCGATTGATATTATTCTTGAATAACAAGAGGATATTATACTTACATCTTGGCTTCTGTAGACATCACTGGCTCCTCCGAGAAGGACAGCGGCCTGAGAGGCGGCAACGAGAGCGAAGAGTACGAGGACCTAAAAAGACACATAGAATTAAATTCACATTGCATAAAATACGATGCTTACTACCAACCCAATTTACTTTATAGAATAGTACAGTCGACTCCGCTTAATGTGATCACTTTTGTCCAACATAAGACTGAAAAGATTATCCGATTGATAATAATAAGCAATTTGATACTATAGAAAGTTTCAAACAGTGTAACCCGAGTTTTGCTGTAAACTCACAATTATGTAGTCTTAATTGAAATATTAAACGATTACCTAGAATGTATTTTGCAACTTTTACATTCTTAAAGAAAATGATGGGAGGGGTGACCTTTAAATGGAAAAAACCCGTTTTTAAGGGGATTTCACCAGATTTTGATAATATTAAGCGATATATTGATTACCTAAAATGATACATTTTGGGTTAAGTTAAATAGGAGTGAACGGGGCAGCTCAATTTCGATAATATTATCCGGTTGTTAACATTATAACCGTAATCACAATAATAAAAGGCTATAAAAGTCCGTATCTTCCATGGAAGATTTACAACTAGCTCTGCAGAGCTTAGATAAGAGTAATATCTATTAATGTGATGTTTTGTAGTAAAAATAAATAAGGAGGACAGTTTAAAACCATCGATCCGGCAAACTTCAAGATATGAGTTGAAATTGTTATGCGATATGCATTAGAAAAAATATTATGAAAACAATGTTTTATATTCGAAATTTAAAAATAAATAAATTCAGTTTATGTATTTTTGAAATTGAATGCTAGATCTATTGGGTTACATTAAAATATGTTAAAGAAATTGAACAACATTATTTATCTTTCAGTTTTACGATTGTTGGGTTTCCAATCATTGAAATAGAGATTGGAAAGTTTTACATAAAAGAATGGGTATTAGAAGAAGAGGTAATAAGTTAAAAACACATTTTATTGTAGTTACGAAGCTAGATTAGACTAAACTTATAATTTTAGCAAAGCTAGACATAGGTTTCTTAGTAACGAATAAGAAAAGGGGCCATTAGTTTAAAACAATTTAAACGATTTTATAGCAAGTTAATATGATTAGACTTAGATTTCAACTTTTTTAAAATTTTAGAAAAGCTAGACACAGGTTTTTTAGTATCAAATAAGAAGAGAATATTGGATGTTAAAACCAAATGATTTTATAAGAAGTTAATAAGATTAGAATTAAATTTAAACTTATTTTTCTTAGTAGCGAATATAAGAGAAGGGACCATTAGATTTTAAAACCAAATGATTTCATAGCAAGGTAATAAGATTAGACATAGATTTAAACTTATGTTTCTTAGTAACGAATAAGAAGATAGGAACCATTAGATGTTAAAACCAAATGATTTTATAGCCAGGTAATAAGATTAGACTTAGATTTATATTGTACTTCTAGAAACTCTAGACTTAGATTACATGAGAAAAGGATGAAAGTCCTACAAGAATAGGAGACAGTCAATCGACTCTTACCTGCATGTTTAACTGCTTTAGAGTGCTTGATAACTCAGAAGTGTCCTAACAGTCGCATCGGTAGCCTTTTATACTAAATCACCGACCGAGAGGTGTATCTATTTTTCCCAACGGGTTTATTATTATGCACGTGAAAATCCCACATAAAAAGAACAAAAAAGTGTCCGAAAAAAAGAATATCTCAAGAAAATCTCCGCGCCCATCCCTCTCGCTGCATGCAAATGGTGACCAAAGGAATTCCATTGTCTAAGGCCGCGATGAGTTTTCGGCTGGCACGGGCGTGGTCAAGCCGCTCTAGCCTTGATCCACATTGCCGCTTCCTCACATGTGCCATCTCCCGACTGTCTCCCTGCGCCCGCGGTGGTTCATCTTGTCATTATCTTCGGCAAGGTGGTTGGTTTCGCGTTGGAATCTTCGTCGTTAATTAGATTGGGGAGATCTTGAGGGTCATGGGTGGATTCAGGGTTAGAGCAAGAGACTCGGTGGCGTGAGTGGGATGTCCTACAATGTAGATTCTATTGAAGATTTGATTCTGTTGTTTCTCGGTACAGTCGACTCCGCTTAATGTGATCACTTTTGTCCAAGAGTAAGAATGATAACAATATCCGATTGATGATAATAATAAGCGATTTGATACACTAGAAAGTTTCAAGCAGTGTCACTCGAGTGTTTCCTTTAAAATCACATCTATGTAGTCCTAATTGGAGTGTTTAAAACGATTACTATAGTATGTATTTTGCAACTTTTACATTCTAAAGGGAAAATATGAGAGTGGAACATAACACCACTAAATTAATTATTTATTTTGTATGATTGTGTATTAAAATTGACTTTGAAATGGGAAACAAAGGAGATTTTAAGGGATTTCACCAGATTTTGATAACATTAAGCGATATGTTGATCACATAAAAGGATACATTTTGCGTGAAGTTATATAGGAGTGATCAGGTTACATTGATTGAGTGATCAGGTTACATTGATTGAGTGATCAGGTTGTGATAACATTAATCGTAATCCCAATAAGCGGAGTTGACAATATTTTTCAAAATATTTTCCAAGCAATTGCACAATGGAAATTCGTTTGATTTGGTCATGGGCGCCCATATGTTTGAATTCAGGAAGGGGGCCAAGAAAAATTTTTGCAAGTTAGCCATTTAAGCCCGTAACTGGACTTAAGTTTCTTTTTTTGCAAAGGGGGTGGGTTCATAATTATCTCAAAAAGGCCCCTCACGAGTACTTATGCAAAAAAAAATTGGATAAAATACTGGAGTTTCAAGTAAAAAGAGTGTGTCTAGGAGTCCTCTCTAGAAAAAGTTTTGCATTTTTATTCTTAAAAGTAGTGCTTTAACTCATTTGGGCGACAAGCGCCTAATGAACGAAAAAGTTTGAACAATCTGGGGAAAGTGACCCCCTGGGCTTCTTTTTTAAAAAAGGGGACAAGAATGGAAAATGAAGAGGAAGAGGAAAAGGGAAAAAGAAGGAATCCAACATTTTTTAACTGACTGAAACATTTTTGTCTATCAGAATCTACTCTATCCTTACGCCTTTTCCCCTTCTTTCCCTTTCTTTTTCATCCCAAGGAGGGGGCACTTTCTTGACTGCTCCCCCCCTTGAATCTGTGCTTGGTCCCTTGTCGCTTTCTTCAATCCATGCTGTATTATTAGGACATTCGCAACGGGTATCAAAACCCCTTACAAGCACAAATAGCCCCTCGAATTTGGTGAAATTCATGTCCATTTATTGCATTTTTATTTAATTAAGTTAATTTGTTTTTAATTACATGCCAAATTAGAATGGATTTCTTATTGTTAATAGTGGTTTTCACTCAATCAATGTAACCTGATCACTCCTATACAACATTTTTTAAATGCTGGACACCATTGATATTCACTGTCTTAATGACTCAGTTTCATAAAACTTTTCAATTTATTTGTCTTAGTTGGTTGCTATTTCTTACTTTTTTTGCTATGAACTAAGCAGGAATATATTTTAATTGTCAATTTAAGTGGTTATTAATTTTTTCAGTTAAATTTCATAAGTTTGAAAAAGGGAATAAGTCCAACTGTACAATACTTTTGAATATGCTTTTATTGTTTTCGATTATTGTTCGGTATTCTAAATAGGTTCCTGGATTTACAATAAAATTTGGTGGTTATACAATAAAAATTCCATTACTCATACAGTTTTTTTTTTTCGATTTTTTCAAACTCTGGTGTTTGGACTTTTCCCCTTTCAAACTAATAATTCAATTATGAACGTTTAAGTATCTATTATTTGGAATTTTTTTTTCAGTTTGTCTGGATCTAGCCCAAACTATTGCACTATAAGAAAAAAATTTCCAGTCATTACAAAAGGGGATTTCAGGGTTCCCAAGGTTACGGTTCTTTATATTGTGTGTATGAATACCATCTAACCAGTGTTCAGTTGAAGTGGCCGCAGATATGTCATCTTTAATACTTTAATTCTATGTAATCCTCATTTTAAAACCTAAAAGCAAGTTTTGCTCTTCTTTTGAGCTGTAGTAAAAACGTTTATCCACTAAAGGTAAGAACAATCTAAATTAAATAATTTCATAGTTAAAATAATAATTTTTTAGGAAGGTAAACTGCGAGATAAACCCATCATCTAACAAATAGTTTGCAATTTGACTAAACATTTTTAATTGGTGGGGCATGCGCATCATGTTTAGAAACATTTATAAATGGGGTTTTTAAATCTTGATGCCATATGAATGGATAGATATTTTGCATCATAACTACATTTAAGTAATAGAAATATTTCTTTAAAAGTCTAAAATTTTATGAAGTAACACGTTATTAAAACTTAAATTCAAAATAATCTTATGGCGGCCCCCCAAAAAATGTCACTCGACCTACAGTTTGAGCACCTCTCTATATAAAAAAATAAACCACTTAAGTGACTCAAGGATCTTGTCCGGTAATCTAGAAACCTATTAGTTTCCAATCTCTTATTTTTTCACATCAATAAGTTATAGTAAAAAAAGGGGCCACCTTTGAGTTACAGTTATCATTCATTTGATAAAATTGAAACAACGCCCATCTTCTTGTCATGTAGTCTACCACTCTCTCTCTTCTCCTAAACTATTTTCTTTGACAATTGTTTCAAGGACGTCAGTGGTACAACAATAAATGATGGCGGACAATTATTCCCGTGAATACAAATCGAAAACGTTTCGTCCTTTTTTTTGTGACATTAATCGATGGGTTGAAAGAAAACGACAGTCATATTGTGAAACTCTGGTGGAGCAAACGGAATAAAAATTTCATTCACCGAACAATGAAAAATGGCCCCGATGTGTTTACGTTAAACTCAGTTTGAGCATCCATTTACCGTTTTGTATTGGAAATGGTGCTTTTATAGCTCACAATAAGCATATTTAATTACAAGTATATGTATAGTTTGATTCATATAATTACCTTGGTACTCAAATATTTCTATACCCCGCAGATGTTTTCAGCATAAACCTTAAAATTTTGTTTGCTTCAAAATTATAAAACACATCATTTATTTTTGTAGTACCTACTGTAATTCTTAGACGCTTAGAGTAACACGAATTAAAGCTAAATTTTTTTTGATGAATATATGAATTTTTTTTTTAGCTAAGCAGATATTATTGAGGCATGTTTAACTATTCTAAAGTAAGTTACCACGATCACATAACGTGTATTTATTTTTTATGTCATTCAGTAATTACTATTTCCTATCAAATATTATTAAAAAAGCAAAAGAAGAGTTAGGGACATAAATATTCAAAAATTTACAAAAGCGAAACAATTGAGCTAGGTACATAAGTCTAAATTTAATTTTGCAAAGTTAAGCATTTTTTTTAAATTTCTAAAGTAATTATATGAATTTCTGTGACTTAGAACTTTTTTATATGATACCGCATTAAAATTAATGAGTTTTTTGTATGATTTTTAAAGCATAATAGGTATTCAATAAAATATAGGGGTCACCATAGAAAAAGAAATATACTTTGTTGCGTTCAAAGAAAAAATGTTTTGCTTTACTTTTCGAGCTTATATTAAACCATGATAAAAGACAACTGAATAATCTTTTTGACCCCTGGCGTTCACCTACATTGTCCTCGGTAGCGTATTCGTTTCTGGTGTCCATTCCTAAAACTTTTACACTGATGTTTCTTATTTTTACGTGTATGGTCAATCTATTCCAAATTACTTAACATACCTTTTGATACCAGCACAAGTATGCTGCCTTGAAAGATAATAAATTACATTATTTTTACCAAAAAGAATGAAAAATCTGAAAGTAAATTAACACTCTTTCAATGTTATCCTGCATAACTTCTCCACCCTATCTACTGTCAACGCCTTGGCGGTCATTCTTTGATGCTACTAAGTGTCATCTTTCTGCATAATTATGACACACTCCCGCGAACACCTTTCCGTTAATAATTATCATTTTATTTTCTTTACGCTCAAAAATGACAGCTTAAACAATAGGGTGTACATTTTTATTCTTGACGTATTAAAATGGGGATAATATGCGAGATTAAAAAGTTAAATTTTATTTAATAATTGTGGTATTAAATATAATTTAATTTAATTTAAAATTACAAATTCACTCAATTTAGGTAATGTAAAAAATAAATGTAGTATTTTTATAAAAAAAAAATATTTTATTAAACTAAATATCTTTCACACTTGACGATCAGTTTTTAAGCTAAAAAGCCAAGATGTATTTCACCGTTGCCAACTTTCTTATTAAATCCATTAATACTTGTGTACTGTGTACTTATTAGCATTAATAAATTTTTTCACAACATTATTTACTATGGAAAAAAATTCCAAGACTTTTAAACATTTTAAAACTTTTTATGAAATTGGCATCATTTGTGTCACTTGTTTAATCTATGAATACATATATTATTTTTATATATTTGAATATATTTTTATTTCTAAAGGATTGCTCTCAGATTTTTCTACATAGTTTTAAAAGTATTTATCACAGTTAATAAGGTATTTCTTCTACTGTTAAAATTTGCTTTTAATTGTAATGTATCATCAGTTTCCCAAACGTTTAACAACAAAAAAGTTTTAAATGTAGTTAATAATACTAAAATTATGCAAAAATCATTATTTCCCCCATTCGAGGATTTCCCCTTTGAATTGAGATAAATAAGGAATCAAATATTCACAATGTGAACAAGTAGTTATTCAATCTCTAAAGTTTAGTTCCCCGTAACTATAGCAACTGCTAGAATCAATGATTTTTGTAAATAGAAAATGTAAATAACAGTTTTTAGTTTTGCTAATAAAGATGTAATACTTTCAGTCTAATATCTTACAAAGTTAAACAGTACTAATAGTGTTACAAATAGTGTTACTAATAGTTACCATAAGCAACCAAGAAAATTTATACCCGTTTTGTGTAGTTTAAATAGTATCTCTATCCATCCAATAAAAATAAATCATAAATTTAAAGAATGGAGAAAGAATCGAAACTGAAACTCTTCTAGATTAGGTCTCGCATATTTTAAAGTAAAACCGAATACGAAGCCACTCCTATCTAATACATAAATGTCCCTATTTCCTAATACAAAATAACTTTTTCTTGTCAAACACCTAATCTACTTTTCTGAACACGAGTAGAATATAAAAAAATACGCTATTTTACCAAATCAATACGCCCATTTTTCAACTCTAAAAAAGTGTCACCATTCTATGTAGTTGATGTTCAGCGGGAAAATGACAAGTGCCATGACAATTGAGATAGATGCACTTGTGAAATGCTTCCGTTGTCTTCTTGACACGAATAGAGACGATCTCAAGTGCTAAGCGTGATATAATTCCTGTGAAAATCTATGACCTGAATTTATTACTTACCCATTGGTATGATTTGAGGGCATTTAAACCTGTCTTAAGGGTTTGTCATCAACAGTATTGGGAAAGTATGAATTACTTATTGATTCTTGAGGTAAAATACGTGAAAGGAGTTTCTTAGATTTTACGAAATATTTACCATTTGAAAAATTAACTTTGTTATACACGCATTGCTTGAAGAAAATTTAAGGTAGAATGAAATTTATCACAAAATTGAGATTTAATTTTTATATATATATATAAAATTGTAAATGATCTGGTAGGATAAAGGCAGGTTCAGTTCCGTTAAATATCGCCAAGGTATTTTAGACGCCAAGAATTAGAAATATCCCCAAATATTGCGAACTAATACAATAAAATATGTAATTATATCAATGGCAACCATTTGGTGATATTTTAATATTTGGCGTCTAAAACAGTTTGGCGATATTTATCGAGACCGATAACGGAATTGAACCAATTAATATTAGTACTTATTTTATGTAAGTATATTTCAATGATGTACTTTAGGATTATAACCGGGTGCAAATCTCGGCGATCGGACTTTATTGGGGTGCCATTTTGACAATAATTGCACATAAAAATGTAACAAAAATTAAAAGAAATATTCATAAATAATTTCAAACTCCTGAATTAAAATGTTTAATTAGATCAATAACTATTCAGTTTATTAATAAAAGTCAGAAAAATTTGTTGATATTTGGATATGATGTGTCCAAAAGAACCGGGCGATATTTAGCGGGAACTCTAACGGAATTGTACCATTTTTAAAAACGTTTATTTATCTTTGATGATTTATCATCATATAACTTGGCACTTGCACCCGGATAATCCTAAAAAGTACCTTTTCAATTTAAGTCCTTCTATGAAATACACTGTTAGAAGTAATTAAAAACAGATAAATATAAATCTACATATCACTATAAGAATTACTGATTTATTGCATAGTTCCTACAGAAAATATTACATAGGAGCGGAGCATTCCTTACAAATAGCTGTGGATTGCAACCGTAAGGGTAGCGATGGGTTTAATCTAAGAATCTAGTGTATCTCCAGCCATGTCTACTGCTTTTTTCATCCATCTCCTGTGTCATTTCGTAAAAGTATAACATTGAGTAGCAGTAGAAGAAAATAACCACCGACATCGCTTGTAAGTACTGCTCCGAAATGATGTCATCCTCCATACTGCTGTTTTTCTTCCAAATCAGGCTTCCGCAGTTGTTGCTGTTGCTAATTTTTCATCAAATTCGACTGAAAATTTCACAACGGAGAAAATAATAGGCAGATTTCATTCAGTTGTCGGCTTTTTGATGCGAATCAATAATTTTAATGGCGTTTATTGTGAAATTAATATTTTTATTTGGACGTTTTTGCTTCTATAGATATCTATTGTTTGTGAATTGTTTTGGAAATTGCTTGATTCAAAACATGTTTTAAAAGAAATGTAGGAAAGAAAAGAAGATAGGTTTTACTCCTATTGTCAAAGTTATAAAAAAACGCTGTTGCCATTGAATATTGAATATGTATTTTTTTTTCTGCTTTGCCGTTTTGTTCACCTTACTTAAAATTAGATGTTTAGCGTCTATAAATATTTAAGAAATTTTTAACGGGTTAATTATTTATTTATTTGAACATGAAACACAAACAAAAGATAAATCAATATGGTCGCCTGGGACCTCTTGGTCTATTTAGGTGACCAAATGAATAGTTAAATGAAAAACATAAGAGTGGCAAATAATATAACTGTTATTATATAATAGCAGTTATATTATTATAACTGTTTAAAATATAACTGTAATTAATATATTAGATTAATATAAATGTTTTAAAAATTATTATGTATTACAACATCCATCGAATTATTTTTTCATTTATTTGTGAACTTCAATACTTTTCGGTCACCACCAGAAAATTAAATGATAAAAAAAAAATGTGGCACAGATATTACTTAAAATTTCAAGGACAATAACACTTAAACCACTAATCCAAAAAATAACCTTACACCTCTGAATAAAAACCTTTACAAAGCATACCTAGCAAAAAAAAAAAAAGGCGAAACTCCGCTTTACAACACGAACAAAACCATTTTCTCGATTCGTCCTTTCGGAACGAATAACTGTGCTAACTTGTATCAGGCACATCCGAAAGATGCGAAAAAGAAGATAAGGACTCACACTCTTTCCCAATGACTTTACCCTGAAGGAAGGGATAGTCTCCGAAAAAAAAAGTTATCTTTTATTGTGTTTTCATCCAGTTCGTGGTGGGAATATGCAGAAAGGTATCAAGGGGATGTTCAATTATTTAGGAAGCACCTAAAGGGGTTTCTATTTGCTTATTTTTGCTAACATGGAAAGATAGGGTTGTCAGTTCCTGTTGTAGATTCACTAGTGCAATTACTCGATTCACTATAGAGCATTCGCACATGACGTCCCTTGGAGGACAAAATCAACGTTGCTAAGGCTATTGTTAGGGGCGGGACATAGAAGTATCCAATAGCAGCATTCGCACATGATGTCACTGGAGGAATAAAACAACGTTGCTAAGGCCGTTGTTAGGCAGAGTCATATGATTGAAAATGCTCTATAGTCTTACTAAAATAATAACTGATTTTTCAACTTGAGACTAGTGTTTTTAATTCGTGTATAGAGTATTTTCAGGTGACGTCACAACCGGTTATTTTCTTTTAACTGTATACCTTCTGTAGGGCTTTTAACTGTTGCTAAGGCCGTTGTTTATTTGTTGCTAAGGCGGTTTTTAGGTTTGGGATCATGTGATTGCAAATCCTCCAACAGAAGAATTCCACGGCTGGTCATTTTCTGTAACTGTTAACCTCTGCAGGGCAAAAAAACTGTAACATCTTCTGTTGCTAGGTCCGAGCCATGTGATTGAAAATGCTCTATTATTGTTTTCCCAATTTATGTTGATAAAATGGAATTCACAAGCGGCTCAATAGAGCAAGCAAATACCTCTAACAACTTTCAATTTCAATTTAAAATGGATTTCAACATTCATTTGTAAACATAAAGCGATTAAATATGTGTTAGTTTATTACTAACGTGTTGTTCTGTACTCAAAATTTGCTTACTTTTGGTGACAAGGGGGAGAGAGTTAGCTAATTGCTTTGTTTTGCTAAAATTGTAAGAAGGGGTTGTTATTTGCTTATTTTTGCTGACTAGGGGAAGGGGGAGCAGGGACATTGAGCCATCGGCTACAATAGCCGGACGCTCGTAGCAGGAAGTAAGAAGTAAGTAGGGGAAGGGGGAATACATCGCTCATTAATTTTCACCTAAGACATTAAAAAGCAATTTTATTTTTAAAATCTCTTACAACTTAAAACATAAAATCAAATTTTGATAAAAGAAATGCGAACTGTTAAACTAATTTTTCAACATATTGAGGAGTAGGATTTTGATATAAAAACCATACATAGAATAAATTTTAAAGCGTCATTTTGTATTTTTCGGATGAACATGTTTGTCACAATAAAAAAAAACAACCCAGTAAGGAAGGGTTGACAGTGTGCTTACATAGTAATAAGGATGGGTTGCATTCACTTTCTGCATTCTCTGCATAGGTTACGTTCTCTGATAAAAAGAGGGAAATGGTTAACTAAATATCACCACAAACATGCTATACTCGACAGCAACGTTTCCTGGACCCAGTACGTCACTACTCAGAAGCAGAAACTGCGTAAACAGAAAGCCTGTTGGGTTACTAGGAGGGGTTTGGTACGCAAATCGCGATAAAAAGACGTTATACAAACATAGGTTTGACAAAATACTCATATTTCTAAATTCACGTTCTTCATTTCACTCAAAATTCAGACACCGCGATGGGAACTACTTTGTTAGTGACGCCATAAGGGCCAGGAAACGTTGCTGTCGAGTATATAACGCAATATGTAAACGGCCCCCAATGACTTGATTAAAAGTGGGAATATTTAAACGGAGTAGTGATGGATAGGGGGTTTTCCCTGCTGCGTGATTTCGATGAGCGAGGAGAAAGGAGAAGGGTGTGAAATCCGATTTGGATTTTGACAGTTGATCCGGTTGACGGGTATTGATGTGATTTTTGGTTGTAGACGGAGTGAGTTAAGGTTGGGAGTCAATCTGTGGGCATATCAGTTACCTTTGTGAAATATAAATAATAAGAATGAAGGTTATTGTGTATTTGATTTACTGCATAGTCTGTGTATAGAGCAGAATGTTTGATGTTACTTTGTTATATGTAGTAAATAAAAAAATAACGTATACAAAATTTAGGGGTGGTAGAGAGTTTTACAACGCTGGAGAAAGCACATCTCAGAGAAAAAGGGTAGATAAGAGAACAAAGAAAAGGCCACGAGCTGTCATTTGGCGAAAGCACTGTACCCCGCTTCTAAAAATTACATCTTCTCAAATTTTATGTGTTTTTCCAAAATTTCGAAAAACATTGTCATGAAATCTGTAAGATAATTATAACAGCTTAAAGAAACAAAATTTGAAAAAAAAAAGGTACATTATTATACATTGAAATTACTTTTGTTCAAACTTTTGAATAATCTTTTTCTCGTATGAAATTAATGGGAAACACTACTTCCTACGCAGCCGTTCAAAATTCGTCTTATTTTTGTCATGTATGGCCAAATTTCGTTTATTTTTAGTTGCAATTACGTAAACTTAACATATTTAGTATGAGTTGTGTTATTAAAATTATTTTAAAGTACCAATTTTTCTAAATCCTTTTTTCACAATTAAGAATTATAAAATTTTAACAACTAATTCGAATATTTTATGGAAAATCAAAGTATGAATAATTTTAGTTCAAAGAAAGTTTAAAATACTTAAACATTATCTCTTTTTGGTTACAAAAAATTTGCTTGCTATGAATTTGACATAAAAAAATTACTGTACTTAAACTCCATTCACTTCTATTAGCTAATAAGAATGTAAATAAGGTTCTTAAAATCAGCCAATACCGAGATTTACTTAATTGACTGTGAGAATACCAAATTTCTTAGAACAAAAACAGTTTAAAAGTGTGAAAAATATAGTTATACATGTATTCTATACATTTAAAAAAATGTAAAAACTACTACATGCATTGTATAAGTAGTTTATTGTTTAGTAGTTTTTTTATTTAGAAAGCTTAGTTTTTACGTAAGGTACTCTGAAGAAAAAAACGAATTCAGCTCACACAAAGGAAAATATGTGCTAGCTTATAATGAGCGCCCCTCCTTCAAAAAAAAAACCCACTCTCGTCCTGAAACTTCCAAAATCCCTTAATCACAGTTTTGCAACAAACTGACAATGATTATTTAGTGGACCCAACTTTTTCTCCCAATCGAACCAACTTTCGCAAAACGCTCACGTCCGCTCCAATTGCTCCCCTTTCATCCCCTCCTTCTTATAAAAAACCCACCTGCTTCCATCAAAAATTCCACAAAAAAAACCCCACTAATCCTTTCTCGATAGATACAAAATTTTCATTAACCATGAACTAAATCATCATCAAACGATTTCTAAAAAAGAACCCCCCCCCATTAGAAGGTCTTGCGAGGAAAAGTTGGTCGGGGGAGGAACCACTGTCTCTCTCGTTCCACCGGCTTACTGACCTCGTGAGAAGAATAAAAAAAAGAGCTTTTTTGTTGAGGCATCTCTGACCTTCGGGAGTTCTAACGGTATCGAGGTGGGGACTACACCCTCTCTAGGGCATCTCCCAAGTCACGTGACCTTATCGAAGGGACACACCTGTTTCTTGTAAGAGGTGGACAAAGGTATATAAACTCAGATGGTCACTGGAGAAAGCATTAGCAGTTGATAGCTTTGACCAACAGCTAGCATTCTCTTACAATCATGAAGGTAAGAAGAATTCTTTCCTCTGCTTAAAATTTTTTCATTCGTTGCAATTTTCTTTTCGTTAATTTTAAGTTCATGAGTATGAGCTTTAAATTTTTGTTAGATTTATTACAGTAGCTTGTAAGCTATGTGTGAGGGAAATAATACAATTTAGAACAATTAAAGTTAATTCAATTTAATAAATGAAACTCTTTATCTGATATACATTCCACGAAGGAATAATGCCTTTGGCATTGTCTTAATTTTTTAAATTTTTTTCAAATTAAAATAGTGTTCAAAATTTTTTAAGTGCCTATTCAGAAAATTTATATATTTGTAAAAATTTTACTTCTTTTCCTCTTACTCTATAATAACTGAAATCTCAAATTAACAATTATTGGATATTGGATATCAATTTAATCGATATCAAAAATCGGTATCATTTGAGATCAATAATTTTGTTTTAAATTTAGAGAATTGCACAAAATTCAACGTAACTCATAATAACACAAAGATACAATAGATAAATTGTTCCAAAGTACAAAACCAGTTTTCAAATTTAATAAAATACCTATAAGTTGACTCAATGTTAGCACTCAGCTGAATTAAAATCTCAAACATTAAAATATGAATAAATTATTTTTCTATCTATTCAGAAAAATTAAAGTCCTCAGAACTTGTATATCAGAAGTTTTTGTTTAAGAGTATTCTAGTTTTTACAATCTTTATTTCTTTTTACAGGTTTTCATCGTTTTCGCTTTGATCGCTGCCTCCCAGGCAGCTGTAATCCTCCACGGAACCGGAGGAAGCTCCCAGTACAGAAGTGAAGATGTAAGTATGAAATACTTCCCGAATCTTTTATACATCAGAAATAGTTTGATTTCATCAGTTTTTTATTTAATATAAATTAATTGATGAAAGTACAAAATGTTAAAGGTTTAATTTACTTGAAATGTAACTTAACAGGACTTACTGAACTGTGTGAATGTTTCCTAAAAGTTCATATTTAATGAAAATTTTTCATTTTTAAAATCCTCTCCAATTCACTGAAGCTAAATTGTGAAACAAAATAAAATGGGTTCTGAAAGTAAGAGAAAACTATATTTTCTTTAATTCACCTCAAAAATGAATGTTTAGATAAGAATTTGTAGAGCTGGGGTAAAAAATTGCAAACTTAACTATGTAAGGAATCTAAACTTAAACATATAGTTTGTGATGATTCAGATGTTACAAGAACACCATACATTTGAGTCTTTCTATTCTCATCTTTCATACATATCATTTTTTTAAAAATACATAGGTTTGATATTCACTCTTGTAATGAAAAAATATTGTGTTTAAATATATTGTAAAAAAATAACAGTAAAGAAACCATTGATGTGATATATTTTAATCTACTCCATAGTAAATAACATCATGAAGTAAAATTTTATTTTTAAATTTACTTGTTAAGAAATACCTATCTTATATATAAATTTTATAATCAAACTTATAGTTTTCAATTTCTTTATAATTCAAATTTATTTAATTACCTATTATTTATTAATTTCATTTTCAAACTTTTATTCAAAAACTTCACTACTTATTACTCACTTATTTAAAACCTTAATTTTAACTTTTAATGTCTCAAAAATTGTCCTTAACTCCAAAGATACTTTATGAAGTACTTGCTATGAAAATATTGATTTATTGACTAAATATTGGTTTCAAATATTGTAAAAAATACAGTAATTGTTGATGTATTCCAATCCATACTACAATATAGAATACACTCAGAAAATATAATGTTATCACCAAATTCGGTTGTAGGGCAACACTGTTACCAAATCTCAAAAATTAATATGAACACATAAGTAAAATTCCATGCTCAAATTTCACATTTTAGAAACCCTAGTATCTTTTTAAGGAAGTAGGCACTTAATTTTAACCCTTATATTACATCTCTTGAGTACACAAAGAAATGCTCTATTATACCACTTCTAAACATACTTCCCATTTTCCCCACCAGGGCCTGGGCAACTACAACTTCGGCTACGACGAGGGCCACCTGAGCGGCGGCACCTTCCGCAAAGAGACCGGAGACGGCCACGGAAACGTCGCCGGATCCTACGGCCTCCGCGACGCCGACGGCCGAATCCGAGTGGTCAACTACGTCGCCGACGCTGCCGGATTCCGAGCCGACATCAAGACCAACGAGCCCGGAGTCGAGCCCAAGGACCCCGCCCACACCGCCATTAACAAGGCCGCCATTGCCCCTGTGGTCAGCTATGCCGCCCCCGTAGCTGCCCCCATCTCCTATGCCGCCCCTGCAATCGCTCCTGTCTCCTACGCTGCCCCTGCCATCGCCCCTGTCTCCTACGCCGCCCCTGCAATCGCCCCAGTGTCCTACGCCGCCCCTGCCCCTATTGCCTACGCTGGTCATCACTTAGCTGCCCCTCACTACGCATACGCTTACCATTATTAGGTCGTCGTTGATGAAATCATTGCTCAAATTGAAATGCTCAGTTAAGTTTGTTTTTTGAAATCAGGTTCAGCTACTATTATTACTTATTCCTATGCTTCAGAGATCTCACTGCTTATTTATTATTTGCTCCCCCCTAGTCAGGTTACGAACAATAATATCATGAACGTTTTTATTCTGCAGAAATTGTAGGAACCTTGCTTCCTTCAATCCATATCCTACAACTGTCTTTCAAATTCAGAAAAGCTTTCTTTTTACAGCTCTTTCCATTGCTTCCCTGTTTGAAATAGGTGTTTCTTTCTTTCTTTTTATTTTCTGTCTTGCCTCGTATTGTTTTTGAAATTTAGCATGTTTGCTATGTTTTTTAAATGAATGAGGCAATTTTGTTTCTTTTGATCTTTCTGCCAATATAAGAAATGCTGTTCAAAACAGAAAAATGCCATAAAATACTACTCATTTGAGTAGTTTTGTATGATTTGTTGAATCAACAATAAAAAAATTATTTTACTTAAAAACATGTCTTTATTTTTATGTGTGAGTTTATCTTTAACAGGTTGGAGTTTAAAAGTTTTAAGTTTGTCTGGAGTTTAAAAGTCAAGTTTTAAAAATATCAGAATATACCTAATTGTAGTAGAGGAGTAGAGTTAGAACCAATAATCACAGTTTAAAAACTTTATTCAAAAGTCAAACTTATCATGACTAATTTAGAGTAGAATATTATTTTTCTTTATGAATGATAAGTAAAATGATTACTTGCAACATCTTTTAGAAGATTAGAAGTTATAAAATGCCCTGTAAGGTTTTCCTGTTTGAAGTTTTCCTTATCAGGTAGGGAATTAAAAGAATAAATTCATAAGGCTAATTTAAAAAAAAAATATTAAATTTTAAATAGAGATGTAAAGATAAGAATAGAAAAAGTTCATTCTATCATCCTTTAATAAGGTATTACAAAAGTAAAGCACCAAAATTTATTCAACGATTAAATTATTTTAGTTAATGAACGTAATGGAATATTATACAAAAAAAATTCATTTTAGTTATTAAGTGATAAAATTATAATGATTATATGCAACATCTTTTAGTAATAAAATTTCCTGTAATATTTTTCTGTTTGAGGTTTTGCTTATCAAATTTGAGAATTAAAAGAATATATTCATAAGGCTGTTTTAAAAAGATATTAAATTTCAAATAGAGATGTGTGTAAAAAAAATCCATTTTATAATCCTGTAATAAGATATTACAAAAGTAAAACTTACCAAAATTTATTAAGTGGTTAAATTATTTTAGTTAATGTGAGTTTAATATTTAATGATGGTTATCTATAACTTCTAATAATGAAAAAAAAAATCATTAAAACTTCTTTTTTAAACATTGAAACAAAAGCAAACTGTTAAAAAATATGAAAAATCTTTATTTGTTTCACAATATAAATAAAAAAGTACAAAGAAACACAGAACAGCAAGACTTAAAAGCTATCACAAATGCGCCAACAAGACAGTGTCATGAATGAAAACATCGAAATTTCGAAACATGGAATGATTGGTGACAAAAATAAATGGTAATAAATAGAAATAAAATTCCAAACGTGAACAATAATTTTATAAATAGCTGATTCAAATTATATTTTTTTGCTGGAAGTAAATTTGATTCCTGAAGTCCCAACATAACATAAAAATGTTGGAAGATTAACCACCTTCGTATTGATCAATCCTATATATGTGCATGAATTCCTTGTTTTTTAACATAGTATAAAGCTTTAGGCTTAGATGTCAAAGGCTTTGACTACCATCGAAATGATTGGACTGCCCTGAAAAGTATGATAGGAGAAAAATAAATAAGTATTTCAAGATTTCAGCAATTATTATCACTCTTAGTCAAAAGTTTTTCATTAATAGTATTTAAAGTATAAAGAAAATCCAAATCCAGGAGTTTTGGGGAAGGTTAAATTTAGGAAAAGAATGTAAGAAACAACCGGGGTTTGGTAAGGAAAGTGATAGTGTTAGGAGTTAGGTAAAGGGGAATTCTAAGTTCCCCATTTTTTAGTAAGCAAAATCATCAAGCAAGGATAATAAATTGTATTAAGAAATCGCGTTTTCTAGGGAGAAATTTAGGAATTAAATTGTTTATTTGAGTAGCATTTTGAACATACAAATTTGAAGAAGTTCAACAGCTAATAAATTGGCATTTTTATAACCATGGATATCTTATTTTAGTTTAAGAGAAATGATTAAAAAGTTCCAATTTTTTTCATTATTTTGATATTATGTTATTAAAAAGCAATATTATTTTCAGGTTGTAGTTTAGTTTTCACTTTTATAAGAATCGTTAATTCAATTTCAAAATTAATTATCCTACATAAAAATTTTGTAGCTTAAAATACGTGTACTTGTTTTTGTTGTACAGTTAGTTATGCTGTAAATTTATGAAGGGACGAAATTTTAATAAAACAAATCGTTTCGCTCTAACAGATACATACGTCATAAGACGAGAATATTAGATATTCCTTCTTCATCAAAAAACCAACTTATGATAAACACTTAAAACAAAAAAATATATTGCAAAGTGAGAATGACGGGACCAGGATTTAAAGGACATAAGCATTGAAAGGGGCACCCAGGACTTGATAGGAGGGCTTCGCTCCGAGCAGAGCGAACTGTGGGGGTACAGCGGCAAAGGGAGGGATGAAACTGGGTACACTCCTGACAGCACCAACGTACCCTTTGGCGGGAACCAATCCATTGACGTACGCCGGCGGTGGAGGCGGAGGTAGAGCCGCGTACGGTGCGAAACCTTTCGGCGTTGCCACGGCAACCGGCGGTGGTGGAGGTGGAGGTAGAGCCACAGGCGCCGGTCGGTAGTATGCAGGTGGAGGTGGCGGTGGAGGTAGAGCCGCCGGAGCCACGTTGTACGCGTAGTTGTACTGAGGAGGAGGCGGCGGCGGTGGTAGAGGTCTGGCTTGAGGAGGGTAAAACACAGGCGGTGGCGGAGGTGGAGGTACAGCTACCACGGGTGCGGGGACTATGGCCGGCTTGTTGATGGTGGCGGAGGCGGGGTCTTGTGGTGCCACCCCTGGTTCGTTGGAGGTGACGTCAGCGCGGAAGCCGTTGGCGTCGGCGACGTAGCGAACCACGCGGAGTCGTCCGTCGGCGTCGCGAAGGCCGAACGAGCCGAACTTGTTGCCGAGCGCGTCACCCGACTCTCGCCGGAAGGTAGCCCCTGACGGGTGCCCTTCGCTGTAGCCGAAGTCGTACGTTCCTAGGCCCTGGAATTAGAAAAGACGTAAGTTGTTAATAAAAAAATGGGGAAATGTGGTGTAAAACCGTTTTTTTCCTTTGATTATCCCGTTATAATCCGTCGCCGAACTTGTTTGGAAGGCAAATGTCATAAATATTGCCGGAAATTTGTAAACTAATATAAAAGGCGTGATGTCATGAATCCCAAGAACAATTCCTTATAGTTTAAATTAAACCGCAAATAGAGCATTTGCAATCACGTGATTCGCATCTAGCAACCGCCCTAGCAACAGGTTCTTGTCCTCCAGAAGTTAAAAGAAAATAACTGGTAGTGTCGTCTTTTGCGAATGCTTCTATTGAAGCATTTGCAATCACGTGACCCCAAACCTAGCAACCACCTTAGCAACAGGTGCTCCTTCACCTTGCAACCACCCTAGCAACCGGTGCGTGTCCTCCATCAATAAAAGTTAAAAGAAAATAACTGGTTAAGGCGTCATGTGCGAATGCTCTATAATATGATTTACTTTGATATGAGTGTTACCATAAGGGATAGCCCGGAAGTGCTGGAGGGATTTCTGACCAAAATAACATATTGTTCCTGTTGAATTAACATTGATGACAACATAACTGTTAGGGGATATTATTTTGAATCAAAATATTTTGGTGAATTTTTTATGGGATAGATACGTAATTTTATACATAAACGAATACATATTATACAAAAAGGGAAAACAAAAAAAAAAGTATCCCAAAGCAGTCACAGTTCTTCAATGAGTTCACAGATTGTCTTCATTAGTAAAATATAAAGAACAAAGGGGTGGTTAGGCTGGCAATAAAAGTATGCTGAAATTAGGGTGCTACGGACGTTTTGCCTACCCCCACTTGTTGACCTTACACTCAAAAATCCCATAAGCGAAGATTAAACAGAAAACCAGGGTGAAAAGAAATATTTTGTCGGCAAAACGTCTGGGATACTGAAATTAGTACCAAAAAAATTATTCTATACGTTTTCACCTGAATTTTCATTTTTAGTGGCTCTCTTTGCTAAAGTATTTATCAATCTAAAGTGGTAAAAGTCTTAATACCCTCAATAACAGATAATTTTTCTAAAATAAGTTGCAATGAAAGTGTCTCTCGCTGCAATTGTATAACTAGAGCAAATCGCTGTTAATTTGTAAAACTGAAAAGTTAGGAGATAATTATTATTTTAATATTTTTTTTATAATTAAGTCTAGAATAAAATTGGAAAATCTAACTTACATCTTGGCTGTTGAAAGATACAGCAGCCCCTACGTCATCTGGGTTTCTGGGTGTGAGGAGCACCGCTGCATGAGAGCAGCACAATAGAGCAGCTGCTACCAGGAACTGTAAAAAGGAAATTCCATAAATTTTAACTTGTATCACACTTAATAGATTTTTATGGAAATTTCAATGTACAGGAAATACATTTCTAAGAATTTCGTTATCTGTAAATAATTATTCCCAATTTTGCCACCCTCTGTATTTTTAACCTAAATAGCTTAACATTTTCTTACATTTAAAAATAAAAAAAAAATCGAAAAAAAGAATGAAAATAAGAACACTTTTAGAAATACTGTAAAATTATGCTGTTTTTACGTTTATTAAAAATTGCTAATCATACGTTATCTTTTTCTAATTTTTCAGCAATGAAAATTTTTTTAGGTTTGAGCTTAATATATAATTGCAATAGTAAGGAGTGTACTTAAAGATGATTGCTTTTGTTTGTTATTAGTACGCATCCCCATCGAATTTGATTGGTATAGTTATGTGGGATTAAAAATGTGCATCACCCATAAAGAAAAATTGAATTGTTAATTGATAAAAACAAATTTATTTCCTCAAAAAAAAAATGCTTTCTAAAATAAAATATCAATATCCTTGAAATCAATGAGCAAATAAGTTCTATATAAAAGGTCATTTCAAACATTACAAAAGTTCAGATACGGAGACTCCAAATACTACGGATTTCTCCGTAGTTTCTACAGTCAATTTAAAATTTCAGTGAACTTAATAAAGTTCGATTTGATTAATTTATACCTTTTCATACACAACATTGTTATTTCCGATTAAAAACAACAGGATTATAACTTTTGATTGTATAAAAATACCAAATCATCTATGGAGGTTGGAGCCTCTGCGAAGTATGATATCGAATTGCAACACAGTTATGAATTTTTTATGAAAGACTGAACTATCAAAGTGGATGCCCCACTTACACAAGTACTAATTTACACACAGAACGTTAAACTACTAAAAGATTTCTATTATGAATTTATCTTGTCCATTTAAAATACCTCACATACTCGAGGTTGGAGTGAAGAATTTTCAGTATTTATGTAATGTGCGGCTGTACTTGCAGTTAGGTAGATTTCGGTTATAAATTGGTTGATTAAAATATGCTTGATAATTGACTTATTGCTGTACACTAAAGTTGAATACAGTTGGTCAACTTAAACGTCACCATCTAACCAATATCTAACAACCAAAAAGTGGTCCGCACACTGGAAATTTTCTAACGTAACTAGTAGATCAAAACCAGAGTCAAGTCGCACTATATACCACGGTTCAAACGCAAACCGACATTCTGTGAAAATCGAAAACTTTCCAAATTTTGAAGTTAGAAGTAGTAATAGGTACAGTATACGGGTTGCTTTACACTAAAATCCACTATCGTTGGTAAACTTCAATGTCAGCATCTAACAACCAAAAAGTGCTCTGCACACTACATTAATTAACAGTAAATTTTCTAAAGAAACTATAGTAGATCAGAACCAGAGTCAAGTCGCACTATATACGATTCAAACCGACATTCTGACAAAAGAAAATCCAAAGCTTTCCAAAATTTTGAAGTTAGAAGTAGTAGAGGTACTACAGTATACGGTGTATCCAATGGTACAGCTAACCACACAATCCATGGGAATATCCAATAAGCATCTGCGATAGAGGACTCACCTTCATGTCTCACCAACTGTTGAGTCTCCAGAGCGAACACTGACTCCCACATCGCCTCGGGCGCCTTATAAACCCCCTCCTGACGTCACGGCACCCCCTTTTCCGAATCATCGTGCATATTTCGGAACGAATTTCGAATCTCTCTTTTTTGGTGTCACACGTCGTTAAAGGAGAAGGTCGACCTCCACATTTTTGCACAGAGAGGAATTATTATTAAGGCGGCCTAGAAAGGCGGTCTTTAAGGTGGTCTTATTTACGAGCAACGCAGGCGATGCAGTTTATCGTCCATTGTTGGGGGGTGCTGTCGCAATTCTGGAATGCATCGAGAAAGGGTTCGTTCGATTGTCGTTCTTTTCAGTCCCTTTTGTGTTTGCAGTCTGTTTGTTTTTATCCCTCGTTTCGCTTTTGAAGCGGAAACGGTTTCCATTTCGGTCGTCTTCGTTTTTAGTGACCGTTAAACTGTTAACTGTGACCGTTAAACTGTTGTAGTGACCGTTAAACTGTTGTTGTAGTGACCGTTATGAAGGGAAAGTCATCGTCGGGTTTTAATGATGCGAGTTTCGTTGGTTTATTGTCGATGCAGTAAACAGATCTTCCCTTTAGTAGTACGGCTCGTACCAAATATGTAAAGTTTGCGTAGCTGCAACTATACTAAACACTAGACTGCAATGTTTTTTGACCCTATGACGTCACCAACAAACAAAGTACTAGTTCACATCGCGGTGTCTGAATTTTGAGTGAAATGAAGAACCTCAATTAAGAATATTATTTTGTTAAACCCATGTATACATATATAGTGCCTTTTTTAACACGATTTGCGTACCGAAACTCCTCCTAGCAACCCAATAGGCTTTGTGTTTACCCATTTTCTCCTTCCGCGTAGTGACGTACTGGGTTCAGGAAACGTTGCTGTCGAGTATGACTGCAGTGTTTCTTGACCCTATGACGTCACTATGCGGAAGGAGAAACTGAGTAAACCCTGTTGGGTTTCTAGGAGGAATTTCGGTACTCAAATCAGTCACGCTATATATACGTGAGTTAAACGAACTAATCATATTTCAAATTTGAAGTTATTAATTTCACTAAAAATTCAAGAAACCGCGCTGGGAATTACTTTCTTTGTTGGCTCTCAGCTTGTTTCTCCAGGGTCAAGTATAACGTTGCAGTCTACTACAGAAGTCAACTAAATTTAGCCATACATGTCAAAAAGTGAACGAATATTGAACACTTTATCTTAATTCTCAAAGATTTTATTGATATTATTTTAGGTCATTCACAAATTTATGTCATTTAATTTTCAGTGAGTTTTATTACCTCCCCTTCTTATGTCGCAAATTGTTAAATTTCAGTGGTGCCTTTTGAAGGCTCTTAGATATGAACTTTAGATACGAAGTTAACTTATTTTTATCTTCTATTATCTCTATTTTATCTCTATTTTTCTCTCTATTTTATCTTCTTATTCTAGTTACATTACTACATTAGTTACATTAATATTACATTTATTATTAGTTACATTTTGTATCTTCAGTACGTACTTAAAAATAAGTTTATAAAACTTCATGATATTTTTATACCTCTGAGTATATATTTCACCTCATAATCTCTTATTAAATCCTTTCCAACAAAAGCGATTCGTTATTTACATTCTTGAAGTATAAAATAATGGAAATAATAACATACATAATTTTGTGATTGTATGACGGATTTTCCATAATCTAAAATTCGATCTGGTGTTTTCAATTTTAAATGCAGTAGTGTTGTTAGCTTTAAAAAATTAGTAGTTCATAGGGACATTAATATTACAACTCAAAACAAAGTTATGTATAAATAAAAATATGTATTATAAATGAGCTATAGTTTCTAAGTGTTTGAGAAAAGGATATAAAACACATTTTACAAACGAAAAAAGCTTTATTAATAAACACATAAACAAGCAACTAATTGAATAAGATTATGTGAAATTATCAACTGCGTAAAAAACAACAAATATTCAGACAATTTGTCATTTTTTGGATTTAATCATTTTTTCCAAACTGACGATTCAATAATTGCAAGTTAACATACAGATAGAGTTTGAATATATAAATGTTACAGACACAAATGAAGCAGAAAGTCATCTTCAGGGAACATTCACAAATTACGTAACACCATTTTCACTGTTTGTACACCCCTCCCTCCGAGCTGTCAAATTGAAGTTCCCTAGTAGCACATCGTATACCAAGAACGCCAAATCCACGAAACTGCAACTCGAAGTAAACGAAACTTGGCGATACATGACGATGAATGAACGAATCTTGAACGTTTCTGCTGATTGAATATCGGGAGTGTGATGTCACATTTTTGAAACCAAATCTGAAATTTTTTTTCATGATATTCTGTGAAATGTGCGACACAATTTGTGAATGTCCCCTTAACCAATACTGCTTTAAAAAGCATTACAATAAGCCCGGCCTACGCATTAAAGCACAAATTAAACAATAGTAAAAAGTTTATAAAAAATAACACTGTAAAAATGAAGAAAAACCCACAAGTCCAAAATTTTCAGTACAAAATCAACAACATTTACGTAGTAAGTAGTAACGTATCGTAATACGATACAGTATATTCAAAATACAGTCAACTCCGCTTAATGTGATCCTGATCATCTTTGTCCAAGAGTAGAATGATAACAATATCCGATTGATAGTTTCAAGTTTAGTTTAGGTTTCTCATGTTTAGTTAGATAGTTTCAATATAGTTTGACACAGTTTCAAACAGTGTAACACGAGTTTTAAATAAGAATCACAACTATGTAGTCCAAATTGAAGTATTTAAAACGATTCCCTAGTTTGTATTTTGTAAATTATACGTTCTTAAAGAAAAATAAATATGAGAGTGGAACATATAAGACTAATAAATTAATGATTCATTTTGTATGATTATGTATTAAAATTGGCCTTCAAACGGGGGAAAAAGATGTTTTTAGGAGATTTCACCAAAGTTTAATAACATTAATCTCCGCAGTCAAAAATATTTCTTAGTGCCTGCCTACCCCTCGTAAAGAAATACACAAAAAACATTTTCAATATCTTTCAGTTATTTTATTTATCAAATTACCAAGCCAAATTCAAACAGAATCTACTATCAGATTATTTAAAAAAACTTTGTATTACTTTTATTCTTAACCAAAATAATGTTGAATCCCTAATTTAATTTGTCAGATTTACATTCAATCTATGTTGTTCTCTCGTTCTTCTTATAATATAAATATAATTGCCAGCCAAGCCATTCTCGTTTTATTTTATTTTATATTTTTTTTCTACGTAAATAACAATATAAATTTTCTCCAATTCTTCCACTGTTTTTGATCTGATTTTAATTCTAGATATGTCATTTACCCATGGACGAGCAGTTGCTCCTTTGGGATAGACAAATATGATCAATGTTTATTATTATTTTTTCTTGTGTGCATGTTTTTATGTGCCTTGTTGTTGTAAATAAATTTGATTTGAATTAAGCGAAATATCGATCACATAAAGCGGCACATTTTGCATTAACTTAAATAGGAGTGATCGGGACCGGTCAATTTTGATAACATTAACCGTGATCACATGAAGAGAAGTCGACTGTAATATATTGAATTAAACACATTTACCACAGGGACCGACAGGAATTACACTGGTAACAACAGTTTCAGAAAAACGCATAAATAGAATGCAATAAAGAAAGAGATATGTAGAAAAGAAAAAAAATATTTACAAAACAATATAACCCGTCTACAGAGAAGTAATCAGCGTTTAAAATTAAATCCTATTTATAAGAATATAAAAAAAACAGGAAGGCGTAAAAATGTTCAAAATAGCCAAAATTTATTTTTAAAAAATGATATTTTAAAAGAATCAATTTTTGAAAAATTTAGACTACCTTAATATAAAAAAGTGGTAAGGACGTCCAAGATTCGTCCACGTCATATATGACCAAACTCCGTTACTTCAAGTTGCAGTTTAGTGAATTTGGCATATTTGGTAAACGATGTGCTACTAGGTTTGCAGAAATCATAAAATTTGTCACGCAACGCCATCACTTCACTGTAGACAGATTGCACCATAACAATAAGGGCGAGCGCGCACGGGCGACTTTTGTCACGGTGACAAAGACAAAAACAACGTTGCTAACAAGGAAACGTTCTCTAGGGTGAACTCACAGAATTGGACGAAAATTTTACAAGGGTTAGTATATGACTCAAAACACCTTCTGTAAAATTAGCTGCTAAATTACAGCAGAAAAGCTGTAAAAAATTATTAAAAATTATCATATTTAACGCCAAATGTAACCCTACTAGGCGAGGATGCTTCCTTTGGCTCTGTGCCAAAAAATGCTAGAATAAACTGGCCGCGTTTTCTCTGAAGTAGTTAATAAAAAAAAAGGTTCATCAAATGCAAAAAAGGATTAAAAATGAATTAAAGGAGGAAAATTAAATTAAAGGAAAGGAAGTTAATTAAAAAACTGTTGTTTTAATGGATATTCTGAAGTACTTTTAACAAAATATCTCAATTTCACGTTAAATACAAATTTAATCATTCCATCTGATAGAAAATTCGCCAAGTCGCCAAATGGTGTTAACTGAATGTGGTTGGCATCTCAGAACCCAATTTTCAAAGTTAATTTACTTCTTTCCTAATGAAATTTAGCAGCTAATTTTTTCACAGTAAGTTTTTTTAGCCATCTTCTTATGCCTGTAAAATTTTCATCCAATTCTGTGAGTTCACCCTGAGAACGTTTCCTTGTAAGGCTGTCAAGGTTAGTAGAGAGAAGGTTGGCTCATCCGTGACGTCACTGCTTGGAAAGGGGGTGATCTGCCAATGGCAATGCTCGTACAGCTGTGAATCACAGCTGTAATTGGCAGAGCATCCCCTTTCCAAGCAGTGACGTCACGGATGAGCCAACCTTCTCTCTACTAACCTTGTAAGGCTGTTGTTAGGGGCGGGACATAGAAGTATCCAATAGCAGCATTCGCACATGACATCACTGGAGGATAAAAACAACGTAGCTAAGGCCGTTGTTAGGTAAAGTCATGTGATTGAAAATGCTCTATTGTTTTCTAATGATATTTTTGATACTAGTAATCCTGGTCGCCGTGACTTTAGTCACTCGAGTGCGCCCAGCCTAACAATAAGGCTGAGCGCGCACGAGTGACAAAAGTCACGGCGACCAGTATCACTTGTATCAAAAATATCGCTAGAAAACAATAGAGCATTTTCAATCACATGACTTTACCTAACAACGGCCTTAGCAACGTTGTTTTTATCCTCCAGTGATGTCATGTGCGAATGCTTCTATTGGATGCTTCTATGTCGCGCCCCTAACAACAGCCTTAGCAACGTTGTTTTTGTCTTTGTCACCATGACGAAAGTCGCCTGTGCGCGCTCGCCCTAACAATAAAAAAAATAAAGAGAAACACATTTTTAATCATAAGAGCTCCTTTCGCTTTTAGCTGCACCAAAGGGCCTTTCGTGTTTAGTAACTAAAACACTCCATATATCAGATAATGCATAATTAACTGATGTAAGCATGAGGTCAAAACTTCCCTCAAGCAACTTGAGTCCATCTGAACCTTCCAGCATAACCTTTTATAAACCTTATTCAATTTTCTCAAAAGATTTCGTATCACAAGGTATCACTGAAATGTGAATCACAGCAACGGCAACATACTTCATGCCGATTAAATTAGCCTCATTAAATTTAATTAATTTTTTTCATTATTGTTGGATGGTAACTGTAATCGTCACTGTAGTCGTAGCTATATATTTCCCTGTCATGCGTTGTATTAAAATAAACGGTTTACTCGCCCTAGCCCGGTTGTATTTTATTGGTCATTTATTTTATCACAACGCATAACAGGGAAATAATATAGCTACGACTACAGTGACTATTGCAGTTAACACCCAATTGTCTTTACTTAATTCTCACATCTTAGCAAGTATCATCACAGTCAATGCTTATCATTACAAATCTTTTTTACACGATGTTGCGGACTTAACATCTGGTGTCGATAACTCTTCAAAGAAATCATCTTTCACGTTCAGGGATGATTCAGGGTCTTCATCAGAGTTGAAGAAATATTCGAGAAACAACGCCCAATAAAATGAAAAGAACATCTTGAACACTATAACTCAAAATCGGTCAAAATATGTACAAACTCGGTTTCAAACGGTACACCAACTCTCGATTTACAATTTTTTTTTTTTTTAAAACTACGTTATTAACAGTTGAAATTATTTTATTGGTAGAAGGTACTTTGTCAGTAAGAACACTAGAAAAACCCGCTTGTCTTGCTGACTAACTCAAATATAAGAATGCTAATGCATCAAAGACGAACAGTATGAAGAGAGTTAAGTTCAAGAAATCAAGATTTAAAATAATGTGGTGTAAAAATATATAAGTTGTTGTTTGGAAAGTTGTGTGTGTTGGTTGATTGCTTTAAGAATTGGTGGTTGGTTGTATTAAAAGTTATTGGTTGGTTGTATTAAAAGTTGATGGTTGGTTGTTTTAAAAGTTGTTGGTTGGTTGTTTTAAAAAGTTGTTGGTTGGTTGTATTAAAAGTTGTTGGTTGGTTGTTCTAAAAGTTGTTGGTTGGTTGTATTAAAAATTGTGGATTGGTTGTTTTAAAAGTTGTTGGTTGGATGTTTTAAGAGTTGTTGGTTGGTTGTTTTAAAAGTTGGGTGGTGGTGGGCTCGATTTCAGCAAGGGTGATAAAATCGAGGCCTAAAAGGTGGCGGTTGGATGTTTCTCAAATTCGGGGGAGGGATAGGAAAGCGGGGTGGTAGCCTCGGTGGTGGCCCACTGAAGACGGGGAAAAGTGGGTGGTGGACAGGAGAGGGTGGAGGGAAGAACTGGAACGGTGGTGGCCCCTGATACCTCGCTGGTCTGTTGAGCTGGTGGACCCTCGGGTTTATGGGCAGATGGTAACTGGAGTTGTTGTTGTTGAGTTTTTGTTGTGGAATGGGCCCTTTCTCCGAGAAAAACTTTTCGTTCGGTGGACTTTCGTCGTGATGATGTTTCGTGGGACCGTCGGTGGCCGGTTCGGGAAGGTGGTTTTGGGCGAGGGAGAGCAAGTCTAACCCTTTGAAGACACTGCTGACGGTGCTGCAGGGTTTTGGGCTTTCTGATGGTGGTTTGTCTGGACTTTTCTTTTGTGTCGTGCGCCCTTGACTGGATGTCTCAAGAGAATGAGTGGAACTTGATTCCGATAAGAACTTTTCGGTCAGTTGATTGGGGGGTTTGGGTAGCGTGATGGAGATCCTGTCGGCTCCTTTGACAGTGCTCCAGGGTTTTGGGCTTTCTGGTGCCGGACTTTTCTTTTGTATCGTGCGCCCTTGACCGGATGTCTGAAAAGAAAGAGAATAAGTGAAACTCAGGATTGGCCGATGTATATCACTTGATATTGTATATCATGATATTTATGGGGTGATATACATCACAATATTTGTCCAATAACAAAATCAGCAATTTTCAAGCTAAAACGTTCCAAAGTTCATTTTTGAGTTACTTTTTTGACGTGTTAGTTAAGTTATGAAAAATTTTTAAAGCATGTAATTATATGTTAATACCTATATTGTCTAACTTATCTGATTTTGTTACAATTGCTACAACATTTAAAAATGAAAGATAATTGAAATAAACTATTGCCATCTTTCAAATTATGAATGAATATATTGTTCTTCAAATTATTTAGTAGTTACAGTGTAGCTTAACTTTAAATAATATTTTCTTTAAGGCAGAAATGAAATTATAATTACATACATAAAGTTCTTTGTACATTAATATTTCACCTTAATTATTAGGTATGATCTGGGCAATTAATAATTTATTAAAAATGTTCTAAATAGTAATACTTCGGTTTAGACAAGTATTCACTTCTAATCAACAGTATTTTTTCTAGTTTAAATCTGAAAATATCGGATAAATATCAAAAATATTCGATATTTTGATATTTATATAAATATCATGATATTTGCCAACCCTGGGAAAACTTGATTCCGAGTAAAACTTTTCGGTCCGTTGACTGGGGGGTTTGGGTACCTCGTTGAGCGTAAGGGAGATTCTCTCGTCTCCTTTGGAGTCCCTGAAGGTGTTGTAGGGGGTTTTTGGGCTTTTCGGTGGTTTGTCCGGAATTTTCTTTTGTATCGTGCGACCTTGACCGGATGTCTAAAGAGAAACAGAATGAGTGAAACTTGATTAAAAATAGTGGAAAACGTTAGTTGATATACATATAAATAAATTTGAAAGTATATTGCATAGTGTCGGGTGCTGGAAAATGGGTGTAGTGAGGTAAAATAAGTCTAGGGATTTTAACAGTCTATGTTTATAAAATTAATTTTTTTTTGGCATGCTAATTTTTATTGAGACTACAGTAAAATCAGCATACCAAAAAAAAAAAAAATTTATAAATATAAGTTGTTAAAATCCCTAGACCTATTTTACCCCACTAGACCCATTTTTCCCCACCCGACCCTATAAATCTATTAAATTTGAAAAAAAAATCCGACATATTAAATTATAATTTATTGAACCTTTTCACGATAGTTTAACTTTGTTGAAGGTATGTGAATAATAACACGTTACTTAAAATAGCTATTAATTGTTCTTAGCTGGTACAACACAATTCCACGCTATAAGGATAAAAACCTTAATCACGTAAAACAACAAGACATATTTTGAGAGGAATTCAAATAAAATCTGTGTAATTATTTACATATTTTGTTATCTTACTCTTTAAATATAAGAATTAGTATAAAAACAAGAGCACATAATTAATGGAATCTTGAATTGACAGATTCTCAGATATTTTTTAATTTCTTAATATTGTTAAAATTCACCAATGCCTAAGTACATTTGGGGGTGTATAGCATAAAATTAAATCAAGATTTACTATTCGAGCCGTGGAAAGTTTCATGATTTTATTAAATTAAGTTTAATTGTTTTTTTAAATACGATAAAATATGCATCTTATATTATTTAAAAAAAAGAAGATTGGGTGAAAAGATAAGAACAATTGTTGCTAACTTCCTTATTGCTTTTCTTTCTTAAACTAACTAAATACCCCTTCTTTCAATAACCTTCGTTAACTCGTAGCATTATTATGGGTAACTCTTAGTTATGCGTTTGAGATCTTCTGTACGCATGCCATAGTGGTCGTGAATGTTAAGTAGTTTTTTACAGTTACAGTTGCTAAATTTAAATATAGTATACAGGGTGTTTCAAAAGTCCGTTTCACGGCTTTTATTTGGAACTAACGTCTCTTAGGATCCTTTAAGTAAGGTTTATCCCTAGGTAAGTGACCCTCTAGAATCCATTAAAAGGACTTACAACACACCCAACGGCAAAATAAAAAAGTTAAAGAAATTAATTTAAAAAACTAAAGGATAGAGCAAACTCCTCAGTGAGAGTATTGTTGCCACTGTTATAAGTAACTCACCGAAAAACATTTCATGAAAATATCGTGAATATTCGCGGAGATATTAGCATGTGAAAATAGCTCTCTTTCTCAGGCATCAAAAAGGAAAAAGTTCAAAAATTTGCAAGTTTTTCTTTATTAAATTTTTTTCTGCATTTAACTAAACTACATAATAACTCTGAAAAACTTGGAAATTTTCGAACTTTTCCATTTTTGAGGTCTGGAAAAGGGTTATTTTCACACGCTAATATCTCAGCGAATATTCACGATATTTTCATGAACCTTTTAACAGTGAGTTACTTATAACAGTGGCAACAATACTCTCACTGAGATGTTTGCTCCTTTAGTTTCTTAATTATTTTTTTTAACTTTTTTATTTCACCGCTAGGGGGCGCTGTAAGTCTTCTCAATGGATTCTCCAGGGTCACTTACCCAGGAGTAGACCTAACTTCCAGGACCCTAGGAGACGATGGTTCCAAATAAAAGCCGTGAAACGGACTTTTGAAACACCCTGTACAAATAGACCTAATGAACTGTGTGTGATTTACTTACTTCTTCGGTATATCTAGAAGCTGAACTTGTTGGGAGCAGTAATTCTCTTTCGACAACCGAGTTATTGAACATTCTGCAAGTAGAACGTTTATTAAATATTCTTGTTTTTCTTTTTTTATAGGAATTCTTTGCATATTTATCAGCTTCTCTTTCCGATCCCGAATTTTGACAAGATTCAGTATTTTCCAAATCTGATGTTTGATTCAGACTTGTATTTGCAGAGTGGGATTTTTTTGCTTTTCCAGAGGGTTGAACATTTGAAGTTTGACCGGATTTGGCATTTTCAGATTGGCCAACTCTTTCCTTTTCATTATCAGTATTGTTTTTCAATTTCTTTGAGTGGGAACTATTTTCCAAATCTGATTTTTGACTCAGACTTGTATTTGCAGAGTGGTGAATTTTTTCTCTTTCATGAAGGATAATTTTATCGGTTTTGTCTTCTTCAATTTGGTTCTTCAGCTCTGTCCTTTTTAAGCTGGAATTATTTTCCATACATGAATCACTTTTACCAATCAAAATAGGAGGCTCAGTTTCGCAGATATTTAAAGCGCTCTGTTCTACTTGCCCTGTCTCTTTTAAGCTGGAATTATTTTCCAGAAATGAGTCATCACTTATGTCAATCAAAATAGGAGGCTCAGTTTCGCAGATATTTAAAGCGTACTGTTCTATTTGCACTGTCTTTTTTAAGCTGGAATTATTTTCCATACATGAATCACTTATATCAATCGAAATAGGAGGCTCAGTTTCGCAGATATTTAAAGCGCTCTGTTCTACTTGCTCTGTCTTTTTTGTACTAGTAGAACAGGCGTCCGTCATCGCTGTTGTCTTTAATTTTTTCTTTTTAAAAATATTGCATTTTTCCCAGTCTTCAGTTCCATCTGAAGTTAAATTCGAGCTTTCAGGCAACGATGGTCTTTTTAGTTTCTTTTCCATAAAAATATTGCGTCCTTTTTCTTCTACATATTCCGAATTTAAAGATTCAGACAACTGAGAATCGTTTTCTGGATCTGAAGTTTGATTCGGTTTTTCAGATATATCGGGTTTTCTTTTTAGAAGAAAATAGTTGTTTACATGTTCTTTTGAATTCCTTCGGCTAACATCGGTTTCCGAATATTTTCTACCTTTTTTAACTTTTACTTTTTCGGGAACGGAATCGTTTTTCAATTTTTCAGATTTATTTGTATCCAAATCGGAAGTCTGACTCGGTTGTGAAGCGTCAGGTTTTTCATCTTCAACTCGGTTTTTCAACTCAGTGTTGTCTAATATTGAATCGCTTTCCAAATCTGATGTTTCACTCGGTTTTGAGTCATCAACTTTTCTTGATTTGTGCACGACTTTTTCAATAAACTCGTTCTTATCCGTGAGGAGGATATCACACACCAATTGTGTCTTTTCCGTCGGGTTCGAAGACGGCAGTTCGTTAACTTTTTCTTTAGTTTCGTTTAAAATCGCATTTTTGAACCGTGTCGTTTTGCTCAGTTTTGGTTTATCAGTTGCGTCATCTTTTTTAGGACCATCGTTGCTTTTAGACTCATTAAAATTTTCGTTTGGGTCGGAATCATTTTCTGAATTAATGTTTGAAGTGTCTGGATTTGTTGAGAGAGGCTCGATAGGAGACACGTTAGGTATCTGAACAGATAATGCAGAGGGTTCACTTTCAGAACAAGGATTATTTCCAACATGTCGATTATCGGAATTACTCTCCAAAATAGGAGGATCTGGGTCACAAACATTTGGTTTGTCTAATTCTATTTGCTTTGTCTTTTTTACAGTAGCAGATGGGGACATTTCTTCTAAAGAAGCTTTTCTTTTATATTTCTTCATTTTAAAATTATTATTTCTTTCATTTTCTTCTTTAGAATTGTTTTTACGTTTATTTTCTTCTTTAGAATTGTTTTTACGTTTATTTTCTTCTTTAGAATCGTTTTTACGTGCCGTTTCTTCTTTAGAATCGTTTTTACGTTTATTTTCTTCTTTAGAATTGTTTTTACGTTTATTTTCTTCTCTAGAATCCTTTTTAAGTTTATTTTCTCCTTTAGAATTATTACTTCCTTGATTTTCTTCTTTAGAATCGTTTTTACGTTTATTTTCTTCTTTAGAATTGTTTTTACGTTTATTTTCTTCTCTAGAATCATTTTTAACTTTATTTTCTCCTTTAGAATTATTACTTCCTTGATTTTCTTCTTTAGAATCGTTTTTACGTTTATTTTCTTCTTTAGAATTGTTTTTACGTTTATTTTCTTCTCTAGAATCATTTTTAACTTTATTTTCTCCTTTAGAATTATTACCTCCTTGATTTTCTTCTTTAGAATCGTTTTTACGTGCATTTTCTTCTTTGGAATCATCAGCACGCTTATTATTTTCTTCAGAATTGCCTTTTACTTCAGTTATATTCAATATGTCTTCCAGTAAACTAATCACAGATTCCCTATCGTGTCGCAATGTTTCTTCAAACTGATCATCGTTATCACTGAAACTCGGAGGAGTAATGCTTTCCACCGTCTTAGCAATCGGTCCATTGTCACTTTTGGTGTCTTTAACACCACCTGTTGTTGTTGAAGGAGCCGAGATCATCGATGAAGCTCCTCTAAGACGATTCTTCTTGAAGTTAGGCGACGATGACGCATCATCTATTTCATCTTTCTTACGTTTCATCTGATGACTTTGCTTGGAAATATCTGAAATCGCCTTATTAAACAGCGCTTTTTCAGCGACTATGTCACCATCAACATGTCTTTTTCTAAAATCGACGCGATACTCCGAACCCCACTTCCTAAGGAGGAAGGACGACACCCTCGCCTTGGAACCTTGTCTCTTGGTTTTGTTCTTTTCTGTCTTCTTTTTTTTTACCTTATCATCGTCATCATCACTAAAATCTGAATTTTTCTTTGTCGAGTGCATGCTCTCACTTTTGTGAGATTCGTCACGTGATCTGCACGAGTGTTCGACTTTTTCGACGAGTTTATCGGGACTCTCGTCCCCATCCGGTTCTATTATAACGACCGAATCGGACGACGAATAACCACCCGACTTTTCCTCCCTTTCCCCTACACTCTCTTCCATCGAGCCAGTCGAACTGACGAGCCCACATTCCATAGATTCGTATTGCCTCTTGATCGGTGGCAACGGTACCGACTCTGTGGAATCGATGACCATCCCATTGGAATCGTTTCCAGGCTTTTTCTTCTTTGGAGATTCCAATGTTCTCAACAGGCTCTCCACCCCCTTTTTTACGTCTTTTTTGGAAAAGAAGTCTCTTTTGAGTTCCTCCAGCTGGCTGCATTTCTGGGCTGGTCCATTTTTTGAGGCGTTTTCGAACAGACTCAGAATGTCCCTCAAGGACCTGTCGAAATGTTCCCTGTCTTTCTCGACTCCGCATAGTCTTCTTTTGGTCTTTTCGTAATACAACCATCTGACGACGTTCAGTTTGTCGACGAGGTGTACTTGGGTCAGAATGTTAATGACCTTTTTGGATCGTTTTGGAGCCATTTTGGATCGTTTTGGAACCATTTTGGCGGTCATCAGACCTAAACTAGTGATTGTCTTTTTCTACAACAAAGATGGAACATACTTACATCTATGATGTAATATTGCACAATTGGGCGGGCTATGTGGTAAGGCATATTGGACCTGGCCAAATGAGAGTGCAGGGGCTGTGGGAAAAAAGGGTGAACTTACATTAAAGTCTCATAAGCAGTGAGAATTTTTTTCTGATAAATAAAGCACTTTAAGTTCTTGTTAGATTATTCTAATTTCAGTATTATCATTTATTCATATTTTTTTATAAATACTTGCATTTCTTGACCCCTATTATTAACACAGACGCTAAAACTTCTTTGTATTATAAAATAATGAAAACTTCCACGACCTGAAGATTGCATATTTATTCCATTTTCCTGGATTGATGGTCGTGTAGGTCGGAATTTTTATCCACTTAAGTTTTCACCTCTGGGGGATGCCCTATGGCCATCTAGGCCAGAGAAGCTCGAAATCTCTAGCAATATTCTTCCGACTACTTCACTTCATCATCGCTTTTTAGGACAACAGCGCAACTCCAGTCTGAAATCTTGCACGCTCCCTTCAGACTGGAGTTGCGCTGTTGTCCAAAAAGCGATGATGATGCGAAATAGTAGGCAGAACGTCGCTCAAGATTTCGAGCGGCCTTATGTGGCTAGATGGCCATACATACCCTCCGAAGAAGAGGGTGAAACGTTTGGAGAAAAATTCCAATCGAAACGACCATTAGTCCCGGAAAATGGAATAAATATGCTTCACTGTGCACCCCTGTCTAGAATGGTCAAGCCTTAAAGGCGGTCTAGCTTCGTTATCTATATTTAATTTTGTGACTAAATGAAGTAACAAAGCTTGCATTATATGAATTGAACATGCTTATAAACCTTTTATATTCATAAATAGAATAGGACTTAAAATATAATTTTTATCAAGAAAATTAATTGAACGAAGGGGTAAATTAAAAATAATCAGTGCCTTTTATAAAAGACTCATCGTTAAATAGTATTAAATGTTATTATGCATTATTTTTTATAGAAAACTTAATAAATCGGAATTGAGAGAGGTTGACTTACCTGAATATGTTTTGTAAAAGTGCTACTAGTTTGTTTCCAGATCTCAGATTATGCACAGAAAAAAGTAAACTATTAATAAGGGAAAATTGCTAAGTTAAGAACTAAATTAAAGCGACAGAGGAGAAAGAGGAATCAGAATTTAGTTTAAATTTCTCTTTATGAAAAATGTAAATAGCCACCACCACATGCAAAGCGATAAAACCAAAAACTTCCCGAGCACAAAATTATCTTCAAATATTTCCTGAAAGCACCCCCAGCCCTTTAAATTTTGATTTAAGATTTTATTACAGTCACATGTTCACTTAAATATTGTGATATTGCTTCTTGAGCAGTAACAGTTGAAGGAAATAAATTTTATTTATCAAAAATATAAGTTATTTCAAAAGAATTTCTGCAACAAAGTTTTTGTGCTCGGCGTGTGCATCTATACTTTCCAAGTAAGATGCAAAGTAGGATAAAAATAAATTTAAAATTGTAACTTAATAATGTTAATTGTTTTAAAAGATTCCAAGATAACTTACTAGGGGGTTTCCTACTTCTTTGGATTTTTTGATTTTCTGGAAGTCTTTGGACTCATGGTTGGAGTTGGTCTAGTTTTCACTAGATCAACTGGACCATTGTAAAGATTCCAAGATAACTTACTAGGGGGTTTCCTATTTCTTTGGATTTTCTGGAAGTCTTTGGACTCATGGTTGAAGTTGGTCTAGTTTTCACTAGACCAACTCCATTGTAAAGATTCCAAGATAACTTACTAGGGAGTTTCCTATTTATTTGGATTTTCTGGAAGTCTTTGGACTCATGGTTGAAGTTGGTCTAGTTTTCACTAGACCAACTCCATTGTGAAGATTCCAAGATAACTTACTAGGGGGTTTCCTACTTCTTTGACTTGTACATGCGCTTGCACGTGCTTCTTATGTTACTTTTTAACGATTGTTTAAAGAATATTTATATATTTTATATAAAACAAAAACGTAATTAAATGCTATAAAAAACTAAGAGGTTCTTAAGAATAAAAAGAAATGTCACGTACCTTTCACCCCGAGAAATCTTCTACTAAAGCCTCTTACTCCCAAGGGTACCAATTGGAATCATGACATTTATAGGATGATTTCCTTCCTTCCCAGAACTAATACCAAATGGACAGCATTAGAATCTACTACTACTACATACAATTACTATTTAACATTAAACTACAGAATAGAACAGAATTCCATTTCTTAAGTTCTCGGAAATGAAAATGGTGTACGCAGATTCAGAAACAAAAAAAAATATCCATAAAGCTTCTTTTTGATCATTTACAGGAAAATGACAGTCTGATGGTGATTAAAAAGTAACCTTTATTATAAGGATTATAATAATTACCAAAATAATATTGCTTTTAAAATTTTAGGGAGGGAATACTATATTGAAAAGTCATGATTCCAAATGGTTTTGTTGGGAGTTGGAAAGATCTCAGCAACTCTTGCTTGAAAGCAGATAACTTGTAAGAAAATGCTATAAACGTAACGAAAAACCATATTTTTGTATTCATCAATATACACATGAATTGAATTGAACCATAGCAAACAAAGTAACAATATTACTACAGAAAACATAATAATTTCATTCTCGAAATCTCGAAATTCTCTTTAGGCCGAAAAAAAAAATCACTAAATGACATATCATGTTATTGGCATGACCTTTTTTTATCTCGGTGAGAAACTCAACGTATGCTCTCAATATCTCGAAATCTCTTTAGGCTTAAAATAAATTTTGCAAGTTTTGTTAGTAAATAGTTAACAATGTATAAGGATGTTAAAAAGTAATGTTATAACAACACATTTAATAAAAAATCTATTTTCCCTGTAGTAAAGGAATAATTTTTAATTGTTTTGATACAATACAATGTCCTAAATCAATCTAATACCTAATTTCTGTTTTATAAATGACTCGAAATTTATTATTGTTTTTATAGTACAATCATTTTTATTATTTCAATAAAAAATAAATAGTATTTTTTCTTTTTATCCTATTTCTTAAGAAAGTAAAATTAAAATATTTTGAAATGAAGTTTGATTTAAACGTTTTGGATAACAAAGTATTAATTTAGGATGGAAATAAAGATTGTATCTTTTTTCATCAGAAACATATTTTTTATTATTTAGAAACAATTAGGATGTTTTTTTTTAAATTTATGACATAACTAAGGAACCATTAAGTTGATGTATAAAGTTCATTTTTTTTTAACAATCGTTTTAAAATTAGACGCTAAATATTTCATAGAAATTTGCTTCCCTTACAACAATATAAATAAAGCAAACACATAGGCCACTTCGTTCAAGGGGTGTTGATAAATTTGGGCTCTAAAATGACCATTTTTTCTTTGAAAGAAGAAGACCATTTGACTGAAGACTTTGATTTGATGAAGATTTGAAGATTTGATGAAGACTTTGACCATTTCTTATTATGAAACATCTTTAACATAAAGATGTTTCTTCAATCTTCAATAAACTATGGAATAACTTGCTATGCTTCTGATTATTATAACAACATAAAACCTCTAAACCACCTTCAAAATAAAATCTTGTCTCACATAAAAGGTAATTCTTTAACAAAACCTATTTTGACTGTAAGAGAACTCTATATTTTTCGACTATTACTTTTCATTTCCAATAATAGGTCCTTCTATTAATTAAAAACTAGTAACTACTCTCTTAGAAACATTCAAGGAAATTATTTTATTCCAAAGTCTAACAAAGAAATTTTTCATAAGTCTCATGTTTTTCTAGGTCCCTTTCTATTTAATAAATTAAACGTAACCCTTAAATCATCTAATAATAGAACTGAATTTAAAAATGGTCTTTATGATTTTATATCAAGGCATAACATCGAGAAATTATTTAATATAACCAAATAGAGTCAGCGCAGTTTCGTTGCCAAAGCAAATAAGTTATAAGTGTAGTACCATGGACGAGCTATGAGCTCTTTTGGTGCACATAACTATTTATTTTTGTACGAGTATGTATGTCTGTGTTTGTCTCCCCATTTTTGTCTTTTGTTCTTTATGTATCTTTGTGTTAATAAATTATGTTAAAGATGTTATGTTAAAGAACAAAGAAGATTAATAAATTCTACTGTAGTAAAGGAATTTTTTAATGCGTTGATACAAATACAATGTCCTAAAACACAATTTTTAAAACTTAATTTCTGTTTTATAAATGACTCGAAATTTATTTCTGTTTTTATATTACAATCATTTTTCAATTATATTTTCTGTATTTTTCCCTTTAAAATTGAGATTGATTTGGATTTTCCGCTGGATTTTTTCCATTAAATTTCATAAAGATTTTGGAGTGGTCAAGGATTAAGGTAGAAAGCGTTTTTGTAGCATTCAATAAAAATTAAACGTTTACTATAACAAAAAAAACCGCATATCTATGTATACGTACTTGGGGTTTTATGAACATTTAAAAAAAATCAAATTAAAGTTTTAAGGGGGTCTGAAAAAGTTTCAAAGTTATAGTTTCAAAATTTTTTTTTATAAAGAGATTAACCATGAAATTCAATGTAAAATCATTACTCAAAACTTTTTTAAAAACTTTTTAATCTTAATTTTTGTTGAGAAAAGAGGGAAAATTAAAAACTGATGTAACTCAAACTACTATTCATCAATTTTCAAAGTTCTTTGATCAAATTAAACAAAAACATATCTTCTTTAATTTTGGATCAACATTTTAAGGAACATCTTTTTAAATATAAACAATTAAACCAAAAATTCTTGAAATTTTAATGTAACTTTTTTAAATTCATATTTAAAAAAGTAAACAAAACTTTTTAAATTTGCTGAATTAAAATTAAAGTTAAAAGAAGAAGAGCATGAATTAATGGAGAAGATCGCTTTTAAATGTAATGCTAGGTTACTAATGAAGCATCCGAAAATAGAGGATTCGGTATCTGTTTCTATATATGACAGAAACATAATCCCAACATAATTTTAAGCAGTATAAACTTTGTTACTTTTTAAATGCTTTGTTTTTGATAATCTGATGAGTTGTAGCCTTTATCTGAGATTTTTTACTATTTCCCCGTAGTTTTGAGGTTTTATATTTTGTTAGTAAAAATATTTTTAAAAAAATTCAGAATCCATTGCTTAGTTTTTTTAAAATTAAAGTCCCTTAAAAATTAAATCAATTGCTTTTTAACTGAAATATTTAAGTTAATTTTAAAAATTATTGTTTATGCGTTTAGCATTTTATTTATGACCTACTCTTTTCGTAAAAATGAAAAATATTTAAAGTATATAACTTAAAAGAAAACATAATTATGAAGAAATAGTTTCTAACATAATGAAATTGCATGAATAAGGTATACGATTTCAAAAAAAAAAATTTGAAATCCCACCTACATCGTTGATACTTGCGCCATAAAACAATAACCAAACAAAACCCATCTACGTCTTCAATAACAGGATGATATTTTACAAATTCGCCGTATTTGAACATTTGTACCATTATTTTCACCACCTCTAAATTTTTAAAAACTTATAGTGGAATTCGAAACCCTTTTAATAACTGTCCCAGCGAAAAAAAATCCTGAATGGTTATCTATGTGCGCACTTATGTCATATTTAAAAAAAAAGAAAAAAGGTTCAGTTGAAGACAACAAGTTTCTAACAAAGTTTTAAAACCTTACATTAAACGTTTTTCCGAAAGTAATCTTATGCAAAAACACACAACATCAATAAAAAAACCCATCACAAACAACATATTTTTTCCTAACGATTCTTTTCACCCAACTTCTGCATTCTTCCGATTTCAATTAATTTTCCAATTAGTGAGCGAGTTAAAAAGTCCGAAATTAAAAAAAAAAAATAGCAAACGATTTGTTAATAAATAATAAACCGAAATCTTCCGTTTAAATAAAAAATAATTGGCAGCTATGCAACCTGGAACAACATAATTACCTAAAAGTACACGCTTAAAATCCAAGTCCAACAGCTAAGAATCAAAACCCAAACATAAACAATAACCAAAATTGCCACTTCGCACATTAGGATCAAAACAAATTACAGAGAACCATATTATCGCAATGAACAAAAGATCCATACCTTTTTGTAGCTGTTCCACCAATGGCGGCTCCCGACAACTGAAGCTAAGCTCCTTTTATAGAGCCGCCTCTTGTCAAGGAAACTTCTCTGGGTCAGTCTCAAGAAAACAGTTTATCATGGCACCCCAGGACATGAGATTCTCATACTAAACGTTCTTTTTTTTTATCATCAGGCCCCTTTACCCTCAAATCCAGGCAGAATCTCCCCCCAGGGCGAAAAGCTATCGAGGACTTCTTCTGCTACACCTTATCTGTGGTAGGGTCGCCTCTTTTCTTTGTTTTTTGTTGAAAATTTCGAAATGGATGACTTGGTATCAACAGGTAGAGAACCTGTTTTGGCCCATCCTCACAAAGAGGAACCTTCAAAAAAATATTGTTGTGAAAGGACCCAGAAGTTTCTTTTTGCAAGGGTCGCTTTAATTTATTGGGTGAAAGTTGTCGTTAATTACAGTTTTTTAATGTAATTAGTTGGGGATAGGTGACACAAATACGGTTTTGGGGGACTGCTGCTTAATTTTGGAAGTGACTTGTTGCCAAATTTATTTTTATTAATTCGAGATTCAGCTTTAGTAATTCAAAAATATCATCTAAAGAGGTATTTTCCAAAAGCGTTAGGACATCATGAATTCAAATCAATCTTATTTACATAAATCAGTAACATCTTCTGAATAAACATTTTTGAAAAGTGTAAAGAAAAGGTTAGTTCAAATAATTCTTAATCAAAAACATATATTGAACTTTCAACATTTAAAACAAGAGCAATGTGTTCAGAAAGGGTGATTTAAAATCCATCTTATTTACATAAATCAGTAACATCTTCTGAATAAGCCTTTTTGAAAAGTGCTAAGAAAAATTTAATTCAAATAATCCTTAATCAATAAATATATTTTGAACTTTCAACACTTAAAACTAGAGCAATGTGTTCAGAGATGGTGATTACAAATCATCTTAATTTATATAAATCTGAATACACCTGATTGCTCCTAAAACAGGATATTTGAAAAACTTTATGTTTTAGCTTGATTTCTTAACCTTTCTTTGCAATTTTATTAAAACCTGTCTTGGTTTTGAATGTTCTTATCCGAAAAACTTTTTTTTTTAAATTTAATGTTTTCTTTCTCGTCAATTTGTATTTCAACTTATCTATATGTCTTAAAAATTCTATTGCGCCTAAAATTTATTTATTCTTTTAAAATTTGTTCTTTCGAAATAAGTCCTGGGAAACATTATTATGTTATCTTTATGAAAATGCTTAACTGATTCAGCATTTGATATAATGTTCCTTTGAATATGAACCATCCAGAGAGGCAAAATATGTATTTTAAAATACATTTCCACTATTCTCTTTTAAGGATAATGATGTTTATTTATCTTCGAAGTATTATCTTTTATATTCATAAAAAAGGAATTACTTAAACATTAAGGAAGATGTAAATTATCAAAAAAAAAAATTATAAGAAAATTAAAGATTTAACATTCTAACAAGTGAGTATATTTAGTTGTTACTCCACTAATGCTAATCAGTTAAGAAATGAATTTGGTCTTTAATTTATATTCTCATATTGACTAAATTGTATTATCAATATGAAGCACAATAACTAAAGGATAATGGGTTAAAACATTTTCTCAAGAAATTCAGCTGTATATTAATATAATATACCTACTGGAAATAGGTATGATATATATACCTATAGGTATAGGTATGATATATAGGAAATGATATATATACCTAAAATGGAAAACAAAGTTCTTTAAACCTTCTATGTTTGTTTAAGTGGTACAGAAACCACTTCAAGTAAATGAAAAAAATCATGAAATAAAGGAAATTATTACATTAGTTTTATTTCATACAATGTGTCATTTGGCATCTTAATTTCTGCGAATAATTTTAACTGTTAAAACTCGGCTCACTGGATACTATACAAGCTAGCCAAGATACGGAAATCATTAAAAATATAGAGGGCACTAGCTAACATCTGGAAAAGCAAATCCATGGAGTTGAAGTCGGATCTTAGTGATTCAAAATTATGAAAATTGAATAGAATATCAACTCAAAAGTATGTATTGATATCCAGATGTAATTTAGGTTGTCATGGTAACAAAGTTTGCCAAGATAGGCTTACAACCGCCAAAACTCAGCCGTTACATCATGAAAATACGCCTTTATTTTTCCTTACTTGTCAGTGTGTTATCCCACAGCTTGGGTAGGGTATGTGACGATCCTAGCGAGAAAAGTTGTCAAATGATTCCTATTATTCGAGATATCCCTAGCCTGTATGAATCTGATAAGCCGTGGTTAAATAATCCGCAGAATGATATTTAGATGATGATTATGAGAGAAAACAAGACAAAACTATCGAAAGAATGACATGGGATAAGAGAAATTAACCTAAGTAGAAAAGAAGATAGAGAGTAATTTACATCTGGAGCTCTAAATTCTGTACTTCCACCTGTGTTCAGAAAAGCCAAGATGACTTCTTGGCTGGTGGCAAATAAAAAAAAACACAAACAAAATAAAACCTGAAAAAGATTACAATCAGCAACAAATTTCCCATCCAAAATCCTCGCCTCCGGTCTGCGTATGCGGTATATTCATATAAAAAAAGCTTCTCCTTTAATCTCCAAATGTCAATTTTTGTCTTTTTTTTCATAAGGAGGGAATCTTACCGCCTCTGCAGCGGTGTGGCAGTAGTTGACGGATCATTAGTCGTTTATCACGTCTAAGCGTCCACCTTGTGTCATATCACACGACGAATGCTTAATGCATTTTCATCAAAATGTTCAAAGACCTTTTTCTCCATTCATAGTTATTCATGAGTGGTTTTCGAGAAAGTAACTGGTTTACGATTATGTATCGGGAGGAATCATTTTATGTATGATATAATCTTGTAATAATATTCAAGGTTTCTCTAGTATAAAAATTTGTTTTACTCTAGAATAATGTTTTAATATTTTTTTTTTTTTTTTGGGGGGGGGTATATGTAGATTTTGAGTCGTGATCGATTTTTAGTTTTAAGAAAGAAATTTTAATTTCATTTGCTAAACTGTGATAAAAATTACTATCTTTATTTTTAGTTATTGTGTCTACTTATCCCTCCAATATAACTTTCTGTTTAATATAAAATACAATGGATATGGTAACTGGAATCACATCGTTTTAATTCATTTAATAAAATTTATAGCTATTTATACCTTTCAAAACCATTCAACAAAATTTGAGCAAATAGAGGACATAATCCAATTATTTTAAATTAAAAAAAAGCTAAAATCAATCATTTTATACCTTCTTTAAAATATTAAATAACGTGAATAATTGTAACAAATTCTCTCACTGATCTTTTGGAAAAAATGATAAATTAAAATATTCTTTCAAAATAAAGATACTAATTTATAATCCTCTTAAATTGTTTGATTTATATTATAATAGAATAGTTTAAAGTAATAACAAATCCATACATAAATATATTTTTTAATATTAGTAGTTCAAGTTACAAATATATCATTCCAAAAAATATTTTAAAAACTAAATCATCATTGTTTGAATTAATGAAATTCAATGCATGCTGTGAGAGGCCAAGAGGAACATTACAAACTTTAATACATCAGTGAATACACACAAGGACTTCCGGTTTTATTCAAATGAGATGAAAAAGAAATAGCCGGCACATCTAATACGCATCCAAGTAATGTGGTTCATAGTTAAATTGGGTGGAGTAACTTATTTAAATGCGTAATTGCATAGCCTTCGTGCGTCCTGCGGTTTGTTTGGAATTACGTGTCAAATTATATGATATGTTTTGTTGTATGATGATGTTAACTTTGATGCTAGAAGGATGTTAGAATTTTTTTTTCAACAAGTGTTTTCCCAATTTTTCTTTCTTGTTATTTTTAAAACTAGTTTCAATAATGAATTGATAAAGAACCGTTTTATGAATAGGTGTGTTCTTGAAATATGGCAGAATTCAACATCGATAAAAATATTTAAGGTGATAGTCCATTGATAACATTTATTTAAATCTAAGGAAGGGGAATGAAATGACTGAAATTATTTTTAATTAATCCTATTGTCATTCTTAGTCAATGGGCCCCGAAACTTTTATACTTATGATAAGCAGACACTTTTTTTAAATTATCAACTAAAGGAAACATTTTTTGTTGGTGTTGCTTATCCTCCTATTTCTAGCGAAAATAAATTCTTAAAACAATGTTTCTTCTTTTGGTTGCCGCAGAAAAAGTACCAATAAATATCTTTTTTAAAGACAGATTACATTTTAACTTAAATCTTTATAAATAAAGAAAACAAATACGTACGTATAAAGGATTTAATCCTCGATTGTATTTCAAAGTACTAGAAACAAGGATGAAAGGTTTTGAAATAATAGAATGAAACTGAAAACGCAAGGAGCATTTTTAACTTAAAAATTAAATTTGATTTTAAAGAATTAAAATCGAGTTTTTTCTTTTGAATTTTTAATTTATTTAGTGTTTTAGGTGCATATATCAAAAAATGATTGGACGTTTGACTTCGCATTAAAAAATAATCATTAAACTCTTTTGTATATTTTACTTTATTAAAGTTCCCTGGTCATCTCATACAACAAAGAAGCTATACACTTTTCCTTCATATGGAAGAATCCCTCAAAGACGAATCTCCAGTAACTAGGTCAAAATCCAGACTACCAAAAAAATCGGCTGGAAGGAAATAAGGTTTCTCCTGTGGTGACCTTTTCCTTTCTCCCATCTTCTCCCTCTTAAATCGTCACTATCGCTTATTATTATTATTTTATCTCTTTCCGTGTCTCTCTCCATACTCTTGCAAAACCACGGCATACCATCCCGAGTTTTGGCGGATATAAAAGAGATATTTTCCCCCTTTGCACCTGTTGAGGACAGTTCTACAACTAGGGCAGTTAGTTCTACAAGCTCTGCTAAGCAGAATGTGTCGATTAGGATATAAGTCGACTCCGTTTAATGTTATCGATCGAATAATGCTATCGAAATTGACCAGTCCCGATCACTCCTATTTAGTTTAATGTAAAATGCGCCGCTTTATGGGATTGCCATTTCGCTTAATAATGTTATCGATCAATCAATCAATCAAAATTATTTACAACAAGACACATAAAAAACATACACACAAGAAAAATAATAATAAACATTGATCATATATGGCTATCCCAAAGGAGCAACTGCTGTGGTACAAAAAAATTTACAAAAAAATTACATCAAACATTACATTACAATTTACATTTACAAATTTACATCATCATTAAAAAAAATTATATCAAAATTTGGTGAAGTCCCCAAAAATCCTCCTTTTTTTCCCCCTATAAAGGTCAGTTTTAGTACATAAACATACAAAATGAGTCTGTAATTTATTCGTGTTATATGTTCCAATCTCATAGTTTTCTTTAAGAAAGTATAATTTGCAAAATACTGACTAGGTAATCGTTTTAAATACTTGATTTAGGTATATTCTTGGTATATTAGACTGTATATGTATTCTAATGCAAAAAAAGTTTTTTAAATAGTACTTAATTTAACACACGGGGAAAATGTTTCGCATTTTTTAAAATATATTCTTAATAATAGTCCAGTTAAGATATTATTTAACAGTATTAAGGATGAAATTAAAAAAAAAACATAATTGTTTTACAGATATCCTTCCTAGATCAAGCGGCTTTAAAAGTAATAAAGTTTTTAGCTTTAAAAATTTATAACATTTTATAGATCGAAGAATGGAAAAGAAATATATTCAAAAACTTCTCTGATAATTGTGTTAAATCATAGTTTTTACCCTGTTTAGTGATAACTAGAAATATTTAGAGGCAAGGGGTTGTTAAAACATAACATAAGAACCTATTTGGAGGATTTCCTAATGCTCATTTTACATATTACAGTTCATTTTCGAAAATGTCTTGTAATTTACAAAGGTATAATTTGTTAAATAAATTCAAAGAACAAAACAAAAAATTGAATATTAAGATAATGTACTTTAATAAGATAAACAAATCGAATCAAATAGGAAATCATAAATTATTATTAAAAACATTAATTATTCCTTAAATAATATCGCTCTTTCCAGGAAAAATGTCATAAAAGACCTAGGAGTAACTTACGATTCCAGTTTTGGTTATAAATCTCACATCAATGAAGTAAGAATAAGAGCTCTAAAACAACTGGGTATTCTTAAGAGGACGACTTATAATTTCAAAGATGTTGATGTCCTTAACTTACTTTTTAACAGTATTATTCGTCCTATATTGGAGTATAATTGTGTTGTTTGGAACCCTGTGCTCCGAATTGATGTTTTATGTTTAGAAAAAATTCAAAATAAGTTTCTTAGTTATGTTTATTTCAAATTTAATTATATTCCTTTAATGCCAATGACTTTGGAACTACGGAGAAATTTATCCATATTAAAGTTTTATTTTAACTTAATAAGAAACAATATAGATTGCCCTCCTTTACTTATGTTACTTGACTTCCATATCCCTCCACGCTATACAAGAAATAAAATAGTATTCACGATTCCTTTAATTGTCAAGAACTATCTTTCAAGCCAAACTATTTATCAATTTTATAAAATAGTTAATAATCTGCCCACAACCAGTGATCTGTTTTTAGATTCTTACTCTAAATTAAAATTTGACTATTTGCAAAGTGTATCTCCATGATTTTTTGTTTTTCTCTTTTGTGTAGATTTAGTGCTTATTTTTTTGTGGTTATGTGTGTCCTTTTATATTTAATATGTTGTACTGTTTGTGTCTTTTTCTTGCCAAGTAATTGGAATTTCACTTCTGTTTGGCAATGTATTTAAATAAATAAACCAAATTAAAAAACATAAATTATGGTTTGTGACAAGGTGAGAATAGGGTCACAAATTTCGTAATATGTGAACGTCCCCAAAGGAGGGCAATAACGAGGTGTTTAATACGGTTAAAACCTGGATTGTAAAGAGGGGCATGTATATATGCCCAAAGCAAAAGACATAAGAGGAAAATAATGCTTGAAAATGATCGCTAAAAATGTTTCGTAACAGTGGAGATGTGTTCCTTACAGTTTCCGTTTAATTTGGAACACCTAAAATTATCACTTATCTGGATTAATTAAACCATAAGAAGAAGGTCAACAAAATAACCAGAAAAAGAAGAGAACACACTTAAAATTATTTAAACCTACTTTTATCAAGTACCATAAAATGGGGGTGAATCTGAACACTTTTCAATTTTCAACATAAAACATTTTTGGTGAGCTTTTTTTTATTGGAATATTCGGTCTTGTTCTGTTCTTTCAATTTTGTGCAAAACCAAAATGTTTTAAATGATTCTAATCCCTTTTTAACTAATTTTAATGGTGTTCCGATTCACCCAGCAGATAGGGTGAATCAAAACACTACTTATAATCTTTATTTTTTTCTTATTCAGATTTTGTATAATCAATATTAATGAGGGGCGAATACGAATATTTAATGCATGCTCCTACTATGTCTTATTCTCTTATTTTGTCATCCCAAAAACTTAGTAACCTCGTTTTTAAGAAGTTAAGTAATACTTTCATCGATCAACTTTAGAAATACCTTGTTTGTTACTCGTTTTTCATTAAAGGAAAGAGATTAAATTGGAAATAGTGAAAGAACTTTTTACAAATACTGGAATTTTAAATAGTTACTTTGTGGTTCATAACTTTCGGGGTCTATAGTTTCATAGTCCAATTTCTCAGATCCCCCCCATTTTACTGTATTATTTTTTTAACCAATTATACGTATAGAGCATTTTCAATCACATGACTCGGACCTAACAACGGCCTTAGCAACAGAAGATGTTACAGTTTTTTGCCCTACAGAGGTTAACAGTTACAGAAAATGACTGGCCGTGGAATTCTTCTATTGGAGCATTTGCAATCACGTGACCCCTTACCTAAAAACCGCCTTAGCAACAGATAAACAACGGCCTTAGCAACAGTTAAAAGCCCTGCAAAAGGTTAACAGTTAAAAGAAAACAACTGGTCGTGACGTCACCTGAAAACACTATAGTTAAACAAAAAATTACTGCAAGTTATATATTTAAACATGTAATAAAACTATATCCAAACACAAATAAAAAGAACTCGAGATACAATTGAGCAACGGTGTTTTATTCCAAAAAACATTTCAACAAGTGTAAATCATGATAAAAAAAATGACACGCATGAGATCATAATAAAAAGCGCTCGCTCTCGGCTTATATAGTTTAGAAATGATAGCCATGGTGGTAAAAGCCAGCGACTGGCAGAGCAGCATGATGAAGACCGTGAGAAACAACAGAGGAAGAATAGGCGAATCCAGCAGGAGCTGCAGCGGCAGAGTAAACAATGGGTGCTACAGGGGCTGCGTAACTGACCACAGGGGCAGCGACCAGAGCCTTGTTGATGGCGACGTTGGCGGGGTCTTTTGGCTCCACTCCGGGCTCGTTGGTCTTGATGTCGGCGCGGAATCCGGCAGCGTCGGCGACGTAGTTGACCACTCGGATTCGGCCGTCGGCGTCGCGGAGGCCGTAGGAGCCGACTTTGTTACCGAAGGCGTCGCCGGATTCTTTGCGGAAGGTGCCGCCGGAGCTGTGGCCTTCGTCGTAGCCGAAGTTGTAGTTGCCGATGGACTGTAATGAAGAAATATTTTGTTAGGGAATTCATCGAGCGTAGGTTAGTTGAATCGTTAATAGTTCAAGGGGAATGCTTTAGAGACTTAAATCTTGATGCAAATACTTCAGAAAATGTCTGTAAAAGAATATGCGTTGCGAGAAAGTGTAAAACCGGGTATTATTTGCAATGCTCGAAGTGAGACAGGCATTGTGATAAATTCAATGGCATCTATCAATTAGTAATCACTTTGCCCGAAATACGCACTTATCACATTGCTGTAACATTAGTATTGTAAAAAAGAGGGAGTGATGAAGAAAGCTATCGGATTTTCTTGAAAACCTATATAAATGCTATTAGACAATGGTATTTATTTTTGTGTGATCTAGAGTTATTTATTTATTTTGTTCTGATTTCATTAATCGTAACTTTTATTGTGTAACATGGGTAAAAGAGAAAAAATTGAGTGCAAAGAAAACACATAAATTTTATACATTTGTGTAATTAGAAAATTATTTAAGGGTTCATAATAATTAACATTTAACAAAACTGAAAAGATATATTCTGAAATATGCACCCTATTTCAAACTATTATCCTGGGAGAAAGGAAATTAAGAAAAAAATTACTTACATCTTGGGCTCTGTACTGAGTACTGCCTCCAGTGCTCAAAAGAGGAGATCGATAGAGAACGGCGGCTTGACTGGCAGCGAAAAGTGTGAAAAGGATAGCAACCTGAAAGAATAAAATATTCGTATAATCCACTAAATACTTTATAGAAACTTAAGACTAGAAATGTTTGATGAAGTAAATTTTACACTTTATTCTTATCAGAAGAAAATATTTGCAGAGTAATGGTCACTGTCTAAATGTTAAGCAATTTCAATTTTTAATGCTACTAACATAAATTATTAGTGTTTCTAAATTAAGAAGCATGCAAATAAATTATGTAATCTTAGCATTATTATACATATGTAAACTTAAATATTTATAAATTGCGTTTAGTTACATTTTTGAATGCTATTCATTTAAATTTATTCATTCTGAAATCCAGAAGCATGAACATAACTTTGTTTGTTGTATATTTGCTTATATAAGCTTAAAAATTTATAAAATTGCGTTTAACCATATTTTCGGAAGTAAGTTATTAAAAGTATAAAGTTATATTTTTCATTATTTTATTATTTATACATATTCACGAAATTCTCAGAATGTTTTTAAAATACATAAGCACACAAAAAAAATTTACTTTCAACATATTTATTAATGTAAGCTCAACATCACTAAAAGTAAATAACCATCAATTTAAACTATTATTTTTTCCTATTAATTCTCCCGTTTACTAAATTCGAAAACATTAATTTACCTTCATGGTTAAGATAGATGTTAGGTAAGTAATCCTTAGATATATGGCTACTATTAGAATCAACAGAATGAGCTCGTATATATATACAAGTGTGAAAAGCGAGCCGGTCAATGAACACAAGGATTTCCGGTCATATTCAAATAATTTCCCAAAAGAAAACTACCCGCCTTTAACGCATCCGAACCTTGCGCTTTTAATTGGGCGAGGCAGTAGTTTGAGAGTACTCAACCTTCGAGTTAAAGACCTTATTTTTTTCTATGGTGGGAAATTCCATTGTTTTATTGCGTTGTTTAAGATGAGGTAATTTTTATGAAACTTTTTTTTTTTTTGCATAAGACTTCGTAATCAAATGAGGTCAGGAAAATTGCGGAGAAATTTATTAGAGTAGATTTTTAGGGTTTGATTGAACGATTAATAATAAATATTTATTTTAAAAAAATATAGGGCAGTTTAAGTATTACGTAAGCATGTTTTTTTGGGGATTTTGATGAAACGGACTTAAGAAACGCCCTGCGGATATCATACAGTCACTTCAGAAAGTATTCGAGCACCCAACAAATTTGCACTAGTATGCGGCTAAATTCCACGTGCAAAATCCAAACAAAAATTTTCCTAACATAGTATGTTATTCTTCATTATAATCTACCAAAAAAGAGCAGTTAGAAAAAAAATTATTTAAAAAATGAAGCGATTTGAAAGCCCAGACAAATATTCGTACAGCCATACACTTAACATAGGATCATTGCATTTCGGAAAAGCAAATGTTGTTCCTAATCCTAATTTAAAATCACGTGATTGCAATTTTTTTTTCTTGAGTTTCATTATACCAATTGCTTTCAAAACACTTCATTTTTTAAATAACTTTTTTCTAACTGTTCTGATATTTTATTTTGCTCTTTTTTTTGGTAGATTATAATGAAGAATAACATACTATGTTAGTATAATTTTTGTTTGGATTTCGCACGCGGAATTTATAGTCTAAGAGCCAGTAAACAGATGATGACACATATTTTAGGAAAGCCTTAAATTTTCTCAGTGAGTCAGTTGTACCTACCGTACATGAGGTGGGGGTTAGTTAAGCCCAGTCGCGGTAGGTTCAGCGTTGCGCAGGTGTGTAAGGTGGGAAAATTTGGTGAACTAAAAAAGTATTTTAGGAAGGCTGCCGTTTTGACATGTCAAAGTATATTATTATATGTACTCAAAAACAACATGGCAGACGATTCCCATGGTTATGACGTCATGGCAGATCATTTAAAAATTAAAAAAAACGAAATGATGGTAAAACAGTCGTCATATACGGCATTTAAAGCACCATTTACACTAGTGTCTGGAAGACTAGTGCAAGAAAGTAAGACGAAACTTGAAGATCCTTGCACTAGTCTTCCAGACACTAGTGTAAATGGTGCTTTAAATGCCGTATATGACGACTGTTTTACCATCATTTCGTTTTTTTTAATTTTTAAATGATCTGCCATGACGTCATAACCATGGGAATCGTCTGCCATGTTGTTTTTGAGTACATATAATAATATACTTTGACATGTCAAAACGGCAGCCTTCCTAAAATACTTTTTTAGTTCACCGAATTAACACACCTGACACACCTGCGCAACGCTGAACCTACCGCGACTGGGCTTAACTAACCCCCACCTCATGTACGGTAGGTACAACTGACTCACTGAGAAAATTTAAGGCTTTCCTAAAATATGTGTCATCATCTGTTTACTGGCTCTTAGACTATTAGCCTTAATAGAAGGTATAATTGAACAAATTTGTTGAGTGTACGAGTATGTTTAATCAAAGGGAGAGCAGTAGTTCTATCTGTTTTTATCATCAATAGCATGCAAAATCACGTATTAAGTGTAGTTGCTTAAAAATAATGGGGATATGAGTTAACCATGCACTTATTAGTTATCGCGTATTAATTACTTAAATATTCGTAAAATTATATTAAAGTGGTGAGTATAAACTCCCTACCCTAATAGCCAATTGACCAATTTGTGACTGTCACTTTGGGGTCAAGGGCATGACCGTGAAGTCACCAAGAAGTCACATTGACAGCTTAATGTCCGCAATTTGTGACCAAAATCTGTTACCACTTGTGACTCCCCTGTGAAGTCACAACGTGACCTCTTCGTGTGTAAGTGACATCCATGTTACTAATCCCTCTGTTCTAAAAAAAGTCACAGTAGTATTATTTGTTCTACAGTTGTTCAATGTCAAAGTCGAAATTATATTTTTCTTCTGCGAGTTCCCCCCTCCCCTGTAGGAAAAACTAAATCAGCCGAATCACATCCTTTTGCAGCCACATACCCGCCCTTAGTAGCACACTTCATACCAAATGTGTCAAGTTTACGTAACTGCAACCATAAATAAACGAAATTTGTCAATCCATGACAAAAATTGAACGAATCTTGCACGTTTGTGTTACTCAGATTACATTCTGCAAGTGCATCTACCTGATCAGGTGATTCAGGTGTATTCAGCAAAATTTTATTTTTATTTGTATATGCAGTGAATAGGCTTTTGGGATAATTATTTCATTATGGAAAAAAAAAACAAGTTTCTTTAAGTTTTGGCAAAACAAAAACAAGCAAGCTTTGTGTCTTGCCAGACTCCTTGCAAATCACAAGACGTACTGAAAATAACTTTGATAACAATCATCACTAAATCATTTAGAAAAAGTTTAATACTAAATTTGCAATAAAATTTATTTTAATTCTTTGACCTTTTAAAATTTAATTTAAAAAAGTCCCTATTCTGTTAGAGGGCTGGTGATAAAAAAGAACTACAGACTCCCCTAAATGATCAATATAACGTTTAATGTTATCAAAATCTGAAGAAATCCCCTATAAACCTCCAAAGGCCAATTTTAATACATAATCATACAAAATGAGTGATTAATTTAATAGTGTTTTTAATATTTTTATTTAAGAATGTAAAAATTGTAAAATACATATTAGATTTTAAAGCTAACACTCAAGTTACACTGTTTGAAACGTTTCAATATCAAATCGCTTACTATTATCAACCAGATATTGTTATCATTCTACTCTTGGACAAAAGTGATCACATTAAGTATCACTGTCACTGTAAGTCACTGTATTATTACACCCTCTGGGTGAAGCTGACTCAGATAACAAATATCAGTTTCACACTAAAATCTCGACAATATGTCAATCGTTAACTTGAAATAAATTTCCACCAGCAGCGTAGGGTAAAAAGTAAAAACTAGTCAAAATAAAACATTAATCAATTGGAATTTGATATGATAAGCAATTCTTTTCAAGAAGTAGTAGAAAAAGGTTAAAAAAAGTAGAACAACTGTTCGAAGGCTAATTATACCATCATGCAAAAACCTCGCCCAAAGCATGAAAAAAGAAGCTGCGGATTCTTTTGTAGAAGCACTTTTGACGTTTTCGAGAGGGTTTTTTTTCTGTTTTGGAGGAATGAAAACCTGACCGGAAGTCCTTGTGTTGATCAGTAGGTAGTCTTAAAAGTTAATATAAAAGGGGCTGGTGAAATGGGATGGGAGTATCAGTACATCTGAGAAGATCAACAATACAAACCATCATGAAGGTATGCTTTGGTCTGAACATGTAGTTTCATTTGACTTATTTTAAACGTTTCTTGATACATTTAAAATCTAAAATGCATAAACTATTATACTTAAATTAAAAAAAAAGAGAAAACAGTATTTAAAAATATTGATAATGAAGTATTAAGAATTATATATTATTAACCTTAAATTTTGAATTAAAAAGTAGTAATTATATTTGATTAAATAATTACAATTTGTAGTTTAATAATTTTAACATGTAGTTTCATTTTAACATGTAGTTTCATAATGTAACATGTAGTTTAGTGGTTTTAACATGTAGTTTCATTTGACTTATTATAAACGTTTCTTGATAGATTTAAAATTAAAATGCATAAACGTAATTAAAAAGAGAGAAAACAGTATTAAAAGTATTGATAATGGAGTATTAAAAGTCATATAATATTTTTCTGAAGTTTTGAATTAAATATTAGTAATTATATTTGATTTAATAATTACAATTCGTAGTTTAATAATTTGGTCCAAATATGTAGTTGCATTTGACTTATTTTTATCGTTTCTTGATACATTTAAAATTAAAATGCATAAAACATTAAACTTAAAAATTTGATAAAAGGCAAATAGTATCAAAATGTTAATGAAAAAAGTATTAAGTATTATGCTCAAGTTTTGAATCAACAATTTATAAAATATACTGTATTAAATAATTACAATTTGAAAGTTATTAATTTGGTAGTATAATTTGAACTTATTTTGTACTAAATTCACTATTTTAAAAATATTTAAAAATATATTTATATTAGCAGGAAACTATTATGTACCACAGTATTCTTAAAAAAAATAAAGACTTTTTTTTATAAATATTTTGATACATTTAAAAATTCTATATTTGGATTCATTGAGTTGTTATTTAATGTAGTTATAATACGATATGAACATTTTTAGGTTGCTATTTTCTTCACCCTTTTCGCCGCTAGTCAGGCTTCTGTTCTCCTCAACGCTCCTCTGCTGAGCACTGGAGCGTCCACTCAATACAGAGCTCAGGATGTAAGTCACAGATTAATAACAATCATTACATAATAATTAAACTTTATTACCATAAGGGCGAGCGCGCACGGGCGACTTTTGTCACGGTGACAAAGACAAAAACAACGTTGCTAAGGCTGTTGTTAGGGGCGGGACATAGAAGTATCCAATAGCAGCATTCGCACATGACATCACTGGAGGATAAAAACAACGTTGCTAAGGCTGTTGTTAGGTAAAGTCATGTGATTGAAAATTTCTAATGATATTTTTATACTAGTAATCCTGGTCGCCGTGACTTTAGTCACTCGTGCGCGCCCAGCCTAACAATCAACTTTATCAACTTGAGTTTATTATTTTTTAAACTGTTTTATAATTTTTAAACCTAAGGTAATGTGCCTTTTCGAGTAAATAAAACATGTTAAAATTATGCCAATGGTAACTATTGCATAAGTTACAAATTTCTAAATATCGAAATTATTTTGGATTACTTTTCGAGATATTATGTTTTCAAAAATGTTTAGTAGGAAGTCTTGGGTACACCAGAACCACTTTCTGATATTATATTATAATCCTTTACCTAGAAAAACTGTAGAAACTTGTAACAAATAAGTTTATTAGAACATTACACACAAAAGACTAATACTACACACCAACACGAATAATAATAAGATATTCATATTCCATAACAATCAATTTCATTTTAAGATTGAATTTCAAAAATTTGCATGGCAACCTGAATTTAAAATTTAGAGACGAGCATAAAACTGACTACAAGTTACTAATTCCTTAACAGAACCTGGGCAACTACAACTTCGGCTACGACGAAGGCCACAGCTCCGGCGGCACCTTCCGCAAAGAGGCCGGCGACGTTTTCGGCAACAAAGTCGGTTCCTACGGTCTCCGCGACGCCGACGGCCGCGTCCGAGTGGTCAACTACGTCGCCGACACCGCCGGATTCCGGGCCGACATCAAGACCAACGAGCCCGGAGTGGAGCCAAAGGACCCCGCCAACGTCGCCATCAACAAAGCTTACGCCCCTGTGGTTAGTTATGCAGCCCCCGTAGCCTACTCCCATCCCTTGGCCTACGGCGCCCCTCTTCTGGCCCATCATGGTCTCTTGAACCACGCCGCTCTCCCCGGGTTCTACGGATATCATCTGTGAAATTAATGTCAGTTGACGGGATTCTTCTGTTGTTTTGAAGAGACGTTTCTGTCGTTGAGTTTTTATAGGATGCCAAATGAAATATTAGATGGAATAAAGTTTATTGTTCTTATTAAATTTTTGTCTTTATTTTATGATCTTTTTTGTTTAGGATGTTGAAATGAATCAGTTTTTCCATTTTAGGTTATACCACATACGATAATAATTTATTTCTAATTATATTTACATCACATCACAAAGTTTCAAATCTTTCACTGTGTGTTTAAATCACTTTCATGATCTATCAACCAACATCTGTTCTAAAATCTTTTTATGGCTGGCAATTAAAATATAAATTATTTTTGTTTTTGTGACCATTAAATGTAACTTATTAAACTTCTTATAGTTTATAGATTTATTTAGAGCTAAGGATTATGTTGGGCATTACTGACGTTTTAATTATCAGAGTTCAAATTCGGAATTTCATATTTTTTTTATTACAATCTATCAAATTTTGTTTAAAATAAAATTAAATCGTCAACTCTCAAACACTTTAATCTATTTAAACAATTTATATTATGTTGTTGTTTATAGCTCTGGGAAAAATCTTAAGTATCAAGGGTCAATGACTATTTAAATTTATTTAAAAATTTACTATCATAGTTTGTGAGGGACACTTGAATCAATATTTGAGACGATTTGGTAGGTTTGAATTGATGCATGAAAAAACTGGATATTATCCATCATGGACGTGAGAGTCAGTTTAGAACGTTACTATAAAAGATTTGCCGAAATGCTCACAGGAAGCAATTATTATGGTCGATACGGTTGACAAAGTTGGCCGTTAAGATTGTGCCACTATGAATGCTCTTTCTTGAGCCTTATTGTTGTAACTGACAAAAACGGTAGCTATATAAAAATAGTTTTTTTTTTTTTTTTTTGTAAAGTGTGTGAAATATGTGGTTGGACATTTCGGTGAAGCCGATTCCGTTAATCTTACTCCTATAATATTATATATTTTCTTACAATTAAAAAAATGTGTTGTTTAATTAAAACATGACCTTAAGAAATTAATTTTTGATCGCCGATAATTTAATAATCAAGATTTGATTTTAAATAAAACACTTTAAAATAAAACCATTTATTTAAAATTTCATCTGTAAAATAACTATTTACGTAAATAACACTTTATCTGTAAAATAAAACACTTTATTTCAAAGCACAAAACACTTTCAAAATAGCTGCGATGGCGTTAATATGTAAGTACCCGGGATTCCTTGCAAACCATAAGATCTACTGAAAGCAATTTTGATAACAAACACCACTAAATCATTTAGAAAACGTTTAATACTAGATTTGCAATAAAGGTCATTTTATGAGGGTGTTGCGCGATTCTTATTAAAAAAAGTTACTGAGCCGCTCGAGGCCTAGTGGTGAAAAAGTACTATTAAAGTCATTAAGGGCCGTTCAAATATTACGTAAAGCACCTAAGACTTTGTACTCAGACAAGGCAGGGGACATTGCCAAGGCAGTGATTCACGCCTTTGGTACAATCTAAGTTCCTCTTACTTTTTAATAAGGCTTTCTTGAATGTAATTTATTCTGTATCCGTGCTATTTGTATGTTATATTGTGTTTTTTATGTGTTTAATTGTATGTATTTATATGGTTATTTTGTGTTTTATAGCGAGCTATTTTAAATGTCTCATAGTGAGTTATTTTTGTTTCATTGTGAGCTTTTTATATGTCTTTATTGAGCTATCTGATGCTTTATTGTTTTTTGTATTTCTTTATTTGTATTCTTTATCTGTATTCTTTTTTTTTGCATTTGTAATTTGTGCAACAACAACAACCTAAGGGGGAGATAGTTTATTTTTCCTGACAACGGGTAGGGAGAGCAGGAGTGATGCTTACGTAAGATGTTACAATCACTGCATTTTCAAAAATATCTTTTTTCTAGCCGGTAGATTTGAATAATTGCATGAAAAACGGGATGTTGTCCATGGACATTAGGGTGTTTCAAAAAAATTTTTTTTTGAATTTTCCAGATGCCCCCCCTCAAGTTGTTACAAATACTAAAACATTATTACCTGCAAATTTTCAGGTCTCTAGGACGATTTTTGACCCCCGCGCCCTTCAAAAGTAGGTTTCCCATGTTAAAGTATAGGGAAAATATTGAAAATATCGTCATTTTTGGTTCTTTTCAATTTTACGAGCCTGAACGCAGTCAATATCGAATTAAAACCTATACATCATCTTTGGTACATTATTGCCTCAAGATCCTATCGGAAAAATATTCCATGACACCTACTGGGGGGTAGTTACACGGGGGTGAAAAGCGAGCTTTCACCGAAAAACGAGGATGCTTGCCGGCGCTTGCGGCGGGAGCTGGATGAAGGCCTCTCATGGGGGTCCAGACACAACTCCCGCCAGATGGGTTCCAAATGACCAGGTACCTTAGGAAAAAGGTTCAATAAACACTTAAATAGGCTTTTATCCAGGTCCCTCCGCAAACGCCGGCGAGCATAACCAGCACCCGCGGCAAGAATCCTCGTTTTTTGGTGAAAGCTCGCTTTTCACCCCCGTGTAACTACCCCCCAGTAGGTGTCATGGAATATTTTTCCGATAGGATCTTGAGGCAATGATGTCCCAAAGATGATGTATAGGTTTTAATTCGATATTGATTGCGTTCAGGCTCGTAGAATTGAAAAGAACCAAAAATGACGATATTTTCAATATTTTCCCTATACTTTAACATGGGAAACCTACTTTTGAAGGGCGCGGGGGTCAAAAATCGTCTTAGAGACCTGAAAATTTGCAGGTAATAATGTTTTAGTATTTGTAACAACTTCAGGGGGGGGCATCTGGGAAAATCGAAAAAAAAAATTTTACCATAGACTTTCGAAACACCCTAATGGACATGAGTCAGTTTGGAACGTTACTTTGAAAGATTTCCCGATATGCTCACTCACGGGAAGTAATTATGATGGTCGATACGGTTGACAAAGTTGATGGTTATGATTGTGTTACTGAATGCTCTTTCTTGAGAATGTTTGTTTGATCTGACAAAACCGGCAGCTATAAAAAGAAATACAATTTATAAACCGTGTTTTTTTTTTAAAGTGCGTTTGTTTTAAATATGTGGTTAGACATTTTGGTTAAGCCGATTCCGTAAATGTTACTTCTATGATATTATATATTTCTTTTGAAAACTAAATATGTCTTGATTTTTTAAAAACATGACCTTTAAGAAATTAATTTTTGATTGCCGATAATTTAATGATCAAAATATTTTTATATTTTTTAGCAATTTAAAATGTGCTTCTACTTTACCGTTTTTTTTTCTTCCTAATTTTTCTATTATGGAAAAAAAAACTATACTTTTAATTTACCATATTTAAGTTTTGATTCTTGTGAGTTATGATTACAATGCTTAGTTACTTTTAATCATTTTTACTCTCATATTTTTAAGCATATACTCCCCAGTCCAGTGAAAGATTCTTATATGCTTATTTTATTTAGAAAGTAAACTTTTACCTCGTAAAATTAGTGGTGCTAAGAAAATAAGTATAGTAAACTACTTTATTTAATAAAATACTGTCTTATCAATATTTTTGTACTTAAGTTATTTACATCTTATCATAATCTGAACAATAAAGGAAGTTCGTTGTAATTATAAACCAGGGGGGGTACACTAGGGAAAATCGGGTCCCCTTCCCGAAATTCGGACTGAGCTAACCAAAACCAGTTAAAACCCTCTTTTAAGGCTCGAATTCCGAAAAACTTTTCTGGGGGGGCAGACCCGGGCAGACCCCCTTTTGTTTTCGAACTCTATTGTTCACAATTTTTTTATATTAAGTTCATAAAGATGTGAATATTGCCTAAAAATGTATTAAAAGGTAACATAAGCCTATTAAAAATGTATTCGAGGGGTTCAGGCGAAATATAGGGTGCTCTCTTGTAGTATAAAAATCTAACTTTTTCTGCCTGATAATGACTTATCTTAGTGGAAATTTGGGCCTCTTCCAGAATAATATTTCTATGTTACACACCACTGTTAAAATACTACCCTCTACTGTATGTATCAACATTACATTGGGGAAACCCCGGGTCAACGTATTTTTCACCGAATGCAATGCATTTTTAATACTCACTTGTCGAAATCGTACTATGTAATTAAGAAGTTTTTGATTGTACCTTATAAAACATCTCAAATGATGATGTATTTCGTTATTACGACCACTCAGATATATACCGACCACTTTGATTGCCTATATAATTACAGAAATTACTTTTTATCTCTGAGGAATATCTTAGTTACCATTTCTGTGTTGGTGTATCTGAAATAATTTGTTTACTATCTGGAAAGGACACGCCTAGACGATGCATCTATAAGATCATATTTATGTATTTTCTAGAAAATTCGGAGTATATTTTTTTTGTTTTGTTAATATCAAAGCGAAAATAATTTCATGATAAAAATACCACTATTTAAAAGGAATGGCGTATGTTTGAAAAAAACCAGAACGATTAATTCTTTAAAATTTCCATTAAAAATTTGGTTTACATATTGTAATTTAATTTTGCAATACTTTACGTGGTAAAAGGATATATCAATAGTGTAATATATTTGTGATGGTTTACTTCCTCAATTTGACTTATTCTGGTGTTTTACTGGTCTAAAATATTATGCATTAGACTTTTGTATTGAGACAAACTTTTTTATGGTAGCGAATATTAATCAAGTATTAATAAAAATAATTATTAAAGATAATTTTAAAAAGACCCCATTTCATCTGTTAAAATGCAGGATACTCTAATACTTGTATGTGTATAAAATCTAACTTACAGATAATCTAAAGATTCAGCGCCCTTTCAAGTGTATTTTACTTTAAATTTAGACTAGGTAATTTATGATCAAATTATCGTATAGAGTGTTTTCAAGCTGACGTCACAACCGGTTATTTTCTTTTAACTGTGTACCTTCTGTAGGGCTTTTAACTGTTGCTAAGGCTGTTGTTTATCCCTTGCCAATGCGATTTTTTGAAATGGGATCACGTGATTGCAAATGCTCCAATAGAAGAATTCCACGGCTAGTCATTTTCTGTAACTGTTAACCTCTGTAGGGCAAAAAACTGTAACATTTCTGTTGCTAAGGTCTTTGCTAGGTCCGAGTCATGTGGTTGAAAACGCTCTATATAACAATGAATAAACCAATCAACAAAGCAATTATAAATAACCCAGTTTTATTTCACGACGAAACAAAAAAAAAAAAATTGGCACCAGAGAATAAACAAAAAACATCGAATGAGCCTTCCAAAAAACAAAAAATAATCATCCATTACTGGTGATACCCGTAAAAATAAGGGAGAGCAGCTTGGTTGAGGAGACCTTGTTGATGATGAGCATAAAACGGGGCGGCATAAGTAACACCAGGGGCAGAAGCCATGACATAACACGGAAGGAAGCGGTGGCAGCCGGGAGCATAACTGACCACAGGGGCGGCGACCACTGCCTTGTTGATCAGGGTGTTTGCAGGGTCTTTTGGCTCGACTCCGGGCTCGTTGGTCTTGATGTCGGTGTGAAAACCGGTGGCATCGGCGACGTAGTTGACGATTCTGACGCGACCGTCGGCGTCGCGCAGGCCGTAGGAGCCGACTTTGTTGCCGAAGGCGTCGCCGGCCTCTTTGCGGAAGGTGCCGCCGGAGCTGTGGCCTTCGTCGTAGCCGAAGTTGTAGTTGCCGATGGACTGAAATGAAGAGAGAATTTTGTTAAATTAGTATTGAGTTTATCTGTGTTATGATTCAAGCCGAATAATACTTATAGTCGACAAATCTGTTTATAAGGAGAAAAATTATTCATCTCTTAACTTTTTATGGGATGTTTGTAAAAACAGAGCGTTTGAATTTACATCGTACGACTCATGTAAACTGATTTTAAGATATATTACCATTTGACTTGTGTTTAAAATGTTAAGTTTCTATTAATTTCATAGAAACCACGAAAGTTTCGGACATTTTTCAATTCGGTGGAAGTTTACATCATTTTAACAGTCATGAATAAAAAACAGAGTGTTGGGAAAAGTCCTAGAACCCAACCAGATGTTTAAAAAAACCCACCCTTTTCTTCATCATAAAAGTATGTGATCTTAACCGTTCCTTAAATAATGCTATTTTAAATTACCAATTAAACCCAAACTCTTCTGAACTAACTAGTTTGAACCCATAAAATATTCTTCAATAATTTCTTGTTGTTTAAAATTAACAAAGAAGTAATAAATAGGATGATAAATAGGATAGCTATGAAATTAAACTGTTCATGAATATTTTTATATTTGTGATTCGTAAGTAAAAGTTACTTCTTAAGAGTTACTAAAAAGCGTGCTTACATCTTGGGCATTGTACTGAGTACTTCCTCCAGTACTCAGAAGAGCTGGCACAATGGCAGCGGCCTGACAGGCGGCAAAGAGAGCGAATAGAATGAAAACCTGAAAACAAGAAACGTTTATAATATTTTTTAAGTATCATTTCAAAACTTTTGATTACAATATACTGTCAGTATAAAGTGTTTTCAAGTGACGTCACGACCATCTATTTTCTTCTAACTGTTAACCTTTTGTAGGGCTTTTAACTGTTGCTAAGGCGGTTGCTAGGTAACGAGGTTTTTAGGTATGGGGTCATGTGATTGCAAATGCTCCAATAGAAGAATTCCACTGCCAGTCATTTTCTGTAACTGTCAACCATCTGTAGGGCAAAAAAACTGTAACCTTCTGTTGCTAAGGCCGTTGTTAGGTCCGAGTCATTTGATTGAAAATGCTCTTTATACTGTCTGCGTCTATCACAAGATGAGCTCTGGGCTAGTTGCCTGATGGTTGTGGTGGTCGCTATAGAAACAATACTAAACGAATGGATGTAAGAAATGTAAACAAGAGCTCATCTTGTGATAGACAGACTGTACCTGACTCTGAAGCGGTTTTTAACTGTACTTTCAACTGTACAAAGCTACAAGTTGTAGAAAATTTATGCAGGTACGTCCAGAATCATTTTTATAAATAAAGCGATAGAATTAGAATCTTTCCTAATAATTTACATTAACTATCTTAAACAAGTAAAATAATTTGAATGAAGAAATTGTGACGGAGTAGAGGCTACAAGCACTGTGTCCAATGATCCATATCTACATGTCAGTTATTGTCTATCTGTCAGTCAGTTGATACCTATCAGTAAAAGTATCCAAGTAAAAGATTTTTTTTCCTTACTTTTATAAATTATCGCCAAATTCCATGCAATAGATACTACATCGTGGTTCGAGGTTTAGCAAAAGTTAAGTCAAGAAAGTTTTGTAAAAAAGTATTCATTTTTACTTTATATCATGTAGCTTAAAGGAAAAGTGAGGACCAAGAATAAGATGAAAGTTTATACTACCTTCGAATGCGTTAAAAAGTTATCCGAAACATAACAAGTCGTATGGGGGAGAAATGATCCCACATACACTTACCTTCATGGTTATGTGTTCTTGTGCTGTTCTCAATAGAGATACTGATAAATTCAATCGGAGCCAGCGCGTTTTTATACACATCTCCAAATTCTTATCCCGGTCAGCATTCTCGTAAATAAATAAAAAAAAATATTAAAAAAACCTCCACACCCTAAGAATCATATCGATGATAAAAAAGCTTTAATCCGAAAAAAATAGGGCGGAGTACCCTCTTCGTTTTGTAATTACTCAACCTTCAAGATTCCCCTCTCTTCTTACGAAATTTTCGATTCGAAGCTACATTGTTTCGTTACGGACGTTTGTTATTATTTGGACGTTTTCGGCGCAAGGACGTTAGTTTTTATGGAGGCATCAGGGGTGGGATGGTGAGCTCAGGAATGTTCTGATGGGGGTATTATTTGTTGTGGTGTTTATCTGCCGAATTTTTGGGATCTGAGGGTGATGGGCATTACCATTTAATTGGAGGGAGTTGGGTTAAGTTGAGTTGTTTACCGACGGAACTGTAATTATGAACTATCAATAAAGGGTATGATGTGTTTGGGTGGGATTGGAGGTATTTTTCCCAGACAATTTTGGTGTCATAGGAGGTCATTGCTTTGTAAATCACTTCAGTTATTTGGGTGAATGTGACTTTTACTTTGAATTAAGGTTTATTTAAAAGGGTGAGAAGCGTAGAATCACAAATAACGATGTGTAATAAGATTACTAAACGATGTGGATAACATTGTTAATGCTGAAAATTTAGTGTCACAAACTTCTGGAGTTTGATATACGTACTATGATTTTATTATTGTCACTAAACTACCCTTGGCAGCTAAGGGAAAGTAAAATTTTTATGTTGTACGCATATTGGCAATCCCTTCTTACCTCGCGTGTACAGAAGTTCCTGCAGTATTTCTTGCATCCTTTGGTTTTAACCCATTTATTTCAAACTTTAATTGAATGAAACTTTCGTATAAAATTTATGGGTAGAAATCAAAGTTTTCTTTTGATTCTACTTATAAAACTATGATTAATAGGGAATTATAAAGGTTGGAAAGACTCCAAGGTTAAATTTTGACTTGAAAATATTTCAAATGCTTTATTTTTCTCATTAGAAAACTATTTAATTCTTATTACATTAGTATATTTTTGTAGGTGAGAACGTCCTACACATTTATCAGATATAAAATATTCATTTAAAAACTAATATAAAACTTGCATAATAACTTTTCTCGTAAAAAATTTTAATTTTTTTTTAATCAAAATATGGCTCTTTGAGTAAATACTGATACACCAAACCTATGAAAAAGATTTTAAAATCAGGACCGGAATTCGAAACACTGCATTCCATTTAAGTTATTACTTTTTTGTTGGTTCTATAAACTCCTACCTGGAGTTTAAATATTTATACTGCCAAAATCAATGCACACACTGTACTGTTTAGAGGCCATTCATTAATTACGTAAGGGTCCCGAGGGGGAGGAGGGTTGGAAAAATCTGTACATACCCTTACTTGTTGGGTGTGGGGGGTAAAACCCATTCTTACGAAGATTTTCCAAGTTAATGTAAACAAATTCCAATTTTTCTAATCAAATTACTATTGAATAACCCCAGAGAAACTTAAAAATGCTGACGATCTTGGTATATTATCGAAGCTTAAATTTAAAAAAAAAATGAAGGTATATCAGATGTATCTTCTTTATTGGAGTAGCATTAAGTTACGATAAAAAATAAAACTGTTTAATCCATCTTCCAGTTGTCAATAGTCAAAAAACGAAATGGAATCTTACGTAAGAATAGAGGGGGAGGGGTTTGAAAAATCTTACCTACCCTTACAAGGGGGTAGGGGGGTCAAAAATTGCCAAAATCATCCTTACGTAATTAATGCATGGCCCCTTAACATCCACCATATAAGGATTGAGAAGCGGAATATATTTTAAACACCCTGGACATCTTTAAGAGATGCAATGGCAGAACAATATAGGAGATAAATTTAAATGTTTTAAACTTATATAAAGTTCGCTATGATGAGCAAGACCTACAGAACAACAAAAGCCATAATTTATTCCGTTTATTTATGACGCAACAAAGCACAAGCAAGACTTTCTATAATACACAACACAAAACGCCATTACAAAATTAAGGAGAAAACAAACGAAAATAAACACCCGTCATTTATTAACTCAACAATCAAAAGATGAACCCTGAAATCTTTATTCCATAACACATCCGATTGTCTTACTCATCCTTGATGAAAAACGTTTTTTAACCCTTTGAATCCTAATCCGGCCGAAGTTAGCATTGAATCCTATTGATAACTCGGGGCGGCTAAGACTGAAGAGGTTAAAAAACCTCAACAACAGATCTTTCATGAAGCCATAGAGATTACGGACTCTGAAAAACAGATGGTTGGTGATTTTTTTTCGACCTTACGTCCTACCACCACGGTCATTCTCCCGCCCATTTACTTTCACCGTGGTGGGTAATGGATGAGGTCCGCGGCCCACCCTGGACAACGACTTGTATGGGGATGGCCGTCGCCCTTCTTTTAATTGAGAGAGGAGGGCACCGGCTATATAAATACGAGGGATGGGGTTGTCTTCGCGTCATCTTTCCCGATTTGACAGTGTCGAGAGAGTGAGTCAATATGGGGCCCGTCGTTCAGGTAAGTTCCACAATCAGAAGTTTTTATGCTTAAATTAATGTGATTGTCTTTTCAAAGCTTTTTTTGAAAGAATTGAAGTTTTAATAAACAAAATTTTAAAGCTTTACTTGAGGATTTAGCAAAATTTAGGTTTGGGTGAAATGATTTTGCTATTTATTTTCAATCATATGTATAAAACTTTTCATACGAATCAAGTTTACTTCTTTACAAATTTCAAAATGAAAGTATAAATAACAACATGGATATAGTAAAGTTTAGTGTTGAAAGAATTGAAATTTTAACAAGAAAGTTAAGCTTTATAAGATGATTTAGCAAAATTTAGGTTATAATTAAATGATTTTGCAATTCATATAAGCTATAAAACTTTTTTAATGTAATCATTTTTTTTATTTGACTATTTTAAATTGAATAAATCAAAACTGCTCTTTTATAGTTCTAAGCAAATAAAGAACAGATATATACAGTATACACTCTTTATTTTGAACTTTGATATCTTAAAAAGTTTTATATCTCGAAAAAATAATTTCCCTCTTGAAATGAAGTACTTCTCTCTTTTTAATTGCTGTCTCGAACACTCGTTACCTCGAATTTTAAGTTTAAGTTTATTATGTTTATTTATTTTGTAAGTTAAGTTTTTTTTTTAAGTTTATTAAATGTTTTTAAATTTCAAGGGTCTCATATTTTGATTGTATGGTTGGTATAAAATATTAATTTTGTTCTAGTTTTGAACCACCAGTCCATTGGATTTCTAAGATACTTATATCAGTAATTTTTATTTACAGTTTCTGTTCCTATCGCTGTCGGTGGCACTATCGTATGCTACTCCTGCACATAACTATCCTTTTTACCTGAGCACCGGCAACAGCCAGCAATACAGATCTCAAGACGTAAGTATTCTTTTTCTATATGATTAAAGTAATCTTTCTATTAGAGTTTCAATTTTGTACTTTAATGTTATACACATTTCCATTTTACTATTTATTGGACACCCCAGAATTTACATTTATCGTATACTATTTGTGATAATGATTCAAGTCCTTTTTATCCGTGAGCATATAGAAAAGTTCACGGTAATGAAAAAAGGAAGAATGTTATACAATTCCTTAGGTTTTCCAAATTAAAGAAAACTTCAAAACAAATTAATTAAGAACAGTAAAATACAGAATCCATTTTTCTATATCCTTCATTGGCTAAGAAATCATTAAGGTTAATATGAAAATTAATATAAGAATAAAATAGTAAAATTGTCTATGGAATGATGGTGAACTTTTTTTTAAAATTTATTACATAAAATTAAATAAGTTATTATTTTTAACTTATTGTTTAAAATTAGATTACAATTTTTGTAATTATAATTAAAATATGCCTACCAACCATCTCTCTCTACATCTGAATTGTTTCAAATTTTATCAAGAAGGAATGATGTTTAACGACTCAAGGAAAGAATCAAAATTTTATACCACAAGGTTTTACTCGTATTTTAGAGTACTTGGTTTACATAATAAGTAATTTATTTATAATTTAAGTTACCTAACTTTTTATTAATTACATTTATTTAGCATAAATATTCTTACTACAGTCCAATTATGAGCTCTAACTAATATGATGCATTTTATTATATTATTTAATTTTCTAATATTGTATAAGATGATCTTAAATAAAAAGTGTGATAAAATTATGTCGCTTAACAAGTTTCAGAAACCATATTTTAAATTAGTGTTAGATTTTATAATATTACATTAAGCAAGATAAAAGAAACGATATCAATACTATATGGATTTGTATGTTTGATTAGAATAGCCCATGTATGAAAAGTGTATATTTTATTACACTAAATAATAGCTGTTGAATAATAATTGAATAATTAGTGGACGAAAATAGCTTGACAATATTTAAGGGGCATATAACGAAATTTAACCAATATAAATATTTTCCATTGGCTTCTAAAATTAAATTTTTGGGAAATATTATTTGAAAATATTACGGGGGCTTGAATCTTATGAAATATTATTTGCAAATATTATACTTTGGGCCCCCTCCATTTGCTTTCCATCATGCGTCCAAGAGAAAAAGACAGTCCCCACTATGTGTATCTACAAATTAAAAAGATGATAAAATTGAGGTGTTTGCTGCAACATTGAGTTAACTCCACTAGAATGAATATTTGTAAAGTAGATACTTTTTTAAATCTTGCACTTCATTTTGCAGTAAAAAATGGACACCATAGTCACCAACCCAGTTGCCCTAAAATAGCACTAACTTGGCGACTAACGCTTGTTGCCATCAAGATGGTGTCTTTTGATGCGGATTCTGATTTTGAGGTTAACTCCTTGTTGCAGCAAACACCTCAATTCTAAATCATAGAGTCTAAAAATTAAAACATATTTGTTAAGCATAGAGTCGGAATTTTTATTCATTGTATCAATACGTATAGATAACTCTTAACTAATTTTCACTCATTTCAGTCGACGGGCAACTACGAGTTCGGCTACGACGAAGGCCACAGCTCCGGCGGCACCTTCCGCAAAGAATCGAGCGACGCCTTCGGCAACAAGTACGGCTCGTACGGCCTGCGCGACGCCGACGGGCGCTACCGAGTGGTCAACTACGTGGCCGATGAGAACGGCTTCCGAGCCAGCATCCAGACCAACGAACCGGGCGTTGCCCCTGACGACCCCGCCTCCACCACCATCAACAAGGTCCTGGTTCCGGTCGTCAAGCAACCGGTCACCGTATTCACCAAGACAGCACCGGGCGTCAAGCAAGTATTCACCAAGACCGTACCACCACCACCTGTCGTCAAGCAAGAGCCGGTGTCCGTGTTCACTCCGGTCGTCGAGCAAGAACCCGTGTTCCCACCGGTCGTCAAGCAGGAACCGGTCTCCGTGTTCACTCCGGTCGTCAAGCAGGAACCCGTGTCCGTGTTCACCAAGACCGTTCCGGTCGTCAAGCAAGAACAGATCGCCGTATTCACCAAGGGCAAGTCTGTGCCAGCTCCAGTAACCAAGGGATCTGCTGCTGGTTTCCCCACTGCCACCAACTCCCTATTCTATGCTCCTACTCTCCACCACTCTGGATCTCCTGATTACCCACTGCTGTACCAGGCTCCTTATCAGGCTCCTTACCAAGTTCCCTATCAGGCGCGTTACGGGTACGGTTACAAGGGTACCCCGTTCGCTGGGTACAGCACCTACAAAGGTACCCCCTTTGCTGGTAGGTATCCTTATTACGTCTATCCGTGATGATGATTATGTTGTTTGTGTTGGATTATTTTGATTGATTTTTCTCTTGGCTCGTTCTGTGTTTTCGTGTTTATTTATTTGTCTGATGTTCAGGAATATTGGGATTGAATTCTCTGCCAAATTTTGATTATAAGTGTAGTAAGTGGTGGTGTAAAATTGAATGAATAAAAACGTTTTTGCATACTTGGTATACTTAGTTGTGAATGCATTTTTGTGTTCTGTTGTTTAAGGTGTTAATAATTTTTTTCAGAATTTTAATAATTTTCTCCAGAGTTCTAATGATTTTTTCCAGAGTTCCTCGTTGGTTAAATTGTCCCGAATAAGGAATAGAACTATAGACCAGAGATGTGTTGTTTTACTTGGTAAAAATTTGAATCTGGAAAAATGAATTTTATTTTACATTAATTTTATGTAAATAAAATAACGTAACAAATTTTAAAAATAAGTTACATATAAAGTAATAAAAGCATCTATAAATAATTTATGTATGTTAATTAATTATTAAATTATGTTTTTAAGGGGAGAGATAATGTCAATTTATGAAAAAACTAACTCTTTTCTCCAATGTCTAAATTAAAACCCGGTGAAAAAATATAAATGTATAATGATTCAATTCTACTTCTACGAATTTCATAAGAGAAGTGAATTACTTAAAATTGAAACATTTTTTGTTTATCATGCAACACCTTTCAAATCAAATCAGTCTTTTGTTTCATGCTTGAAATAGCTGCTACCAGTGTTATTCCTAGGATTTTTTTGGAGGAGTAAAAATACTCCTCGGCTTTTTTAGGAGGAGTGAAATTGAAATATGAGGAGTGAAATACGGAAATAACATGAACTACATGTACAGAGACACGAAAACCGCAATCAAACTCCCTAAGCATCAGAACAATAAATGAAAAAAAATACTATTGCTGTTTAAAAACACAATTAAAAAGTATGATAATTAGGGAGCCGTGGCTTTTGGTAATTGGCTTTTTCAGATGTCGGGCGAAAATGTCTCCGCTCAGACCAATTTGTGTTTTGAGTAGAAAAATATTATTTGTCGATTTCGTTGGGGCACGCGGTGTATTTTTTAAACTAAACCTTTGTGAAAAATTCAAAGAGTGAAAATACTCCTGGCCAGTTTCTTAAAGAGTATTTCCGATTTTCAAGGAGTGAAATACTCTCTCAGAGGAGTTAAAAATATCTCTGGCTGCTACTTTAAAACTTTTAAAACCAAAGTTTCCTTACTATCTCTAACCTAAAACACCTAAAAAAATTCTACAAAAACTGCAAAGGGATTCCACAGCCACCTCATGACAATTTCACATATCCATTCCCTTCAAAACCACGAAAAAATCCAAATCTGCATATTTAAATCCAATAAAAAAAATATTCCAAAATTACATTCCTCACACACAAAAAAACAAAAAACAATCCACCAAACCCCATTCACCGTCCGACGATGGATGAAATATGCACATTCTTCTTCCAAACCTTGACTCAGATGCATCGAAACCGACCGCAAATGTGGAGAATAACTTTAAAAAAACAGTCCCATCTGTCTGGGCAGCCTTTGATGCCGTGACCACTTTCCTGTGGAGAAAGCGACCTTTTCGAATCACGTTCTAGACAAATTGCTCCTTTCACTGTATGCTAATATAATTCGTTGACCACCCCGCGCGAGCACTTTCTTCTCGAAGAAGAAAGGGAATCGGTGGCAGGTCAAGTGGAAGAGTGAAAGTCGTCTGAATTTTTTCCAGAACATGTAAATGTCTTCGGCTAGATGAATATGTTATATTTTAATAAATTTAGTTTCATTTTTAAAAATTGTAATACAATAGTTTATTTAGGAGCACCTGAGCCTTATGGGCCCTCCACCCCCAGTATAAGCCAAAAATATTTGCTTTCTTTTTGTACTACATACCTATACTAGACTGCAACTTAAGTTGACCCCACGACGTAACTAATTCAGGTAGTTCCCATAGAGATGTCTGAATTTTGAGTGAAATAAAGAACGTCAATTTTAAAATATGATTAATTTATTAAACTCATGTATAAATAGTGCTTTTCAATCACGATTTGCGTACCGAAACTCCTCCTATCAACACAACAGGCTTCGTGTTTACCGATTTCTCTTTCCGCATTTGTGTCGTACTGGGTTCAAGAAACGTTGCTAATAGGAACTAAATAAAATATATCCTTAAAAAATATTTAAAAATTTACACGATAAAGCAATTTTTCACTATTTACATAATATTATAAGATATATAAAATACCAATAAAATATTAATTTTTTTAGTATTAGTAAAAACCACTGAAATAATACTAAAAAAATTAATATAAAATTGATATTGACCTTTTTTGAGTAATAAAAGGATCATACTGAGGAAGTTCAACCATTGATGAAGTTTCCATGAGTTCAATGGCCCTGAAAAATTTTAATGCAAGTCTCTGAAAAATGTTCAGTTCCTTGTCTATTATGGTTGTTTCTATAGAACTATGGGCTTTTGGTTATTTTCCTGAGAATAGAGTTTTGTAGATAGTAGTAATTACAAATCGGGAAAGAGTGTTGATGGAAGATTGTATAAAGTTTTAATGCGCCACCTAAAAAAAGGTGTAGAGAAGAACTGAGGATGGTGTTAGAACAGTGGTTCCCTACCGGGTGGTCCGCGGACCATAGGTGGTCCATGAGAGCACGGACGTAGCTGTAGCTTTTATAAGGGGGGTGTTCAAGGAACTCTTTCTTTAAAGTTTAGCTAAAACAGGGTTTTCCAACTAGTGGGCCGCATGCGGCCCGCCGGGTCATTTTGTGTGGCCCGCGAAGCTCCATGAAAACCCCCTAAAAAGTAGCTTTCGAAGACTTTTTAGCATACTAAAATTGAAACATTTTTGGGGGAGGATCCCCGAACCCCCCTATTTACCCCTATTACATTACGGAGTAGTTTTGCTTCGGTCGTTTTCTATGTAGAAAAATTAAAAGTTTGAGGTTTCGAAATTAAGGTTGTATACCTTAAATTTTTTCTCAGGTTAACCTCTGCCCCCTCAAATGTTTCTAATAGTTTTCCCTTTTCGAGTAAAATGTAGGGTAAATGTGAATTTTTGTGAACTTAATCATAAAGTTTTGTGGTTAATACATGCCATCAAGCAAAAAAGGGGGGGTCTGGGGGTCCTCCTCCAGAAAATGTTGTGAAATTTGACCCGAAAAAGTTGTATTTTCACTCATTTTTTGGATATTTTGGGACAGGAACCTATCTGTTTGGCTGACAGGTTTAGGCTAAGGGGGGTGTCTGTGGACGCCCTAAACCCCCCCCTTATATACGTCCATGCATGAGAGTCTTTAAAGTGGTCCGTGTACGGCCTGGTATCACATAAAAAGTTTCCAATAAATAAAAATTTGAGCTCATCGAGCGAGAAAGGATTTGAACGACGACTTTCGGCTGCTTAACTAGTGGAGATATAAGTCACCACTAAATTTGTTTACAATACTTTCTTAAATATTTATAGCAAAATCAAGTTCTTTAGGGGGATACCAGCGATATTTTTGTGGGTTCCGAAGGATTTAATTATGATAATCTAACCAAAATTACTATCTCTCGCGCGATTACATCAAGTATTTCTTTTTCGTGCTCAATTACGGAAAACGAACTTTTTATCTTGCAATTTTACGATTGTGAAAGACTTTTAAAATATAGTAAATGGGTGGTCCTTGAAGGTTTATATTTTTTAGGTTTATTGGTCCGCGAACGAGTTGGGAAACCACTGTGTTAGAGAGAGAAAGTAAACTCAAAGGAGAGAAAGTAATACAAAAAGAAGGTAGAAAAAGGCATCTTTGTTTTTACCCTTTCAAATCCAGGCCGTCTTAAATCTTTAAAAAATTGGGGTTGTCAGGACGGTTTTAATTGAAGTAGAAAAAGTTTATGTATAGTCTTAGTTGAGTCGTTTCTGATCTCTACCGTGATTGGTAAGTATTATCACTCTAGTTTACAAATAGTGAGAGCTAAAATATATTACTGAAAAGAAATTACGAATATGGTATCTATAGCTTTGAGAAATAAAAAGAAAATATTTTCCTAATTCAGTTTTTCACTGATTGTAGATATTGCAAGTTTCGCACACAAAAGGCCAAAACAAATACTACTCTCATTAAGTATTGTCCATCCACTGAAACTTGTTTTAAAATACTAGAGTTAAGATTTTCTTTTACTGCATTTCTTTAATTTCTTAATCCTACTTTCTTATCCATTCACTTCTACAAAGCGTATCAATCAAATCCAAAACATCCGTTCTGGGTTCCTCTCTATACGGTCTACGATACGAATCTATACATGCAACTAAGATAGACGTCAAAACACATCATTATTATTTAACAAACCATTAAAACCAGAAGGCCGCAGCATATATGCGTAACAATCCACACACAATCTAATTGATAATTCCCTATTATTCAGAGACTCCATCCACTTGACCTAGACACTTGATCAAATTACCTCATACTCTTCCATCCCTCCAAACCATGCTCCAAACCACCGTTAGATGCAACGATTCACGTGCCTTCCACACACCCCGTCCTCGCCTGCTGTAATCGCCATCTCAACCTCGCCTCGAGACAATTAAAATATCGTCTGGTGCCCCCCTATAGACGTCCTTGTGGTAATTAAGTTCGAAAGCATCACCGGCTCGTTCTGGAAGCGTAGGCCATCCCTTTGCCTATTTATATGACCTTGTTTGGACTGGCTGACCACTTTCCAATGGGGCAACGCCCATCATCCGAAATGTTCTTCGCCGATGGAGTAGGCCGGAGATGTCACCAGATGAGATAGCGATTGTCTTCTCCTCTTTTGACCACCTTCCCACATTCGCACATCAATATGAGCTGGTTAGAATCAAAGTGGTGTAGTAGATGCGGTTTTGATAACACTAAATTTTCACAGATTTGAAATTGCGGAGAAAACTTACTAAAAAGTTAATCATTGTTTTCTATTCATCACTGTTACCTGCGCTGATTAGAATGAAAGAGGTGTAAGTCCACTGAACGTTAGTTTTGAGTAATCGAGTGTTTTCTGTAACGGCGCCTGTGTTGTTCCTACAGAGACGGCACTTTTTAGGCAGCTCTTACGAGCCAATCATTGAGATTTTGACTTGGGTGATTTCCACACTAGGTAAAGGAACATAGAAGAAATCCAAATCCATGCTTTTCTCAAAGGCACTGACTATTTGCCCGGCAGATATACTCTCTAACTCTAGTCCTGTTTACCCGGCACCTGCCCGATAACGGTTCTGATTGGAGCGCCGGGACAACGAGACCTACGGCGGATGCGCCAACTACCGGTTTTACCGTCCAAATAGACACTTCGTTTCTCAAATTTTGTATTTTTGAACTTACACCACTTTCACCCTGAGCAGCTCAATTGTGGGGGGGTTCCGATGCGATTGGGGATATTAGGGTTTTATTAGATTCTTCTTGAAGTTTTTTTAAAAGGCTGGTTGTGTGTTTCTTTGTTTATTGTTGGGGTGGATTTTTGAGTGGTGATAAATGGTGATACCTGGGAAAAACGTCCTCTGGAAATATTAATGGGTTATTTATTTATTAATTTCTTTCCAAGCAATTTGTAATTGTATACTGTTGTGTTTAGAAGCTTCGGATTTTTAAAAATAGCCAACCGAATCCGTAATTCTCAAAAAATTTTCATAAATCCTGGAAATTTAATTATAGTCATACCGCCTGGAGAAAACTTTGAAAAAAAAAAACTCTTAAAAGATGTACAAAGCCAAATGATAGCCACGCAGATTTTGAACAAAATGTTTTTTTCATCATTTATGAACTAGCGTCTCCACTGAAATTGAGTGCAAAAAAAGCCGTTAAAAAGTTTCTCTCCTGGCGGTATGACTATTGTTTTTAATGTACTGAGAAGATTATTAATACGGAGTTTTCACTCACCACTTTTAAAATAATTTACGAGTATTTATATAAATATTTATATATGGATAAAATTAGTTTGTTTCTTCACCCCATTGACCCATTGTTAAAGCAGTGACACAAAAGTTGTGTCGTTGCGTGCTATTGGTAAAAACATAAGTTCCCTTCTATCATTGATAATAAATAATCCGGTATACGATAATACTTAACAACAAATAGTATACAAATCATCCCTCGTTCACTGTGAAATACTTATTTTCAATAAGCAGAAACAAATATTACATGAATTTAGTAGTAATAAGTAATTGTAAAATGTTGTTCATAATTTTGAATCCAACTATCAACATAACATTTTAATCATCTAGTAAGATACTTTCTATTTCTATCTCATAGGGGTTTTTCATCATCTTAAATTTTTCATTTCGTCTCTAGGAGAGCTGTAAACCATCACAATAATAGATTCAACATAGTCATTTTAGTATGAATACGCCTCACTGCCTTGACCCTAAATATGAGATTTTCCGACATTGAAGTTGGACAAAATTAAAAGCTTGATATTACCATCTTTGCTTATTATGAAAGAACTCTAAAACAAGAAAATAAAATTTATGAATATCTAATGGTTTTTTTAATAAGCTCTAGGAGGCTCCTGCTCGCTTTTGCTTATAGTAAGCTCTAGAGGGTATTTCAGCTATAATTTTTTTTTAATGTACTGAAAATATTATTAATAAGGAGTTTTCACTCACCACTTTTAAAATAATTTACGAATATTTATATAAATATTTTACATAGAATACATGCTTTACATGCTTCTCTAAATTAGCTTATTTTTAAAGCATTAACACAAAAGTTGCGTTGTTGCGTGCTATTGTAAAAAACATAAGTTACCCTCTCTCATTGATTAAAAAAAAACCGGTATACGATATCCTTAAAAGCAAATAGTACACAAACTATCCCTCATTCACTGTGAAATACTTATTTTCAATAAGCAGATACAACATAAATTTAGTCGTACTTCTAACTAAGTAGAAATTGTAAAATATTGTTCATAAGTTTGATTCGAACTATACATTAAAACCATACATTTTCTGTTAAGTTAAATAGGAATGACTGGGACCGGTCCCAGATAAAGATAGATATACAAGGAAGAAGATAGGCAAAGAGAAAAATGTTACGATGAGTAAAAAATTATGAAAGAATTAAAAACGGATTCGATTGATTGAGAAAGGTAAAAAAATCCTGACGAAATCCTAGTTGTTGTTTTTCGAAAACAATAGAGATATGAATTGAATATAGAGAGGCAATTCCTATATGTTTAATTAAAGGGTTTAGAGGACACCTTTGGTTCAGGTTTCGCTTGTCGAGGAACACTTGATAAGCTCCGCCCACTGTTCGGTCTGTTAATATTTGTCTGTGATACATCAGCTATAGTCATACCGCCAAGAGAAAAAGTTTGACAAAAAAAAAACTATGAAAAGAAGTACAAAGCAAAATCTTAGCCATACAGATTTTGCATAAAACGCAGATTTTGCATAATTTCTCCTCTCTCATTGATTGACGCGCGTGGGGTCTGCCGTTTTCAAGTATGTAATTTTTAATCAAAGTTGCAATCAATATATTATTTTTTTTGTCGTGTCTATGATGAAATACAAATACAAATTCTGAGACAAAATTATCAAATGTGTCCATGGGCATTGATGACGTCCCTGGCGATCTCAGTATAGTATTATTAATGAAAATATTTTATTTACATCAATATTATTTCAAAAATAGCGGAGCAAAAGCAATTATAAAACAAAAAAAAAACAATCTAACAACCCTAAAGGAATATGAAGTAACGTGAAAGATGTGAAATCATCAGTTACTGGTATTTTATTTATTTATTTATTTATTTATTTACATATGGTCCTACAGATATAAAGTATCCATTTACATGGCAAGATAAAAACACCAAAAGGCAAAGAAAAATACAAATACACACACGAAACAGATAATAAAAAGCAAGTGATTATAGCACTTTCTGAATTTGTTTAAAAGAGTCAAAAAAATATTTTGGTTGAACTATTACTGAAGCTACATATTTATTTACATGTTGTCATATAGGTAAAAATATCCATTTACAAGACAAGAAACACTTAAAAAACACCAAAAGGTAAAGAGAATACAAAAATACACACACAAAGTAAAAAAAAATACCGATCATAAAGTATCAAAGCACTTTCTTAATTTTTTTAAGAGAGTCAAAAAAAATCATAATTATTAGGAAGATTATTGACTACTATTTTGATGAATTGTAGTACAAACGTTTGGTTCTGTAGGTATTGATTGGATTAAGTGGGTTCATGTAGTACTGTTTTATTCCGAATGATATGATTATAGGGACATGGAGTTTAAATTCTTGTAAGATAGAGGGACAATTAAATTTTTTATTTAAAATTGTTGTAAAAAACTTGAAAACAGAAATTCTTCTTCGGAATTGAAGGGTGAGATTATTTGCGAAAAGCATGTAAGAGGGATCCTTAGATTTAAAATGAATGCTACGAAAAAATATGTTTCGGATTTTTTCTGTAGTTATGATGAGGGAAATAGGGTACATATGAAAATAAATAAAACACAGAAGTAAAAATACTTTGTTACATTGTTTAGGACCACAGTACAAAAGCAAAATATTATAATTACTAAAAAAAAAACGAAAATAACAAAAACTTTCTTGAACAGTCGCTCGTATCTCTCTAAAATACGATCAGTAAATTTGCAGAGACCTATTAACTGTTAGAACTTTCAACGAAGACGGGAAGTAGCTGAAATGAAGTGGTTAGAATATAGCTAAGGACAGGAGTTCGTAGCACCTTCTAAAAGAAATTTATGACACGACCAAAAATAACAAAAACTATGAAAAGAAGGGCTTTCTCCTGGCCGTATATGACTATTGTTTTCAATGTACTGAAAATGTTATTAATAAGGAATTTTTGCTCACCACTTTTAAAATAATTTACGAATATTTATATATTTGTAAATTCGTTATCTGTAGTATTTATTAATTATTAATGTTAAGTAAAGCATTGACACAACAGTTGTGTTGTTGCGTGCTATTGATAAAAACGTAATTTCCTCTCTCATTGATTAACCCGCGAGGACGCGCGTGGGGCTGACACACCCCAGCGCTCAAATAAACTTTCGCAGCTGAATCCCCGTGTAGCTGTCTCTAAAATATTTCCACTATTAACCACCTGAAATTTAAATGAAGTAGCTGCATTATTCGTTTTAGGACGTCCTTTTTTACCGAAGCGTTTCTGAAATGGAGGGTATAGCCGCTAGTTATGACCAAAAAGATGACCTATCTATCTTATTCATACCAAAATGAAATTGTAGGTACACTGATACACATGCACAACCTAGTTTACTTTTTATCCACTTTTTTTTTAGATAAATTTTTTTTCGCGATGAAAGTTATCAAAAAATGTGGTAGAAAAATTTTACAGTGTGAAATTGTCCAATATTATATTTTTACAAAATCTCTCAGCTTAAAAATAAGTTTTTATTCACTTTTAATGATAACATAATGCATTTAAACTTTCCCTGGAAAAGGTTCTGTATATAATGAACGTTTAAAACGGATAAAATCAGCCCTCCTTCACTGTAAAATACTTATTTTCATTAAGTAGATACACTTATTATATTTATTTAGTCGTACTTCTAAGTAATTGTAAAATATGGTTCATAATTTTGAATCCAACTATCTACATAGTATTAGCTAAGTTTTTAATCACCTAGTAAGATACTTTCTATTTGTAATAGAAATATTTAGATCACGTTTGAAAATAAAGTTATCTTTCTTACATAAGATTTAATGTGATGTAATATTGTAATAATGATGATGTAATATTGTAATATTGTGATGTAATATGTAATATTGAATGTGACAGATAGGGCCTATATATTTATTATTTAAATATCCCACTTAATTTTCTTTAGAGAAAGAAGAATCAAAATTCTCAACTAAGAACAAAATTAAAAATTCAAATAACTTTGAGAATAAAGTTATTTGAATATTAAAGTTTTGAAAAGAATGATTTATTTTGATGAGAAACTCTTCTAAATTACACAAGGTGGTTCAAAACTAAAAGAAAAATGCTAAGAGGGGTAGGAAACACCTAGACGACTTGGAATCACATAGAAATGAAGAGTCGGGTATGCAATGTACTTGAAACGATGATTTTTTTTAAAGGATTGGTGAGAGGGCTAAATAAGTCTGATAGGGAATTGGCACTTAACCTTTAATATAGGATCTAAAACCAACACAAAATTGTTAGATTCCTGCATTTATTAGATAAAACTAATATAAGAAATGTAACGTCAGTTACTTTCTTGCCCACTCAAACTAACTGTAAGCTGTAAGTTAAACTGTAAGTAAGTTAAACTGTTGAGTGTAAATTTACACTTCCGTACTATTATTCACTATTCAGCCTCATATGCCCCCTTAAAAACACCCATGTAGTTAAGAGAGCATTTTCCAAGCAGCCCAAACGTTCTAGACTCCTCCAAATTTTGTCATGCATGACCAAATTTCGTTTACTCCTAATTGCATTTACGTAAACTTGATATATTTGGTATGTGCTGTGCTATTAGGGTTTAGGAATGCACCTTGCATTCCTGTAAGATTCATAACCGTCTACTAGTTGTACTCTACCTCTCCTAGCATGTTTTCCCTAAGCCTTTGAATCCATCTGTATGCTTATTTATTTTTAATCTGAAATGAAGAGATCACTTAATCAAAAAGAAATGAGAAGTAAGTAAAAGATACGTGTTTCTTTTAAATAAAAAAAAACGTTTATTGAACATGAAGATGTTACAACAATCACAAGTGGAAACTGACAAGAGGAACAAAGTCACCAGGACTCAAAAAAGGGTCAGGTCTACTCAACAAACAACAACTTTTGGCACACGGGGTAAGAGTTCTTGCTTCTACTTCTTGAGGACGGGGTAGCCGTGGTATTCGATGTTGCTGAAGTAGGGGACGGGACCGGCGAAAGAAGCCACAACAGGGGAGTAGATCGACCTGTAGAAGGGACCTCCGTACTGGAGACCGTTCAGGTAGGAGTTGAGGGCGTATCTGGGGGCGTAGGTGAAGGCGGAGGAAGGAGCGTAGCCGGTCTTGGCGACGTATCCGGATGAGGCTGGGAAGGCGTAGTTAACTGGGGCGGTCTCGGCGACGGCGATGCTCTTGGCGACTGGGACAGCAGCAGGGGCTGGGAAGGCATAGGCGGCTGGGCCTGACTGAGTGATGGTGGTGGTGGATGACTTAGCAACTGGGACTGCGGCTGGGGCAGGGAAGGCATAGGCGGCTGGGCCTGACTGGGTGATGGTGGTGGTGGATGACTTGGCGACTGGGACTGCGGCTGGGGCTGGGAAAGCGTAGGCGGCTGGGCCTGACTGGGTGATGGTGGTGGTGGATGACTTGGCGACTGGGACTGCGGCTGGGGCGGGGAAGGCGTAGGAGATGGGAGCTGACTCGGCGATGGCGACTGCTGGGCCAGACTGGGTGATGGTGGTGGTGTGGGACTTGGCGACTGGGACTGCGGCTGGGGCAGGGAAGGCGTAGGTGATGGGGGCCGGCTCGGCGACTGCTACCTTGGTGGTGGCGATGGTCTTGGCAGCGATGGGGGCGGCGTAGGCGATTGGCTGGGCGCCGAGCAGTGTGGACGACTTGGCGACTGGGACTGCAGCTGGGGCGGGGAAAGCGTAGCTGACTGGGTGGGTCTGGGTGAGAGTGGTGGTGGTGGCCTGGGCAACTGGGCCGGCAGAGTAGGCGATCGCAGCTGGAGCAGCAGCGTAGGCAATTGGAGCAGCGATGCTCTTGGCAACTGGGACTGCAGCGGGAGCGGGGAAGGCATAGGGAATGGGCTTGGTCTCGGTGATGGTGGTCTGGTGGGTCTTGGCAACTGGGACTGCAGCCGGTTCAGGGAAGGTGTACACGGTGGTCTCGGAGCTCTTTACAGGGGCGACGTAAGGAGCCGGAGGGAAGACTGGGGAGGCAACGGCCACCTGCTCGGTCTTCAGAAGTACGGGCTGGGGGGCGGCGACTACTGGAGCGGGGGCAGCGGCCTGAACAACCACTGTCTCGGCAGCGGTGTTGAAAGTGGCGTCGGCGGTGTCCTTGGGCTCGACTCCCGGTTCGTTGGTCTTGATGTCGGCGTGGAATCCGTCGTCGTTGGCGACGTAGTTGACGATTCGGATGCGGCCGTCGGCGTCGCGGAGGCCGTAAGACCCGGCCACGTTGCCGTGGGCGTCTCCGGCCTCCCTGCGGAAGGTGCCTCCGGAGGTGTGGTCCTCGTTGTAGCCGAAGTTGTAGTTGCCCAAGTTCTGAAAATGTATCACGTAGCATTAGAACACGTAGATGCCTTTAAGTATTGAGTTGACATCCTTATATCATTAAGTTGCGTACTTAATTTAAAATGCTTAATCCATTAAGTAAAAAGATATGCATATTTAGTTACATAGTATGTGCATATGATATAATAATATTGAAATTCAAAACCCATGTAATAAGTTATTGTAATTATTTACTAGGAAAAAAAAATATTGGTATTTTTGAATCGCTGGCGCAAGCGTTGAGTGTTCTGTTAAAAATGAAAAAAAAAAAAAAAAACCAGGTATCAAAATCAAAAACAATACCTGGAATAATACTTTCACTTTCTATTGTTTTTAGATTGATGTGTGTAATTTGTAAAGCATGTTCAATATTGATTGATTTGAGATATTTGCGCCCGGATAATCGATAAGTTATCTAAATCCGACTGAACACATGATATGATAATACTTAAATTTGAGCACTATAACAAGTCATTTACAATTATTAGTTATAAATATATAATTAGATAAATGATTATTTAAATACATGTAAGAAAGATACCAAAATAACTATAAACTTTTTCGATATGAAGTTTTAAATTATTGTATAATTATTACCATGATATATTTTAAGCTTGATATTAAAGTATACGAGTATCAACATCCAAACTATAATAATAAAGTGTTTAATGTACTTACATCTTCACTTCTGTATTGAGCACTGTCTCCTTCTTCAACACCTACAGGAGCGATGGGCACCACTGTGGCTCTAGCTACCACAACAACGGCAAGAAAAATGAAGGCCTGTAAAAAGTAAAATTCATAAGTATCGGGCATTACCCTATGCTAATAAGTACTACTGTTCAGTTACCTTCTCCAGTTCAGTTATTCAGTATGTTCAGTTAAATTTGGCGGGACCGACAAAATGTTTTGGAATATTTGAATACTAGGCGTTAAAAATATTTAGGAAATTTTTTTAACGGGATGGATATAGAGAAGTAAGTGCCATAAGTGCATACACAACTAAATTAGGATAAATAATTTCGATTAAAAATACATTATATCCTCGTTATCTCGAATGTATCGAACTCTATATCTCGAAAATATACCCCCCTTGAAATAAATTATTAATTAATTTTATATTTGGAGTAACTTTGTTATCTCGCATTTATTTTCGGGTTTCTTCGCTTCCTACATATCGAGGTATTACGAATCTCAAAGGTCATGAAGAACCCTACTAATTTCTAAATTCTAGAAATTCAAAATAATTCCGTAGAATTCCCGTAGTAATTTACTAAATGAGACCATTCAATAATCTGAAAACCTTTCCAGACCAGAAAACCATGAGACCATTCCATAATCTGAATGACCTTTTTAATTTAATAAATTTTTCAAGTAGTAAGTAGGTAATTATTTTGTATTTTTCAATAATACCATTGAAAACAAGGTGTACAAATGTCTTCCTCGGGCATTCAAAGTGCCCTTTTATAAGGTATAAAAAGACAATTACATACATTAAGAGATAATTATCTCTAAGATATTAAGAACCTATTATTAAACGAACAGCTACAATTTATAAAATAAAATATCACCATCTTTAACATCAAAAGAAAAACAACCGTTTATCCCATTGAAATACACAGCTAAACCTGTTTAATCCTAAGCCTCCCTATATTACCATTGGATCCTATGGGAAAACTTGGGAAAGCCAGGACTGAAAGGTTTAAGAATAAACTTGATAGAGAAAAGAAAAGGGATTATCAGAGAGAGAACACATACCTTCATTCTGGTAGTAGGTAATGTTAGCTCAGCAAGGAACTGATGAAATTAACAGAACTATCCTCTCAATTTATACTAAACAGTCGCAACCACTATAACACATCACTAGGCTATTGGTCAAGAGCGAATCACGTGCACTGAACTCTCTTCTGCCAATAATAAACGCCTCCTCCCCCCCTCCCTTGCATTGAGATAACATTGGGTTTTTCTTTGCCGTCCCCCCCAACCACCTGAGAGTCCGTCGTTCCCTCTTCGGACCTTGATCTAAATTTTTAGCGTATAATGAGCGATCGGCCTTGATAGGCAGATGGGAAAGGCCACTGTGAAAGGTGTGGACGAAGGAGAAGAATTGATTCCCTAAAAAAGAACCTGATGGAACTTTCCCCTGCCTGGGGAAAGTGTCATTGTTACTTGGGGAAGGTCTGATGATGCAGTTATTATTAAAAGCAGGGAGGAGGAGGAATTTCAATGATGGTCATTCGATGATCCCCTTATTAATCCTTTTACTTCTAAGGCGCCCGAGATTTACGTTGGATTCTATGGAAACTTTGGGGTGGATAGGACTGAAAGGGTTAAATGATCTTTGAATAGTTTCAGTTGTTGTGATGGAGTGGTTGCTCCCACTATTAAAGCTGTCATCGTGTTAGGCGTTGTAATTAATACTTTATCTTCTTGGAGCTTAGTATATTCAGAGTTGTTATCCTAATATTTTTTTTTGTTATTGCAAACTGTAATTTAAAAATTATATGCTGGACATCTTTTGGAAGATCTTAGAATGAATTTTCGTTGAAAAATTGTCGTATCCTCTATTGATTCACATCTTATGGTGTGCTTGTATTATTTTTGCTATTTCTGTTGAGTCAGTAGAATATATATAAATCCTTCTCTGTAGGATAGTTAAAATGGCGAAGGCCTGCAGCGACTGCAGAGAAGTTGAAAACATGATGTGATGTGAGTTCTTCGTCAGGGCAGTTGCCACAGTTTTGATATCTCTTGGTCCCATCAGCTAAACTATTAAATTAACAAATAAACATAGAACTGCACTTATCTAACCTACTGTAAGGGACCGCTAGTAGGTCCTCAAACAAAGGTGCTTCATGAAATTTCATATTTAACGTGGATTTTCACTTTATACGTTTTGCTAATATTGTAAGGAGACGTCCATAAATTACGTGAGGTGTTTTTTTTCCAAATTTTGGACCCCTCCCTCCCCCTTGGTGAGATTTTGCTGGACCCCCTCTCCCCCCCAAGTGAGATTATCTCAACCACAAGTTTTGTTTTATCGGCATAAAAATTACCATCCAGATTGCAAAATTTTGATACAAGAACACGTTGAAATCAAAAACATGATTCTAACTTGTAATTATCACGACTGACTGGCTAATGATTTGCTGTTTTGACTAATCTGAGCATTTTTTCTAAACTTGTGCTAAAAAATATTAAAGAAAAAACGTATATTTTCTAAACTAAAAGTTGACGTGAGATTTTAATTGACTCCCCCCTCCCCCCTGGTGAGATTTGGTAAGATTTTCCTAGACCCCCCCCTCCCCCCTTTTGACCTCACGTAATTTATGGATGTCCCCTAAGGTAACATGGAATTTTTATGAATTTGGGGGGGGATATATCCCCAAATCACCCCTCTAGCTACATCCCTGAGACCAAGGAATTTGATACTGCAAATAAATTCCCTCCCTATAACCCCCCATTAATCCCTAGAACACCTGAAAAGGCGTGGTTAGAAGAAATCAAACGAACGGTTTGTTTTTCTTCCCATTCAACTCCGAATACAAGGATCTTCCTCCGTGTTTGCGATCCTTTTGTGTAAACGGTTTGTTTCGTTCTTTTTTTCACAATCGAACTCCCTGATGGGCAGAGAAAGAAATCATTCTGTGGGGGAACCGGTGAGAGGTTTCAAGGCGCTCTTGCGACACCCGGTTGTTCTTTCGAGTGTTTTGGGGGGATCGGGGTAAACAGAGAGAAAAATCGGTCATTCGCTTTATAAGGCGTTGATGTTCTGTATGGGTGGAGCGAAAAACAATGGCTCTCACAAACTGAAAGCGCCTTTATGATGATGGATTTTATAGCTAGTACAATTTAAAGATACTACATGCGTTTTTCTCATTCCATTGCCATTTTCATTAATTTTATCATTCGCTTACCTCAAGAATGATAGAGTGTTTGACTTCAGCTTATAAAATCAATAATAAATTGATTATGAATTTAGAACTTTAATTTTCTTTAACATAAATTAAACATATTGCTCGTTTTCTAAAAGTCATTCATTGTCCCCAAAATTTATTTTATCCATCATATTATATCTGATGCCAAAACCATAAAATAAGTTAAAACAAATATTCTTTCTAACTGACAGTAATTATGAGGAAATTTTCAAAAATTACTTTGATTTTTTCTATCATTTTTTTTATCAAATAACTGATGATTTTTTAAGTCTTAAGACTTAAAAAATCATCATAGTGCATAGTAAATCATAGTGCGTCAGACACAATTGTGTCTGACGCACTATTTCCTATGGGCCTTGCGTTTTACTTTTCCTCTTTAGTGATTTTTTTTTCATTTCATAACGTTAATACAAAGTGATGGATACTTTTTTGTACATTTTAACAATTTTTTTAAAAATTTGTGATAAATCAAGTTTATTTAGTAAATTACAATTTCTAGTTTTATTTTGAAAACATCCTTTTTTTCTCGTTAAATTATGTCGTTTTATTTTACTTCTTTTAAAAAGCATATCAGAGGGATTAAAATTTTCAGTTTCTTAGTAAAAAAGTCGCTTTTTTTTTGTTAAATTACATGGAATGTTCAGGGACTTGCCAAAATTTCGAAAATTTTTATTTTTTTCTAATACATGATCAAATTTTATTTTCAACTTGAAATTTGGCCGAAATGTTTATTTTGGGGGTTGAAAAACTTGAAATTTACTTAATGAAAAATTTTTTCAGAAATTTTTTTTTATTTAATTTTTTCCCCATTTTTTTAATTTTGAATTTTTTTTTAAGAAAGGCAGTTATGTTGCACATCAAATCAAAGATAATAAAATTACAAACAAAATGGCACTAATTTCAGGTTTTTAAGTTGAGTAGTTCTAGAGTTATTAGCTGTTTTAAGATGCAGGAAAACCAACTTTACAAGAGTTATTTTTACTTTAAAAAATTTTTACTACTGAAAGAGGAGTGATAGAAGAATGGAATCGGAAACATTATAACAAAAACTGTATTAGATTCTCATAAAAAATTCCAGCTCTATAGTGTTATAATATATACAATTATATAAATACGTATTAAAGTTAATCTCTTTTGCTCTTTGCTACCCCATAATTATAAACTGATGATTCCAAATACAAAAAACTAAACTACTGCAAATAAAGAAACGTAACTGGTTGAGATTTGAATTGACTGGGTTTCTACAACTAAAATTCTTTATTTCGTATAAAACTGCTTTATTTCGACAAATCCTTGGAGATAATGATAACTTGGAGCAAACCTAATTGCTGTGTCCAACAATTTATATCAATTCGGATGTCACCACACATTTTTTTATAATTCACCAAGCCTTTTTTGATTCACATCACAACCTTGATACGATTCCCATCCTTCGCTTTTTTGACACGATGTTGCAAGAAGAGGAGACGCACAACAAGAAATACGATCGGACCAACCATCATCAAAGTTATCTATATACTTTTCTAACAAACAAAGAAAAAATCTGAAAAAGAAGTTCACAGGAGGTGGAAAGAGAAATTGGGGTGAAGCATGCTTTGAAAGCGAATTCGACTTAAAAAGGGTCTTCATATAATTGCCGATGGAAAAACGTTGAAAAATCGGTTTGGGGATGGATCCAAGGACGGATACACTTTGATAAAATGCCAGGTGTCACGCTATATCGTTTTGGCAGAACAACAACCTGTGGGAATTTAAGAGGTACTCAAGGAGTGTAGAAGGGAGGCTCTGTTATTATCTGATGGGGTTAATCCTTTTTCTTTGTGAAGGATTTTGCAGGTTTGGATGCTCGTTGGAGTTGTGTTGGTCAGATAACGATTTGACAGGCTCTTAGGTCGGGATGATTTTTTTTTAAAGTTTTAGTTTATGTGTTTTCGGTGAAAGCGAAAAGTTTGTAGTTTTTTTGTGAAAGGGTTTTTTCCTGTTGTGTTTCTTCTAATGGGGGAAAGTCTTTGTTCCAATTGAATCGTAGTATAACTTAAGTTATATAAACTTAATTGGTATCGATTTGTTTTTTTAGCTCATCTTTGTTCTTCAGCTCTCAAGCCTCTTTTTCTCTGGTTTTCATACTTTGCTCTTGAGCCTCTTTTTGTCATATTCTACTCTTTATCTCTTTTTATATTCTACTCCTTTTTCCCAGTGAACATCCCCTTGCTCCTGAGCATCTTTTTGCTTATTAGCATTAATTTGCTCTTCAGCAGCTTATTATCATTATTTGCTCTGAAGTTTCTCCAAGCTCCTCAGTATCCCTTTATCTTCAGCATTTTTGGTCTTCGTGACTTTTGTTTAAACTTTATTTATACTTTAGCATTATGGTCTCGGACAATCTCATTTTCTTTATGTAACTCCTAAATTCTTCAGAAGTGTTCAAGAACATGACCTCTTCCGTGATCTCACGGGCCACTTACAATTCGCTGACCACAGATTGAAAACTACTCTTTTAACGCTTGAATTTAAGATTTTATACTTCTATTGATAATATGAAAGATCTTAACATCATTTCAAGATTTTTTTTTTTATTTATTCTTAGCTTTAAAACATTGATATCTAAAGGTAAGCAAAATAAACTAAATTAACTAATTTTCTATTTTTCCATTTCTTTTATAATTTTCTTCCTTGTGTATTATTAAATGTTTAGAAAGCACTTGCAATCCCATAGGTGTATAGTATGTATATTGTTGTTCTAGAATATCGATGTAAAAATTTATTAATATAAATACTAATTGTAGATAGATTTAGGAGTGGCTTTATATTTTCATAAAATTATACTGTTACAAAATATTTATCCAATCGTATAACATAAATGTTTACAAACATGGATATTTCTTTTAAAACTGATGGGCTTAGGTAAAATAATTTCTGGCAATTGAAATAAGTTACAATGATATTGTAAAGTGTAAATCTATCGTTACCATCACGCCTAAAACGCCAATCTACATTTTTTGGTGCGTTTTTGCATTTTTGGACTGACTGAGTATTGCTGCATTCTATACCATGCCAATAATAGAAACTCTAATAAATTTGTCGAAAACTTACTGTACAATCAATTTCAAATAACTGAATAATCTCTTATTCTCAAGAACTACGGAAAATGCAGATTGACTGCTGTGGCATCGCGGTGCGAACGATATAAAAGAATGCATCGAAATATAAAAGTTACCTTCAATTATGTAAAAAAAATATCCCTGATAACCCAAAATAACTGTGCATAGACAGATCCAATTAACTGTTAAATCACTTTCTACTCTGGAGCCTCCGAAAACCGCTCCTAACCGGTCTTGCCGGCAAGTAGTATCTCAACAGAAACCTGCTTCGAAAGCGTAACAGAGTTAAAAAGATGGCTTTTATAGAAATAAAGGTCAAGCAGCCGTCCATTTCCTTTGTTCCTCTTCGAACGTCTTGTTTTCGAGCGCGTTCTCACTTTCTCTTTCCCGCCCTACCTTCTGGCAAGGTTGGTCGCTCGCTCGCGCTCCGCCATCTTTTTTGTATGAAACAACCGCCATTTTTTTTTCTTTCAAAAGAGAACATTTTAATGGACTTTTTAACGCCTTAGATCTTGATGATGGAAGGCTGTTAAAAGCGAATGCATTTCGAGCAGAAGCGTCGGTTCTGAAGCCTTCGTAAACACAATGCTTCATTATATATTTATAAATAATATGAAGGCGTTCTGGGCAAAGCTTCCGTAATTTGCATATGAGAAAAATGCGAGTGAGATCGCAATAATGGAAATTCCGTGCACGTGAGGTTTAAATTTATAGCTTTTAAAAAAAAAATAAGATCAATGGTGTGTGAAATATAAATTTGTCATTTTTTTTGTTTGGGGGGTTTTCCTCTGTGGGTTTTGAAAATTCCTAACATACTCAACCAGCTTAAGCCTCTAAAATTTTTTAAAACAAAAAAAATCAAAGGGATTTTTGAAAATAGGTTGATTTTAGATTGATGGTGTGAAAATGACAAAAAATAACATGTGAACATAATTAGTGGAAAAGTTATATTAAAAGATAAATTATATTAAAGGATAAGTTATTCCGGATAAGTTATTATTAAAGCTATATTAGAAAAAAAATATTACGTTAAATTTTGGAATTTCTATAGTTCTTTACATTTTTATATTATAACCTAAGAAATTGCCACTTGTAAGTTGTGTACGATTTTTGTGGTTATTCTTCCATAATAAGGAGTGACATACCTTGATTTACGTATGAAGGTAAGTCTCTTGGAGAAAAATGGTCCATAATAGTTTCCGATAAAACTTAAAATATTTAAATTTGGCGTTTGAAGTATCTTTCTTACCTCACTCTAATGTCTTCTCTAATCTCTAACGTGTTACTGTTTTAGGATGAGTGTCTGGGCTGTACCTGCTATCTATATTTTATTTCTAAAGACATTTGAAAATAATTAAATACAGTCGACTCCGCTTAATGTGATCACATTTGTCCAAGATCAGAATGATAACAATATACGGTTGGTAATAATAAGCGATTTGGTACTAGAAAGTTTCAAACCGCGTAACTCAGGTGTATGCTTTGAAATTACTACTATGTAAAGTCCTAATTAAAGTATTTAAAACGATATTCTATGCGATACGTATTTTGCAACTTAAACATTCTTAAAGAAAAATATAAGAGAGGATCATATAACACTACTACATTAAAATCTCATTTTGTACACTTATGCATTAAAAGTTGGGATTCCAACAGGAAGAAGGAGGTTTTTTTTAAAGGGAATTTTGATAACATTAAGCGATATACTGATCACATAAAACGTTAAATTTTGGGGTAACTTAAATTGGAGGGATCGGGACCAGTAAAGTTTGATAATATTATTACAATGATATCATTATCCGTGATCACATTAAGCGAAATATGCAAGTTTCTCCGAGTTCGCAATAATTATGTGTACGCTTACGTCAAACGCGATATGCAGATATCAGTCTATTTCGGTCCATTAAAATAACACGTGTCCATCATCAATGTCAATAAGCAGTAAGACAGGTAACGAAGAACACCGAGCGGAGGACACAAAATGAAAGAACTAAATTAACAATCGAAAATAAAAAAAAGAGCAATATAGCTATTTGTCTCGAGACTCGAAGTCGCTCGATCTGTCATGAATAGCCTCATTAACACTTTAAATCCTAAGCCGCCCAAAATTACTATTGAATCCTATTGAAAATGCAGGGCGGTTAGGATTAAAAGGGGTTAAAAAGCTCTCGTTTTCCTCTTCCTCGTAATGAGCGTATAACGGGATGCCTTGGCTTTGAGCGACTGTAGTTTTCAATGGGAAATAAGACGTCTAAATGTTGTCAAACAACTGTTGTAGTTGTGTTGTTTCGATTCCGTTATTGATGCATATCAGTTACTGTTGTAATTGAGCGATTCAATTTCTTGAACTGACGCAATGTTTGATTCCTTTGTTAGCTTTAGGGTATTTACTAATGTTCTTAAGGAAATGATATTGTAATTATTTTTGTTTAGTTTTCTAAGCAAAATGAAATTTAAATGTCGAATAAATAATGATATTAAATAAAATCATCTATAGCCCATCTTGTTGAAAATGAGTTAGTTTATAGCACAAGCAATAAGAAAAGAAAGACAAATTAGCTTAAATTTCAAAATTAAATAAAAAAAAATACAATGATTGGACATCGATTTCGGCATATTTGAAGGGCTATATCATCTGCCAATAAGAGGTACCTCTTCCCACTCATGTGTAGAGGGAAGCTTGGTGATTTTCTTAGCACAACTAGTCAATTTGCCATTTTTTGGACAAATTACCTTATTAAAGCCCACTCATTTAGTCACTCATAAAGTCACTTCATTTATAAGGGACCTTAGTGCAAAAAAAAATCAATTTATGTATGTAGACGAGTATAAAAATGATTTCAAAACATAAAAAAGTACCTCCACATTTGAAATTGTTCACTATTGAAATATTTGATTCTCTAAAAGTCTAAAACAAGAGTGAAGAGAATTCCAAGGTGCTATTTTCAAGACAGAATGAGACTGAAAATTGAAGGCCCGTAGGTAATTCTTTACACCTTAGAGAAAAGAACAATTGTTTTTTTTTTCAAGAAATGCTTTCTTTCCACATTCCGGATAAGTAGGTCAGAGTGTTTTTGAAAAAGAATTGTGTGAAAAGAAGAAGGTATTTTTTTATTTAAAGGACAAAGGTCATCTTTAATTTTTGAGTATTACAAATTGATGAAAAAAGTACTGATCCTTAACAATTATAGATGTTTAATAAACATTTTAACCATTCAATGTAAAAGCCCGTCAGTAAAATCTGGTCAGTAAAATAATTATTACATGAGTAAAAAAAGAAGAAAAAAAAATTGAGCGGTTTTCAGAGAAAAACTTTTTAATTTGTGATTAAAAAGGTTTTCTCTGGAAGTCGTTCACAAAAAACTTTTTTTAGAATATAGATATATGTACTCAATTGTGTAACAATAGTTTTTCTATAACATTGTTAATTTTACACAAAATGTAATTAATTTAAATTTACAATTTGCCCTTCAAATTAATATTTAAACTATATCATATTTTATTGTTTTCATTAGTATTGATACACATATAAACGAGTTCAACCGTAAGAACCACAAGACACTTTGACAGAGATTAACTAATTAAATTAAAATTATTAATTAAACGGTATTAACGGAAAGGGTTTGGGGCTTTATATATGTTTATAACTTTTACTTATTTTTCAAAAGTTTTAATGATAATTAGCTTGTATTATTCCATAGAGCATTTTCAATCACATGACTTTACCTAACAACGGCCTTAGCAACGTTGTTTTTATCCTCCAGTGATGTCATGTGCGAATGCTTCTATTGGATGCTTCTATTTCCCGCCCCTAACAACAGCCTTAGCAACGTTGTTTTTATCCTCCAAGTGACGTCATGTGCGCATGCTCTATAGGATTTAATTAAAACCTTTCTTTTAAAAAAGTAGGTTCATTTCCAACCTATTTACAACAACCACTAGAGAGATGGTTCATTTTTCCAAAAGGTTAGTGACTACAAAACAAACGGTTATTTAACTCTCACTTTCTCCTTTCCCACCATTATCTCTCCCACCAAGCATGAAATCACCCACTTTCCACCAAAGCTCTTTTAAGCATGTCAAGGGTTTGGAAATCAGTCGACTTTCTTTCAGAGTAGTAGCACATCCAGAAAACGACAAGATCGTCAAAAACACGTGTAAGGGAACCGTGTAAATTATTCTTACACATTTCAGATGACGAAACACCAACCTGTCGGGTATTTCTGTCTCCTAGTATATTCAAATCACACTTTGGAGGTAAAGGGGTGTAAGTCCCGCTCAGGGCCGTTCCGGCCGGGCGTGCTGGCCGTGCCTGCACGGAGGCGCCGACCGATGAAGAGGCGCCTTAGAAAATTTTTTTGTCCCCTAACTTTAAGGGAAAAATATTCCGTTACGTCCTGACTCAAAAGAAACAAACCTAAGCAGTAAGCTAGATCTCCTTTCCTTTACAAAAAAAGCTTCAAAAGGCGCCTACAAACGAGTAAAGAGCGCCCTTACTGGGTGTTATACACACCCGTTCCCTTAAGAGAACTAATGTAGGCGCCTTTTAAGAAAAGTGCAGTTTAACTTTTTGTATGGGGCGCCCTCATCTAGTGAATCTATTAAAGGGTGCCAACTCTTAACAAAAATTTTAATATGCCCGACTTTGAAAGCTATAAGGAAGACTCCTTTTAGCTTTCAAATTGTATGGGGCGCCCCATCAAATAAATATATATTCAAAGCGCCCACCCTGAGAGAAAAATTGAATACACCGACTTTGAAATATGTAAGGCGTCTTACTTAGATAAACCAAATTGTATGAGTTGTCTTAATTAAATGGATTTATCAAAGACCGCCAGACCTGCGAGTGAAAATTTTAACATTCCCAACTTTAAAAGCTATACCATATTGTATGGGCGCCCCCATCAAATGAATCTATTCAGGGCGCCCAGTGCGCCCATTCTGAGTGCGTTAAAATTTAAACACTCCGGACTTGAAAGCTGTAAGGCGTCTTAGAAAAACCGAATTGTATGAATCTATTAATAGGCGCCCTCCTTGGATGAAGATTTGATTCACCAGTTATTAAATAGCTATCAAGCGTTTGCCTCAAATCATATTTTAATAGATGTCCCTTAAAAATTTCTATATAATAGGCCCTTGACTTGTGAAAAATGTTTTGAAGAAGACTATTGTAAAAAACCGAATGGATATCTCTTACGTAAATTTATTAGGTGCACCTGGTGCTGCTACCATGCCAACTTAAAAATATTTTAAAAATAGAAAATAATTACTTTTTCAAACAAATTGTTCTCTAGATAAATATTGAAACTTCATTTAATTTTTCAAAACAAAAAGTTTTTTCAGGATAGTTTTATTAAGTAGCAATAGCTAATTAATTTTTATATTGTTCTTAAAGTGCCAATTACTGGTAACCATCAGTTACTGGTTAGATAAATAGCCAAACCATACAGCCTCTATCGAGAACTAGGCGAAAATTGAGTAATCCTAAGTGAATATTTTTGAGTTTATGGCCCAGGGCCGTATCCAAGGGGGGTTCAAACCCCTCCCGAAATTTTGACATCAATTTTTATACTGTTTTTCATTGAAAATTCTGCAAATTTATAAGGAGCAATTATCTTCGGTTGTTAGCTAAAGGGTCTCAAAATGAGTTAAAACACTACTTTTAGGGGTCAAATTTCAGAAATTTTTCTTGGGGGAAAACCCCCAACCCCCCCCCCCACCACCACCAAAAAATGAGTTTATCATTATTCTTTAAACTGAAAACTGTAAAAATTCCCCACAATATATTGAAAAAAGCTTGATTTATTTTAACTGAAAACTAATTTTAATTAAATAAGTAATGCCAATATTATTTATTTATTAATAAGTAGAACCCTTTTACAACGACCCTCTGTTATAGCAACCCTTGCGTTTCAACAACCGGTAATAAAAGCACCTTTTTATTACAATATTGTTAATTTTATTCGTTAAAACGTCCGCATTTTGTTGGCACCATAAGGAGTCGCTTTATCAAAGTTCTACTGTATCATTAAGTTAAGTAATATCAAATTTGTTTAAAGTAATTATTAATTAGTTAAAATTAACAAATAATTTAAAATAAGTGATTAATTAATTAAAAATTAATTAAAAGTAAAAATTAATTAACTTAGAATTAATTATTAATGGGGGTGAGGTGTAAGGGGCGCCGTAATTTATTGGCACGGGGGCGCCTTCATACCCAGGAACGGGCCTGGTCCCGCTAATGGATGCTCAAAATGTGTGTGTATGTCGGATACGCCCCGACCTTCGTATTCGTGTGGATGGTTTTTTTTTTGCTGTGGATTAGATGTTGTTTCTGAGGTAGTTTCCGTGATCTTGAATAAGGAATTTACATCATCCTTCCGCGTCGTTGTGTCAGTTTGTCTCGCTTTGATTTTTGTTTCTGTTTTGTGGGGATGTCCAGAGGTTTCTCCCGTAGAGAGATTTGAATTATGTCCAACATTAGACCGAATTAGGAAGAACAGTCGACTCCGCTTATTGTGATCACGGTTAATGTTATTAATCAGATAATATTATCAAAATTGGCCGCTCCCGCTCACTCTTATTTAAATGTATCGTTTTATGTGATCGATATATCGCTTAATGTTATCAAAATCTGGTGAAATCCCCTAAAAATCTCCTTTTTTACCGTTTGAAGGCCAATTTTAATACATAATCATACAAAATTAATCATTAATGTATTAGAGTTATCCATAAATAAAAAGAATGGACAAAACGGTCAAATTGATCAATCAAGCGGTATTCCAAACGATATAGAAAGCAAAACGGAAATATTTTTGACCATACACGCAATTGCATGTTTTTATTGAATAAATAACCTACATTTTAAGCCCAAGTTTACTTAAATCGCTTGAATAGTGTTTGAAATATTCGACTTTAAAATTCCCGTTTTTTTCGGCTACAACAATGTTTTTTTGAGGAAATGCATTGTTGGGAATAGAGAAAAAGCAGAAAAATTCAAGAACTTTGAAGTTAGATATCTCAGAAAATAATTGAGCCACATGAACAAATTTGGGTTTAAAATGTAGATAATTTGTTCCGTAATAAAACACGTATATAAGTGTTTATCCGAAAATCAAACCGTTTGGTTGCTATTCCACAATTTATGAAAATAGGCAGAAAATTCGATTTTCAATTAGCTGCCATTCGATAGTGCAACCGCTTTGCACCGGCTGACCGACAGAATCCTACTTCCCTAGAAGGGGTACTTCAAAATATAAAATTTTCATGAATACGTTTTTCCGGTTAAATTCCAATGTAGGAATTCCACTCTTGGACTATTATCATTCTACTCTTGGACAAAAGTGATCACCATTAAGCGAAGTCAATTGTAACTGGGTAGTACATAATTCTAAGTTTTTAGCGGTGAAGTTTCCATGGAGTTTGGAAGCCATGAAAATTTTCAACTAAACTTATTTTTATTTTCTGAATATAAGGTCGTTATGTTCCATGAAATTAATTGTTTAACCTAGTATATCCAAATGTTTAAATTACAAATAAATGATTTAGTAAATCAAATGAGGGAATTGCATAAGTGAGGGATTTGCTTAATTTTACACTTTTTTGATACGTTATAGTTTAAAACTCTCAAATATCAGATTTTAAAGTTCAAAAATATGTTTTAAATAACTTAAAATTCGATTTTATTTTTGCCATAACACTAGTAAAGTCATGTGATCAAAAAACGGGATTTGACGTCACGGCGCCGTCGAAACTAGTGAATTGCTGAAATAAAAGAAATCAGACTTATCATAAAACCAAAACACGCACAAAACTCGTCTGTTTCTCTAGTGAACGGCCAGAAAAAGAAAAAATTAAAACTTTGAATCCTAATAATTCCAAAACCAATTAATATTTTTGGAAAAACAAAATGCCAATCTTTTTATAAAAAATATTTGTATGTGTCTTTAAAATATCATAGGTTTTTAGTTAAAACTTTGTGAAGAATAGCAGAATGAAGCAAGCTAAGCATACAATAACATAGCGGGTCCAAGTGGGTCCAAGCGCTGTGACGTCACACAGCAGCCATAACGAAATTACTGTTTTTCCCGTCAATACTGGAAACGACATTTTAAAAATTAATATCTTGGGGAATAGTTTTCCGATTTCAATAATTTTTACGTCATTTTTCATGGATTTTCATCCTCTATCATAATAAAATTTTAAAAAAATGTGCAAATCCCTCATTACCATTGCAAAATTCAACACAAAAATATGGCACATAGTTTTATACAAGTTTATGTTCACACTAATACATAATTTTTATTCTTAAGTTTTGATACTCTCTAGCTCTAGAGAGAGTTTTTCAACAACTAAGATACAATGAAACTGTTTAACTGTTAAATAGTACTTATCCATGAATATGAGAGTGAATATGATGATGAGAATATGTGTTATTTTATATTGAGATTGGGGTGGGGTGGGGAAAAAGATAGTGTTAAAAGGCATTCTTATAGTATACTTCGATCTAAATTTAAGAATACGTTCAGATTCTAAACATATTTTACAACACCATTTTTAGAACACATTTCTTACACTTTTCAAACAAATTCAGAACACTAAGAACACATATATAAACTATATAAAAACACAACTAGTTATTATTTTGAGGACCTATAAGTGTTCTTAAATGTATTTATAAATGTGTTTATTTTTATAAAGCGTTAACACAGTGTTGTTTTCCACAACTTAAGATATCTAGCTTAGCGCAGGATATGATCTTGATTGATTCTTGCGCAATAAAAACCCAAAACAAACCAATTAAAAACACTTTCAGTTAGAAGAAGAAAGATTAGGTATCTTTCACTGACACATTCGTCTACAAAAAGTACTTTGATGACATTTTTGCGTACAGAGAAACAATTTGCTACAGAATAGTTATCTGAGATTGCTGTAAATGTTTCCTTACGAAAAGAATAGCAATAGATATACTTAAAATATTTATTAATCTAATATTTTAACCATTTCATTCCTTGATGGCCCATATTTTCTGTATTTTTCTGGCCATATTTCAATGGTAACATCGGACGGCTTAGGATTGAAAAGGTTAAACTATTCCTAATTAGGTGTATGGGGGGGCAGTTCAAATACTACGTAAGAGCACCTAAGGGGGAGGGGGTTTGCTATTTGCTTTTTTTTCCTGACAAGGGGAAGTATGAGTGATGCTTACGTAAGATGTTATAAACACTGCATTTTCGAAAATATTATTTGTTTCTTTTGCATAAATAGTTCCAAAATTCAACCAAAAATAAATTTCACAAAAAAATTTTAAGCATTTTTCGATAAGGGGAGTTTAAACGATAGGTTAAAGTGTTCATGGAGAACAATAAATTTTAGAAATCTAAGGATTACTATAGATTTTGTACAAAAAATAAGAACAAAGGGGTGGGGTCAGGCAGTTTTCGTATGTAATTATGAGAGGGGGGGTTGCGGTTTGCTTATTTTTGCTGACCAGGGGGTTTAAAATGACCAAAAATTTGCTTATTTGAACATCCCCTTTCATAACAACTATTTTGTTGCTGAATAGCACTACTCTATATATCAGTGAATTTCTTTCACCAGGAAAAGTTTTTTAAATTTTCAATCAATCAATCAATTTATTAACACAAACAAAAACAAAAATTACAAAATTTAAAGCAGATTCACAAAAGTTTACACATAATTAAAAAAAAAGAACAAAAGACAATTGCAAATATATCCCAAAGGAGCCACAGCTCGTCCATGAGTTCATAGATTTCCGATTTTATTGAGTTGTTTAAAAAAAAAAGAAAAGAAAAGGGGGACTTGGCTGGCTAAGGAGTTTGTTTGGTAAGAGCTTTTATTCATTGAATAGAATTTTTGTAAATATTCGTTTATTTCTCATAACTCTTTTTCCATCCGAATAAAACTGTTCAGGAGCATTTCAAACTTATTATCCACGATCAGTTTTAAAATATCTCCATTTCCAAGCGTCTGAAACTCCACTTTTTTACCATCAGAGAAAATACCGGAAAACACACCTTTTAAAAATCATCACGAAATCATCTCCAAAGTCGTAAAGATCTTCTGACCTCCTTTACCTGCTTGTCACGTTCTGTCTTTGTGTCTGGAAGACTTCTTAACAGATACTTGTGAAACGTCCTATTCATTTTTTGTCCACTAGAACAATTATTTTTTTCTTAAACAATTTATGACCGCAGTCGAAGTAGAGGGTTGGGTTTCATCTATTGAATATATATTGATGTTTTTTCGGGCAGATAAAACTTAAAATTGACATTTTATGTTGGAACTCAAGGTTCTTGCGGCTACTGTGTTGTCGCCAAATACGTGATGGGATTTCTTGATTACTGTCTCCAAATCTCTAGCAAACATGTCTAGTCTCAATGGATTGCACTAGACGCCATTATTTCGTGCAAGAGACAGTTAAGAATTTCCGAAAATAATGTTTAATGTTTAATAATATAAATAATGTATTTAACCCACAAGTGAAATTAACACTTGTGGGTTAAGATTTAAGTTGATTCTTTGAATTTGAATATTCTATCCTTGAGAGAAACATTTGTCTAAAATGTATTTCCATTTTCCTTTAGTAATAGCACTTCTTAAAATTAACATTTTATAGTTTGATTAAAGTTATTTATAGTTTGATAATTCTCGAAGGTTTGGAGTTTAATGTTTACCGTTCCCTAGAGAAGCACTTCTCAATATTTTTCTCCAATCTTACTACTCTACAAACACTCTAACAAAATTGTATATTTTAATAGGCCAAGATAACTGTCTCATTACAAAACTCAAATTATTTTCTCCTTTTTAGAAATTATCATTAAAAATCTTGTAAAGAATAAAGTGATACAAGAAAATAACATTTTCCTATTTTTTTTAATTTCCAAAAATATTTCTAATAATTATAATACGCTAACAATAGTTCTGTCTGTAGTTTTTTAATATTTTCACAATTTGCCAGGACTATTAGGCTGAGCGCGCACGAGTGACTAAAGTCACGGCGACCAGGATTACTAGTATCAAAAATATCATTAGAAATTTTCAATCACATGACTTTACCTAACAACGGCCTTAGCAACGTTGTTTTTATCCTCCAGTGATGTCATGTGCGAATGCTGCTATTGGATACTTCTATGTCCCACCCCTAACAACAGCCTTAGCAACGTTGTTTTTGTCTTTGTCACCGTGACAAAAGTCGCCCGTGCGCACTCGCCCTTATTTATCTAACTCTTACAGCTTTACATTAAGTTAACTTGTTGTTGCCACAAGCATCTCAATTATAATAATATTTATTTTACTTACTCAATATATATCTTGGGATATTCTGTTATTTAGGTTGAATCATCAAAAATGCAAAATATCTTTCAAAACGTGGAATAATTCCTGTATTACATAATTATTTAAGAATAGGCACTAAAATCTTGCAATAGAAAAATTTAAATAATAATAAATTTTTAAATAGTAACAACTATTTTCAATTTACTTATTGTAGAATACTTGAAAAAGTACGTCCAACATAAAATTTTACTTATGGTTAAAGTTGTAGAAAACTCCTTAAAAATACCATTGGAAAAAAGTGTATGAACACACTACATAGTTCTTTTGAATTCTCTATGACCTTATATATTTTATTTTTATTTTTTTCATCGTAATAATTATTTGATTAAAGTTATATTAACACAATTGAATTCTTAAAAAAAAATAGGGAAATGGCATAATATTGTCGAAGAGTTACTTAGCTCATTTTACTTTATGTGAGTAATTTAACTTTTTTTTTAGAAAATGCGTCTTGTTGCACAAAACTTCTTAACATTTTTGTTTAATATCAAAACTTTTAGAAGCATTTAAATTAGGTACGTGTGAAGGTGGAAACGCATAACTTAAAGAAAACAGAAACTGCAAAACTTTTTTTACAGGAACACCGAACCGAAACCAAAAATAGAACGCCATCTTTCGGAGGATTGAGAAAAGAATACTGTTCATCGTAAATTAGTTTTGATACGCAATTTCCACACCCACTCTGGGAGAGATAGAAATAAAGATCACGTTTAATAACAAATTTTGAAAATTCTTTTATAAAAAATTCTTAAATAGAGAAATAGTTTGGTAGAATAAATTAGAACAAAATTAAGAAATGCACATAAATTACGAGGAACCTTTCAAAAACCATATTTTTTAATTTGATACTGATTGTGATTATCATTTTAAATCTCTATATAATTTTCTGGTTAAGTTATTTTCACCCTTGGGGAATGTTTAATTTTACAATGTATATTAGATTTAGAAAATCCTTTGCGTAAATAAATCAAACTGATACAGCTAGATGGCAGCACCAAATTTTATTTAATAAAAAAATCCTTGATAAAATTGATTTTTACGATAAGGAGCATAGCATAATTTTTATAAAATTAGGATTTCGTTGTCATGAAACTGATGAAACTGAACTGACATTAAATTTGATTAATTTGAAAGCTTTATGATTTAAAACGATCTTGGAATAATTTAGTAGTAAAAAAGAATATTATGTTTTAAATTAAATTATTTTTGCATCATTTTGGACTAAATTTAACTAATTTGTAAGTATTTCAAGTCTAAATCTTATGCAAATCGATTATTCACTTCTTTTTTAAACATTATGTTTATATTTACTACTTAAACTGATGGCAAGTCAATTTTATTCAAAATCGATAATATTCTTTGCTAATTTATTTTAGAAATATATACACTTTAGTAACATCAGTTATCTTTGTGTAGATCTTCTTTTGCAAATTTAGTAATGGTATTTCTTTTCCTGAGCTTCCGTTCATTTTGCTGTCAGGGGCGTCATTTCAGTTTTTGGTTGGGGGGGGCAAGGATTTTTTTAAGTGGCGCAGGGCTTTGCCGTAACCAGACTTGTTTTTTTGGGGTGGGGGTTGACTCAACGTCATGAGCTCTAAGTGAAAATGGGGGGTGTCTGGGGGTCAACCCCAGAAATTTTTTGAAATTTTGCCTCATTTTTACAACATTTAAGTTACATCCGAGGAGAACAGCCCCTTGTAAACCTATTAATTTTCTAAAGAAAAAAGTTACAAATTAACATCAAAGTTTCAAGGGGAGCCGGAGGTCCTCCCTCAGATTTTTTTTTAAATTTCCCTTTAAACTAGTGTTTTATCTCCTTTGCAACCTCATTGGGGAGCCCCCCGAGGGAACCACTTCTTGTAAGCGTCAGAATTTTCAAGGGAGATACAATACACTGTGTAACGAATTTATGTAAAACGTTTAAAGGGGGGTCTGGGGGTTCTCCCCCAGAAAATTTTTTGAAATTTATTTGCCTCTTAAAGTAGTGTTTCAGCCCATTTTGAGACCCTTTGGGGTTACATCCAAAAAGAACAGTTTCTTGTAAAGCATAGAATTTTCTAGGGGAAAAAAGTTATAAATAAACGTCAAATTTTCAAGGGGGGCGGAGATCCTCACCCAGTAAATATATTTGAAAATTCCCCCTTAAACCAGTGCTTTATCTCCTTTTCAAACTCTTGGTTCCCAAAGGGAACCGCTTCTTGTAAGCGGCAGAATTTTCAAGGGAGAAAGATTGTATAACACATCAAATGTCGGGAGGGGGGTTTGGGGGTTCTCCCCCAGAAAATTTTGAAATTTGACCCTCAAAAGTAGTGTTTTAACTCGTTTTGGGACTTTTTAGTTAAATCCGATGCTCCTTATGGAAGTTACAGAATTTTCAAGGGACTTTTAGCAATTTTTCTCTTAAGAGTGCTGTGCTTTCTTCTTCAATTAAAGGGTGTTTTTATGTAAATTTAAAGTGCAGCATACGTTCCTACTTAACTGAATTATAAAAATATGGCTGATTCAAAACTTATGAACGAAATTCTTCTGGATGTACAAGACTCAAAATCAGCCTGAAAAAAGGGGGAAGGGTTCCCCTAAAAAATTCTATAAAGCGCTATGGACTTGGACAAATGTTACCAAAAGATATGGAAATTGGTTATTGTGGGGGTAAAATAAAATTTATCTGCCAATTATCATAAATTAACTTGTTTATAAAAACTGATGTCGTCTTCTGACAGTAAAAAATTTGCTATAGTCGCATTTTGAAGACGACGTTTTAAGGACAAAAACTTTACGCGTGTTTTATAAATAAGTTAAAACGTGATAATTGGCATTGGAATTTTATTTCTATCCCCAATCGTTTGTCCACAAAAACCTACTTTTAATTCAATAAAAACCACTGAACTAACTGCTTCGGGTATCCCCTTTCCCAGGGTGATTCCGAATTGTCTTTGGGTAGTCTACACTTATTGTAAAACCACCAAATTACTGGAAATTCAAAGCTCTATTTAGAATACAGAACAATCATCGAAAAATTTATAAGTTTATTCACACAAAAATATTGTACAGATGAAAAAAATGATGAACTTGCTCCCTTTTTCAAACTTATAAAATTTCAGCTGGGAAACATTATGAAAAACCAGTTTAATCGACAATTAAATTATATCTCTGCTTAAATCGCAGCACAAAAGTGAAAAACAGAAAAACTAAGATGCATAAAATTATAAAGTTTTATGAAACTGAGTAATTATACGACAATTTAATGAATAACAACGGAGTCAAACATTTTCTGGATAACAAAGGTAAAAACAATTTTACAATGAATAAGTACAATCAATGGACAATCAATGTTGACAATTGAAAAAAAAAATCTTACTAAACCACTTTAATTGGCAGTTAAATTATAATTTCTGCTTAGTTTACAGCCCAAAAGTGAAAAATAGAAAGTCTAAGACAAATGGAATTCAAAAGTGGTATTATGAAACTGAATCATTACGTCCATTTAATGAACATTAATGTAGTCAATTATTCACTGAATAAAAAAAAGATAAACGTCTCTTTTAATAGTTCACAGCACAAAAAATAAGAAAAGAAAAACAAAGTAACTCTTATAAAGTAACTCTCTCAAAGTAAAACTTATAATTTTACAGAATTTAAATATGATATATATAAATTTATCGAGGCTCAAGAATCAATAGAAATTCTCTTTACAATAGCCAAGGCTAAACTGGATCGGTTAACTGTGTTATATCAGGCTTGGACAATGAGTGAAAAGATCAAAGAAGCCGACGTTACTGGAAGTTTTCAGATCTTACCGCTTGAAAGCGCTGGCCACGTATAGGGAAATTTGGTTGATTGATTGGTTTGGGTTCTTGGTGCTTTTTGCCTCGGCTCTTTGGCCGCAATATACCTCGCATGGATGAGAGTTGAGAATCAGCCACCCGGAGATAAAATCTTGGGAGAGAAGGAATCTTTTGGTTTGAAGAGGGAAACAAATTCGATTTGTCAGCTCTGTTTGATCGCTAATTTTTTGTAGGTTTCTAATGATCTATAGTCTGTGTAAATAAAATTGGAGGTTCACTACTAGTGATTTTCCACTAGTCACAATGCACTGCCACATCGTTGGTCATGCGCGAGTCTCAATTCAAGCGTGACGAGTCGGCAATTTTATTAAAAAATGCCATGAATGACAGATAGATGGCTCTGGCCACGTATGGCTCACTAGAGACATAATCCGTAACATCGCTTTTCACTCATTGTCCAAGCCTGATATAACACAGTTAACCGATCCAGTTTAGCCTTGCAATAGCTAAGTAATAAGCAACCGTTGCCAGAGATAATATTGTAGTAGAAATCATTGTTGATACTAGGCATAATTTTGCCTTTTTGGTATCACATAAATAATAATAATTATTTTTTATTTGTCTTTTTATGTTTAATGTTTTCCTTTGTGTTGTCATTTCATTGTATTTTATGTAATACTGTGTTTGTGACAATAAATTCAATTCAATTCAATATATCAAATGAATTTAAACATACAGGCATCGTTTTCGCGAAATTCAAAAAGCTATAAACAGAGGGGGTAGTTATTTTTTCCCTCTTATTACCACCCTTGTATAGAGGGAGGCTTGGAGATTTTTTTTAAGCACAAAAAGTATATTTACCATTTCTTTAGGCTTACCATACGTCCGGGGTTACCCAGGACAGTCAGAGGTTTTTAGAGCTGTCCTGGGAAATGTACTTGGGTCACAAAAATGTCCGGGGTTTTATAAATTTAAGATTTGTGTGACATTGTTATTAAAAAAATTCTGACAAAGATGTTTAAAATTGCGTTGTTTTACTTTTATGACTTAATTCCATCATAAAATTCCTATAAAAGTAAGTCAAGCAACAATTTTTTGAAAAAGTGTACACAAATAAAATATTTTAATATTTCTGCTCGATGTTTTTAGTTTGAATGACTTTTACTTAGTTTTTAATCTTTGATGAATCGATATGGTACTTTTATTAAGTAATTTCAAAAATATGTCCTGGGTTGGACCCAAGAAAGTATGGTAAGCCTCAGAGTTATTTTTAACTCCTCTGAGAGAGTATTTCACTTCTTGAAAATTGGAATTACTCTTTAAAAAACTAGACAGGAGTATTTCCACTCTGAATTTTTCAAAGGTTTTAGCTTAAACTTTCAGCCAGTGCATCCTAATTATCATACTTTTTAATTGTGTTTTCATACAGCCATATTAATTTTTTTTTTCAATTTATTGTTCTGATGATTAGGGAGTTTGACTGATTGAAATCCAAAATAGCATCCTCAATTTTTTTTTCAATCTCATTTTGTCCATTAAAAAGTAAGCGTTTTAATAGAAATTTTGTCTTTGTATATGCTATTTCCGTATTTCCCTCCTCATAATTGAATTTCACTCCTCCTAAAAAAGCCAAGGAGTATTTTTACTCCTCCAAAAAAAATCCTAGGAATAACACAGGTAAGCCTACATTTCTTGGGCTTATTTCCTTTTTTAAACTGATGATTCAATTAAATGGCCCGTTTTTATTTCCTGCAATAAAAATTCATCATTGGAAACCATGTTCATCGTTGAACTCCTTGTCCCCAGCAAACATCCTGCCGACCATGTGCTTCGCTCCCCATTTGAAGGTCCCTCCAGAGTCGGTCTGCACGTGGGTGTAGAGGGGCCCCAGTCTCCCCTGGGCCCCCCAAGTGTCCCTTTTGGCTCGGACGGAGGGAAGGCCGTAGGTGACGTCATCTTCGGACATTATGTCGTGGTGGAACACGTTGGCGAAGGTGGTCTGGACGATGAGGATTGTGAAGAGCAGCACTGCAACGAATTTCTGAAAATAGAACAGTTTAATGATTAGAACAAATTGTAAGTTTTAAATAATTTAGAATTGATACTAAGAACTTATATAAACGTAGTTATTAACCAAAATAATGTGGTACTAAATAAAATCTACTAATGTGGTACTAAATCAGAGATTCTCAATCTGTGGGTCGCCAGTCAGTTTTTGGTGGGTCGCGACAAGAGTTTGAATTGTTCTGAATGCATAATAACTTTTACGAACGTGTTGTTGGATTTTGAAATTTATCAAGTTACTAAAAAATAAAAGGAATAATAATAGCAATAAGAAAAAAATTCCCTACTCGGTGTCGAGCGCAAAGGACAATAAAAATAAAATACATATGTGGGTCACTTGAATGTGCTGATAATGCAAAATTGGTCGCCTATTCAAATAAATATTTTTTTAAAAAATCGTTGCTTCTAAACGTATGTCTCCTCACCGGGGGGCGAAATACAAATTTTAAGTAATTTTCTTTTAAAACGATGTTGTTACTAAAGTGAGTAACAACATGAGTATGAGTCACATTGTTGAAAAGTTTGAGAACCCATGCCCTAAAAATAGTTTATTCCAAGAAATTTTTAAAAGGAAAATTTTGTATTGCTAGTTGTTTGATAGATAGATTGTGGTCAGGGGGAACTTATTTCAAAATGACAATTATTTAAAATTGTGTAATGAGGCGTAAAAGCTTAGAAAAATCACACCAATTTCCAAATTCCACAAAATTAAAATCAACAATCCATAGTTGAGGTTTAAAATGTTTTGGTTTGAAATAAAAGTTATCGTTCTACACTAAAAGTAACAAAATGAAAGGAATACATTTCGAACACTTATTTGGTAATTTTTTTCACGCCCTTTTCAAGCATTAAATTATTTGAAATCCAATCATGAATATCTCCACGAATAGGTACAGATAATTCCACAATTTTTTTTGTTAGTATATGACGATATCTTACTCATCTTTATCAGTGAGGTTTATTGCTTTTATCACCGTACCATTTTAATAAAATTCTATGAAAACAGAAACAAAATTAAATACAAAAACATCTACAAAATAAAAAGCAGCTTTGTATTTTTGTTTAGAAGAAATAAATTTTACTTCTTATTTTAAATTTCCTTCAAGGAGAGTTTTTGTAATGCTTAACGAAAAAAAAAATTAAAATTATGTATGACCGAAATTAATGGCCTAAATTAAATTGACCTATGATTTACTATTTAATTTCCTAACATTATTGAATATAGCCTTTTTCCTAGAATATTATTAACTTATCTCATCCGATATCTAAAGTAAAAAATAAAATATAAATAGCCAAGTGTTTTTGCATCGCAAAGCTACTTTAAAGAAATATCATACCAAGTAGTTTAAACTTCTAAAAGATATGAAAATACTGGAGAACTTTTCTTAAATTGATTGATGTGATTTTTTTACACTTGAAATATAAGTCGGAAGACAATGTTTAGAAAAATCAAGAGAGATATTTAAGGGAGTATTTAGGTCTTTAGACAATGTTAGATTGTGGAAAAATCAAGCATATATAAAACATTATATATAGTAATCTAAATTAAAATCATAAAATATATGTGTTTTGATCTCCACAACTATGTTTACTACCTCAAGGAAAACAAAAAAAGGTTCTATATTACATTATCTGTCCCGTTAAATATCGCAAAGTTGTTTTATGCCTCAAATAACAGAACTTATTTTCAATATAGCAGTGTATTTCAAAAAGACGACTAATACAAAAGAAAACATAATATTAAAATTGTGCATTGAAATAGTAATAGGAGGAGTCCACTATCCAGTCCATTATTTTGAAAGATGAAAAGGGCTGATAAAACCCTACTTTTCATTTAAAAAACATTTAAGAAAATTTCAAACCTAAACCAATCACGTCAAAAAAACATTTTGACTAATCCTCAACAACTTCAAATACACATTCAAATCGAAATCGTCTACTACTCACCTGCATATTTCCAACGGAGAACAAACCGATGCACTAGAGCCAGTCTTCAGAAAAATCCCTTTGTAGGAAGTTGATCCCTCTTGTTTCCCAACACCTCTGACGGCGATCTCCAGGAAAAGTTGGTGCATTGAGTTGAAGAAAGGGAAAGCTAAGCCGGTGGTGCGAGGAAGAGACGGCAATGTGTGTCATCAGAAGCTCATCTGATGGGTCATCGAACTGATGATGAAAGTTCGTCTAACGGTGTGAGTAGGGAAGGGGTCAGGTGGTCAGGGATGAATTGAATAAGGGGGAAGTTGATGGGTTATTCGAGGGTTTATGTTGTTGAGGAAAATCCCTTTGTTGTTATTCATTGTTCATCTTCCTTTGGAGTAGTAGACGAAATACCATTATGGATTTGTTAAGTTCCTTGTATAAGGAAATAAATAGTAAAGTATTGAAAGACGATTTTTTTTATTTTTGTAATAACAAGTTGTAAAATGCAAAATTTATTGAGAAAGTTTCAGAAGGTAATGCGTAATATAGCAAGCTTATATCAATATTGAAATAGTATAGCCGCACATAGGGTGATTTAAAATGCTAGGGGATGTAGACTACCCTAAGAACTGACTTGGATAATATAGAAGCCCGTGCTCACGCCGAGCCCAGAAAGTGTTAGATTTTTGCAGAAAATCTTTTTAATTTTGGATGCATTATGACGACCCAATTCTTTCAGTTTTGAAATAACAGAAATACTCAGTTTCAAGCAATTTAACAGTCACCAATCAAATGATATTTATTTATATTTTATGATATTTATGATATGATATAAATATTTATTTATATTTTATGTTTGAGAACTGTAAGTTCTTGAAAATGTTAGAAACATTCCATTTGAAGGTATTGCAGCTCGAGTAACTATGTTGCGACGGCACACCCAACTTACAAATTGACTTGTCACGACTTATTAGTAAGGTTACTTTATATGGGGACTCGTCCCACTCCGTTGGCCGATATTGCCTGCAGGATACTGGCCAATAGATTTATAGATTTTGAGTATACTTGCATTTTTTCAAGAATAAATGGGACACTTTGTACAGCCCCCCCCCCTCTGACCCAAACACAAAAGTACTCAAAATGAGTTAAAACCCTACTTTTGCAAGTCAAATTTCAAAATCTTGATCTGGGGGAGGACTCCCATAACCCCCAGAGATACCAAAAGGGGATCTTGAGTGATACTTTTTAGAAAATCCCCAACCTTTTGACATTTTTCTTAAAAGGTAAAGGTGATGATCTGGAAAAGTGCCCCCCTTGCTGGTTCCGCGCCTGAATAAAACTAGTTCGTTTAGCGGTGTAGTGATCTCATTTATATCTTTTCAAATTAGTCTTCACTAATGTGTTTTCCTTTGTTATGCTTCAGAGATTCCGAGGAAACGCGGACACGCAGGTCTAGTAGTTGTTTACATTACTCACGTCGAATTTAAATGCATAACTGGGGCACAAAGATGAATATCAAGTAATTGCCATCAGTCATTATTTCTACGCTGATCTCACAAGAAAGAGTTGTGTATTATGTAAAAGTTTACATAATTAAAAGATTATTACCTACTATGATAGTTATGGAATGAATCGGAAATTTATTTATTTTTTTAAATTCCCTCAAAATATAATTCTTAGATTTCATTCCTGTATTGGTTTTACTCTATCTTATATATAAATATTTTTTTTTGTAGAAATAATGCCAAATGAAATTTAAAGTCATTATGTCGAATATAGGATGTACGAATTATAGAAAAACAACGTGGTTTATTTGCACTACGTTAGAATGAATTTAAAAACATACAAATTTGATAAGAGGATACTTGGATCCTCTTTGTCGGTGTAAAGAAAGAAAACAAGAATAATCACAAATGTGCTTGTTTTCCATCTTTACATTGACGAAGAGGATCCAAGTAGTATCTGCGGAACAAATTTGTATGTTTTTAATTTTATTTTAACTTTGTGTTAATAAACCGCGTTGTTTTTCTAGAATATATTTTTAATTTTCAAGTTGAAAATATATCCTGAACCTTGCTTATGAGAGCAACTTTTTTCGGTACTTTAGGATTAGTCAGGCGTAAATCTAACATTTTGTACTCCATTGGTAAAATTAAACAAATTTATCATAATAATATAACTTTTATATGTAGTTATATCAAAAGCAACACTTCTAGTTTAGATATCGTAATGGTTTTTACTTCTATAATTGATTATTATTTGCTATTTATCATATAATTTTGAACCCGATCATCCTAAAGTTACCCCTTTTTTACTTCATTCTCTAAAAAATATGTAATGGTTATAAATTTCTACAATTCAAATCTACTTTCACATAAAGGAAAAATGAGGTAGTTTGGTCAAGTTAGATCATATTGTGCCAAAAATAAGGTAGAATTAAATGCGGAAAATAGATTTCCTTCATCTTTTTTCTTTTTAGGTTGACATTCTTCGTTCACCTGAAAATCTAAATAAAAAAGAAATACGAAGTTCTGCAAAGATGAAACACAACACAAGATAAGTATTAAAAAGTTTATTGGTTTTATCACAACACTTTATGAAGAAGAAGAGTTTAATAAATAAATAGTCATAAATATGCTGTAACAAAACAATCACATTAAAATAGAAGCTCTAAACGTTCAATGGAGAGAAAAAGACGTCTGAAAACACTTCCAATTTCCAATATATTCTCAAAAAATAATTAAAAATAGATAATATTGGACAATTTTTTTTTGTTTCAGCGTTTAAAGGACTTAATTAATTAAAAAATATTATCGTTTGCAAAAATCCTTCTAAGTAACCCCCGTGCCAGCACAATTGGGCACAGAAAAAGAATAAAATTGTTTCTAACTTTTATATTTAAGTTTCAATACCTCGGAAGTAATTTAAATCTTTCATGATATTTATCAAATTTGTTACATAAAATATATTTAAAATGTTAAGAAGATATTAAAAAAGCATCATACAACGTACAAATTTGTACAATACCTCAGTTTTGATTGATACCTAATGGTTTTGATAAAAAAAGAAAATATTGAAAACAAATTAGGCGTGAGTTTATTTGAAGTTAACGTTAAAAGGAAATATAGAGTTAATTTATATTTGCATGTATTTTCTGATAAAGGGGTCATGTATGTAATTATCATTTTTCCCTCTTCGGTCTTCCAACATTATTTTGGAATACATTTCATTTCTGGAAGTATTGCATTTAGTTAGGTGAATTACCTCATCAGTTAAAATCAAATTATTTTCAATAGTGTATTAATAATTTCTCTACTCAAGTACTACTACTACTATCACTCTTAATTAATATTCCCAATTTCTCTCGCATTGAACATTGTACTGAATACCAATCTCATCAGTTCAAAAAAAAGTCCATGTGTCTCCAAATCTCATTTCAATCAAACATAACAACCTTCCTTACTCATGACCACCATGCTCCTTGAAGGTACCGGAATGCTGAGCTCCGGCATACCCACCAATGGGAAGGCTTCCCCTACTGGGTCCCCCTTGACCATATCCCACAAGTCCATTCGGCAGCCCTTGACCCCCTTGCTGACCCTGCTGGAAGTTGGAGTAGAAGCTGGACTCAGCCGGACCCCTGGCTGATGACCCTTGCTGCTGTCTGTCGGTTCCGATCATGAAGTTGGGTGAATCGCCCTGTCTGAGGAAAGACTGTCCTTCCATGGCGTGGTAGGAGAACCCTGCAGGGAGGCCCTGTCCTGCTTCAGGCTTTCGGGCTTCGCCCTGTCTCAGGAAGGACTGTCCTTCGGTGGCGTGGTAGGAGAACCCTGCAGGCATGATCTGGTTGGGACTGGGTTCAGGCTTCCTCAGCTCTCCTCCTTGTCTGAGGTGGGCTTGACCCTCAGTGGCGTGGTAGGAGAATCCTGCTGGCATGAATCCTGCAGGCTCCCTAGCAGCTTGGTAGGATTGCTGAGGAGCTGCATAGCTGGGAGCTTGGTAGGCTTGCTGAGGAGCTCCATAACTGGGAGCTTGGTAGGCTTGTTGAGGTGCACCATAACTGGGGGATTGATAAGCCTGCTGAGGAGCAGCATAGCTGGGAGCTTGGTAGGCCTGCTGAGGAGCAGCATAGCTGGGAGCTTGGTAGGCTTGCTGAGGAACAGGAGCTTGGTAAGCTTGTTGAGGTGCAGCAGCAGCTGCCTTGTTTGCTGCAGAAGCTCCACCGAAACTCAGGTAGGAGTTGCTGCCCGATTTGGGGTCGCCGATAGTGTAGGAGAACTGCCCGTTTTCCTTTTGGTCGAAGACGACCTTGACGTTTTCCTTGCCCACGCGCTGGGTGTAGGAGGGGGAGAGCACGCCCAGACCGATGGAGAAGGAATCGTCATCGTCAGCGGCGAAGGCTGATCCGACGATCAGGATGAACAGTAGCTGGAAATACATGGATATTTTTACTATGCAGTTTTTTTAATACATTAATTTTTATACAGTCAAATCCCATGTTAGTGAACCGTCATGAGACCAAATCGGACAGTTATGGACTTGGAATTAACAAGCTAATACATCAAATAATTTAAATTGACTATCACCAATACATTTCATGTCATGCTAATAATTCTAATAAAAACACAAACCAATTAATATAGAATTAAACCATTTTAGATCTCCCCTTTAAGAAGTTTTCAAATAAAGTTACACATTAGGTATTAAGTTTATAAGTTATAAATTTCATATGCAAAGTCATTTTAGAAAGTCACCACTTAAATAACAATGGTAAATAATTAATGTGTGTCAATTATATATTGGTCCGCTTTCGCCCCCCTTTACCAATGGACTGTGTGATGAGTCTGGACTTCAGAACATTACGTGTCATGCTGTGAGTATCTCTATTCTATTATGTAGTACTTTCTGTATGAAAGTGATGACATATGTTTTTGTATTCTTGTAGTATACTATCTTACTAGTGTAGTTGGCTGGATTTAGGGTAGATAGCGACACCAGGGAGCAACTAATGTTTTTATTTTAATTCAAGTGTGTTTGGCCTTCATAATTAAGAATATTGTATTCAAAAAACATCAGTTACGGTGTCTCTATCTACTCTAGATCCTGCTAACTAAACTGGTAGATCTCATACTGCAAGAATACCAATGTTTTTTTTTAAATACTTGGCTATAGCTTGATACTTGTTTGCAGGGTTTAAAATTAATGATCACACTTGATCACCAAAAATTGATTGAATTATTAAATTTTGAGTAAAAGCGTAATAATTGGGCTTGGTTTGGAGGCAGAAACGCATTCACTTTTAAAATGAAAACAGATCTAAAGACACAATTATCTATTCTAATCAAAGAGCGATGATAATACTTAAAGATAAGTTGAGATAAATTAACTTATAATAAAATAAGCAAACTGTTTTAGCAAATAAAAAATAAGTGTCGGAAAACGTAAATTTTAGGGTTTTTTTAAACTGTTATAGGTAGAATAAGAAATGAGAAAATAGTTTGTTGTTCATTTTGAAATGATAACTTTTGCAAGTAAGATGCAAGAAGCATATAAAAGATCGAATAGGAAAAACTTGGAAATAAAATAAAAAGCGCTTTAGATTAATTTTCAAACCTTACGCAACCCTTTCCCAAAATAATAAAGAAAATTACTACCAGTAAAATTAATTGGGCTTATTTTACGACATTTAAACCAGGGTTTGAAATAATAGTTTTTAATCACAAGTTAAAATGTAACATCGATACCAATGAAGAAATATTTATCCAACTAAAAATAATAACTAAGCACAATTTTTGTATCAAATACATTCGTTGACATAATGTTTTGATAAATATTTTTATACAGAAATCATTAAAATTCGACCAAAACTTTTATCTGGTAATATAAAAAATAATTTGATGGTGTTTTTTGTATCAAGCACGAAAACAATTTTGATCAAGGGAAGAAATATTTTAATCGATACCTAATAAATGAAATTATTTTCTAATCAATAATAATATTTAGGCTCGATTTTTAATTTCATGTATCCATGAAAAATATGTTTATTAACATGATTGTTTTAATAAGAACTTGATTATCAAATTCAAACCCTAATTCAAGTGTTACAGCTTAGATTGAATGTCACGACTTGAATAATGGCTCAACTTGAATTGGTGCTTAATTTATATAATTTGTATATTTAAAAGAAAACGAATACATTTTAAATTTAGCAAGTATTAATTTATTTAAACACATTAAACAATGTTGTTGTTTCTAATGCCCTTTGGAATATCCAAGGTCCATTCGCAAAGCAACAATACATTATAAAAGATAAGGCTTATTCTCGTAGCCATCGATAATCCCAACACAAGCATTAAATGTCAGTTTCGGAAAATCGTAAATGTGAGAAAGCCTGAAATATGAGATGAAATAATTATCAAATTCAAGCAGCAGAATTCCGAACTTCGGTTGGTTTGATAGTAAGATTTTAATAGAGAAAAGCCCAGGTAAAAAGAGCCCCAAACAAGGTATTGTCGTACCACCACGAGAAAAACCTTAGACCTCGTACAATACTGTGGCGGTTGCTATGGAAATGGATTATTCCACTTAATTTTGAGGGTGAGGGGTAATTCATGAACTCTAAAAAAACTTTATGCCGAATCTCTGTGGCTATTATTTAATTTTGTACTTCTTTGTTTTGTAAGTTTTGTTTTCCTGTCAAAGCTTTTCTCATGGTGGTTGGACTATACTTCTTAAACAGTCTTAGAATAAATAAAAAAAAAAACTATAAAAATTCTTAAATGTGATAGATAAAACCGATTCTATGGATATAGGCACTGGTACATTCGACTCCGCTTAATGTGATCCCTTTTGTCCAAGAGTAGAATGCTAACACTATCAGATTGATAACAATATGCAATTTGATACATAAAAGTTTCAAACAGAGTAACTAGGAGTTTTGCATTAAAATCACAACTATGTTGTCCTAATTATTGAAGTATTTAAAACGTCCCTAGTTTGTATTTTGCAAATTATACATTCTTAAAGAGAGTGAGAGTGTAACATATATTACTAATAAATTAATGACTCATTTTTTATGTTTATGTATTTAAATTTGGCCTTCAAACGGGAGGTTTTTTGGGGGATTTCACCAAATTTTGATAATAAACGAAAGTTTGATCACATGAAACGGTGCATTTTCCATTCCGGTCAATTTTGATAACATTAACTGAAATCACATAAAGTGAACTCGACTATTTAAAAAAATCAGGGATATAGGAGGTCTGGGTGATTAAAAATTCGCGATGATTAAGATCCCAATTTTGGAAAAATATAAATAAACGAGAAGAAAGCCCCAAAAAGATCGATGATCGGTAAATCCTTCCTTGTGATATCAACAACTCACCTGGTACATGACTGTAATCAACGAAGCACTACTAAAGAAACAACACTTCCTCGTCTGGCAGAACTCGATTAAAAAATAACTTTCTCATGGAGAACGGTCCTCGGCTTTATAGTTCCCCGGTAAGGCACGGCCTTCGACCACTGCTGACTCCGCCTATGGCCGATCGGATGGAGTGACCCAGTTCCGCCGTAAAACGTTCGTTTTCATCGATGCATGGTGTTGAGTTAGGGCCACTCTAGGTGACTTTAATCGCTTGATGTAGTTAAGATCCTTATCAGAGGGGGGAAAGAAGGGGAATTGAGGGGAGATGCACTATAGGTACTCGACAGCAACGTTTCTTGAACACAGTACGTCACAAATGGGGAAGGACAAAATGAGTAAACACAAAGCCTGTTGGGTTGTTAGGAGGAGTTTCGATACGCAAATCGTGATTGAAAAGGCACTATATATACATGGGTCTAACAAAATAATCATATTTTTAAATTGGCGTTCTTCATTTCATTCAAAATTCAGTCACCGCGATGGGAACTACTTTGTTTGACAGTTACGTCATAGGGTCAACTTAAGTTGCTGTCTAGTATAGACTATACTAGACAGCAACGTTAGTTGACCCGGATGACGTCACTAATAAACAAAGTAGTTTCCATCGCGGTGTCTGAATTTTGAGTGAAATGAATGAAGAACGTCAATTTAAAAATATGATTATTTTTTTAAACCTATGTAGGAGTGTCTTTTTATCACGATTTGCGTACCGAAACTCCTCCTAGCAATCCAACAGGCTTTGTGTTTACTCATTTTCTCCTTCTGCGTAGTGACGGTACTGGGTTCAAGAAACGTTGCTGTCGAGGACTACACTTGTAGCGATTGGAAGTGGAAAGGATGACACCCTAGCCCATTGCAAAAGTCTATGGATGTTTTTTTTATCTTATTTTGCGCTTTTAACCCTCGAGGAACTTACCCCAGTAGGTGCTATTGAATGTTTTTCCAGTAGGATCTTGGGAAAATGATATTCCAAAGGGGAGTTATAGGTTTGAACTCAATACTGACAGTATTCAGGATTATTAAATTAAAAGCAATGAAAAATTAAGATATTTTCAATACTTCCCTAATACAGCATTAACATGGTAAAACTACTGTTGAGGTGCGCGGGGGTCAAAAATTGTCTCAGAGACCTGGATTTTTCAGGTAATGTTTCAGTATTTGCAACAACATGAGAGGTGGGCACCTGGGAAATTCCAAAAAAAAAATAATTTTTTTTTGGCAATTGGCTAAAGACACCCGTTTTTTCCTCACCCCTTTCTCCCCTCCGTTTGTAAAGGATCTCAACGACATCAAGCTATTCAAACCGTTGAGTGTGTCCTGGCCCTTAGGGAGCCGTACCGGTTATGAGAAGAAATAAGTAACAACAATGCGCGAACAAGTAGTGGGCTTGGTCGTATCGGTAGTTTGTTGCAGGAAGAACCGTTTGAGGAAATCGGGGAGATTTCAAGGACAATAACCGATCGATTTGCATGTGAGGTGTTCAGAATGACAGTGGTTTAAGTCAAAGAGATCATCAGAAGAGGAATAGTTTATGGATTTTGATTTTAATTTATTTTTATAAATATTTGTTAAGTGACAGGGCCGTTACCAGACTTTTGTTTCGGGGGAGGGGGTTGACTCAATGTTATTTCTACGGTACTGCTCCCTATAACGAATAAGTTTAAATTTTGAATTTTAGAGATCACTTAATATTAGCCTGTATTTGAATTTTGTTGCACGTGATGTCAAAAAATCGCATGTAATGTCAGCTCTAAAGAAAAAAAAAGGGGGGGGTCTGAGAAAATTGTTGAAAATTTTTGCCCCTAAAGTAGTATTTCAGTCAGTTCATTTTGAGACCCTTTGAGTTGCATCCGAAGAGAACTGTTCCTTGTAAGCCACAGAATTTTCAAGGAAAAAATTATTAGTAGACGTCAAACTTTTGAGGGGGCTAGGGGTCCTATCCCAGAATGTTTTTTAAAAGTTGCACCTAATTTCACTCGGCATTCGGACATTGCGCTTAGAACGAGTACTTCCTTCGTTTGCTCTCAGCTTATTTCTCCATTGTTAAGAAACGTAGGAGTCGGGTATAGTAAAGTTGTAATAATAAAATTTTCATTTTTAATATTTTTTTACGCAATATAAGGGTTGAAATCACTCTACTATGTATAAACTTGCTACAAATGTTCATATGTTAGAACTTTTAAATTTTCACATTTCTTGCTCCTCATAAAAATTTAAAAGCTCCTCTAAAATTCTTAAATTCTATTCCTCCCTCTAAAATAAAATTCATAGCTGTGAAACTATCAAAAAAAAGTGTTAAAGTTTGTTAGCGATGTTTCCCGAAGGGGAGAACGGGGATCATATTCCCAATCAGGAAGGTATTTTGCATCAGAAAATCAGTAGCATTGTTTTAGAAGGATTCATTATATCTATGACTAAAGGCTCATTCACACTGTTTCCCTTTCACTGCTCATCCTGAGTGATTCACTCCAGTGAATCGCTAGTTTCCATAGAAAAGTGAAGGAGTAAGGAGTAAAACGCCTATTCACACTTTTCACTTTGGTTGACCTCGTTTGGTTCACCTCCAAAATGTACACAAAAAATCATAAGTCTGAAAGAGCCTTCAAAAAAATTATTTTATTCCTCCCTCAAAAATAAAGTTCATAGCGTTGAAATCATCAAAAAAAGTGTTAAAAATCGATAGAGTTGCTCCCCACAAACCGAAGGTGAAGGTAAAGAACGGGGGGCATATTCTCATCCAAGAAGGTATTTTGCATCAGAAAATCAGTAGCATTTTTTTAGCCATTAACTGTTATCCATGACTAAGTTCAGTTGACTTAGTCCACTTTAGTTCTGATCAGCCCATACGATGGAGTAGTGAAATGCCTGTGGCACCCAAGGTGTGATACTTGGTTGAGAGCTTATTAGGAATTTTTAATAGTTTTTATTACTCTGTTTTTTCTATTACATATCAATTCATGACGGAATGGGGAATGTTTTGAAAGCTCTCATAACTGGTTTTGAAGTGGGAGGAAGGTCGAGGATTTTAAACTCTGGAAGGTTTTTGCTTGCATGGATTTTGTTAATAGTTGCATAACTGTATGTTTCAAAGCTCAAGAAAATGTCCTCGAATATGTACGTAATATAATTGCCCACTATATCGAAAGGATATGATTTGAGCTGGCGATTGAAGTTACCCAAAAAAGGGGCCATCCATAAATGACGTCACGCTTAGAGGGGGGGAGGGGGTCATCAATCTGTGACACTCTGTGACAAGGGGGAGGAGGGTTAAAGAATTCTGACATCACACATTGAAAATCAAAAATAAAACTAAATAAAAATTTTTTTCTGGGAAAAAGTAGTTTAAACAACATTATATTCTAAGATTCTTACCAACAAAGTATACTAAGACCTTTAATAATTCAATATAAAATAAACTACTTACAAAACTATTTACAATTATGTTACACAATAGGGAATCCGATAAATTCTTATTTTTTTCTAACTACATCAAACTTTTATGTTGATGTTTTTCTAAAACAATGAAACAATGGATCAAAATCACTTAAAATACACCATGAAAATACAATAATTAAAAATAGTTATAAAAGTTGAGTTATAAAAATTAAGTCTGAAATAACATACAATTCAAAATGTCCAGCATTACAACATAATCATTAAGTCTATTAAATATTATTACGATAAAATAATTAATTCATTTCGCTAAAATTACTCAAAAGAGCTTATAAACTAAAATTTAATTATTCCATTGTTAAAACAACCAATAACGAACAGCATTTAGTACTATCATTAATTTGAAACAAAATATAATAAAAATTTATTTGCTAACATAATTAATTAGTTGTATTAATTACTTGTGATAACTAGTTGAATTGATGTACTTTATTTATTTAGGATGTTTAAAATTAAGTATAGGGTCCTCGCAAACCAGTTTCGTTTTCGACACCGATGTCGGAAAAGTCCATAAAAATTGAATTGCAATAAAGATAGTGTGTCTGATAAGAGTTATTTTTACTTAAAAAGAAACCTTTTTTATCTGTTCAGTATTGAAAAAAATGTATCCTTTGATACCTGTGCTATCAACGGAAAGGGTTACCTTATCCTGTGTAAAAGTCGAGTTGTTGATAAACAAACGCAGAATACTTCACAACGTGCAAAAGGTTTGAAAAGTAGTTCTGAAAGATTGAATGGTTCTGGTAAGTGAATTTTTCACTCGTAAGTAGTACATATTCCTTCTGTGTTGCTAAATTTTCTGAATACTTTGAACAGAGACTTCAATCATTGGATTTTTATAATTTTAAATCTCTCTGTATGTTAATAACCTATCTTATAAAGAACCCCAGAAAGTTTAAAAAAAATTGTAAATATTATACTACTTTTCCTTGAGATACCATACCATACCAAGTTCACTAGTTACTTCAAAGATATTAAATAGAAAGAAGGAGAGGGGTACTTTTAAAAGCAATAATTAGTTACAGAGGTAACACCTTGTACTGAGGAAAAATTAGTTCCTTCAAAATTTATGAATTGACTAGCTGATTTACCCGGGTTTGCGCAGGTGCAATTATATAGCTTTCTTCTTTAAAATTTTTATTACATTCTATACCTTATTTTATTGGGTGAAAGGTATTAAAATCCATCTAGAAGTCCAGCAATATAATTTTTTACATGAATTTTATAGAGTATTTTCAATCACATGACTCGGACCTAACAACGGCCTTAGCAACAGAAAGGTTACAGTTTTTTGCCCTACAGAGGTTAACAGTTACAGAAAATGACTAGCCATGGAATTCTTCTATTGGAGCATTTGCAATCACGTGATCCCCTACCTAAAAACCGCCTTAGCAACAGATAAACAACGGCCTTAGCAACAGTTAAAAGCCCTACAGAAAGTACACAGTTAAAAGAAAATAGCCGGTTGTGACGTCACCTGAAAATACTCTATATATTTACCACATAATTCCCATGAAAAAATATTATAAAAATATTCTCCCAAAAATTACTTAAAATATTTTCATTTTCATATCCTATTATCAGGATTTTAATAAACGTTTTCAAGTTGGAAGGGATTTAACATTTTTAGAAGTTTTTGGTTTATTTAACCAACTTTCTTCAATCAACAATCGTCTTTTTTACATCCTCGTTTCCATGGAGACTATTTTATCCAGAAAGTTATTCAATGAAACTTTTTGTTTTAAAATTAGACGTACTTTCTAATAAAAAATATTTTTTATTTTAAACTATACTTACTACCAGTTTTGTAATTTTAAATTTCGTTCAATTGGATTTTTAGATTGATTGATGAAAATTCGCTTTTAAATAGAGTGTTCTCAGGTGACGTCACAACCGGTTATTTTCTTTTAACTGTGTACCTTCTGTAGGGCTTTTAACTGTTTCTATGGCCGTTGTTTATCGGTTGCTAAGGCGGTTTTTAGGTATGGGGTCACGTGATTGCTAATGCTCCAATAGAAGAATTCCACGGCTAGTCATTTTTGTAACTGTTAACCTCTGTAGGGCAAAAAACTGTAACAACCTTCTGTTGCTATGGCTGTTGTTATGTCCGAGTCATGTGATTGAAAATGCTCTATAACCTTGAATTCATCCGAAATTCTATCCTTATTTTAGGATAGAATTTCCTTATTTATTATCCTTATTCTATCCTATGCCTTATTTTACTTCGTGGACGATAATAATATCCGTTCAGTTGACCAACAATATAATTTTTTTAGTGATTTTTACATTTACCACATTACCACCATGAAAAAAGCTAGACAATATTCTCCCAAAAATCATTTAAAATATTTTCACTTAAAGTCCTTAATTAATCCTATAGAGCATTCGCACATGACGTCACTTGGAGGACAAAAACAACGTTGCTAAGGCTGTTGTTAGGGGCGGGAAATGGAAGTATCCAATAGAAGCATTCGCACATGATGTCACTGGAGGAATAAAACAACGTTGCTAAGGCCGTTGTTAGGCAGAGTCATGTGATTGAAAATGCTCTATTGTCAGGATTTTAAGTAAATTTTTCAGTGAAATTATTAAGTAATTAAAGCAGATTCTATTTTGCAATTTTAAGAAAATATCAATCTTTCAAATAGTTGTTCTAGTTCTTCTTAAAATTGCACGAATTTCAATCATTTCATAAAAAAAATACCTTAGGCTTTTTAAGTCGGCAGAACGTAGAACTAAAAGCTGAAAACTAAAAAAAAACCTTTTTAAAAAGTTTAAAGTTTTTTGCCAATTTAAATAATTTAGTAGTAATTATATTTCATTTAACTGTAAGCTTATACTATGCATCAAACTGGTAAATTCCATAAATGAAAGACGAAGCGAAGCTTCAAAATAGAAGTTTAAAATGTTATAAAATAGGAGAAACAAAATCGTAGATAAACTGCCAAACTTGATAACCCCACCCGTAGCCAAAAATGTCAACAGTAAGGTTTTTTTCTTTTGCGGTAGCTGTACCATCTTTATCTAGCCTGTCAGAAGGAAAAATAAAACTTTTCTAAGTGTCCTAATTTACCTCTTTTGAGGGTAGGATTAATTAAAGAAAAGAACAACAGAGACATTCATTCAGAACAAGAAGGTTATTAACAACTTTTTTTTTGTTTTTTAGAATGTTTAATTTTTCAATCAACCAAGCGTCTAATGTGGTTGAATTACTGTGATACCTACATCACCTTAATGTTCATCACTAATAAAACCTCATCATGAGTCAGCATGAGTTTAACTGGAAGCAGCTGCTACTCCCTCTCACCACCGACTTCAAGAAAGATTTCGGGGACATGTTCTCCAGTTGGGACCTCGGAGAACAACTGAAGTTCTCCAATCGGTTACTCGGCACCGAAATCCCAAATGCTATTTCGTTGGACGACGATACGTATTTGCACAGCCTATGCTGGATCGTTAGCTTCTTGGAAAAAGAATATGCTTCCGTTTTAAAAGAATCCTTTCGAATGCACCAGAAAACGGTGGAAAACTTGGTGATATTATCAGCTCGCTTGGGAAAGGTCAACTCTTTGAGGTACTTGTCCGCCAGGGGATGGCTTCTCTGCCTTCCTCAGAAGCTCGGCGGGGAAGCCACATCTCCAGGTGACGTCGATGCGTACAACCACTCTGCGTTCTACTACGCGATGAAGAGTAGCGACGCTTCCCTGATCAGGATCGTATGCGAAGGGATTTGGATGGATATCAGCTCCAAGGATCTGGACATGGAAATTTCACGAGCTTACAGCGAGCTGAAGACCAGGAACGTGAGACTGTCTCGCGAGGTGGATGCTTACGTCATCGGAAAGCTGGTGGATTTGAGGTTTTTCTCGGTGAGCCACCAGGAAAAAAACGATGAGAAGAAGCAACTTGAAAACATCCTCGGGAGGGTCCAGTTCCTCTTAGAGACGATCCGCCACTTCGTACAGATCTTGAGTCGTGGCAATAAAGAAGAAGCGGATCTAGAACTGTCAGTGGTGGGAAAACGAATCGCGAAGGACATCCACATTTTGAAGCATCAACTGAAGCGAACGTACGACGCGGTTCCGTGGGAAGAAACGGAGTTCTGCCTCGTCCTTTTCGTCAGGAAGTTGGTTCAGCCTCTGGAAACGGATCTGTTCTATTGCAGCGTGCTGAGGAAGGACAGGATGAGGGCTCATCTGGAGCACTTCGCCGACTCTCTGGAGTCGCAAGTGAGTGCCGTCATCCAGAAATCGAGGAGCGTGCGCGTTTTAGGGAAATACCCCGAATCGAAGAGACCAGACATCGTCGCAGGAATCAAGGACCGATGTCCCCCTTTCGCGGACCTCTACGACGACTATGAGAAGGTCAGGGACTTCCACTCGTTGGAGTTGATGAAGACTCACGCCGACTTGGTTTCTGAAGTTGAATTTGGCCCCGCTGGACAGGTCGTCCTCACTCGGGCCTTACAGGTAATCGGGGAGTCCCTCAAGAAGAGCATAGAGAGCCCTAAGTTGTCTTTGAACACCGCCGAGCATCTCCTGAACGATTTGCAGGAGGACACTCGGAACACGCTGGAAGCATTGAGGAACTCGCTTTCCAAAGAGTATTCTCTCCTTCTGAGGGATCAGGTGGTCGGTTACGGAGAATCGTTTTTCCGGATGATGAAAGCGGATATCGGTAAGATCAACTCTGCCATAACCAAGTCGCTTTTGGGGCGGAAAAAAGAAGCGAGCGGGCGTCTGTTCGCCCAGCTGCTACAGTGTGGAAGTGTGAAGGAGGTCAGACACCTGCTGGATACGTTGCACTTTTCACGCCAAGTCCTCATAAAAAGAAAAGACGCCGAAGACAGGGACAAGCAGATTCTCCATAAAAGCCTTAACGACCAACTGGAACTAATACAACAGCTGAAAAGTTTGGTGCCACCTGACATTGCTGAAGATATGTTCCAGACCCTGATCGCGGTATTAAGAAACAAAAAGGAGGAGATTGTAGAGAAGCTGTTCTCTTATTACTATGACCTCAAGGAGATTCATACCATAGCGAGCGTGGTTGAAAATGAGTTCCTAACGGACGCCGGCCTCAAAAGACTCCTGGACAATATGAAAAAACTTACAGATGCAACAACATTAAAAGACGCGAGTTTAGATAATATAGATCTAAAAGACCTCACCATCGAATGTCTAAACACCATCGTCCGAAGTGCGAGGCCTTGCATCACGGCTCAAGAACTTGAAAAAGTGAAGGCGTTCCAGTCTAAAATACTAAACGTTACTGTTAATGATTCAAGCAAGATACGATGGCTGAAAGAGCTTAAAAGCACTCTTGCTGGGGCAAACAAAAAAGGCAATAACAGTCAAGGCCACATTATGGCATCTAAACTGAGAGATATGGGTAGAGTATTTGGCGAAAATAACTTGTTCGCGACTACTGAACCGTACGAAGAGAACATCGAGGTGCGAGCCGAAGTGGACATGCTGGTACTGGACGTGATGTCCATGCTGAGTGCTTCTCATTTCTCCCACAATCCGTACTTCCTGGACAACGCAGCTCCGATGGCACTGGGGAAGAACCTGCGCAACCACCTTGCGCACTACAACATCCTGTATGACGTCATACTCGCGGAGCAGCCGATGCAGATCCTGAGCAACGGCACCAAGATCCTCAACGTCCTCCTCGACACCGCTCCCCTCCAGCACAAAATCGACCAGGTCCAACCGTGCGACGTTGCGCAGCTCAAGATCGATCACGATCACGATCTCCGAGTGGCTGGGACCCAGACGAGCCTCTACGAAGCGTCTAGAAGAGGGGACGTGGAGGGGATCGTCTGTGCCGTCTCGCGCGGCGCAGACGTAGACGGCCGGACCCTCAAGCGGCGCACTTGCCTTCACATCGCGGCTGCAGGTGGTCACTACGAAGCCTGCCGACTCCTCTGTTCGCTTATGAAGGCGGATCCTCTTGACATAGATGGAAGGACCCCCTTGCACGCCGCCGCGAGGGGAGGAGGGTCCCAGGTCATCGCTCTCCTGGTCGCCGAGTGTCACATCCCGGTGGACACTCCCGATGACCACGGCTGGACTCCCTTACACGTGGCGGCCGAAGCAGGACAGGCAGAAGCCATTCGAGTCCTCTTGGAACTGGGAGCCGATGGCATTGCAGGAATCGAAGACGGTGGCTTCAGTCCAGCACACTTGGCCGCCTCGAACCACCACGTGGAGGCTCTAAAGGTGCTGGTGGAAAGCGACCCCAGAGCCCTCTATGTAGAGGCAGGATACGGATTGACGTTGGAGCACTTGGTGGCTGGAAGTCGCTCGATGGAGATGGTTCGCGTGCTTCAAGATAGGAATGCTCGGTTCGATGCGAGGGACGACTTGTGCCGGACCCCCCTGCACAATGCAGCTATGGCGGGTGATTGCGAGGTGAGTAAACTACTTTAAGAAACCACCTATACATATTACAGTCTTCGAATAAAATTTTGAAACCTTTTCATTTTTTGGCACATTGGAGAAAAAGCGGAAGATGGCAAAAGTAAAGTAATCTTACTCTTCCAAAAAAAGGTTGTCCATCCCGGACCTAATCAACTATTCTAAACACTTTTTACTCCCTTTATCATTCTTGCCTTTTGGAAATTAAATCTGTTCTGGGAATGCACGGTTCATTCCAGCAGATAGTGGAAGACTAATCAACTGTCACCACTTTTTTCCATTATCTTCGGCTAGTCTAGTTCTTGCCCTCCGCTCTCTTGCGATGCCTTCCTATGCCGTGCTGATGAGTCCTAACAAGGATGAAACCGGTCCATGTCTGGAGGTGACGCTTGAGATGTGTGGTTCATGCTTAAAACACTGTTGTTTACAACTGACCAAAATGTTTTCTCTTGGGTCTGTTTGAGGAAGTTGGCCATGCCTCTTCATGCTGTCCCTGATCATATTCATTCATTACCCAAACAGAACAAACGTTCAAGATTCGTCCAATTTTTGTCAATCGTGGACAAATTTAGTTTAATTCTATACTCGACAGCAACGTTATTTGACCCTATGACGTCACTAACAAACAAAGTAGTTCCCAGCGCGGTGTGGGAATTTTGAGTGAAATGAAGAACGTCGAGAGATTTAAAAATATGATTATTTTGTTAAACCCATGTACTATATAGTGTCTTATTTTTATCACGATTTGCGTTCCTAGCAACCCAAGAGGTTTTGTGTTTACTTATATTCTCCTTCCGCGTTGTGACGTACTGGGTTCAGGAAACGTTGCTGTCGAGTAAAGTTGCAGTTACGTAAACTTTACATAATTGTGCTACTAGCGTAGTTCTATAAGTAAGTGTGCTTCCAACGCAGGTAATTCGTTCTCTCGTCAATGGCGGCGCTGACGTCAACGCCTCTTCGATACACGGAATTACTCCTCTGCATAGCGCAGCAGACGATAATAGGTGCGATGCTGTCGAGACTCTGCTGGCTCTAGGCGCAAACCCCAACTCGGCTCTTGAGACCACCTTGCGAAACTGCGGATACCCCAACATAGATAAGTACCTGCTGGAGAGTTCCCTGGACAAAACTGTGCACACTTTGGGGTAAATATCATAATTTTTTCACATCTTTAAGATTTATGTTATTGAATCATTCCATTCTGGACTGGATTCTTATCCAAAGAAATCTCTGGATAAGAAATTACACTGGGGAACAAAATTTTGGTTGCATTTGTACAAATCAGTACTTACCTATTTCTGGGATGATTTCGAATCTGGAATTAAGTTTTGTTCCCAGATTTTTCTTCCAAAAGGGCATTTTTAGTTTGAAATAGTTCATTTTTTTTTCAAAAGTGTTTTTTGCCAATGAGTGTGTACTGGATTTATCATCCTTGACCACTGTTTTTTCTTCAAAGGGTACTGAGGGTAGTTCAGTTGTGCTAACTATACCTTATGTATACCTTAGTACTACTGCTACTACCTGCTTAGTACTACTGCTGAAGATTGGAATTATTGCCATGAAAGCGATATATCCAGGCGTTGTAAACGGATATGCTCTATCCTACGAGATCGTTTGCAACGCTCCCTAGCGGCAAGTTTAGCAGCTAAAATTTGTACCTTAAAAACTCGAAGCATCCCCTGAATATAATATATCTGTTTTCTTTTTTCATGACTTAAAGTTACACTGAAAGGTAATATCCTAGTATACGTAACACGCTTTGTGAGATTTTGAAAAATATTGCCAATCACTGGTGAAATTTTTCCACCATGAATTTCAAAATTAAAATGTATACTAGGATTAAAAGCCATGATTATTTTCAAGGGTACTTCCCCTGATGTCCGCCGCCATGTCCGGATGCGCCAAGTGTGTCAGGACACTGGTGAAAAGGGGAGCCAAGGTGGACGCCCGCGACAAGAAAGGGCAGACTGCCCTCCACCTCGCGACCACCCTGCGAAGAGGGGAAGCGATGAGGGCGCTGCTAGAGGAAGGGGCGGACCCGGATGGAAGGAAAGGGTGGGACCAAACGCCCCTGCATGCAGCTGCAATGCATGGGGATGTAGGAATTGTACAGGTGGGTAGCCCATGTTCATCATACAGAAAGGTGATGAAATAAGGGAGTAATCAGGTTGGGTTGGCACCTTTTGGCGAAAATTTTTGTCGCCAACTATTATAGTAGATTTAGTGGGTGTTAACAACGATCAAAAAGCCTTAAAGTTGAAAGTAAGAATTTGGACTTTAATAATAAAAAAACGTTTGGGGTTATCCATCAAACGGACATTAAAAACGGGGGGGGTATACTAACTATGTTTCTTTTTTAATTTTCGTCATATTTTTTTGTGTAAATAATAAAACGTTGCTAATATAGTCCGATTGGAGACATGAAAATGGTACTAGTCCAAAAATACAAAGTTTGAGAAAAGCATGGATTTGGATTCATTTTAAGATTATTTACCTAGTGTTGTAGTCGCCAAAGTCAAAAGCTCAATTTTTGGCCCGTAAGAGCAGCCTAAAAAATACCTTCGCTATACGAACAACACAGGCACCGATAGAGAAACGAAGTGTCTATTTGGACGGTAAAACAGGCAGTTGGCACTAGTTGGCGCATGCGCCGTAGGTCTCGCGGTCCCGGCGCTCCAATCAGAACCGTTATCGGGCAAGTGCCGGGTAAACAGGACTAGAGTTAGAGAGTATATCTGCCGGGCAAATAGACAGTGCCTTAGAGAAAGCTTTCAGTTACTCAAAACTACGTTCAGTGGACTTATACCACTTTCATTCTAACCAGCTCATTTGTTCCCGGATGAAGTAACATTCTTTCTTTTAAAAACTTGTTGTTGTTGTTGTCGTATGCCACTTGGAATATCCAAGCTCCATCCGCAAAGCGGATAGGATTTAAGGCAAAGGGGGTGCGGCTCCTGAGAAAGTGAGGCCCATGAAATGGTAGGAGTCCGACTTAAGCCTCGGATGATAGATGTCGCCACCATCTATCGCCACCTCCTCAATTTTACCATGTCTCTGAAGGGGAGGGAAATAGTCTCCAGACACCTGGACCCGTGGTGTAAACTGCGCCATGACGGACCACAGGACTTTCGGACCCACAGATTTAACGAGCACGTACTCCGCATATACTCGGTGGGTCTTCAGCGGTGTCGGGAATCGAACCCGGGACCCTCCGATCCCGAAGCCGATGCCTTAACCACTAGGCTCCCCACGGCCTTAAGAACTTGTTATTTTGGATTATGTTTTCTTTGCAACAATGGGATGAATGTATCTCTTCTTATGGATAAATAAAGATATTTCAGTAAAATGACCATAAAAAAGGTCAAGGAGTTGTTCTAGAACTTCGAAATAATGCCTTTGTTTTTCCTTGCATACTTATGTATACTACCAAGTTTGGTGCAGATGATATGCTTTAAATTTGTATAAAAGACAAAAATACAAACACACAAGATTGTTGGTAATTTAAAAAAAAAACGTAAGGGACAATCGTCTGAAAATAAAGATTTAACATTACTTTTTTGCTTTGATTCTAAAATAATCCAACTATCTAAACTAATTAAATAATTAATCTTATAATTTTAATAAAATTATACTTTATTTAATGGCTAAAAATATTTTTAATTAGTACTCTGTCAATCTACCCTAAAAAGTGACATAATATTACATGTTAATAGCATGAAGAAACACATTTTGCTCTGTCCAAACTAGAAGACATTTGCGGAACGAAACGATTAAGATCTTTATCAAACAGAGGGGGGAAAGAAGGGGATTTGAGGGGTGATGCACTATACTACTCCGGTAGCGGAGGAAAACGATGGTCATCCTTCCCACTTCCAACCACTAATGGAGTAGTCTAGTAGTGCATCACCTCTCAAATTCCCTTCTTTCCCCCCTCAGTTTGATAAAGATCTTAATCGTTTCGGTCCGCAAAAGTCTTCTACTAGTTTGGACTGACAAGGAGAGGATCCCAACGTGTCATCACCGATTTGGTTCATTTTTGGTGTGGAAGTAGTGCATGACTAGGACATCAATTTGTGAAAATATTAAGAAGCAACTTTCAGAAATTTTGGAGAAAATCGCGATTAAAAATCTTAACATGCACTTATATATCTGATAAGATTCTCGACTTGCAAGCAGATCGTGGTGTAGCGGTAAGAGCTGTGATTCCCAACCCAAAGGTCACGGGATCGAGTCTTGCAGCATACCATATTTTTTATTTTAATTTTTCACACAATTAAGAGCACAGATATGAAATAAACTTATAATTATATTTATTTATAAATTTTAAAATATTTTTTCTTGTGCGTAAAAATTTTTGGTAAATATATAATATTTACAATAGGATCATAAAAAATTGGATTTAATAATTTATATTTTTGGGAAACAAGGAATGAAAAGATATTTTCAAAAAAAAAATTATATGTTTATATATGAAGTTTTACTTTAATTTATCCCTAACTATCCGAAAGAAAGTACGCAACTTTGTTATGCTAAAAGGATTTGTTATGTGTCTGATTTGATAGTTAAAATAAACATTTTTGTTGGTAAACATATAATATTTACAATAGGATCATAAAAATTGGATTTAATAACTATTTTTTTGGGAAACAAGGAATGAAAAGACTTCAAAAAAAAAAAAAAATATTTAAAAAATGTTTCAAAATTGATAATTATAAATATAAATATGTACTACTTTATTTCATATATGTGCTCTTAATTGCGTGGAAAACAAAAATAAAAATACCACGATCCGCTTGCAAGGCGAGAATCTTATCAGATATATAAGTGCATGTTAAGATTTTTAATCGCGATTTTCTCCAAAATTTCTGAAAGTTGCTTCTTAATATTTTCACAAATTGATGTCCTAGTCATGCACTACTTCCACACCAAAAATGAACCAAATCGGTGATGACACGTTGGGATCCTCTCCTTGTGAGTCTAATTATGCAATTGTCGGTCAACCGGTAGATCCTTCTGGATGCCAAGGCTGATGTAAACGCAAAAGACTTGGAAGGAGAGACTCCTCTGCATTATGCCATTACCAACGGACACTCAGGGGTCGCTGGAGCCCTTCTGAGAGCGGGTGCTGACCCCAAAGACGCCAGTCAATATGCCATCAAGCGCAATATGGTCGATTGCTTCTTAGAAAACGGTGTCGACCTGAGTAAAGTTGAAATAGATGATGGTAAGGAATGGATTGTCTAATGTCTATAATCCTCAAAGAGATTTGAGTTTAAGTTTTTAGGAAATGGTTAAAGAATAGAGAGAATCTCCATAGCCATCTAGAACAAGAAGGCCAGGACGCTCGCCTCGATGAGTCATTCCCAGCGGTGCGATCACACCAATCACACGGTAGCTCACGGACGAAAAGACTCTGAGAATGAGTCATCCTTTTAGCTGTCCCGGCCTGCTTGTTCTAGATGGCTATGGAATCTCCCAGTATGCAGGGTGTTTCAAAAGTCCTTTTCACGGTTTTTATTTTGAACCAACGTCTCCAGGGGCTCGTGGAAATGAGGTGTTCATTCTAACCAACAGCACCCTAAACGCACACCCTTCTGTAATATGACACTTTATTAAATTATCCTAACATAGTTAATATAGCTTTTAAGTTTTGAAATAACTACTAATGAATGAGTGGTCGTTCAAATATTACGTAAGCACCTAAGGGGGGAGGGTGTGTGTTATTTGGTTATTTTTCTTGACAAAGGGGGAGGGGGAGTATGAGTGATGCTTACGTAAGATGTTACAAGCACTGCATTTTCGAAAGTCTCTTGTTTCTTGCATGAATAGTTTCAAAATTCAACCAAAAATAAATTTCACAAAAAAAAACTGAACTAGGAAAAAAATTTAAAACATTTTTCACAAGGAAATTTTTAACGTTAGTCTTCATGGAGAACAATGAATTTCAGATTCACTAAAGATTTTGTGCAAAAAAAAAGTACAAAGGGGGGGTCGGGCAGTTTTCTTACGTAATTATGTGAGGGGGGTTAGCAAATTCAAATTTTCAAATTTCTTCATTTATTTATTACGTACACAACATGCACATTAACAATTGAAACACACACACACAAAATATAAGAAAAAAAACAACTGGAAGACATATGAGTTACCCAGGGGTCACAGAAACCCATATGGGCAACCTACAGCAGTTAGCTTTTTTTTTTTGCTGACAAGGGGGGAGGGGGTCAAAAATGACCAAAAACTTGCTTACGTAATATTTGAACGGCCCCTGAGTAATAATTCTTCATTTCCCTCAAAATTTAGATACTACTTTGTTAGTGACGTATACGTCATAGGGACACTATATTAAGGTTGCTGTCCAGTAAAGTGTAGAGCCTTTTTCTCCCACCAGGAAGCGCAACAGTCCTGCACTACGCCGTGGTGCATGGGAACGCGGCTCTCCTCCGCCACTGCATCGAGAAGAGCTGCGACGTCAACGCCATAGACGGCTTCGGAGCCTCCGCTCTGCACCGGGCGGCCGCTACGAGTTGCGAATTCGTCGAGCTGCTCTTGGACAGCGGGGCCGACATAGAGCACGATGACGACGAGTGTCGAACCCCCTTGGACTCCGCCGCCACCGCCTGCCGCCAAGACTGCGTGGAGCTGCTGATTCGTCGCGGAGCCGCCGTCAACGACCTCGCTCTGTACGTGTCCGTGGTGAGCGACTCACCAGCGATACTGAAACAGCTGCTCGAAGCGAGAGGCGCAGCGTATGTTCATCAGCGGCTCCACGCGAGCGGCGCAGCAGATGAACAACATGGGCTTCAAGCGAGTGGCACAGAAGAAGAGCGGATCCACGGGAGCGGCGCAGCAGATGTTCAAGAGCGGCTCCACACGACAGGCGCAGCAGATGTTCAACAACGGCTCCAAGCCAGAGACGCAGCAGATGAACAACAGCGGCTCCAAGCGAGAGACGAAGCAGATGAACAACAGCGATTCCACGCGAGAGGCGCAGAAGAACAGCGGCTCCACGCGAGAGGCGCAGAAGATGAACAACAGCGGCTCCAAGCGTCGACAACCGCAGATGAACAACAGCTGCTCCAATCGAGAGGCGAAGCAGATGAACAACAGCGGCTCCAAGCGAGCGGCGCAGTAGATGAACAACAGCGGCTCCAAGCGAGCGGCGAAGCAGATGAACAACAGCGGCTCCACGCGAGCGGCGCAGAAGAAGAGCGGCTCCACGCGAGTGGTGCCGATGAACAGCCACTCCAAGCGAGAGGCGCAGAAGAACAACGGCTCCACGCGGGGGCAAGCGCAGAAGTTCAACAGCGGCTTCTGCACGAGGCTGCGGTTCACGGGAGCGTCGGAGCCGTTCAAGTTTTGGTGGACGCGGGTGCAGACGTCGATGGTGGGTCCCTACACCTGGCGGCTCTGCAAGGACGCAGAGAAGTCGTGCAAGTGCTGCTGTCCAATCGCGCCAACCCCAACGCTGTCCTAAACGACAATTTCACTCCTCTTCATATGGCCATACTGAAAGGGCAGACCAATGTCGTGTCGGTGCTGTTGGAACACGGAGCGGATCCTTTCGTCAGACACACAACTTTAGGGACGAGTTTCGAGCTGGCCGTTTTGCAAAACAATCTGGCAGCATTGAGGATGTTGCAAGATCACGTCAGTAGACCCAAAGTAAAGGTAATTTCGGATGACTCGACCTCGAATGAAATTGTAGGGAACAATAAACCCAAGGCGGAGAACAAAAAGTTACTGAAAAAGGATAGAGGTAGCATTGATGATTCAGTAAACGCTATTGTCAAATCCAGAAGGGGTTCTGAACGGAAAAATTTCCCAAGTTTGGGTGATGATATTCCAAAAAAAGTAGAAATTGAAAGAAGCAAATCTGAACGCAAGAAAAAGAGACAATCGATTAGAAGAAATAGGGAGGTGATTGTCGATTCTGTGAGTAAGATTTCTGAAACAATTAGTCAGGGAGGGACTAACGTGAAGAGTTATGGTGAGGTGAAAAATGTTCCGAATGTTGAATTTGGAGTTGATAATGCTGAAGAAAGTCTTGAAGAGCACGCTGGGATAAAGAAGTCCTCTGTGATAAAACTTGAAGAAAATGAACTTAAAGAAAATACGACATTGGAGATAAAGAAAATGGATACTGATCATGAGAAGAATAATTTGGATGATGTTTTAGACAATTCTGAAGGACAACGCTTTGATAATACTGGAGAAATTCCAAAGAAGCAAATTGGGATAGAGAAATCCTCTGTGACTGAATTTGAAAATGATGACGTGAACATTGGTTTCGGATCTTTATTTGACCATTCTGAAGATGACTATCTAATTCCAAATGAATCAGCCGAAGCATCTCCAACTGAAGTAAAGTTGAATGATGAAGTGAGCTTAGAAGATCTTTTTAATCAAGGTGATGGAGGTGACAGTGACCCCAATATTTCGAAGATAAATGATTTGGATGAAGAAAAGGATGTAAATATTGGCATTGAAAACATCTTCGAGGAGACTTCAGAAAATGAAACGTTTACAGAAAATACAACATTGGAGGTAAGGAAACTGGATACCGATCATGAGAAGAGTAATTTGGAAGATATTTTAGACTATTCTACAGAAGGACAAAGCTTTGATAATACTGAAGAAATTCCAAAGAAGCACACTGGGATAGAGAAATCCTCTGTGACAAAACTTGCAAACGATGACGTGAACATTGGTTTGGGATCTTTATTCGGTCCTTCTAAAGATGACGATCTAATTACAAATCAATCAGCCGAAGCATCTCCAACTGAAGTAGATTTGAATGATGAAGTGAGCTTAGAAGATCTTTTTAATCAAGGTGAGGGAGGTGACAGTGACCCCAATACTTCGAAAAAGGAATTTCCAAAGATAAATGATTTGGAGGAAGAAAACGATGAAAATATTGGCCTTGGAAACATCTTTGAGGAGACTTCGGATTTGGAATTTTTATTTAGTCATTCTGAAAAGGACGATCTAATTACAAATCATTCAGCCGAAGCATCTCCAACTGAAGTAGATTTGAATGATGAAGTGGACATTTTTAATGTTAGCTTAGAAGATCTCTTTAGTCAAGGTGATGGAGGTGACAGTGATCCCAATCCTTCGAAGAATGAATTTCCGAAGATAAATATTTTGGAGGAAGAAAGCAATGAAAATATTGTCCTTGAAAACATCTTTGAGACTTCAGAAAATGAAGTGTTTACAGAAAATACAACATTAGTGAAAAGGAAACTGGATACTCATCGTGAGAAGAGTAATTTGGATGATGTTTTAGACTACTCTAAAGAAGGACAAAGCTTTGATAATAATGAGGAAATTCCAAAGAAGCACCCTGGGTTAGAGAATGTGACACAGCTTGCAAACGATGACGTAAATATTGGTTTGGGATCTTTATTCGGTCCTTCTAAAGATGACGATCTAATTACAAATCAATCAGCCGAAGCATCTCCAACTGAAGTAGATTTGAATGATGAAGAGGATATTTTCAATGTTTGCTTAGAAGATCTTTTTAATCAAGGTGATGGAGGTGACAGTGACCCCATTTCTTCCAAGTTAAATATTTTGGAGGAAGAAAGCAATGGAAATATTGGCATTGAAAACCTCTTCGAGGAGACATCAGAAAATGAAGATCTTATTACAAATCAATCAGCCGAAGCATCTCAAACTGAAGTAGATTTGAATGATGAAATGAGCTTAGAAGATCTTTTTAATCAAGGTGATGGAGGTGATAGTGACCCCAATACTTCGAAAAAGGAATTTCCGAAGATAAATATTTTGGATGAAGAAAGCAATGTAAATATTGGCATTGAAAACCTCTTTGAGGAGACATCAGAAAGTGAAGATCTAATTCCTAATATATCAGCCGAAGCATCTCCAACTGAAGTAGATTTGAATGATGAAGTGAGCTTAGAAGATCTCTTTAATCAAGGTTATGGAGGTGACAGTGACCCCATTCCTTTAAAGAATGAATTTCCGAAGATAAATATTTTGGAGGAAGAAAGCAATGTAAATATTGGCATTGAAAACCTCTTTGAGGAGACATCAGAAAATGAAGATCTTATTACAAATCAATCAGCCGAAGCATCTCAAACTGAAGTAGATTTGAATGATGAAATGAGCTTAGAAGATCTTTTTAATCAAGGTGATGGAGGTGATAGTGACCCCAATACTTCGAAAAAGGAATTTCCGAAGATAAATATTTTGGATGAAGAAAGCAATGTAAATATTGGCATTGAAAACCTCTTTGAGGAGACATCAGAAAATGAAGATCTAATTCCTAATATATCAGCCGAAGCATCTCCAACTGAAGTAGATTTGAATGATGAAGTGAGCTTAGAAGATCTCTTTAATCAAGGTTATGGAGGTGACAGTGACCCCATTCCTTTAAAGAATGAATTTCCGAAGAAAAATATTTTGGAGGAAGAAAGCAATGTAAATATTGGCATTGAAAACCTCTTTGAGGAGACTTCAGAAAATGCAACAGTAGTGATAAACAAACTGGATACTGATTTTGAGAAGAGTAATTTGGAAGACATTTCAGATCTTGACTCCATTTTCAACTTTACTGGAAATATTATACCCACGGAGGAGAAGAATTCTACTCACAGTTTGGACAATCAAGAAACTAGATCTGATGATTCTGCCCTAAAAATAAACTCCAAAGAAGACATTGTGCTCCAATCAGATGGTAAAGACAATAATTCAAGCAAAGAAACCCAATCTGATATTGTCACTACTTCTAACATAGAAGCAAATGCATCTTCCATAGACACTTTCAAAAACAGCGAACTGGGCTTTCTTCTACACATTGCCGTAGAGCAAGGACTGTTGGAAATGGTGCAATACCTCGTCAATGGTGGCGCGGATATTCTGGCCATTAATTCAGAAGGACTCCAGCCTCTGCAAATAGCCTGCAGTAATGGTTTCACCCAGGTCGTCTCATTCCTACTTCAAGAACTCAAAAGCTTCCAAAAGGCTCCGAAATTTCTGCTTCATTTGGCAGCTAAAAATGGACATTGTGATACGCTGGATGTGCTTTTAAAGGTTGGTATATAAGCAATTTCCAAGCTTTTAAACTTCTTAAACCAACGAAATCCTTATCCTCTTGCTATGGTTTTCCCAAAACTATACTCAACAGCAACGTTTCCTGACCCTATGACGTCACTACGCGGAAGCAGAAACTGCGTGAACAGTTAGCCTGTTGGGTTGCTTGGAGGAGTTTCGGTACGCAAATCGTCATAAAAAGACCCTGTATATACATGGGCTTAACAAAATAATCATATTTATCAATTGACGTTTTTCATTTCACTCAAAATACAGACACACACGCTGGGAACTACTTTGTTTGTTAGTGACGTCATAGGGGCAGGAAACGTTGCTGTCGGGTATAGTTAAAAATTTTTCGAGATTCTGATAAATGAATGACACGAGATGTATTTTTAGGAAGGTGCAGACGTGAATTGTAGGGACCTAAATGGAGATTCAGCGCTACATTTAGCTGCAAGAGGCGGCCACGTGTTAATAATACAAAAACTGATATCCCATGGGGCTCACATCGATGCTTTGAACGGACAAGATAAATGTCCCTATGAAGAAGCAAGTTCGGATGTCTCCACCGTATTGAAGTCCACTCAAAGTTTGTTTGATGCAGTTGAAAAGAATGATGTTGCTTTAGTGAAAACGTAATTGATATTTTCAATTCAGTTAAATACCTTTAAAAAAGTCAAAAAGTGTTTTTTGGGGGACATTAGTTGTAATCAAGGTTTATTTGTCTTTCTAGGTGTATCGACGATGGCGCCATTTTGAATGCTAGATCATCGAGCAACGTGACGCCTCTGCTCCAGGCTTCTGCGAAATGCTCCGGTGACGTCGTGGACATTATGTTGTCGCGAGGGGCAGACCCGAACGTTTCTGCCCCGAACGGGACCACCCCTCTTCATCATGCCGCCGTTCGAAAAGACGGTGCCCTCATTGTCAGAAGTTTGCTCTGTTACAGAGCCGTATACGATGCCCTGACTGAAGATGGAAAGACGCCACTGCAACTGACATGTGACGACAATAATCATCTTCTACGGACAGTTGATGAACTTTTTCGATTGCTGATGCAAAAAGGATTTGAGGACAGAGTCATTTCCACCCTCGAGGGACTGACGGACTTGGAAGATCTGAAGGCGGTCGTCCGAGCTTTCGATCGGAAGTCTAGAACTTTGGTGGTCGTGGCAACCCTGAACGGTTTCCGGAAAATAGACGAACTGAGATATACTCTCATGAGAGACTTGATCAATTTCGACTTTGTGAGAAGTGGGTCGTCGGGTTTGAGCTGCCGTGAGGCGCTGGAGATAAACAAGGCGCTACTTCTGAAGAGTTTGAGTCTTTTTGATCCGGAGAACCCGATCGTTCAAGAGATTCGTCTGGAAATAGCGAAAAACCACCGGGACTTGAACGACAATCTGGAAGCCACCTCGATTCTGACGAGCGTTTGCGAGACGTTCAAGCGAACGCTCGGAGCCGGCAACGGGTTAACCGTTGCAGTTGAGTTTGTGCTGAACCGCATGCTGTCCGGTCGGCCCAATGATGAATTTTTTCTGTCTGAGGAGAAACAGAAAAAAAGTGACCCGGACCAGGACTTGAACGAGCAGATAAAAACCGAGATTCAACTGGAAATGTCGAGGTTCGGCCAGCAAAACTGTAGTGAGGATTATCTTGCTTCCTTGAAACGGTTATACGAGAAATCAAAAAGGGCATTTGGCAGAAGAAGCTCCATTACCGCGTACATCCAGATGTACTTAGGCCTGACTTGCAATCAATTGAACAAAACAGATCTCGGTTTGAAGTATTTGGGTCAGTCCCACCGTGCTTTAGCACAATCCCAAGGAGCTGACAGCATGGCAGCTTTGTCTGTTAAGAGTACTATTGCAGATGCACTCCTATCTCAAGGGAATAAGGTTTACGATGCGATGGTTCACTACGAGAACATTCTGAAATCTCTGACCGTTCCGAAAACCCACCCTTTCTCTATGTCAATCCTGTGCAAGATTGGGGAAGCTTTCGTGAGTAAAGGGAAATATATGGGGGCGCTTTTGATTTTCGAAGAACAGCTAGCTCTCAACAGCAGGGGAAGTGACGAGAAGACTGTTGGAGAGATACTCAAGAACATCGATGGGATTCGAAGATACTTTAAAAGCGAAAAGGAGCCGGATGAGTGGTTTATGAGTGAACTCAAAGAAATCTTTTCCGAATCTTCTAATGGAGCTGAAAGCTCAAAGCAACCAAAGCTTTGACCTACAGAAGCAAGTGATTAAAGATATTGGATTCCCTCATAAAATGTAATTTCTTCTCAGAAACGTTTGCATGTTTATGTCTATACTATAGAGTTTTAACTAAACTAAAATACTGGAAACTTAAAATAATCTCTAGAATTAAAGAACATACTCGAGAATCAATTCTTAAACAAACTAAATATATAATTACTTTTCATGTTTTTGTTTTCATTTCAATGAATAAAGTTTCAGGAAATTGGAGACTCCTGAAACAATGCAAATACGTGGATTGTGTTGTGCAAGAAAAAGGTGTTGCTAAAATTTATTACATAGACAGAAAATGTGTTCTTCTTGTGTTGCGATCCAAATTTAAGAACACAATCGAGATTCAATTCTTAATCAAATTAAGCATAAATACTCTTCATATTTTTATTTTCGTTTCAGTTAATAAAATTTCAGGAAATTGGAGGCTCCTATGAAACAATGCAAATGCGTGGATTGTGTTGTGTGTGAAAAAAAGTGTGGCTAAAAAATTTTACACACAACAGAAAATGTGTTCTTCTTGTGTTACGATCCAAATTTAAGAACAGTCAGATTCTTGGCATATTTTTTACAACACCTATTCTTAGAACACCATTTCTAACACTTTTCAGACATAATCAGAACACTAGTGTTCGGCAACTAGTGGTCAAAAAGTAGTTAACTACCAACTACTAACTAGTCTGGGAAAATCTAGTTGCAACTAGTAGTTAATTATTTTTTCCTGGGACTAGTTGCAACTAGTAGTTAACTCAGACGGTTAGAGTCCATTTCATAACCTATTTTTTGCCCAAATTCTAATAATCTTTCTTATCTATATCACAAAAAACTTTATGCTTCGCTCAAAACGGGCCTTTCCTTTATTTCTGGTTATGGTATTTGAGTACTCTTCCATGACATTGTAGTTATAAATAGCAGTGTAATTTTTTTATATATTTTGATAAAAATTTTAAATATTTTTGAAATTTTAAACAAAATTTTTTTTAAAGTAGTTGAAAATTTGAAGGTAGTTTCAACTAGTAGTTATTAAAAAAAGTAGTTCAACTAATAGTTAAACTAGTTTAAACCAAAAGTAGTTAAACTACTAGTTAACTACTAGTTGCAACTAGTTCTAGTTAATTAGTGCCGAACACTACCAATAGGGCGGAGCGAGAAACTTTATTTCTGAAAATGAAAACGCCTGTGGGGGGGATAGGTGCCATTTAAGATAAAACCTAAAAATTCAAAACTGTAGTTCGATTCATTAAAAGTATCCCACCATCAAATCAACACGCACAATAATTAAGATTTCCCCAATGAAGTTTTTTCCCTAAAATTTCAGTTATTGCCATGTTCCTACACCTATTCGAAATAAAAAAAAATAAAATCCAAACATACGATATTTTTTCCTTCGTTCTTAACCATTAATTTAGTATGTTAGATAGATCCATTTTCATTTCAAGTTGATGGTACTATTCTTAAAATAATCACTTGAAAAGAAATTTCGATGAAGCGCGTCCGCCCGAAGAGTCCTTTTGTTTCTGTCATAAAATGTCACTCTTCACGTGCAAGTTATTCGCTTGACTTCTCTTCTTGAGCACCCCAGTTGGAAGAAAATGGCACTTTGCTTGGATAACTAAGTCAAAGTGTCAAGGTATTTCTTTGGAATGCGTTCTATTAGGTACTAAATCTTGTGGAAATAAAAAAAAGTTTGGTTTTACCCGAAACTACTGCAAAATTTTGCATTTTATTGAGATTTTACTTCCAGAAAGATCATTTATTGTTTCATTATGGGCTTACAAAATTGAAAATTGCATTCATTTCAGGTTCGTGGAAGGTCTTAAACTGTTATTTGACATCCTAAGAACATAAACTTAATTAGCTATGGTAGGAATCATTTATAACCGATTTTGTGTAAAATTTGATCAAATTTCGAAAATTTCAACTTGAATGTGGAACCTGAAGGTATTAATTAAAATTAAAATATTGAGACATTAAAGATCGATGAAGGTAAATGAATGTAAGTCAGGAAGTTATTTTACTCAATTTATTTCAAGGGTGATGCTGCGTGCAGTTCTGATAAATGATCAGAGGCAAACAATTTAGAGCTGGAAGTTATAATTTAAAAAGACGTATAAATGAATAATTCTTGAAGTTGTTAACTAGGTTCTTATGAACTAGAATTTTTGGAAATTTTTTATCCTATGTTCTTTATTAATTTATTATTACGGTAAATCCAGCATGTGATTGCTACAATAGATTTATTCAAGTGTTTTTAGAAGACCTCATAAACACTATTTTTACGTAAGTGATCTAAATTTTAAAATTCCCTTTAGTACTTCTTAGAAAGTAAATATGAAAACCTGAAACAAAATTTTCTGGACAAAGTTTAAGTAAAATATTCCAAGCCAAAGTAACTAGCTTTCAATCCATAGCAGATATGTTAGTCGTATTTTAGCTCTACTTTTAAAAGAAGAAATTCAAATAGAGAAAAAATATCAATTTTATAAATTAATTGTATTAAATAAATTAAATTTAGGAACATCATAAAATTATTACAATAAAAGCATAATATTAAATTTCATGTATAAAATTTTTTCCTCCCAAGGCAAGCCTATAGCTTTGATAATAGTATTTGTATTTGCATCATTTCATCATTTGTATTCAAGAATAAATTAAGTGAAACAATTTGTACCTTCAGGCAACAAGGAAAAGTTTAGGAGGATTAGCAGATGCAAAAGCCATTATCCTTGAACCTTAAGTAAGTAACTGATTCTTTTGGTATTGGAATTTCCGATGAATTGCCGAAATGTTTCAGTGCACAAAAAGTTTTATTATAGAAATAGATTGTTTTGAAACTCAATTTCATGATCATACTAAGAGGACATTGTAGGATGTCAAGCATTTCAAATCGTTTTGCTAAACTCAATGATTTTTATGCGAGGAAGTGTGATGACATGAGGTCATTATCATTTTTTTCTTTTTTCGCTTCAGTTGTTTGTTTCTGAAACAATCATTTTGATATATTAATGGATATGTTACTGAATGATATACATTGTCACCAAACACTACTATCTCCGTTCGGCAAACTTCGGAAATCCCGAACCTTGGCGACTATACTGTACTAAACATCAATGTTAGTTGACCCTATGACGTCACTAACAAACAAAGTAGTTCCCATCGCGGTATCTGAATTTGGAATTGAAATTAAGAACTTCAATTTAGAAATATGATCAGTTTGTTAAACCTATGTATATATAGCGTCTTTTTATCCCGATTTGCGTACCGAAACTTCTCCTAGCAACCCAACAGGCTTTCTGTTTGCTCAGTTTTTCCTTCCGTGTAGTGACGTCATGGGCGAAGAAACGGTGCAGTCTACACTCGACAGCAACGTTTCCTTACTCTACGACGTCACTACGCGGAAGCAGAAACTGCGTAGGGAGAAAGCCTGTTGGGTTGCTAGGAGGAGTTTCGGTACGCAAATCGTGATAAAAAGACGTTATCATATTTTTATATCATATTTTTAAATTGACGTTCTTCATTTCACGCAAAATTCAAACGCCGCGCTGGGAACTACATTGTTTTTATTCGTTTCTCAAGGTCAAGGAACATTACAGTGTAGTGCAGTCTAGTACAGTATAGCTTCACTCTAAAAAATAAAATACTTCTTACAAAAATAAAACCCAACACAAACACGGCAATCTGACCCATTATTCCCACAATATTAACCCAACTTTCTCCTCGTTACCTTGCCACCAGGTCAAAAAACCAGTATGCCACCGCGATCAATGCCGACCAAAACGGAATATCGGAACGGAGCAAAAACAAATTACTCGGAAAAAGGGGGTTTTTCATGTCCACTGCTTGTCCTCTTCAAATTCAGAAGCCGACGACGTCGCGACTTACCAGGCGTAGCGAGGGTATAGCCTCCACTACTCGTATAAGCCTCTGTCTTAATGGTCGTAGTGCCGATTAGTAGTGGTGTTGACTTGTGTTGTATTTTCGCAGGTAGTCTTCCGGGTTTTGAGTCCGTGGAGCGTAAAGTCTACGGATCTGTATCAGGAGTGATCGGGTGCTTTGGTGTCAACACGTGTTTTTTTTTCGGTAATTGCGATGGGGTGAATGATAGGTGAGAAAAAACGAGTTTACGACTCTATGGGAGAAAATGAACTTTTACATGGCCCCGGTCACTTTGTGTGATCAATTAGCGAACAAAAGAAAACATGACGGGAGTGCGAGGGGTAACCCCCAAACCAAACAAAGAGATCGAGTGATAAATCTGAGAGCCATAAAACTCTATCCTCGCCCTATAGGGTCGGGTGGGGTAAAATTGTTATATCGTGTAAAATGTATGGGATTTTAACTGTTTATATTTATTTGGTATAGTATACTGGACAGAAACGTTTCTTGAACCCAGTACGTCACTACGCGAAAGGAGAAAATGGGTAAACACTAAGACTGTTGGGTTGCTAGGAGGAGTTTCGCCACGCAAATCTTGATAAAAAGACACTATATATACATTGTTAAAAAAAAATAATCATTATTTTTAAATTGACGTTCTTCATTTCACTCAAAATTCAGACACCGCGATGGGAACTATTTTGTTTGTTTAGTGACGTCATAGGGTCAACTAACGTTGCTGTCTAGTATAGCAGGGTCCTTGGCTTTGAGCCCCTATGTGGTATGGTAACCAGGGGATGTGCGAAGATAGTTTAAGAGTGAAAATAGCTTAAGTAAAACTATAACAAGATTTAGCAAATGGATCAATTAAAAACAGTTACAACTGGCGGACATTATTCGCAAAGGGACAAGACCGCAATCTGTCCGCCATTTGAGCTGCTCAGGATGAAAGTGGTATATAAGTCCAAAAACACAAAATTTGTGATAAGAATGGATTTGAATTTCTTTTAGGGTCATTTACCTGGTGTATACCTTAATAGAGTGTTTTCAGGTGACGTCACAACCGGTTATTTTCTTTTAACTGTGTATCTACTGTAGGGCTTTTAACTGTTGCTAAGGCTGTTGTTTATCTGTTGCTAAGGCGGTTTTTAAGTATGGGGTCACGTGGTTGCAAATGCTCCAATAGAAGAATTCCACGGCCAGTAATTTTCTGTAACTGTTAACCTCTGTAGGGCAAAAAACTGTAACATTTCTGTTGCTAAGGCCGTTGTTAGGTCCAAGTCATGTGATTGAAAATGCTCTATACTATAGTATATTGTGTACCATGCTAATTTTTAAAGATTGCAGGAAAGCACTTGTAGATCTCTGAAGTTTCCCTTTAGTACACCACTGGCTAATTTTTTTTCTGAAAAACTCTTCCCCTCATGCTAATTTGAGGGTTATGAAATAGAAAAGGCTAACGAAAAATAAAATGAAACGGAATCTTGCATCAGGTAATGAGCATAAATTGGGGTCATTCAACCTGTGAACAACTATAACTGAACGATTCTTCGAAGTTACTAAACTTCACTAAAGCGTTCAAGCCTTTGACAAACTTGTTTACTTTATAGTTGAGCTGCTAAGGGTGAAAGTGGTGTTAGTTCAAAAATACAAAATTTAAGAAAATCATTAATTTGGATTTCTTCTATGTTCCTTTACCTAGTGCGGTAATTGCCTAAGTCAAAAGCTCAATGATTGGCCCGTAAGAGCTGCCTAAAAAGTGCCGTCTCCATATAGAATTAACACAGACACCGTGAGAGAAAACCTTCGATTACTCAAAACTACGTTCAGTGGACTTATACCACTTTCATTCTAATCAGCGCACGTAACAGTGTTGAATAGAAAACAATGATAAATTTGTATTATGGTTTCTTCGCAATCTCATATCTGTGAAAATTAATGGGTCTAGTGAGGTGAAATAGATCTAGGGATTTGAACAGTTTATATTTATAAAATTTAATGTTTTTGGCTTGCTGATTTTAGTCATAGTATCCATTTTTCTCCACCCTACCCATTGAAGAGTAGATATTTTGTTCAAATAACTTAACCTTATTTTTAAAATTTTAGTTTATTCGTGAAAAATATGTAGAAATAAAAGGACACCTAATTTTTTGTATCCATAATTTATTTTTTTTCATAGTTCACCTCTAATTGAAATCTTATTTTTAATCCCTTTCACTAAATATTAACCGGATTTTCGGTCACGCATAGAAAACCCCACGAAATCGGTCAGCCATTTTTCTCTAATACGAAAATAAAAGCTAGAAATCTAATTTTGAAGAGTAATAATTACTACTTAGTATGTAGATTTAAAACTATTTTTTTTTACGCTCAGTTCCCTTGAACCGTGCCTTGAACTCGTTAGTTTTCACGTGCGGATAAATCTGTTAGCACGTGTGTGATCCAGTGAAAGTCAAAACACAAACGATTTAAGTGGGAAAACTAGGTTTCTGGGAAAGTTTTGGAAAATGCGCGAGCCGTGCGATTTTAAGTTTCATTTTGTTTCTTGTGGCTGTAAGAAAGAATTATTTGAAAGTAAATTTTTATAAGTTTACTGACTATTCTTTAAAGATTTGAGTTTAAAGTTATAATTTATGCCTTACTTGGTTTCCGATATCTGATCTTGTTTAATAAAGTTTTTGAATAAAGTACTTTTTTATAAGTTTAACCTATGATTTCAAGTATCCGAATTTGAAAATAAAGAATTTATTTACTACTTTTCTCTCTAATTTTATCTTACAAAACAAATTCTTTAAATATTAAAATTAATTACAATGAGAGTCAATTGTATCGATTTTAGTTAAAAGTTTACTTTTAAAATTTTTATAAAGTGACAATCTTATTTCAAAACGTTCATTTGAACTTATTTCAAAATTAATTCTTTTGGGTGAAAATTTCGCCCTTTTCTAGATTACTACAAAACCTATATCAAAAGCTAAAACGAATAGTTTACCACGATTAAGTAAAGCAAAAAGTAGTAATCCAAAATTTTTATTTACCAATTACTAAAATTCTGAATTAAGGTGTTAAAGAGATAGATTAGGGTTATTTATTTGCTATTATATCCACTTTAGAAGTTTACCATAAGGGGATGTTCATAAACGATGTCACACTTGGAAGGAAAGGAAGGGGGTTTATCAATCTGTAACACTTTGTGGCGGGGGGTTTCAAGAACCAACCAAAACCCTATACAAAAGAACTGAAATTATAAGGTGGGGTGTACTTCAACTTGAATTAAAAATATGTCCCAGATTCTTACCAACCTATATTTTAGGTAGGAGAGCTTAGAATGTGACAAAGGGTGAATTGAGACACTTAGTGTGGTATAAGGAAGAGAGGGGATGGGGGTAAAAAAAAGTGACATTTATTAATAAAATTATTTAAGAAATGTAAGAGATACTAATTACTAGTTTTGGAAGAAATTCTATTTAAATGTTGATTCTATTTAGGCATGGGATACGATTAAGTGCATGTGATCAAATCTACCAAAAGTCGGTATTGAGAAAATAGTAGCAGTTTTTAAAGATTTGAAATGACTATGCAAAATTTTCACTTCTGTGGTCAAGCCAAACCACAGAGACAGAACATAAAATCTGCATCTCGCAGGTTTCTCCGTCCAAACACGTTTTCTATAAGAAAAAGAAAACCATTCACATAATGGAATGCAGCATTCTTTCTTCTGCGGAGGCACGACGCTTAATCGCATTACGGTGTCAGCAACACCCTTTCGTTCAAGGTTGGAGAAGGCATGAGCGGAAATGGAGCTGGAATTTCCCTATATTTGAAGAATTAAAAAAAATTTCTTTAAAAAAATGTATCATTTGGAGTGAAAAACACAACGCCTTTGACATGAAAGGAAACGTGGAGAATTACGAGATCATGTTTCTCTTGTTATGTAGGTTTCTGGCGATGGCTTTAATATTAAAATCGTGTTTCTTACTCACAGAGTATCCTTTGTTCCGTTGATCGTAATTTTGCGAATTTTCATCTAGGTTATCGCTCGAGACATAGAGTTGAGTTGAATGTTTACCCTTATTTATATTTTACGTGACAATAGAAATTAATGGCTCTAACAATTGATGTGGATGATTTTATTATCATTTCAAAGGTGTTTCCTATTCTTTTTTTTATCTAAATTATTTGCTGTTTTCTGGTGTATTAATTTTTTTTATTCAAATGTCCTCATTTAAGAAAAACTTCGAAACAATAATGGTTTGACCTGGGTGTGTTAGGGACAATTTGAATAAATTTTCCACCTTTACAATGGATTCACTTTATACTTTGGGTTAAAAAGTGGATTAAATTTTTGGAGATTTGTGAAATCCTGTTCAAACCTACTGTTGAGAGCTCTTCAGATTGAATAGAACTCGAGTGAATTGAATTAAATGGTGGATAAAGAGACACGTGCCAACAGTTAAGAAAAAATTTCAAATTTCATAAGCAAACGTTTTTGATCATTAATAGTGTTTCCAGTAAGAATTATTTTCTTTCTGAAATCTAGGATTGTAAGAGATGATCCCTTATTGATGATGATACTTTTTCCAATGATGATACAAGTCTTATCAAACGAGATAATATACAATTAGTCATAAAAATTGTAAATTTTTTCCTAAGATAAAGACAATTATTTTTTACTCATAGAGTGTTTTCAGGTGACGTCACAACCGGTTATTTTCTTTTAACCGTGTACCTTCTGTAGGGCTTTTAACTGTTGCTAAGGTCGTTGTTTATCTGTTGCTAAGGCGGTATTTATGTATGGGGTCATGTGATTGCAAATGCTCCAACAGAAGAATTCCACGGCCAGTCATTTTCTGTAACTGTTAACCTCTGTAGGGCAAAAAACTGTAACATTTCTGTTGCTAATGCCGTTGTTAAGTCCGAGTCATGTGATTGAAAATGCTCTATAGTATTTCCGTGTACTGGTTTGCTTATTTTTGCGAAAATAGAACTAGTTAAAGTTAGAACTAGTTAGAAGGTTAAAACCGTAGGAAATGCAAATGAAAATATTTTGTATTTAACTGATGATTTGGCCAAGGATATATTTTCCATAATTTAAAAATCTAATTTATTATCTCCCGACAGAGTTTAGGATTAAAACAAAACGGTGAAAGTATAACGAAGATCAAGAGGAGCCCCGGATGTATCATTCTTTACGGCGCTTAGAGAGGATGCGAAAGAGCAATATTAGCCTTTGGATGAAAACTCCCCTTACGGTCTTCAAAAATGATACTTGGAGTGCAAGATAAGGCCCTGATTATTGAGCTCCTCTACCTAAGGTCTTTATAGCGATTATCCATAAGAGCAAGAGAAGTCAAAGAGAGGAGATCTTATTGTTAAAGAAGATGCAGAAGAGCAAAAAAAAAAAATGAATGAGGATGAAGAGCTCCTTACGGTTGTTAGGGAAGGGAAACCCTTGGATTAAACTCTCAGCTTAGAGGTCTCTTGAGAAGATGCTGAAGAGTAAGAAATATTTCTCAATCTTTCAAAAGGATGCATAAGAGCAATAGCAGCAAGCCCCTCCACACGCCTTTGTATGCTACATAAAGAAGATACAGATGATCAAAAGAAACCCTCGGATGAAACTCTCTTTCTCTCTGAAAAGCTCAAAACTCTCAAAAGGAAGCTCGGGCTCCACTTCCAACGATCCTTAGAGAGGGTGAAGATGCGAAGGAGCAGAGACCCCCTCCTAGGAATGAAGAGGATGCAGAAGATAGAGATACCTCTTCGACGTTAAGTTTACCTTGGGGGGTCAGGGGACACAATTTTTAAGAACTAAGTTATGCTTCATCCGAAGGTAATACTCATCTTTGAGCATTTAAATCCACGATTATTGCATTTTTTCAAAAATTATCTCTGATGATTTCGACTAAACTACGACATAATTAACCCACTTGAAAATACTTTGTACTTAAGTAATTTAATCGGTTCGCCTTTTAAGGTGGTTTCTTAAGGTACTGCCATATGGAAAACCATATGAAATATGATACCATATGAAATAACCATATGAAATATGCCATATGAAACCATCATGAACTGCGTTCTTTGCCAAGAAGAAATAAGAGGTACGGAGGACTTATTACGGTGTACGGGAAATTGCAGCGATACGTACCACTTCCACTGCGGTGGATTTTTGGAAGATGCATTTCGTAGGATGAAGCCAGAAACGAAAGCTAAATGGAAGTGCGTAGGGTGTAAAACCCGGCGGGTAACTCCTCGTGATCAAGAGAGCGGCCCTTCTACCCTGAAAAAAGATGATCCAAAAGATCGGCCAAAAGATGTTCCAAAAGATTGTGATCAAGAAAGAAGCCATTCTACCTTGAAAAAAGACGATCCAAAAGATCGTAATCAAGAGAGCGACCCTGCTACCTTGAAAAGGGATGATTCAAGAGATCGGCAGCCATCTTGTCCAATCCCCAATAGTGCTTACCTAGAGCAAATCACCAGCCTGAAGTCATTCATTAAAGATCAATTTGCGGAATATTCAATTAGCCTGAACCACAGTGAATACCTTATCCAAAAGCTGACAGAATCAATAGAAAGCTTGAAAAATGAAGTGAAATCGTTAAAGGAAGAAAATGCAAGCCTGAAGTCGGAAAACGCCCGTAACAAAGAGGATTTAGCTATTTTGAAATCAGAAACTCTGGAGCTTCAACAATACTCTAGGCGCATGAACTTGGAGATTTCCGAACTTCCAGAAGCACCAAACGAAGACACCAAACAGCTAGTGAAATCGGTACTCGTAGCATTGGATGTAAACAACTTCGATCACGCTACAGTGATTCATCGTGTGCCCTCATCCCGTGTAGACAAGCCAAAACCAATAATTGTACAGTTTTCTTCAAAAGCCGAAAGAGACAAATGCCTTGTTGCGGCGAAAGCAAAACGACTCAAAGCCTCGGACATTAACAGTAGCTTTGACTCAGTTCCAGTTTACCTAAACGAACATCTCGCTCCAGGTATGAAAAAGCTGCTTCACATGTGCAAACAATTCAAGCGTGACAATAACTTTCAATTCTGCTGGGTGAGGGATGGCAAGTTGTTTTTGCGTCAAAAAGAAAACTCAAGAGTGTTCAAAGTCCAAAAAGATTCCGACCTAAGTAATATAACCTTTTCATCTTAATTCAAATTAGCTCTATTTTCGATTGCAATGCCACATTGAACACTCTTGAAGATCTTGAGCAATTCCTTCTCTTTTCACCCTTCAACAATGCTTGTTTTAATATTGTACATTTCAACATTCAAAGTGTCCGTACCAAATTCGATGAACTGATTTGTTTGCTTTCCAATTATTTATGTTTTATAGATGTTTTGATTTTGTCTGAAACATGGTTATCTAAAGAGGAAATTCAACTTTACAATATTAACGGTTTTAACACATATCATTGTTGTAGAAATTATAATAGATCAGGAGGTGTGCTAATTTATTTTAAGAGTAATTATGATTTCCAACAATTGAACTATGAATTGCTTTCTGCTGAAATGGTTGTTATGGCAAGCAGATCTCTTAATCTTTGTATTATTTCATTATATAGATCCCATTCTTTTACAGTTAATAATTTTTTAATAGAATTAGAACCTATAATATCGGATATTTCCTGCAAAAACATTATATTCATAGGTGATATAAATATTGATATTCTCAACCTAAACAACAATAGTAATATGTACTTAGATCTTTTAAATGTAAATGGATTTTCATCTCATATAAATAATATAACTCGTATTTCATCCGGTACCTGCATTGATCATATATTTTCACGAACAGATCCTTCCTATGAAAACCAAATATACTCTGCTCGATTTATTAATAGCATCTCTGACCATTTTCCTATAATATGTAAACTAGTTTTCAGTAGTAATAATAAAATCTCTTCAACTGATCAAATAAAACCTAAATTAATTAACTACAAAAAAATTGAGGATTATTTGAAAAACTACGATTTTAAAGTTAACGGAACTGACGCATCGTCCTGCTTTTCTGACTTCCATGGTAAATTAGGTGCGATAAAAAGTAACTTTAGCTTTTATCCTAAAAATAATTCAAGGTTAAATAAGAATGAATGGTTTAATATGGATATATTCGGTGTTATAAAATCTAAACAAGCACTATATAAAAAAACTTTGCGTTACCCTGGCAATAATTTATACAAAACAGCCTATAAAACCACAGTTAAAGTTTTAAAAAATAAAATCAGAATAGCTAAAAATATCTTTTACGAAACAAAATTTAATGAATGTGATTCTAGTCGTAAACAGTGGAAGCTGGTTAACGACATTTTAGGCAAGAGTAAAATTAATAATACCTTGCCTGATCACACAAGCTTTGATCAATTAGCTAATAATCTAAATTCATATTTTTCTTCAATATACAATGGTATAACTCCCTCAAACGATGACTATAAAAAATATTTGGTGTCTAGTGTGAATTCTTTTATGTGGTTTGATATAGATTATACTGAAATTATAACATGTATCCGTGGACTTAAATCCAAAAAATGCCCTGGTTCTGATGGAATCGACGCAAAAATTTTAAAAAGTTTATCAAATTCTCATTTATATATCTTGGCCAAACTATTTAATAACCTTGTAAAAGAAGGTGTCTTTCCAAAATCACTGAAACTCTCAATTGTTACTCCTATTTTTAAGAAAGGAAACAAAAATGATTACTCCAACTATAGACCAATCTCTATTTTACCGTTACTATCTAAAATATTCGAGCAAATAATTAAGAATAGGTTATTTTCATATCTAAATCACATAAATTTCTTCTCTTGTAATCAGTATGGCTTTTTGCCAAATTCAAATACCGAGAAAGCTTTGAATGAGTTTACTGGATTTATATATAATAGTGTGAACAATAATAAAAAAACTGCTGCTGTCTATTTAGATATATCTAAAGCCTTTGATTCAGTAAATCACTGCATCCTGTTACAAAAACTATTTTTTGTCGGCATCAGAGGACATTTTTATAATTTTCTTGAGTCATATTTGTCAAATCGCGTTCAGATCGTTAAAATTTACAATACTCTTAGCAGATGCCTCCCAATAAACTGCGGCGTTTTTCAGGGATCAACTTTAGGACCTTTATTATTTCTAATATTTATAAACGACCTATGTAACTTAAAATTATATGGAAAATTAATAAGTTTTGCAGATGACACGGTATTACTTTATTCGTTGGATTCAATCGATGATCTAAACTTAATGATAAATGAAGACCTTGTAAAAATTCGTGATTGGTTTTTTCAAAACAACCTAAATTTGAACGTTAACAAAACAAAATATATGACCTTTAACCTCATCAAAAACCGTTCTTATCAGCTCTCCATTAAATACCACGAAAACTTCTGTAATAGTTATGGAAATTGTAATTGTAATCATATCGATCAAGTGTCAACTATCAAATACCTTGGACTCCATATTGATTCCAACTTAAAGTGGAAATCTCATACTCAAAATATCTCTGACAAACTAAGATTTGTTATGTTTAATTTTTATCACCTTAAACAAAAAATAAGTAATAAGCTTCTAATTAATTTGTATTATTCGTGGGTACATTCACAATTAATTTACGGCTTAACTATTTGGGGTGGGGATTATTTGGTAAATTTAAAAAGAATCAGCAAATTACAGGAAAGGTTCTTAAGGTTTTTTTTTAATAATACCAACTCGATTACTATAAACCACTTCAAATTACTGAATATTCTACCTCTTCGTCATCTTTTTTTTTATAAAATATGCCTGTATCTTTTTTTGAACCCACTGGAATGTACAAGACGTAACACTATAAATCCTCGAAGACCTAATGTAATTTATAATATTCCTAAGCCAAAAAAAACAATATTTTGTAATAATTTTCAATATATAGCCCCCAAACTGTATAATATGTTACCACTTGAAATCCAAAATAGCCCATCCAAACACTTATTTAAAAAAAAACTAAAAGAATTTTTGTTTACAATAGAAAATATGGAAACTTTTTTAATGTAGCTATTTTTGTTTTTATACATATTTTTTTGTAATTTTAAATCTGTATGACTGATAATATTGTTTTTATTTTACCGACACCCTGTTTGCCACTCATATATTTTTCTTATTTAAATATATATTTGGTCACCTAAATGGACTAGTAGGTCCCAGGTGATTATGGTTCTCTTTTTTGTTTTTCTTTTTTGTAATTTTGTAATTTTGTGTTGTGTGTTTTAAGTGTTTCTCTTGATTAAATAAATAAATAAATAAATAATTAAAAAAAAAAAAAAAAAAAAAAATTAACATTCATAAGTAGATCTTTATACTAGAAAAAGAACTTTATCCATTTCAGTGCTTTGAAGTATAGCTCAAAAGTTTTTATACAGGGTGTCCCACGAAAAGTGGCCCAACCCCTTTAACTTTTGAACCCCTACAGATATAGTCATGAAAGTTGAATCTAGGTATAGTAAAGTGACCATGCCCTATCCGATTGGACAACTTTCAACGCCCTCTAGCGGAAACTTTAGGAGTTATAATTTTTATTTTAAAAACTATGTGAGGTACGTGAAAAAAGTCAGTGACTAAGTTGTAGAGCAGCATCGATTCATTTTAAATCGACACCTATACCACAAAAATGACTACAATAAAACTCATTAAACGCCCTTTTATTTAATTGTGATTTGGAACACTCAACCTCACGAAACGCTTAACCGCTTGCTTGTTTATTTATGGTTTCGAACACTTAACCGCACGAAACGCTTTTGAAAGGTAACTTGGTACTTGAAACGCACTATCTTTTTGGATATAATAATTAAGAGGCTATTGAATTGAAATGAGGCTATTGAAGATGCTCGATATTCAATCTACAGTCCAAATGTGCGTCGCAGACTGGAAGGACATAGAGCATCTGCGGTAAATGTAATCAGTTCATTTTCATGAGGAGTTTCGTGAGGTTTAGTGTTCGAGACCACAAATAAACAAGCAAGCGGTTTAAGCTTTTCGTGAGGTTGAGTGTTCCAAACGTTCCAAATCACAATTAAATGAAAGGGCGTTTAATGAGTTTTATTGCAGTCATTTTTGTGGTAGAGGTGTCGATTTATAATGAATCGATGCAGCTCTACAACTTAGTCCCTGACTTTTTTCACGTACCTCACATAGTTTTTAAAATAAAAATTATAACTCCTAAAGTTTCCGCTAGAGGGCGTTGAAAGTTGTCGCATCGGATAGGGCATGGTCACTTTACTATACCTAGACCCAACTTTCATGACTATATCTGTAGGGTTTCAAAAGTTAAAGTGGTTGGGCCACTTTTCGTGGGACACCCTGTATATTTTCAGTAAATTTTACTTGAAGAATGATTTAGGAACGTTGAAAATATTTATATTTCTTTATGTTTTTTGCTACAAAAACTGTCAGTTGTTTGGGCCATTTTATTATAATGTTTTAATAGTTAGAATGACATCATTAAAAAATGATTTATTAAAGTTATTTTTTTAATAATTTTGAATAAAATTCTCTAATTCGAAATCTTTTAAGTTGAAAACAACAAAATTTATCTAATAAATATCTGGAAGAGAAACCTCTATGTTAATTTCAAAAAATAAATGTTTTATTAATTAAGCCAGTTTGCTTATAATTGCATAGGAGAAACATAAATATTTAATTTAAAGGTTTTCTGCCTATATCTAGGGTTAATTTAATGTTTTATTATTTTAAAGTCAGTTTTATAAATTCATATCAAGTTATAAAAGTTATTTACTAAAGCGAGATGGCAGCACCAAAATAAACAGCAACTGTTCAGGTTCAACATCAGCATATTTAGTTTTATATCAGTTTTTGTAGATGGCAGCACTAACTTTTTTAGGCTGTGAAAATGTATAAATTTTGTCAGAATGGAGTTCTTGAAGTTCGTTAATATTGTCCTATCCATAGATACCAAAAGTCCCCAAACATAACACTGCCAATAAAGAACAGTAAATATCAGGGATTTTATTGCATTTTTTTTGTAATAATTTTTTTTACATCCATAATGCACCTTAAAACTTTTTTTATGATTTCTTACAGAACCTTATCTTATTAAATTTACCTTTAATTTATTTCTTAGCCGTTCATGAAATAAATTTAAAGGCAAAATTAACAAATTTTTCCAACAGTTATATTTACCTTCAAATCTTTGTTTATAATTAAATTAAAAATATGTTTTTGATTTTGACCTATTTATTAGGCTATGACGTGGGCTCAAATACCCATCCTCCATCTCCAGGAATGCAACTAGATTTTTGCTCCAGAGGAGGTGACCAAGACCGCCCAAAAGGTAAAAAAAATGTCGTTTTTAGAATTTCTTTTTGGTAAAATTTGTTTTGTTTATAAGCTGCTTAATGTAAAACATGTGGGTTATATAGAAATCCAAGTAAAGGAGGGTCTGGGGGTCCTATCCCAGAAAATTTTTGGAAATTCAACCCATAACTTCACTAAAAATGACAGAATATAATAAGCCAGAAGCAAAAGCATTTACTCATCAGCACGTTTTCCATCTATTGCAGTTTTTTGTTGTTGGCATATTATAAGAAAAGATTTCTCCTACTTACAACTTTCCATATAACATGTAAAGCCCTTGATTAGTATAAACTTTTATTCCGTCCAGGGCCGGATTATCCAATAGGCAAAGTAGGCAACTGCCTAGGGGCCCATCGTCAGCTAGGGGCCCCGTCCCCAGAAGGTGGGTGCCCATATGTTTGAATTCAGGAAGGGGTCCAAGAAAAATGTTTGCAAGTACTAAGTAACTATTTATATTTTTTTCAAGCAGTAACTAGACTATTTTTATGAGGGGTTGGTTCATAACTATTTCAAAGGGGCCCTCACGAGTACTTAATGCAAAAATTCTTGCATAAAATACTGGAATTTCAAGCAAAAAGTGGGTGTCTAAGAGTCCTCCCCAGAAAAAGTTCTGAAATTTTATTCTTAAGAGAAATGTTTTAACTCATTTGGGTGACTTCTAAAATGGATTGCGAGGGGGGCCTGCACAGCACATAGGTCCCCTTTGCCCTTTTGTATGGGCACCCATTCCACAGAGAATTTTTCTTGAAATGTTTCTTTGAGTTAAAATAAAAAAAAATTTTATGCAAGTCCGGACCTAAGCAAGGGGCCCATGAAAAAATCGTCTAAAATGGTTCCACAAACGGACCTCTCAGATTCCTTATAAATTAGCTTAAAAATTATCTTTTGCATGCTAGAAATGCAAAAAACAAAAACTAATGTTTTGAAAAAAAAATTATTCTTTAATATACTTAGGATTCCTAACTTTTTAATGTTCTTTCTTCCGGTTCCCCACTTTTTCATAGTTTAAAGCACTGGTGGTTCATACAGAACCCCGGTGGTTCACGGTAAAAAAATTTCATTAAAATAAGAAATTTCATAATTTAATTGTAGTCCGCATATCGCGAATAGTGGTGATGTTTTTTTCTTCAGTTCCCTGTCAACTAGAACTGCTGCGAGTAAATCCGGTATCGGACGTTGTTCATGGCCGTGGACTGCATACTATCCCTATATACATATTGTTAGAAGAGTAAATTTTTAATTTTTTTGTACTTTAAATAAATGCTCTGTAATAAAAAATACGTTCATTTTGATTTGTTTTATTTTTTTATTGAATATGGTTTGGTTTAGCTAACGTTTTATAACAAAAAATTATTGAATATGAGCCTTCTTATTATGAAGCTTATGAGCTTTGTTATTGAATAACAAGCCTTCTCACCACTAGCGGATCCAGGGGGGCTAGGGGGCTTGAGCCCCCCCCCCCTCCAAAGAAAAAATGAGAAGTTTTACACTAAAAATATGGAATTTTATGCACCACAATGAGTTAAAACCCTGTTATTTTAAGGTCAAATTTTCAAAATTTTTCTGGGGGAGGACCCCCAGACCCCCTTGGTACTTGTGTTTTTGTACTTTTTAATCGCCCTTGTACTTTTATTACAACTGTATTTTATAAGTTTGTCACAACGCAAAAATTCTACCATAAAATCTATGTCCGAAATTCGGATGAGGCATACCAAAACGAGTTGAAAAAGAGTGTTTTTTATTTAAATTTTCTAGGGGAGGACCCCTAGAGCCGCTTAGTACTTAAAACTCTATTATTACAACTGTTTTATATTAAGTTTGTCAAAACACAGAAATTCTACCATAAAATCGATATCCGAAATCGGATGAGGCGTAGCAAAACAAAATGAAAAGTGGGTTTTTTTTACTTAAATTTAAAAAAAAATTCTGGGGGAGGACCCCCAAACCCCCCTTTTAGTAGTTGGAACAGGATAATTCACTACCTTTTCCATATTTAGATAATCAAGAAGATACAATTGGATTATGAAAATTAGCCTTAGCCCCCCCCTAAAAAAAACAAATCCTGGATCCGCCGCTGCTTCTCACTGTAGTAAAAGCATAATTATAAATAATATTGCGATGTGGTTTTAAAACATATTTTAGAAAGGAAAGAGTAAGAGAAAAGGGGCCCTCGAGAGTGCATTGCCTAGGGGCCCCGACATGGTTAATCCGGCCCTGATTCCGTCTATAAACACCAAACATGAATAATATTGGTAAACCAATGAGACTGACTGTATATGATAATGATCCACCAAATATATATGAAGACTCGTCTTCAAAAAGGAGCTAAGTTAGTGCCAAAAAGTAAATTTCCCGTAATTCATCCCTTAAAATTTGATTCTCCATATAAATACACATAATAAGTCATCTTTCAGGCCGTTTTTGACCTACTAATAATGGTCCTGGCACTTAGCTGGATTTATAGGTTGTTGGTGAAGGCACTTAGATTGGTTTTTCGGGTCTAACTCATTTTTTTTAGTTTTGGCACTTAGCTCGGTTTTGAAGTCCAGTCTTCATATTATTCTTCCGAATTCTCAACTAATAGGGTTTGGATTCCAAGTTAACAATAACTTTAAGAAACTGTGATATTTTTACAATTTTATATGCATTAACAAACAATTTAGGTTGATGTTTATTTTTATTATAAAAGCAAATAACATCACGCATATCAGAAACACATATCATCATCAGACAACAAAGGCATAGTTGTTTTCACATTGAATAAACGCGAAAGAACAAAAAAAAATCCAAGACTAGATTCTAGAACAAAAACGTATACCGAAAATTCGCTAATGAGCCGGCACAAACAATGCAAGAAGGAGAAGAAAATATGTAAAGAATGAGCAAAAGGTGCGCTCATCCCCCTAAAACGATGACCTGCGAAATCGCCCAAATAAACAGAAAACTTATTGCGCCCAGAGCGATTCACCTGTAGCTTCTTAAAAAACAAAAATCGTTTGAAGAAGGAGGGGCGAGTTGATCCCCATTTAGCCGAAAGATCTATTAACTAGGCAAAGGGCAAACCGGCAATTTTTACACAAATTCGTAGCTCATTTGGAGAGGTAAATACTAACATTGGCGCTGGTGGAGGGCAAACTCGTTGACCGGGGCTCGTGGTAGATGGATTCTTTCCTTGAGGGCTTGAGGGGAGTGATATGGTTGTGGTGAACGTATCCGCATTGTTCGAGAGGGGTGTGTGGAGGTTTTACCCCCTTTTTTGTGGTCTTGTTCTTTTTTTACAATGAGGTATTTCTCATATACGTGAAATTAGAGTTCGTACTAAGGAGATGACCTGATGCCCGTCCTATTTTGTTCAGTTTTATGGATTTAACAAGGTTATCATCTCAATAAAAGTAAATCCAATTGTGTGTGTGGGTGTGGTTACGTGTGTTTCGATGGGCAGTACAATAAAATGATAAGTAGATATGAAAAATAGCTGTCAGGTTGAAATTTGATATGTACAAGAAATTAATCACAGTGAAATTAATTTCTCCCCCAGAAAATTGTAGGGATTTTTACCATAAATAACTCATTTTTCATCGGCACAAGTACTTAATGAACGAAAAAGTTTGAAAAATCATGGGGAAAGACCCCCTGGCCCTTTTTGGTCTTTCAGTGTCTTTTTACGCCTTTTTCTCTTCTTCTATTTCTCTTTCAGCCCAAGGAGGGTGCACTTTCCGGAGTGCCCCCCTTGAATCCGCGACTGGAGTTATAGATGAAAAGATAATTTAAGTTTTTACTTTTGACACCTATGATAAACGAAAGTTTTTTTCTACCCTTAGCTAGAAAAAGTAAAAAGGTTTAAATCCGTTATCTGTTCCGCTAAATATCTCCATCCAAAGTGTTTCAAGTTTCAGACTCCATATATTAGATATATCGCCAAAACATGCAAACTAATCGGTTAAATACACAGTTATACCTATGAAAACCATAAAAACTTGGTGATACTTGAATATTTTTCGTCTAAAACACATTGACGATATTTTAACGGGACCAGTTACCGGAATTGAACCAAATAAAAAAAATAATTCCTTGAAAATACTCGACATTCTTTACCAATAAGAACACCCATGTTGTCAGAACACATAACTCTACACAGAAAAACACACCCCAAGACACAAATATCCTCATTGATACCAATTTATTTAGGTTATTGACACCTGTTGGCAATAAGTCGCCCGAAACGGCAACCCAACACCCTCATCCACAGGGAAAATATATCATTACTTTCTCAATGACATCTCATAAACCTCTATGGATGATTTCTTAGGGGTGAAGAGCAAGTGGGAAATTATAGCTTGTAGGGTGATCGTTTGTATTCTGCAGTGACATATTCTCTTTCGGTTCCCCGCCCCTCGTGCCCCCTCTAGAAAGGGGTCACGCGTGCTTTGGAACGGCCGGCCGATTCGTTTGGCTTTTGACCCCTCTGAGGGGCTTGCCCTTATTGTTTTCGGAGTGGTTAAGGTAATGTAATTAGGTTGAGGGGGGATTTTGTAGGTATACTGTATCCTACTGTACTGTTGGAGGCGGATATTGTAGTAGTATTGCAGCTGAATTTATTTAATGTAAATACAGAGATATTTTTAACTCCTCTGAGAGAGTATTTCACTCCTTGAAAATCGGAATTACTCTTTAAAAAACTAGACACGAGTAGTTTCACTCTTTGAATTTTTCACAAAGGTTTAGCTTAAACCTTCAGCCACAACATCCTAATTATCATACTTTTTAATTGTGTTTTCATACAAGCAATAGTATTTTTTTTTATTTATTGTTCTGATGCTTAGGAAGTCTGTTGAAACCTAAAATAGCATCCTCAATTTTTTTTTTTCAATTTCATTTTGTCCATTAAAAAGTAAGCGTTTTTAATAGAAATTTTGTCTGTGTATGTAGTTTACGCTATTTCCGTATTTCCCTCCACATAATTGAATTTCATTCCTCCTAAAAAAGTCAAGAAGTATTTTTACTCTCCCAAAAAAAATCCTAGGGATAACACTATGTAAATATATATCTTGATTGCCACTCGTTTAAAAATTATGTATTTGAGGTTTGTTTTGTTTAAAACACCTTAATACCTTCTTTTATTTTAATTTTGTTGCTAAGAACTCCAAACTGAATTGAAAAAGAACTTATATTTATAGGATCAGTATAATTTGATGAATTACCTGCGTAAAAGTGAGATAATTTATAAATGCATAACGTAATCCTATTATCAATTCATTAAAATAATTAATACTTTTTAAATATGGTTACGTTTCTTAAGTTTTTTTTAAAAATAATAACCGTAAAATACAGGAATATCATAACACATCATCATTAACATACAAGTCGTCTAGTTTGAAAACCAGATAAGTCACTTTTTCCTAATTTTTCAGGAACAACAAAAAACTAGATATTCAAACACATTATGCACTTACAAAACCCTTATTTTTTATTTAAGATGGTAGGAGATGGATGGTTACATTATCAACATGTATAAGCTTTAGATTTAGTTGGAGCACTGTTCTGCATAAAAGTTTTAAAACACTGTTTTTTTGTCACAGATTTCCCTCAAAATTATAGTGTTAGTCATGAAACATTAGATCTATATTTTTTTTAAAGCTTAAAACTTGGCTATTTGCTAGATCTGTATTTTAAGAATCAGAACATAACATAAACTGTAAATTGAAAAAAATTTGATCTATCTGGTTTTGAAACTAGATTAACATTCATCATATCACGATGTCATCTTTATATGTAGAGATATCATCTCCAGCTTTTTTTTGTCATCTATTATTCGGTACACAGTCCAGGAAATAAATTTCTCCAGGCTTCCAAACAATTCGGCATAATCCAGATATCCAGCCCGCTGACAGCTTGTTTAAGAAACGAGGCTCCTCCGACGCAAAAAAAAAGAGATGATCACAAAAATTAATTGAAGAGAAGAACCATATTCCGCATCTCCCCTGTTTGGAAGCAAGGAATGATAACGGCGAAAATATGGCCCAAACAAAACAGGTCCGTTGACTGAAATGATATCTTTATATTGCAATGGCATAAACATTCAGTCACTGACATGACGAATTTCAGCCTGGACTTTTCAGTCGTTTTGTTTGATTACGCGGGGTCCTTATCGCGACAGTAAAAATAGAAGGTCTTCTTCTCTTTAATTGACGGCACATGTGAGCTGATCAGGATGAAAGTGGTGCAAGTCCGCAAAGATACGAAATTTGGTAAAAGCATGCATGGATTTGGATTTCTTCTATGTTCTTTTACCTATAGTGTGGTAGTCGCCTAAGTCAAAAGCTCAATGGTTGGCCCGTAAGAGCTGTCTAAAAAGTGTCATCCCCATAGGAAAAACACTGGTGCCTTTAGATAGAGATTCGATCACTCAAAACTACGCTCAGTGGACTTATACCACTTTCATTCTAACCAGCACATGTGGAGGCTTTGAGGAGTTCTGTCTGCGGTTGAAGACTGAGATCTGGGAGTTTTTCCTAAAAATACCCTCAGTTTACCCGATGTTGCTAATAAAATGTTACAGCTCGTAGAGCAGGGGGATGGCTAACCCGTGGCACGCGTGCCACAGTGTGGTACGGCCGTGTTAAAACAGTGGCACGGGGCGAAGATATTTGAGAGAATGATAAGGGAACGTACCCATACTACGTGACCTATTTTTTACTATTTTTGACCCCCTCCCCCCCCCTTGGTGACCACCCGTAGTATATGCCAAGACCCCCCCTCCCCCTCAAATTGTCACGTAGTAGTTCATAAATACGGTTTTCAATCATCAAGAAGAAAAAACTTATGTAAAAATTATTGTAGCAGTAACTTAATTTACAAAAACAAGTATTTTTTTTTCTTTATTTTTTGACTACGTGACGAAACCCTAAGCCCCCCTCCCCCTGTGACCAAGCGTGGTATTTTGAAGACCCCCCTCCCCCCCTAAACAGGTCACGTAGTATGGGTACGTTCCCTAATGTTGTCTGGCGTCATCACAATAAGGTTCCAGTATTTTGTCAGCCTAGTTTTCTAAGTAGTACAAGTTATTTCTTATTTATTTCTTACATTTACAATTCCATTACTGATTTTGGTTAAAAAAATCTTTAGTTCTAATATTTTGTGTCGGCCAAATCTCTTTTCAGTTGCCTAAATGATATTAGGCTATTCACCCCTATTGTCGCAGTTTCTTAATTTTAGAAGAAATTTTATTGGATATCTAAAAAAAAAAACTTGCAATACCTCATTAAAAAGAATCACACATATTGGGAACTTTTTCAGGTTTTATATATTTTTCTTTACAGCCATCGGTTCTGGGGATTTTCAAATAACCTACTGTTTAATTTGCGTTAAAAGATACATTTTCAGAGAGAATTTCTGAAATTTTTGAGAGAGTATTCTCCATTTTACATTTAAATGTCCACTACCCTAACTTACGTGAGAAAAATCGCTTAATCAGTCTATGAATAATATTTTTCACCTTTTTATATTTTTTGGTATTTAGTCTATCGTAGAGTCTTTCTTTTCGATGTCCAGCCAAAATGTCCTTCAAAGGCTCACAAGTTACTCTATTTAACGTGTCCAAAAATTAAGGGAAATTTGATTTTTTTTCGGGTATAATGACACAAATTTTAGTTCCTGTAAGGTAATTTTCAGACACAAGTCGAAGCAAACACAAATGATGAGAGCTTCAAAAAAATATAGTTATACCACCCGCCAATAAGGGACGGCTAAAAAAAATTACGTAAGCATATTTTTGGTCATTTTTTGTTCATTTATATTTTTTTAGCGTAAAACTGCATTTATCCAAGAAATAAGGTAAGCTTAAGTAGGACAGAAATAATGTGTGATTGTATGAAATTGAAAGGTTGTAAATGATGAGAAAGGATCACGAATAAAAAGTGGGATATCCCTAAAAGACAAGATTAGGAATAGGATAGGATAGGATAGGATTAGGGATGGAACAATGTTAAAGCTCATTATTTTGGAAAGAAACCATATGCCTAAACAAAGATTCATTGGTTACTCTTCGTTATCAAACAACGGAGGTAGAAGGGTGGCGGAATTTTAATCCTTGTGTTTTTAAGTACTATTACATTAATTATTTTTCATTCAAATAAATATAGACGCGTATAGAAAGTTTTTACAAAACAAGTTTTATACTGTGAAATTTTTTCCTTGTTTTTCCTACAATTACCTTTGAGTGTTCACCGAAGTGGAGGTTTCAAAATGATATATATCACTAGTTTAAAGGGGAAAATCTGAAAAAAAATTCTGGGGGAGGACACCTAGACCCCTCGAAATTTTGACATCGACTTATAATTCCCACAGTGAAAAATTGGTAGTTTACAAGGAGCTGTTTCGGATGGAACCCAAATAGTCACAAAATGATGCTGAAACGCTAGTTTAGAGTCAAACTTTCAAACTTTTTCTGGAGGAGGACCCCAGACCCCCATATTTGCTTGGAATTTTAAATTTGTAATTTAAGGCGAATCTTAAACTTAACATATAAATGTACTCGATTGGGGTTTCTTTATAAATAATGTTGAGTCAAAGCCCCTCCCGAAACAAAAGTCTAGTTACGGCCCTGCTTCTAGCAATCATTGATTGGGCATAGATACCTCATCTGAAAAGTTCCTCGAATTACACAGAAAATTAATTAACAAACCATCCACCCCCTTGCTCCCAGTATTGTTTACCAACCTTTTCCGAGTATCTCGACCCCCTGTAGGGGTCAGGGACCCGATCGCGTGCATACCTGTGTGCCCTCTTAACTACCACTTTGGTGGAAGCTTCATCAATATGATGGATTTGATATGGGAAAAGCTTGTGAGGTTTATGAATGTATGGGTGATGTATGGGAAGCTCGTTTAAATTATAGGATAAGCTTAACATTCTTGAAGTAAGGGATTAACTAACCCGGTGGTGGTCAACTGATGGCACGTGTGCTGGTAACTAGTAGTAGTAATGATTTATGGTTTTACAAAAAAAGATTGAGTTGAACATACACTGGTTTCGTCAGGGGCGTATATAAGGTGGATAAAAACGAGTTAAAGAGCTGTTTTTAAAAGGCATAGTTAAACCTAAAAACAAATCTAATTAACCTAAATAATTATAAATCCTAATAAGATACAAAATCTAAATCCGTGGAACCAGAACTTCAACCAATAAAAGATTTGGATCTAAACACGGTTTTAAAAAATCAGTATTAAAATACATAAAACATAATAAATTAAAGATGGATAATATGAATATTTTTTCCTCTTAATTAATTCTTTAACTTTCTTTACATTTTTAAAGAAAGAAAGCTTCAAAATTTTGCTGTCATAAATTAGGTATCTCTCATTTTGGTCATTGAGGTCTAGAAACCAGGTAACTTTTGACCCAACTAGGACCATTTTTTTTTCTGATAGGTCGAATTGGAACCTTTGTCAAAACAATGTCAAAGATTTTTCTAGTAATACTCAGAAAAAAAAAGAGTGGAAGAGTGTGTGTGAAATTTTATTTTGAAAATTAACCCTTAAAATTATATGTTTTGACTCATTTGTGGATACCGGCACAATACTTGACAGCAACGTTTCTTGAACCCAGTACGTCACAAATGCGGAAGGAGAAATCGGTAAACACAAAGCCTGTTGGGTTGTTAGGAGGAGTTTCGGTACGCAAATCGTGATTGAAAAGCACTATAAATACATGGGTTTAACCACGGCTTACTAGATACTTATACAGGCTAGCCGAGTACGGAAATCATTGCAAATCCAGATGGCAATACTGGACAAACTGGCAAAGCATATCCACAGTGTTGAAGGCGGTGGGTGATATTGGTAGGTCTTGTAGCGCTCCAAGCGGGAAAAGTTGTCAAATGGTTTTCATTGTTTAAAACTCGGCTAGCCTGTATAAGTATCTAGTAAGCCGTGGTTTAACAAAATAATCATATTTTTAAATTGACGTTCTTTATTTCACTCAAAATTCTGACACCGCGATGGGAACTATTTTGTTTATTATTGACGTCGTAGGGTCAACTTTAGTTGCTGTCTAGTATAGCACCGTACCAAAAAGGGGTGACAACAATTAGTTCTTTAACAACCAACAATAAGTTTTATTTCCTGATTCACGAAAAAAAAATCACATCAAAATCCTTCCCAAGCACCAACACAGCACTCTCACCATACTATAGCACAACAGGATCTGCGGTGATCAACAGCTGCGCGTGGATATTTATGCCCTGTAATCACGCCGTTGCTCGGCCCCTCCGGGGTGTAAAAGTTGATTGGAGGGTGGGGCTTGTCACTGAGTTAAATATTAATCGATCGTTCGCTCTATCCTCTCATGTAAAATAGATTTTCTTTCTGCTAAATACAGCAGCGATCACATGAATACTTCATTCGAATAGTAGACACCTACTGGGGGCGGTAGTTGGCTTAATTCACTTTTATGTTCTTTTGCCTTGGTTGAGGTGTACTTACTACAAACGTAGAAAAAAAAATAATTTTGATGATAAAAATCTGAAATGTGAGTAGTTAATCATTTACTAAAATAATTTACGGAAATAATTGTAATAAATTATTATTTAATTAAGACTGGTACTTGCGTATTACCCCGTCGACTGTGACGCTTAATCCGAAACGTTATCAAATCCCATTGAGTTTACTATTACTGTGCCGCTGAATTAGACGGCCGCTGAACGGTCGACGGGATAATACGTTTGCAGTTTTTCTAATAGTTGTTTTCTCCGCTTGTAGTGGGTCTAGAAACATAATTCTTGTTAGAAGTGCTGTTTATTGTCTATTCTATGTTTTGGCTTTTACATTTTGTTTATAAAGTTATTATTAGGTGTTTTTTTAACATTCTCTTGGTAAGTCAAGATTTAAATTTCACGAGCAGAAATTTCTATTTAAGAAGTGATTTTCTATCTCAGCAGCATTTTGCACTAAACTGAATGCTTTTGTGATAATTTATCTTATTGATTTTGAACGGAAAACTTTCAAAAGTAAATAAAAAAAAAACAGGTGATAATATCTTCAAAGAAATTCTCTTGAATTTTCAATCATCTGAAAAAATTACTTAGTCTATACCATAGGTCTATACTATACAAAGTTTGTTTACTAAGGAAGTATTTATTTTTCGAATATTATATAACAACCCTTATACGTTAAAATCAATCAACTAAAAGTAAAAATTGTTAACCTTAAACCAATTTATAAATTATTCCTGATACCTATCCAACCTTCCGTATAAACTACAATAATCTATACCTAACTTCTTTCTCAGCTTAGTGCATCCACATTTTTATAACCCATGATTGCTTGCGTCCATTACATGTTCTTTTTATATAAACTTTAAAAATAAAGCCATAAAATGTTGTGATATATGTATACGAACGATTTAAAAAGCATTTTCTCCCGTCATTCACTAACTTATTTATTTAACTTTATAAAAATGGGTATAAAAGCTGTTTTTGAAAAAAAAAACAGCGCAAGAAAACCACTTGGAATGCTCGTCCGGATTAAAATATCTCGGGTAACGAAGATAATTATAAATTCCTCCGCCGCGCAGAGTGTTTTCAGTCGGGAAAAAACCTAAGGACAATGCTGGAAAAATGCAGCAGGCCGCAAAACTTGGAATGTCGCTGCCGACAACCCTTCTTACACGGGGTACAACAATGCTCGTTAAATGAATAATTAATATGCAGTCATCAATTATCTTCCCAAAACCGTGATCACAGAAATACGTGACTGGCTGTGCATTTTCTCTTTAGAAGAGAAAAAAAGCTCACCCCAAGCTTCTGTCATTTCACCATCACCAGACAAAATTTACACTCATTTTTCGATGGAGGGGGGAAACTTATTAGTTATTTTTGTCACAAAAAGACCGGATTCACTCGGCTGAAAATTTCAAGTTTTTTCCTCCATCGTTAATCAGCTATTTAACCCTTTTTAAAAGAATCATAATTTGTCTCGTGAAGAAGTCATGCTGCGACGTTGAAGAACTAACGCAATTTTATCATCATCTAAATAACTTAATTTTCGAGGCAAATACTCTTCTCTCTTTGCGTTGAGTTGAGAAGAAACGGTGCTGCTTTTTTTGTGCCCACCGTCACCGTCTTAATACTAATGAGGCGTTTTAATGGTTTTACCGAACATTAGCGATGAGGGAAATATTATAGACAGCAAGAAGTGAAAAGCCTTGAATTAGCACTCCTTTCTGCACTGCTGTCTGATAAGCCGCAAAAAATCCCCAAGTTCTTATCCGAACATGAGTTATTAATTAATATTTTAGGGACCTTAATTTCTTCTCCGACATCACGAATATTTTTAGTTGCCTTAAAATCATTATTGATTTTGTTTTAATTAGCGGTTCGGGACTGGACAGGGGGATATAATATCAAAAGCAATAACTCCTTGATGGCCTTTTTTTTTAATGTCTTTTTAGTGGTTATGTTTCGATACAGAAATTCAGTGGCAACATATAGATAATGTGATTATAATTTATATAAAATATTATGCGACTGATGGACCATTTTCATGTTGACCCTCCTAATTTACCGCTTTAAACCTGAAAGCTATTACAGCTATGTTATCAAAATTGACCGGTCCCGATAACTCCTATTTAACTTAACGCAAAATGTATCGTTTTATGTGATCAATATTTCGCTTAATGTTATCAAAATTTGATGAAATCCCCCTTTTTTTCCCGTTTGCAGACCAATTTCAGTGCATAATCATGAAAAATGAGTCATTAATTTATTAGTGTTATATGTTCCACTCTCATATTTCTCTTGAAGAATGTAAAAGTTGCAAAATACAAACTATAGGAATTCGTTTCAAGTACTTCAAATTAGGACTACATAGTTGTGATTTTAAAGTAAACGATGTTACGATGTTTGAAACTTTTTAGTATCAAATCGCTTATTGGTATCAATCTGATATTGTTATCATTCCTACTCTTGGAGAAAAGGGATCACATTAAGCAGAGTCGACTGTATTTCTAAACATATAATGCTTACATTTTCACAATAATCAAATTCTACCTAGAATGACATCTCAAAATCTCATGATAAATGAATATATTCAACTCTTATACACTTCTCTAAAATTGTGACACAAATTTTCGAAATATTCCATTACAATTTCCCCTTCAAAACCTAAACTTTTAAAAAAAAACTTGTTTTAAGCGGCATTTTTACACAGACGATCCCAACAAACAGCAGGTAACCAATTCCGAGCTCTCAAATTCCTGCACCAATCAAAAATTCTCCACAAGGGGGTGCGATCCCTTTGGAATGTGGTCCTCTCTCAGTCTTTTTCCAATTTAATTAAGGAAGTTCAAAAGTACTCTATTCCGAAGTTTCCCTTCCCAACTTTATTCTTCTCTTTTCAGCAGAGAAGTCGGGCCCCAATTTTGTTGGTGGCCAAGTAATTGGAAGTTTTTACTTAAGCCTTTTTAGCTCCCAAAATTAGGTGTTTGATCGCAGGCAATGGAGCTTGGTTCATTCAGCTTTGCCTATTATTTTCATGAGGGAACTCTGTGATGTTCATCATCAACGTTTGGTGTTTTTGCTTGGTTAGAACCCTTGTTTCCCTCTGTACTATTTTGTCTGATGCGATTTTATTATACAATTTTTTGAGATTAAAGTTTTAAGAAGTATGCATGATTAGACGTGTCTTCTTGCTATATCAGAGCGAACGATAGTTCATCAAAGGTGTGATGATGAAGAAGATAGGTTTTTCGTGTTTAACAAAGGACTTTTCTCCACAAAAATGCTTAAATTAAACAGATACCTGAATTTGGAGTTTGCTTCGTTTTAAAGTAAATTGTCTTGTTTGGAGGTTGAAAATTAAGACTTGGTGTTTTTAATTTGAAAGTAGTTTCTTTGTAGTTTGGTTCATTGGTTACTTGTACTAGAATATAATGCACTAGAATCTGTAATGAAGGAGATAAATTTTTCGAGAGAACTATTTTAAAATTGACAATAAAACAAACCACGATTTAAGAAATTATCAAATTTATTTCCTTTAGTTTCAATATCGTAGATTCATTCAATTTATAACTTAAAATGCATAAATTAATTTTATTATACTTAAAAAATGTATTGAAAAAGTATATTTTAATTTTTTTACTAAGGTATACTATCATTTTGATAAAAATAAATAGTGTTTTCCTCTAATTTTAGACTTTTTATGGATTTATAAAACAGTATAATCATTACAGGTGCACTATAAATATAAGATCATGTATGTATTTTATAAAGATTTATAAGTTATTACACTTTTAGCTTTTTTTTTCAAATTTTGAGGTAATACTGTATGTTATAAAAATGGAAGATGCATAGAAATTATAAATTTGTATAAAATTTTATATGACTGTTGGATCTTCTTTTTCATATTGTCAATGTTTCCAACAAATTTTAATAACATTTTTCAAAAAGGTAATCATATAAAAACACAAAAGGATGGGTACTAAGAACATGCTTTATCTTAAAATAATATTATAAATGAACTATATTTTGATTGTTTTTTTTACGTCATCAGAAGAATAGAGGGAATCTAAAAATTAAAAGCAAGCGTGAAAATGTTTATCTCTATGAGTCAGTTATTTTGATTACGCTAATTATTTGCTCTAAAATAAGTAAAACTTTTCTTCTTAATAGCTTTTTTTTCGGTACAAGTTTGCCTTTTAGCTCAACAAACAATTCCGTTCTTTTTCCCCAACAAAACCTTAAAAAGTTTTGTTCCTTAAATCCAGTCTCATTAGGGAAAAGCCGGGCAATATCACCCTGTTATTAAGAGCCATCTATCTTTATCAACTCACTTCACTTTATTATGTTCTTCTTCTTCTTTATTTTTCGACGGCGAACAATACTAGCACCTTCTTTTCTAATGAACACAGGGAGTTCGGAAATTACACACAAAAGAGAGAGAAGAAAAAAAATAATAATAACCGCTTAAGAAAACATCGAACATTTCCCCCAAACAAAATGGCAACAGTTTGTGAAAAATATCAACCCGCCCACTTCTTACTGCGGGATTAAAAGCGCGGGGAATACCGTGTCCGTAAAACTTATCCTTCTATTAAGATTATAATAAGTCTACGTACGTGCGAAGCAAAGAAGAGGAAAAAAGGTGTCCAGATTTTCGGGTAAAAAGCCTACCTTTTTAACCATCCCATTCTTTCAGGAAGGCAATTAATCTTTAATATTCTGCCGAGAGAGAGAGAGAGCAAAAAAGAACAAAAAAATCTCCTCCTGACAAGGAGTACGGCCATAAGTTGTTGACACTGTGCCGATTTTCTAAAAATTAACGATGCGACTAATCAAAAGTGAAAGGTTTGGCCTCGGCTGCGCCAAAGGTGGGACAACCGCAGCTCCTTTGTTTTTACTACTACTTTTTTTCTTTTTTACTTATTATTTTATAATATCCTTCTTAGTAGCAGAGCCGTCATTGTTCTTGAAGGTGTCGTAGTTCCCTGTACTAGTCTTTCCTGTTGGCGTTTGCCTTTTGTTATATTAATATCACCTCCAGTTTCTTTGTTGGGAAGAAGAAGTTGGCAAAAAGTAAAATTATGGAAGATTATTATTCATACTTATTATTTTTGTTGAGGTGGTATCTTTCTGAAGCTTGGGAGGTTTTTGTCGTCGTAATCTCATAACATGCTTTTTTTCCACGTTTATAATTCGTTTACCCGTTTTAAATTTCCCGCGTAAATCAAAGTTGAGAAGTTTTCATTGTTCGCAAACTTTTAATTTTTTTATTCCAACATTTACACGCGTGTCTTTTAATTTACTTTATAAGCTGAGAGCTAAATTTTTAGTTGTTCTGAAAAAGTATTAATTTTATATTTTTTTTGTTGAGTTGTTTGCTTATAGACTTAGCAGAAAACTCCATGTATTCACTTCATTTAAAAATTATTGAAGAGAAAGAAGTTATAATAACTAGCTATTTTTATTTTAGAGGAAGTCTGTCTTATAAAAGGGTCTTTATGAATAATAAGTTTATCCTAGAGTTTGAAATGTTTAGAGATACATATGTGAATTTTTTTATGTCATCTTTAAACTAAATACAATATGGGGGGGAATAAATTAAATGCTATATAAATTAATAATAAAATGTTCGAGAGTAAAGAATATGAATTCAGGTTATTATTGATTATTCTGTCAAGAAGATTTAGACAGCTGATGAAACATAAGTCAAATTTAAAAAAAAAAATCACTTTTGTGAAACGATAAATAGTGATTTTGGTTAACAATAGCGAGCAGGGAGGGGGGATCACCCTAACAAAAATGACGAAACGTTTGTAGTGAAGAAACTAGTTTATTGGACCAAATCAAAGTCAAAGAAAAATGATGCCATTTAGTTACATTGATTTATTCACTGTAAAAAAAATAATCTTAAACAAACAGAAAATCTCTGGGAGCAAAAGTTGCCATAGTTTTTCTGTACACGGAATTTCTCTGTTGACTAAACTTTTCTAAAATAATACCACGATCTTCAGGCAACTTCCGGCAACTGTAATATTCTATTTATTTAACCACATATTGTGTCTCTACAGAATCTATTGATTTGGCAGAAAAAGTTGCCAGAAAATTCCTGTATACAGAAAAGTTCAAGTCGACAAAAAAAAAAAACCCTAGATACAGAAATACATTTTATTGAGGAAATTAATATGTAGATTCTTCCTTATTTTAGGATTAAGATAGAAAATTTAAAAGAGAATTGTATCTGGGACTTCCTTAAAAGTTAAATCTCATTGAAAATATTTTTTTAGTAAGCATTACTTTTAACAATAAGAAAAATGAAGCAAAAAGAAATAAAATATAATGTTCTTAATTTTGATCTAGAAAAGAAAATCATTCAGTATGGAAAAGGAATTACATAAGAAAGTTATAGTTTGCTCCTAAAATTTAAATTTATGTTTAAATAGATAGTTTTAGAATATATTTCCAAACACCCTCCCATTCTTTCTAACAGGTCCCTACAAGCAAACCGATTAAGAAAGTAGGTATTACTTATTTTTTTGCGATTTTTTAAACTCTTTCAGTCCTAACAGCCCCGTTTTTCCATAGGATTCAATAGTAATCTCGGGCGGCTTAGGATTGAAATGGTTAATATCATAAACATTATTTGCAGATGTAACACAAACTCTTGAGGCAGCAATTCTCTAAACAATTTCTCAACACTTTATTTCAATTTAAGAGAAACAATTATTTTACGAAAAATATTTTCAACACCAAAAGGAACATAACTAGAAGCATATTGGAAAACCAATAAAAGTTATCAAAAACCTTATCCGGAAAAACGGAATTAAGTGACGACACCGAAGCTCTCGCCCTGATGACAGCAATTAGAACAAAAAAAAAGTTCAGAAATTGATTTTGCAGTTCGAATGTTTACGTTTCAGAAGCATGTTTGCCGTTCCATTTAGTGGACACACCTACTGTCAAGTAATTCCCCTCTTATATTCCCTTTCCGGACTCTTTTTCTCTTTTGTTTTCTTTTCTCTCTCCCCTTTTGTTTTTCGTTCTTTTCCGAGAACCTCCCCTTCCACCCCTTCCCCCACCCATGGATCCCCGTTGACGCGTGATGCAATGAGAACACGCCCGGCCGAGTTTAAAATGTGTTAATTAGAAATTCCAGTAATTGCTTGCGCTCGCTCTCTCGTGTGCTCGGCGCATGCGCAGCGCAACCCTCCTTTTGTCTTTTCCGCACTTTTAACACACAAGAGACTCCACGTTTTTTTTTTTATTCGCCCATTTTTGTTTTGTTTTTAGCGCCTCTTATCGTCTTTCCGGTGCGGAGAAAAGGCGGGAAAAACCTCTCTCTCTCTCGCAGAAAATAATAATAATAATAATAACAACAAGCAAAACAAAAGAAGAGAAGATAGAGAAAGCGCGTATATGTATACGGTACTTTTAGCTGCCACTCAACCAGTGATTAATGTAAATCGATCAGGGCGTTATTTGCTTTGTTAATGTGGCAACAGTTTTTACGCGGGGTTCCCTTTCACATCTCCCGGCTCTCTCTCTTCCCATCATGCCTCTGAATAAATCGTGCCATAATCAATCCATCACTTCACTTTAATTCTTTTCTCCCTCGCGCGCCAAGTTTTCTCTCGCCATTTTTATTTACTTTAAAACGCGGCCTTTCGAAATTTTTTCAAAAAAAAAAAAAAGTTATTTTCGCTTCAAGGAGGATTTTTATTCTCGTGCGGTCCTGTTGCATAGTTCCGAGATAACGCTCCGGTCCTATTTAACTTTCCGTAATACGCCGTAAATTGCGTTTCACGCGCCACGGACTCTGTATTAATCAGTTCGAAACATGCCGGAAAATAAAGAATGAAGAAAATGAGAGAATTTGGTTAAATAACTGAACGCACTCTTTTCTCCACACCTTTTTTTTGTACGGAAAACACATCCCCAAACAAACAGGTATTTTAAATAGGGACGGATATTTGTTCAAATGTCGTTAATAATGGAATTTGCAAGAAGAGGGAGATATAATAACCCCAGGTTTTTTCCGGTTGTCCCTAGATTAAATATCGATGTGAAAATTCTTCTCATTTCATCAAAAAATATTTTTCGGTTTCATTTAGTAGAGCTACCATTCATTCTCGAGCTCTCGATGTTTGCGAAACGGAAAAAGTTTCTAATATGTATCAGGTTTGCTTTTGCACTTTCTCATGGCATTGGAATCTCTGTGGTGAAAATGTCGGACTTCTTTCCAGGAAAACCACTGGACTGTAAGAATCCCCCCCGCACAACCGAGTTTTTAATTTAAGAAAACGCGTGCAACAAAAAGTGTAAATAAATAAAAAACATTCCTCCAGACTCTTTTAATTATTTTTGATAAAAAGTATGGAGAGGTTGGAGATTTCATTAAAATAGGGTATTATCGAGTCTATTTATACACATGTGCACGTCTTGTGGGAAATGGAATTGTATAGGTAAAACTATTATATGTAATTTTATATATTAAAGAAAGGGATGTATTATTTAATACAGGAGAGCACTGAAGGCGGTATCATGAGCAAAAAAAAACACATTATTGATTTTAAACCATTTGAATTAAAAATATCTTTTGAGAAAAGTTATATACAGGGTGGGCAAAAACTCAGTACACTTTTGATAATTCCATAAATACCGAGAAAAAAATCGGAATAAAAAACAGTCTGCCGTCTCAGCAACATCGTTTTTTTAAAAGACAGTAAAAAATTTTTGTTCAAAATGATGTTAATAGATGAAGCCAACTAAAGTTCCGAGTTACCACATCCAAGATAGGATATCGGCAAAATTGCTTCTTACGATAGTATGGGTTTGATTTCGGCCATTAGGGGATTTACGGAGAATTGTGGTGGAAATTATTTTTCAGGATCAGGATTTTTTCAGGAAATAATCATATTTCTAAATTGACAATCTTAATTTCACTCTAAATCCAGACTCCACGCTGAGAACTACTTTGTTTGTTTTGTTTCTCCAGGGTCACGTAACGTTGCAGTCTATACTAGACAGCAACTTAAGTTGACCTTATGACGTCACTAATAAACAAAACTAGTTCCCATCGCGATGTCTGAATTTTGAGTGAAATGAACATAAATTTAAAAATATGGTTATTTTGTATACCCATGTATATTTAGTGCTTTTCAATCACGATTTGCGTACCGAAACTCCTCCTAGCAACCGAAAAGGCTTTGTGTTTACCGATTTCTCCTTCCGCATTTGTGACGTACTGGGTTCAAGAAACGTTGCTGTCGTGTACGGTATAGCTGATTAATAATCGAGATTTCAGGTGAAAGTGAAAGTTCTTATCGAGAACATTCACATGTCAGGAAAAGAACTCGCCAACTCGAAGATTGTCAACAAAACTTCTACACAAAAGTTTTAATATGAAATGCCACTTGTTTCCCTTAGGATCTAAACTAAACCATCCCAAATGTAATTTGTCGGTGGAACACTCGAAGCACTCGGTCTTGATTTCTGTCTAAAAACTTCCCTCATTCGAAAGTGTCACATAATTGTCTCCAAGACCTCATTAGACCGTCAATCCGCGTCGAAAAGCGGACAAAAAGAAAATAATAATCACGCCTCCGACTCCACCTCTAATTTTTACTGCAAACACACAATTCCTTCTATCTCTTCGCGTTATTAAGGAACACAAGTTTCCGTTCCGCGCTGCAAACGAACTCATAATTACTCGAATATGGCAACAATCTTTCTGCAAACTTCTCCTCTCGCCTTTCGTTCGTCGGATTGCAGCAGACAGAAATTACATCCGAGAAGAAGCAAATGAAGTGAAGAAGGGAGAAAAAAACGTCGAAAGAACAATTATTGCATTAGTACCGTAGAACCTTTTCTTCCCTTCTTTTCTTTTCTGCTGTCGCTGAAGGGGCGAGTTTTGTGCAAATCTATTTAAAGCGAGGAATTTTATTATTTAATTATGGCGGACGAAGTTCTTGATTTGGTAAAATGGAATTATTTCTGTAATTACGTGTTTTGAAAGGCCCCGGCACCTTTCAAATTGCTGTGACACGTGGTGCCGTCCTCACAGAGGATTTATTTTATCAAAATGGCAGACGTTTTTTTTTTTTTGTCCTGTCCCACCTTGCCCCATTGTCTTTCGTCGTTGCATATTTATTATATTCCTATTGTACTTGTGTTGCTTAATTATCATTTCGTGATGATGAACATTTCGGTTTCCATCCAACAGAGACTCAGAAGCGCCCGGAGCTGTTTTTACGCTGGCTTCTAATTTCAATCTTCTTCCTAAGTTTTTGGGGTGGTCGCCCCCGTCGTTTTTTCTTCTCCAGCTCATCTGAAAATGTCATTATGAAACGAACGGGAAATTGTGTTACTCGGGACGTCACGAGTCGAATTAGAAAAGATGAATTTCATTTTTGTCATTCGCTTTTTTTTTTGTTTTCCTTGATAATTGCTTTTTTTTTTGGTGGATTGAGACTTTTGAGGTCTCTTTGGGATATTCTGGTCACGCCTTTTCAATAAACTACTCCCAACAAATTAATGTATGACATTCATTGCTTTAACTCTTGGGACTCAATCATGTTCACTAATTCTTAAAACAAAGAATCGCGAAATTTATTTTTTTCTTCTAGAAGGAGAAATAGTATTTATAATGAATGAATTTGGTACAATTACGTTACCCACACCCCCCTAAACTCCCCAAGCTGTTCTAACCCGTAATGGACGAGGGTTTTTTTTATACGTGCCTTTGTAAAAATGTGTAATGCAGAGCACTAAATGTTTAAATTCAAAGCATTGGAAATGACACAAAATTTAGCGCATCAACCGATTTTAAGAGTGAGAGTGAGAGAGATAGATTGAGTGAGAGTAAGAAAGAGGGAGAGAGAGAGAGCGTGAAAGAGAGAGAAGCGAAGAGATGATAATTTTTTTGGCGTTTCGTGGCTGATTGAGATTGTTGGAGGGTTTCTTTGGATATACTAGTCACGTCTTTTTAATAAAACCTTTGTTAACAAATAGAGTGTTTTCAGGTGACGTCACAACCGGTTATTTTCTTTTAACTGTGTATCTACTGTAGGGCTTTTAACTGTTGCTCAGGCCGTTGTTTATCGGTTGCTAAGGCGGTTTTTAGGTATGGGATCACGTGATTGCAAATTCTCCAATAGAAGAATTTCACGGCTAGTCATTTTCTGTAACTGTTAACCTCTGTAGGCAAAAAACTGTAACATCTTCTGTTGCTAAGGCCGTTGTTAGGTCCGAGTCATGTGATTGAAAATGCTCTATTACTGAGATACATTAATTGCTTTAATTCTTGGGCTCTAGGCTTAATCATGTTTCTTAATTTTTTAAAAGGAAGAATCGTCAATTTATATTTTGGTACTTACGTATTATCCCGTCGAGCAGTGCCGCTGAATCCGAAGAGCATTACTTAATGTTATTATACTGTGCTGCTGAATCTGACGGTCGCTGAATGGTCGACGGTATAATATTTTTTTGTTCTTGAAGGAGTACTATTTATAATGAAGCAGTCTCAACATTTGGTACAATTTTGTTATCTACTCCTCTAGTAAAACTTCGCCAATTTGCTATAGCTTTATTGGTGGCAACAACAATAATTTGGCGTTACTTAACTAATTCATAATAAAATTATGAATAGTTAAACGGGTCTAAATAGTTTGACGATTTAAATGGATTAGGTGACGGAATTGTACCGGAATGTCATTTTGAAGACAGACATGGATAATTTTTTACACTTTTTTCGTGTATCAATGATTTTTTTCGTTGTAATTGTGGTTTATTTGAAAATATCCAACTGCTCACTGGTGGCATATTAAGCTTCAATATTTCAATCTATATTGGTGGAAAGTTGAAAGTATAGTATAGTAAAAAAAGTACAATAGAATAATTCATTTTCAGAATCCCCTTCAGAAACATGGCAAAATTGTGTAGGGGGGATAGATGGTGGAAGTATCTATAATTCGAGGCTTAATTCGGTCTCCTGCCATTTATGGGTCTCACTTTCTCAGGAGCTGCACCTCCTTTGCTTAATTCCTGTACACCTTTTTACATGGAGATTAGATATTCCAAGTGGCATTAGAAACAACATATGTGAAAATAGTATTAGGTACTATGATGCCCTTTCTAATAAATCAGATAATACAGCAAACTTATGGATGAGACCCTCAGAAAAGTGCGACTCCATCGTTACTCTCTGACTAGGCTTTATATAACTCGTTTCATGAATAAAAAATACCGACAGACCAATTCGGAAAATGGAGGCTCTTGCACCAATAAAGAGCATGAAGTTAACTCATTCTTTCTGGGAGCGCCTAAAATTGTGTTTAATCTGAAAAATGTAGCACTGCGCAAGTTTAAAACATGGAGTAACTACCAGTTGCAAACGCGATGTAAACCAACTTTTTGCAAAGCTAAAACAAAAATAACCGATGATAGACATTTCGAAGTAAAAAAAAAAAGGAAGTAGGTGAATTTAAAAATGTTCTTAAATGTTCCCTTTCGTTTCTTCCTCCTGAAGAACTTTTCGTGCTCAATGAACAGCATTAACTTGGTCATTTAAGGGCTCGTAACTCACGCGCATTATACTCATTATTTATTTGTTCCTCTAAGACTCACTCGTCGGATTTGCCCCGAAAGTTATTAGTTAATGGTTCCCGAAAACTTCGGGACGTGAAAATAAAAGTTCTCGTATACAGGTGATGGAATTAATTCCATCGAAAAAGAAAGGGTTCTCATGACACCTCCGTTGACGCAAAGAACTTCTAAAGCTCCTGAAAAATTCAACACTTTAACGCCGAATCAAAAAGAGCCTCAAAGTAGCTATTTAAATGAGTTGGAGTAAAAAACGCTTTTTAAAATAATAATAAAAAAAAATTATATGGTGCACGACAGCTGGCTGCTTACTTCCGAGCGGTATCACTAAGAATTTCAACTCAGATTTTTTCCCCCGTCCTTTTCATATTAGCTCCAAGTTATGGAACTTTTGCGGGGCTGGATTTTTTTTTCCACTCTCCGATTTCTTCCATCCTACCCCTTCTCACCGGAGTAATTAAGTACACAATTATGCAAATTAAATAACAATTAGTATAACTGCGCTCACCATGAAGAAATTTTTATCCGCGGCCCGGAAAAGTTCCATTGCCACGTAGTTTTAAAATAAAATTGCCTTCATTATTTTAGATTAATTAATTAATTAATTATGCTTTGGAAATATCGCGCGGGACTGTTTTTGTTGTACGTTGCGTGTCTTTGTTTTATTTAATTTTTTCTCTCTTCCCCCCCTTTTTTTCGAGCCCTCTTCACGAGTATTTCTTAATGCGCAGGGGAGGGAATCTTCAATAAATTAATTTCTAGCATAGCTGTGAAATAGATAATTTTTTTATAAAGATGCTTTTTTAGCCGAGTGCGAGTTTTTAAATTGATTGTTTTTCAAGAGCCGGTACTTCTGAATCTGGCAGGTGTGTTTTTGCCTCTTTAAAAAATGAACCGCCACGCTACCCCCTTTTAAAGGGTGGAAAAAAACCTGTTGTCTTCGTATATTAATTACCATTTTAATGTTTCTATTAAGTACTTCTGGCTAATGTTTTTGCAGGTTCCCGATGTTTTTAATTCACTCCACTGATTTAAATCCCGTTCAAGATTTTTCCAATTAATTGCAGAACCATGGCTATTGATTCTGCGTGTTTATCTTTGCCGCAAAGGCAAAAAGCGCAAATTAGCGCAGGTGTAAAAAAATGAGAAAGAAACGCCGCCATGTTTTCATACTCATTGCTATTTTCCTATGGATTTTAAACTCATTAAGAGCGGTTTTTTTTTGTTCTATAAACTAGGCAACAATCAATGGAGTGGGTTCTTAGGCATCTACATATCTTGACGAAATCCTTAGTTACTTATACTACTTGAATAAAAAAAATTATAAAAGTTTTGTATTGTGTTACGTTTATAAGTTTTGAAGCAATATAATTCTAAGAACTGATGATGTAATCTAATTTAATAGAGAAAATTTATATTTTCTTAATCCTTATCAAATTTCCGTTAGAATTATTGAGACTTCTATAGTTCTTCAGTATAAGTAAAGTGTAAGTTATAAAGAGCTTATTGAAGAATGTTTGATGTATCATAAAATGGTATTTTATTCTATCAAATCATAAATTAACTAAATAATTTTAGGTGCCCAAGGGCCTTTTTGAAAACCAGGAATTTTGTAACAATTTAGTTTTATTTCAATATATCAAAATATTTATAAAATTCAATTTGGTTTAACATTTTCCAATTTATAATTATTTTTGTGAATTTAATCTAATGAAAATTAATTACCTTGCCATTTGATTGATAGTAAAAAGAAATTTACCAAAAATACTACTGTTAGTTTGGATAGTTTATATTTATACAATTTTTTTTTTTTGGATCCTATTAATTTTTATTTCATTTTAAACCTGTTTGAATCAGTTAATAAATCAGATTTGACCCAATCCCATTTGACCAATTTACTGGCAATTTTCAGCTACACTCTACACGAAATTAGCTTCATCTTCATACCTTAAAGAAGGTATAAAATTTCCTCAATCTCATTTTTTTCTTCTAATTTTAAAAATTATACAAGATGTATTAGGTCTCGAGGGACTAGCAGACTGGAGTTGTTCTGATAGGGACATTCATTCAAACCCCACCAAAAGACACTTTGAAAGATCGCGGGAAATTAAAAAAAACTCTCACGCACCTCTTCAATCCCTTAGAACACGAAACCCGGCACCGCTAATTCCAAGAAAGCATCAATTTCACTTAAATTCGAATCGCGGCTGGGAAAAAAAAGCAACAAAACGAAGTATGATACATTAAAAACCTCACCCCGGCTTGCTCGACATTCAAAAACAAGGCGATAACGATGATTCGTATCGATTATACCATCAATCTGTCTCGGCATTACACTTCCCCTTTTCCCAATTATTATGCATTTCAACAAATTACACTTGCCCGAGCCTGACACTCCCCGCGTTAGGGCGGATTCACAAGCAGCGGTTTCGGCGACGCGACTGACTGACGACGGTCGAAACTTCCCTGTATATAGTGTTCGGCAACTAGTGGTCAAAAAGTAGTAAACTACCAACTTACTAACTAGTCTAGGAAAATCTAGTTGCAACTAGTAGTTAACTATTTTTTCCTGGGACTAGTTGCAACTAGTAGTTAACTATTTCCCAAAGTAGTTAACTAGTCTATTTAATTTCATTTCCTATTTTTTGCCCAAATTCTAATACATCTTTCTTATCTATATCACAAAAAACTTTATGCTTCGCTCATAACGGCGCTTTATTTCTGGTTATTGTATTTGAGTACTCTACCATGACATTGTAGTTATAAATAGCAGTGTAATTTTTGTATATTTTGATAAAAATTTTAAATATTTTTGAAATTTTAAACAAAAATTTTTTTTAAAGTAGTTGAAAATTTGAAAGTAGTTTCAACTAGTAGTTTATAAAAAAAGTAGTTCAACTACTAGTTGAACTAGTTTAAACCAAAAGTAGTAAAACTACTAGTTAACTACTAGTTGATCAGTAGTTAACTACTAGTTGCAACTAGTTCTAGTTAACTAGTGCCCAACACTACCTGTATACAGGGTGTTTCATGTTGTATACAGGCCTTTTTTTTGGAAACGTCTCCTAGGGTCATGGAAGTAAGGTGTACCCCTAGGTAAGTTATCAGGGAGAATCCAATTCATATCGCTTTCCTTATTGATTTAGAATGTGGTCCTTCCATGTGTTTCAAAAGTCCCTTTCGTGATTTTTATTTGGAAATAACGTCTCCTAGGGTCATGGAAGTAAGGTGTACTGCTAGGTAAGTTACCAGGGAGAATCTAATTCCTATCACTTTTCTTATTGATTTAGAATCTGGTCCAGTCATTGGTTCTTAGTGCTATGACTTAGAAATTTAGAAAAATTCTTCATCATTTGAAGGGAATATACAGGGTGTTTCAAAAGTCCTTTTCGCGGCTTTTTATTTAGAAATAACGTCTCCTAGGGTCATGGAAGTAAGGTGTTCTGCTAGGTAAGTTACCAGGGAGAATTCAATTCCTATCACTTTTCTTATTGATTTAGAATCTGGTCCAGTCATTGGTTCTTAGTGCTATGACTTAGAAATTTAGAAATTACTTCATTATTTGAAGGGAATATACAGGGTGTTTCAAAAGTCCTTTTCGCGGCTTTTAATTTGAAAACAACGTCTTCTAGGGTCATGGAAGTAAGGTAAGTGAACCTGGGTAAGGGACCATGGAGAATCCAATTCCTATCGCTTTCCTTATTGATTGTTCATAGTGCTATGGCTTAGAAATTGCGTCATCATTTGAAGGGAATATAGGGGATTATACATTAATCATTAAAGTCATCTAAATAGATTCTCCAGGGTCACTTACCTGGGGGTAGACATTACTTTCATGACCCTGTATTAGATTGCAACGTTACTTGACTCTGGAAAAACGAAATAAACAAAGTAATTCCCAGCGCGGTGTCTGAACTTTGAACGAAATCAAGAACTTCAATTTAAAAACATGATTAGTTTGTTAAAACCATGTATACTATAAAGCGTCTTTTTATCACGATTTGAGTACCGAAACTCCTCCTAGCAACCCAACAGGCTTTCTGTTTACGCAGTTTTTCCCCCTTCCGCGTAGTGACGTCATAGGTCAGGAAACGTTGCAGTCTATAGTATAGGAGACGTTGATTCCAAATTGAAGCCGTGAAAGGCACTTTTGACTTTTGTTGAAAGGGACTACAAATTGATAACGTAACTACTAAGTCATATCACTAAGAACCAACGGCAGGACCACATTCTAAAAAAACAACGAGAACAACCAATATGAAATTTTCCCCACTTTTCCCCACGACATTCCCCATGACGTCACGTGAATCCCTGCATGCAAAATCCGCCCTGACACTCCCCGCGTTATGGAAATTGGAGAGCGTATTTTTGGGGGGCCGCTTTAATTAGCGGCGATGCCTCATCAGTTGCCAGCGACGATGACAAATGAGTTTAGGACAGTGTCGAGACAACGCCACTGCAAAAGGACACTTCATAATAGGCCGCCCTTGGACTTTGATTGATGTGCTGCTCTAGTATAGTAGTACTCGGGGGTGTCCCTGGAGGACAGACTGACCGTTTGAGATGTCGGATTGGATGGAAGGATTAGGACCGTCCTGGTGTCGCTCTGTCTTCTTGGCTCCTTTTTTTTGTTTTGTGAGGCCTCCTTGATAGATCCCTTTGGAATCGAGTGGGTTTGGGGTTTGCCTTTTGATGGGTACTCTCTTTGTTGGAAAACAGTTAATGGATTGAAGACTGCAGTTAAAAGTACGCTTCTATATAGATCTTTGGTAATTATTTTCTCCTCTTTCATTAAGAGTTATGCAATTAAGTGTTCAGTGTTTTTAATAGCTTAAGCAGTATTTGTATTAGGTCGTTTTCATCTTCAGAAATCAAGGATGGGATTAGTATCTTTGTTTTAGATTGGTTTTCCATACAAAACTGCATTTCTTTTTAAAAGTAGAGATATTTTTCCAGATGAAACTTCAAAACTAAAAAAGTCAAATCAGTATTCCTAGATCTGAAGTAAAACATTTAGTTAGACCATATAAAAACAGAAACACACTTTAGTATATCAAATTGAACATTCGTTCTTAGATTTATGAAACTAAATTATGATTATATTGCTCTATTTTAAAATATAATAATTATTTTGCGATCGATTAAGTATATTAGCCAGTGGAAAATGCCATAAATTTACTCATTTGTAAGCTCAAACTGTGGACCAGTTCCAAAAATGTCATGTTTTTCCTCGTGTTACTATTCTCTTTTTTAATTCTCCCTTCATCATTTTTTTCTCTTATTTTCTTGTGTACAATTTGTACTTTCTAATTCTTATCCTCTCATTTCATCTTTTCTATTACATTCTCCCGTTTTCCAAAATGCTTTTAAGAGTTTGCAATGTTAACTAAAAATTCCTTAAGCAAACTTTTGTAATTAATTCAGGAAAATATTCATATCTTAATTTCCGTTCCTATGCCCTTCCATACCTCTATAATCTTAAAGAATTAAAGAACAATAGCAGTTAAGGGTCTTAAAAAGGGACTTTAAAAAAAAGAGATTTAGACAATTTAGATAGATATGTGAAAATTAAGGAGGGGAAATAATATGGTTTTTCGTATAGTTTTCTAAAGTAAAAAGTCAAGGATTCATTCCATTTAACGTACTACTCTCGGCCTGAAAGACGACGTAAAATCCCAAAACCATTAAACCCCCAATCACCACTAATAACTACCACAAAAAGAAAGAAACCCTTTCAAAAAGACTCCATCCATCCGATTCCTCTAATTGGCCAATATCGCTTAATACACCTCTCCGGCGACTTAACGGCAGATTAGCGTAAAAGCAGTCGCAGGGCTTAAGCATAGCACATTGGCGACGATTAATCAGTAGCAAACCCGACCGCTAAAGCACCGAGCAAGGATTAAGGCGCTAAGTCCCCGGCGATCCGCCATCATTAGGTTGTCATATCGTAATGTTAATCGCATACAGGGATGGGTTACCGCCGCCACTTGTCAGAAAGGTATTATCCGGACGACGTTGAAGGTATTATTGTTTGCAAATGGACTCGTTGCAGAGGTTGACGTTTTAATAATAATTATGAAGCCTAGTGTATGTAATGATGCTGTTGGATTGGATGACAGTAAGGAGATTATGGGGAGTTGTATCTCTTTTATTTATGGAGTGGCTGTGTCGGTGTTGTTGGTTGGTTGGTTTGTTGGTTGGTTGGATGTAATTGGTTGGGGTTGGGTGTTGTTGATGGATAGCTCGAGTTTTAAAGATGTCGGGTGAGTTGTTGTGGTAGCTAATTTAGTGCTAATGAATGAGAATTGCATTTCGTTATCTTGTTACTAAACAAATTGGACATTTTAGTTTAGGAAAACTCGATAGCAACGTTTCCTGAACCCGGTACGTCACTACGCGGAAGGAGACAATGGGTAAATACAAAGCCTGTAGGGTTGCTAGGAGGAGTTTCGGTACGCAAATCGTGATAAAAAGACGCTATACTCGACAGCCACGTTTCTTGAACCCAGTACTTCACTATGAGGAAGGAGAAAATGGGTAAACACAAAGCCTGTTGGGTTGTTAGGAGGAGAGTCGGTAAGAAAATCGTGATTAAAATTTGCTATATACTATACATGTGTTTAACAAAATAATCATATTTTTAAATTGACTTTCTTCATTTCACTCAAAATTCAGACACCGCGATAGGAACTACTTTGTTTGTTAGTGACGTCATAGGGTCAACTAACGTTTCTGTCTGGTATAGTTATATGTTCTTTATTGGGTAAGCAGTTAAATTTGGTTGAGTAAGGCGAACATAATATGAGAGTTGTCAGAAACTACTAAAAAATTATGTATGCTAATTTGGTAATTAGACATTTTTAATTAAAAAAATAGATACATATAAGGTGGAAGAAGCAAACAGCAAATTCTTCTTCTTGTCTTCTTTTCTAGAGAAAAACCAATCAACCAACCAAAGGTACAGTTATAACAGTTATAACAGTTTAGGGGGTCCTGGAAGTATGACAGATTGTGGCAATTCACACTTTTGAAACTTTAATCCCTCCTATTTTATTCGTGATACTCCATTTTTCGGTTATTTTTGGAGGTCTTTTTTATACATAACACGTGTTGTAATTCCTGGAAACAAAATTGGAATTTATTTTAATAAATAAAGGCTTTATAAATTTTAAAAATTTCCAGAAAAAATGAGGAGTAGATCTAAGAAACAAAGTTTTCAAAAGATTAATTAAAAGAATCCTCGTAAGTTTTACCACAATTTTTGGATTTTCTTAACTTTGAAAAATTTATGTGTGTGGTTTACCTTAGAAATTATTTTACGTAAAGATTTTCACCTCTTTATTTTATTTTTGTCTCTGAATACGTTTTTCAATAGTTTTTCTTTATGTACAATTAATTTGAAAAGTACTTTACACCAACTTTTTAAGAAACACTTTAATGTAAATACTATAGAGCATTTTCAATCACATGACTCGGACCTAACAACGGCCTTAGCAACAGAAGATGTTACAGTTTTTTGCCCTACAGAGGTTAACAGTTACAGAAAATGACTACCCGTGGAATTCTTCTATTGGAGCATTTGCAATCACGTGATCCCATACCTAAAAACCGCCTTAGCAACAGATAAACAACGACCTTAGCAACAGTTAAAAGCCCTACAGAAGATACACAGTTAAAAGAAAATAACCGGTTGTGACGTCACCTGAAAACACTCTATTTAAAATAGTTTTTTAAAATTTGTACTGGATGAATTCGATGAGGACGAAATCACATTGAACTTAATCATCTTGTTCATAGTTGGCTAATTAAACAGTTAAAACATTTAAACACATGTTTTTCTACGATTATGGATAAATGGGGGAATCTTATCAAATAAAATCATTTATTTCCATCCATCTTTTCCCCAGTCCACAGACACCCCACAACCGAACCCAATCAAATCACTCAATTAACAGAATCGCTTAATTGCCGCCAAAGTAAGACCCCGCCCACGGAATGGTAACATCACATAATTGCGTCATCACTCTTGACAGCCAATCGGAAAAGTGTCTCCCATCAGCAATCGAAACGAACATCCGGTGCCACCGCTGAATTATAATGTGCAGCCAATTAAAACCGGGGGTCAGGTTCGGTGGTCACGGATCTTGTCGTTATTAATGAGAGATCGCATCCTCAGTTAGAAACGGGATCTCCGGCCGGTGTTTGATGATTGAGCCGAGGGGGAAAAGGGGGAAATTATTGACAGTTTTTGAAAAGGATGTTACCCCCCTTTTGTATTAATGTTGATTGTGTTAGAAATAGGAGTAGTTAGTTATTTATAGGAATAGTACATATATTTTTACATCAATAGTATTTTTATATGTATTTTTACAGCGATAATACCTATATTTTTACATCAATACAAGGGGGAAAGGGGGAAATTGACAGTTTTTGAGAAGGATGTTATCCCCTTTTGTTTGATGTGGGTTTTGTGTTAATGTTGAGTGTGTTATAGAAATAAGAGTAGTTAGTTATATATAGGAATACGTATTATTGTTACATCAATAATAGAAATATTTTATACATCAATAATACTGTATATTTTTACACCGATAATACCTTTATTTTTACATCAATAACACATATAACACACTAACACATAAATTACTTTAGGATAATTGAACGAATAACTATATATGGAAAGTGTTGCACATAGTTGGATAGCTCTACAGAGAGAATTTGGAATTTAGTCAAAGGCATTCAGAGAAATAATTCTTTTATAGACATTTATCTCGAGTTAAAATGAGGTTTTAATAATAATTCTACATTTTCCTAGAAAGAAGAAGGTTAAACCTTTAATGCACTATAATGGAAGAAACTAATATTAATTTATGTTATCATTCTCTAATTTCCATTTTCCTTGTACATTTAACTTAGATCATTGATAGAAGGACCAACTAAAGATGAGTCTTCCGGACTGTTTTGCCGTGGTCCAGGAGATGCTAAAAGACTGTACAGAAAGTAGGTTAAAAATATGACAACAGTCAAAAGATGATGTTTTGGCAATATCATCCTTATGACTTTATCATTTTTACGTTCAAACTACAACCTATACTTCCAGTTGGAGAATTGTACGATGCTGATGATGACCTCTGTAGAAGAGGTTGACACGTAGTTTTTTAACATCTCCTGGACCACGGCAAAACAGCCCGGAATACTCATCTTTAGTTAGTGTTAGATCATTGATGTAAAAATATCTTGTTACATAAACTGTTAAAAATAGTTAATTAGTACCTAATAGCTATTTGATAACTACATTTTTTGAAACTAAACAAAATCGAAATATTTTTTTTTATAATGAAGTGTGAATGTTTGATAAAATACTAACAAAGGGAATTTCTTAGAACTTAGCAAAGTCTTTGAAGTCAAAGAAGAACTTTGTCTTCAATCATAATAATCGAACAGAATAGGGTAGTAAATATTAAATTAAGTAATTAATTTTTCTAATTTATAAAAAGGTGTTAAAAGTTTGCATTGATATGTTTTCCAAGAAACAGAAATACGAGCTCGAGCAATAATGCTAATGAATTTCTTACATTTAGCAAAAATAAGAAGACAATCCATCAATTTTTTAATTATCTTTGCACACATTAGAAATTAATAAGATCCATATAAAACTAATCCGCTGATAAATCAAAAATTCCCTACAACGGCAGCACAATTATCTTCAATTTTAATGCAGAGAAAATACCCCCTTTTGACTACGACTGATTTAAAGAAAATATTAATACCCCTAACCATTCTATACGAGATGAAAAAAAATGTGCAAACAGTTGATAATTGATGCTAGATACAATAATTTCCTCCGGGAGTATACTCTTATTGGGGGGAATAATTACATAGTATGTTGCTACTAGTACAAGTAGGAGTTTCATTTAAGTTGGTGTTTGCAGATTAGAAGAGTATAGCTCTCACACACACAAAACGGACTTAATTATCTGGTCTAGACGAACTTTTCGGGTATTAAAACAAGTCCTCCTATTATTAATTTCTGCAACTCTGCTCCTTTGTGTATGTATCGGAGGAAACGGACCTCCTAAAAGAACCCAAGAAATTGCTTTTCCATTGGTTTCTGTGTACTTATCGCCCCCCCGTCGCTGATGTTCAATTAGTCTTGAGATAACGCCGCCAAGGCGCTTTTATTTATACGGAAATAAAGGGAGGGAGGGCCCTCCTCTGCAAATTAATTCGCCAAGAAAGAGAGAAATGAGATGAATCGAATATAATACCAAAAAGAAACAGCAGCCAAACTTAAAAATATCGGTAAAGAAACGGCACGGCAGCAGCCGGGGCTTAGCGCTAATAAATAATTGCGGGGCCTTAAAACCACCGGATGTATAAATCATTTTGGGAAAGCGATAATGAAGCATTTTACCTCCAGATAAGGAATTTTCGTCTCCCGCTAATTGAAGCGTAAATCATGAAGGGCCGGTGGTTCCTGAGCAAAAATCGGGGACCTCAAAGAGTAATTTAAAGTAATTTTTCTTTTCCCCCCTTACGAAAGCGCCTTTTGCTAATTTATTTCATCCACTGTTGAATTATTGCAAAATGCAGAATTCGAGTTTATTATTATCATCATCGTGGAGAATTATTTTTTTCTCCAGTTTTCTTTTTGTTAATAGAGGCGCGCGCGCGGTTATTGTAACACGGGATTGAAATTCAAAATGCGAGCCCGGAGCGCTTTACGACGAAGACTCTCTCCTTAAAACCGATTAAGCTTCTTAATTACCTGCCAAATGAAAAGAAGGTGAGGCAAAAGCGTCCTCCGCTAGTCGTAGCAATATAACGACCCAACTCCACTAGAGCTCTCGCGTTGGAGTTGAATCGTTGTCGCTTGTTTGAATGAATGAATGAATTGAAATGGCAATTTATGATCTTTTAATTACGTCTTGGTTTACGAGTATTTAAATGACAGTTATGGCATTCCGAGCGAGGGGGTGTTTTATCGGTCGGTTTATGAATGCTGTTTCAGGAATTTCATTACTCATTCCGACGGGTTTATTTTGTTTTGTGAAGGGGGGATATTTCTCTTCAAAACGAATTCATTGGTTCGATTGGAATTATCTACTCGCGGCGGGAAGTGTTTTCTTTTCTTGAGAATGACTGCTTCGTTATTGGTTTGAATTTAGGCTTAGTTGAGGGTGAAGACGGAGTTCGTTTTTGAGGCATTTTACAGTGTAGTCAACTCCGTTTATTGTGATCACGGTTTATGTTATCAACTGGATAATGTTATCGAAACTGACCGGTCCCGATCACTCCTATTTAACTTAACGCAAAATGTTTCGTTTTATGTGATCACTATATCGCTTAATGTTATAAAAATCTGGTGAAATCTCCTAAAAATTTTCTATTTGAAGGCCAATTTTAATACATAATCATACTAAATGAGTCATTAATTTATTAGTGTTATATGTTCCACCCTCATATTTTACAGTATTTTACAGTATCTTAATTTTTCATAAATTATAAATGAAATACATAGCACCCCCTCTTTTGTGAATAAATATTTTTCGTGTTAAAGAAATCTTTCAAATTTGTTTTTCTATACTTTTTGGAGCTAAAACTGCAAAGAACTGTAAACCCTAACAACGTGATGTATTACTTTGATTTTGTTTGTAATTTTACAGTCTTAAAATTAATGTGTGCCAACTTGGTCAACTTTTTTCAAAAATAGTTTTTGAACTTGAAAAAAATCCATTAAAGAGGCCTCAACATTTTTTTTACTTTAAAAATATGCTTAAAACAATTCATGAACTATGTTAAGGCTGTATAATACTGAATGGATCAAAACTAGAGGGACAGAGTGCTAAAAGGTGTGGGAGAGGACTCAGATTTACATAGGAATGAAAGGTCCGTTATGCACCCCTAACGTGAAGGGGGTTAAGGAATCATGGGAGGCCACAAAGTTATAAACGGAAATGTATCATCAGTCGTAAAACCAGTAAAATATCATTATACTAGACTGCAACTTAACTTGACCCTACGACGTCACTAGTAAACAAAGTAGTTCCCATCGCGGTGTCTGAATTATGAGTGAAATAAAGAACGTCAATTTAAAAATATGATTATTTTGTTAAACCCATGTATTTATAGTGCTTTTCAATCACGATTTGCGTACCGAAACTCCTCCTAACAACCCAGCAGTAGGGTGGGTCGAAAAAACGCTTTTTTCGTAATCCGCTTACGGGTAGTGCGGATTTTTGGCCAAATGGCTTCAACAACACGTGTAAAAAATTTCAGCTCGATAGGACAATTCCTTCTATTGCCGCAAAGCGCCCCAAATTTGAAAAAACGCAAAATGTCGATACGTTTTTAAAATTTTATCAAAAATCAGTTTTTTTGAATTTTGCTTTGCAAAAGTGCATATGTTTAGCCAAATGACTTCAATAAAACGTGTAAAAAATTTCACATCGATACAACAACTCCTTCCGGTATAAACTTGCGCCCCTAAATTGGGAACTGAAAATGAGAAAGTCTTTTTTCCAATTTTTTAAAAAAAAATTCTAAAATATCAGTTTTTAGAGTTTCCGCTTTCGGGTAACATGGACATAAAGCTAAAAACCTTCGATAAAACGTGTAAAAAATTTCATCTCGATTGAACAATTCCTTCCAATGTAAACCAGCGCCCCAAAAGTAGAATTTTTAACTTCACAAACTGCCGTTTCTTCTACTGTGACTCGGGTGCGAACTCTCCAGGCAGGAAGTTCTCTTCCACAGCACAGCGCCTCAAAATTTTTCGCTTGGAATATCTTTTAGCCAGTTATTGTAAGGCATTCTGCATCCACAATCAATTAGCTCAATGATTTGAATGACATGGGAAAGGTCATATTTCTGCTGTCTATGTCTTTCGGCTAGTCGAAGTGAATGCGGCGCTTCGAGGGGGTAAACACCACAGCAGGGAAATGACAGAATGTTGTGAAGATAAAAATTCTACTTTTTGGGCGCTGGTCTACATTGGAAGGATTTGTTCAATCGAGATGAAATTTTTTACACGTTTTATCGAAGGTTTTTAGCTTTATGTCCATGTTACCCGAAAGCGGAAACTCTAAAAACTGATTTTTTAGAATTTTTTAAAAAAAAAAATTGGAAAAATGACTTTCTCATTTTCAGTTCCCAATTTTGGGGCGCAAGTTTATACCGGAAGGAATTGTTGTATCGATGTGAAATTTTTTACACGTTTTATGGAAGTCATTTGTCTAAACATATGCACTTTCGCAAAGCAAAATTAAAAAAAAACTGATTTTTGATAAAATTTTAAAAACGTATCAAAATTTTGCGTTTTTTCAAATTTGGGGCGCTTTGCGGCAATAGAAGGAATTGTCCTATCGGGCTGAAATTTTTTACACGTTTTGTTGAAGCCATTTTGGCCAAAAATCCGCACTACCCGAAAGCGGATTTCGAAAAAAGCGTTTTTTCGACCCACCCTACCCAGCAGGCTTCGTGTTTACCGATTTCTCCTTCCGCATTTGTGACGTTCTGGGTTCAAGAAACCTTGCAACCAAGTATAGATTCCGGTATTTATTACAAAAAAAAAAAAACAATAAGAGCAGCTGGAGTTTCTTTAAATTTTTTCACGCTCATTCCTAATTTCCCAATCTAAAGTTTCAGCTCTTGAATTGGTGTCATAAAAAAAATGTCGGAATCGAACAACTTCGCTGGTTTTAAGTATGGGTTAAGTGTCATTTTCCTCTCAGGAGTATTCAGCCTCCCATCCCTAGTAGCACAGATCGTACCAAATATGTCAATTTTACGTAACTGCAACTAAAAATAAACGAAATTTGGCCGTACATGACGAAAATTGAACGAATCTTGAACGTCTGGGCTGCTTGGGATGTCTTTTCATAAAACCCTCATCAGGTCGATGATTCGAATTCGAATCGTCTAGTCCAGTCTTACCCCCACCTCTTTTAATATATACCACATCTAATTTTAAATCACGACCCCTACTGAAGTTTTAGCTCCTTTCACAAATAATTTTGAGAAAAAAAATGCCGGAATAGAAGAGTTTTTCTGATTTAAAGATAGCTATCAAAGTGTTACGCGTTATTTTCCATTAAAGAATAGCCATCCTCTAAATAACCCCTAGTAGCCCAGTAAATTAAATTAAATAAATTAATTAGCCAAGTAAATTAAATTTGGCCATACATAACAAAAATTGGATGAATATTGAACGTCTGTGCTGCTTGGGGTATGCTTCACGAAATTTAAATATTTTAGGAAAAGTAAGTAAAAGTAACCAAATTCCACTTATAAACACATCATTCTTCTGTTAAAATATTAGGGAATCTAATGATTTTTATCATTTCAAGTATAAATAAGAATCGACAGCCCAGGTGGACTCGCACACTGTTTTCTAGCAGAAACCTATCAAACCGACCTGTTTGCTGAAAGATTCAAATCAATCAAACAATCAGTTTTCGAAGTCAGAGCGCTGCTTTGCACTTTAGCAACTGTACTCAGAGAATTGGGTGGCAATGCGAGTAGTGAGGTGGGTGTCTGGAAGATGAGAACCCGAAGAATTTCCAGTCGGATGCTTGGACTGATGCGTTTCAAATTCAAGTAGTGAGTATAGGAGATTTTGCATTGGGTAAACCATTTGCTTTCAATGGTAGTTCTGGAATTTAGGTAGTGAGTAGTTACTTTAATCTATAGTTTAATCATCCCCTTTTTATCATAGAGAAAAAGTTGCATGTGTAATAGTTTCCTTGCTTAAAAGAAAAAGAATACATTCAAAAACTTATGTGTGATTTGATCTTACTTGATTCTTGCATCTCATATCCTGGTTTACAACATCCGCATATTATTCCAGTGTGATTCAATTAAGATTTCTTACTTTAAGACAACAGTTATTTTTTAGTGTTCATTTCATTTAAATCTTATTTACTATTTATTTCTGTCCGTTTAAATTTTTCTTGAAAAGCTTTTTTAAAATTATAACTGTATTACTAGTATATCTTGCACATGTGTACATTTAGGTTTAGATCTAAAACAATACCTCGTGATTTAGAGTCTCCTTGATTTGTAGAAATGTAAAATCCTACATTGAGGAAAGTTTATATTTGCCGCGTTGTTATAACATAATTCTTAGATTTCCTTTAACTTGAGTTATAGTTTGATTTTACGTAAGTTGAAAAACGATAATTCCAAACCACTAGTGGAATCAGTTTTATCATAAAATTCCCCTATTTCAAGTTACTTTTGTAGGTATGCAAGTAGACAAAGTATTGATCTCTATTAAACTCTCTTAGACACTTACTTAATTCATGGTTTAAGTTTGTTTCCTTTCTTGTTCCTAAATGTTTTTTTGGTGTCTGGCAGTTGCAACATGGTTTTCTGCCTTTTTTTTTAACGCCGACTGCCATGTTGCAAGAACGAAACACATTTAAATCTTTGTTGTTTTGTCTAAATTTGTTGGGGCTGCCACTGAAGAGTTCCCCCTCCCTCTTTGGTTGCTTCCTTTTAAATTTTATATATTTTTTTTATATATTGTGATTATTCATCAGCTGCTTTAGAGCTAGTTTATCCTATAGTTATTTTTGTGATGTAATTTAATCTTGCATTTAACAGCTTGTTTAAGTTTATACATTTACGGTATAGTATTTTTATATTATATCTGTTTAGCTTGTAAGTAAAGTTCAATTTGGAAGAAAAATATAGTTCTTAATTCCAAGTGTGCAATACCCTCTTGTTAAGTTTATAGATTTCTTAAAACTTCGGTTTACAATAATTAAAGATATCATTAAAATTGTTTAAATTTTGAGAAAAGTATGATTAAGTTAATTTAATTTTTGAAGTATCGTGGTCATAAACATATAAAAAAAACTGCTCCATGTTATTATAGTAGGTGTGTGGAGAAAAACAGGGTCAAAGTCGACCCTTTGAAAACTGATGAGTTATGGTAAAATTTGCGTACTTAGGAAATAAAAAGAATAAAACTATTTTTATATTTCATTAAGTTTAAAATAAACATGCTTGTGATTGACACAATCAGCTGAGGCTTGCTATATTGTAAAGATGCTGATTTTTGTAAAAATCTCCCACTACCCAAATATTCGATGATTAATTTATTTTAAAACGTAATTTTAATTCCAATGGCAGATCCAAACTTTTCTAGGGGCTTCTTGCCAAATATAAAGGATTCATTTAAGTATTTATTTGAATTGTCATTTACATGATCTAATGTACTAGAAAATCGATGTTCCATAATTGATTGTTTGGGAAGTTTAAACTAACTTGTGTATATATTTAGATTTTTGCATTTTGATGTTCTTAGATTGATTGGTTGTTATAGTTCATTCTAAAATTGATTTCATTACTTTGTTCATCCTTTTCTAATATCGAATCAATAAATTTAGTTTTTAATCACAAAGGATTTTTTAAAGCTTTAATTTGAATTTTAAAAAAATGAGTTCACTTTTATCTGGTTTTTAACAGGATCACACCAAACGCTTTCAAATGTAACATACTTCAAATCATTCAAATATTTTCCTTCTACCTTCCAAGACCATTGAATATTTTTTAATATAGGGTCACTTGGGGTAAGTGGGTCCCTGGGGTAAGTGGGTCACCCCCCCTCAAACTAAACTATGTAAAGGACATTTCCCACTTATACACATTGATCATGTTACATTTTGTCACACTGATGGGTTTTGCATATATTAGAGTTTTGTGTCATTTCTTTTTAAGATTATAGAACTATTGTAAAAAAATTTCCATAATTTTTTTTTTTTGGAGAGTTCAAGATGCATTTTTCCAAGAAGTGTTTCCAGGAAAGTTTTCACTATATTTTAATGTTTTTTTTAACTGTTGTGCCAGGTTTGACTTAAAATACATACTGCAATTTGAATTTTCACAAAATCTCTTATTTAAAAATTTTTAAGAGGGGGGTCCCACTTACCCCGTAATTTAAGCAAAGTAGGGGTAAGTGGGTCCCCTCATTATGGGGTAAGTGGGACACCCTAGACTCACCATTTTAATGTTTATTGAAACATTTATAAGTAATTTATTGAAATTTTATATTAATTTTGCGTTTTAATATAAGCTGTGGTAAGTAAAGAAAACTATTAAGTTGGGGTTTTTTATTCACGTTGCCGAGAAATTAAAACACAGTGGGGTGGGGGAATAGTTTCGAGGGTTTCTTTATAAGTCTCCCGAACCATTCGAACCTGAAGAAAACATTTTGTAATTGTAGTGTTCCAAAAAGGGGTCCCACTTACCCCAACCAACCCTATTAATTTAAATGTGAGTAGATATCTCGTACATGGATTAAGTTACAATAAAATATTTTGTATCTAAAACGTCTATACTTTATCAAGTAAGACCCACTTACTCCCTCTTAAGTTTTGCTTGCTTTCAATCAAAATAAAAAGGGGGTGACCCACTTACCCCTTCCTATGGGGTAAGTGGGACCCCTGTCTCATTTTTTACAAAAAGACCAGTTAAGAAAAATGTAGAACATTATTTTAGAACCTAATTATAAGTTTTTGTTTATTAATAGTGTCTTAAATAGAAAATGTCATCAAGTTCAAATTGAACCTCTTCAAAAAAATTTTATGAACCTTCAAAAATGTACTGTTCCAAAAAGGGGTCCCACTTACCCCAAGTGACCCTAAATTGAGTGGTGAGAAAGGTTTAATTGAGGAAAGTGTGTTGTGATAAGAATGATGGTTTTAAGGTAAATCAAACAAAAAAAAAAGTTTTAAAACTCCAAAGATCTATAAAATGATTTATTAGCTGGAAATGAAAAATTATTGTAGTATTATAATTGTATATTAGTAGTACATGTTGATATTTTGATTAACGCTGATTTACTTTTTATCTTTTAAAGAATAAAAGTAACACTCAAAGAGTTCTAACTCAAAGTGTTAACTAATGATACTTTTATGTTTATCCCAATAAGTGCCTTTCTTATTTTTTTTTTTTTTTTTAGTTATTTTAAGGAACCTTGATTTTGGATTGTAGAATGAACACGAGATAAGATTGCCAGCCAATAAGAAGGAATTCAACGTGGGGAATCCTCCAATCAACAGGTACTAGTAGTTACTTTATTTTCATTTAAAATGCAAATATCAGTATCTTCGTTCCGTGTGGAAAATTTTAGCGTTTATGCCTTGTTGTACAGAAATATTTTTTACATGAAACTTCCTCCCAATTTGTTCAATCTGATACCCCCAATAGGGATTTTCTTAAACTCAGATTTTTCATCTTTGGTTTATTAATGGTTTCAAGTTTTAATGACCTTTTAAATCTGTTACTTGAAATTATTCTAAGGTGTAATCTGTTTATTTTATCGAATTTTGAGCCTTAATTGAGATGTAACTTGCAGTGTGAAGGCTTGTTCACATACTTGAAAAAAATTTCCTCTTTTTTTGTTTCTCTAGATTGAATTGCAGTGTAATAATTATAGTCTTTGATATCCTTTTGCTTCATTTTTTACAGTTATATTACATTCAAAAACCATTACTACCCTTCTAAAAATAACGTCACAATATACATTTAATTAAGACTTTAAAATTCTTAGCTTTTGATGAATTTAATTATACTGTACTAATTTATCTTTACAGTAACATAAGTTTTAGGGTGTCATAGTAATTTTATTTTTTAAGGTAATTTGCTTAAACTTGGCAGAAATGATAGATTTGGGGTTAAAAATGTCACTGTTAAAATTTTGATTGTGAGAGCTTATCCAGCTATTCTCTAATCGTGGTTTTAGCAGTCTAAAAATTGAAATTTGTTGTTTTACTTACCCCACTTGATTGAGTTGGAAACAGACATGACTTTTAATTTAAATATCTTTTTAACTATTAATCTTGTGTTTGGCGCGGAATGTCCGATATAGGGACCTTGCGCCATAAAACCCAAAACAACCAACCAACCAACCAACCCCACTTGATTGACAGCAACATCACATTCTGGGATAATAAAAAATCAACCTTCATCTAAAAACTTTTTAATATTCCGGGGTGAAAATCTAAATTTCGGTTAATGTTTTAGGATGAGTAATTTTTCATATGTGTAACCAATAACAAATTATTAGGAAAATGTAATTAAATCATGTTTTAAAATTTTTGAACTAAAATTTCTAGAAAAGACTAGTCTGCTTTGATTGGTTGGTTGAAATTCATTTTGGAAAATGTTTTTTTAATAAAATAGTCATTGGGAATAGAACTCAGGAACTGCCGCATGCTACCACTACTCCAATGGAAATTCAGGCACTTTAAAACTTATTACAACACCTTCTTTCTTTGTTGAGGTTTTTCTGCCAATCAGAGTAGACTATGCTATAAGTTAAATACTGAGAATATGCTGTAGTAAGTTACTTGTTACTATTAATATCATCTTAGATAACCTTCTAATACGTACTATAAAAGTCAATGAGTATCCGATTTAGAATAAAAATAATCAAATTTATGATTCCTATGACCCTAGAGTCAAAATGCTTTAAAAAATTTACAAATTGCATATAAAAAAACTGCAATGACTTTTTATAAATTTTCAAATTTATAGGTGCTTCATTTATAAATGAGCCTTCTAGTTTCAAAACCAGATGGATCAATTTTCAGTTTGTTATGTTCTGATTGTTAAAATACAAATCTAGCAAATAGCCAAGTTTTAAGCTTTAAAAAAATATAGATCTAATGTTTAATGACTAACACAAATTTTGAGGGAAATCTATACTTTTGTGACAAAAAAAGTGTTTTAAAACGTTTATGCTGAAAAGTGCTCAAACTAAATCTATGAGCTTATACATGTTGATAATGTAACCATCTCCTACCATCTTATATGAAAAATAAGGGTTTTGTAAGTGCATGATTTGTTTGATTATTTAGTTTTTTGTTGTTCCTGAAAAATTAGGAAAAGTGACTCATCTTGTTTTGAAACTAGACGACTCAAATATTTGATGGTTCATTTACACAAAATATCATAAGAAAAATTTTCTTTTCAGTGGATCTTTGATCAGAAAAACTACTTATGTGCAGAGTTGAAATGAGTGATATCAAGATTTAACAGATGTACGAAAATGGAAATATCTGGACATTTTGAGTTAAAAATTAGGTCAAGAATCTGGGAACAAATGTTTGACTGAACGAAAGACTTTAGGACTTTTATTTCAGATACTTTCCAAGTTGAATGCTGAGTTCTGTAATGAGTTGGGACTTTTATGAGTATTTTAACTAGTGTAATGTGATTGGAAAGTGTTTTATTAAAATGCCCATACTACTTTACACTGTTTTTCAATTATTTCAGCTTTTCTATACCTGTTGTTTTTCATAAATATCTTTAGTTTCCCCAGCATCATGTCCAGAGAGCGAATGCTGAGCGAAATGTTTCCAGTCATTCCTCAATAAGGTAAACAGATTCGATTGTGTCATCTAGTGACAACATCTTGTCATTTGTTTAACCATAAATCTCTGTAGCATTCCAATAGCTTCTGTAAACTTGTGACGAATAACAACATTTAACTCAGTGTTCGCTCTTCATGGATAAGGTTTGTAGAAAAGTACATTGTGCATTACAGATGCCCCATGTTAAAAGTGTTAATATAGCAAGATGCAAGGGTATGTTAAGGAAGCCTTACCCCTAGTAGGCACAGCTCATACCAAATGTGTAAAGTTTACGTAACTACAACTAGAAGTAAACGAAATTTGGCCATACATGACAAAAATTGCAATCTTGAACTTTCGTTGCTTGAAACAAAAAAATTATCGGACCTAGAATTTTTCACTAAGGTTTGTAACCCTTGACAGCCTTAGAAATTTTGTAATAACTTGGTTGTGGTCTCAATAATAAGAACAAGTTTTGTTCGGGATATAATGCCTGTTCCTATTTTTTTTGATGGACTAAATTTTTTTCTAGCTCCAGTAAATCCAATATGGCGTCTGGAATTCTCCCATCCTTAGCAAATTTGCTCATTCAGTACGATTTTCTGAAACAAGTGTTGACTGCGCAAGCATGTATCAGGTTTGGTCTGTTTAATAATGCATATTTTTTCCCCTAATGTTTAAATTTATGACTTGCAAACTAGACTACTGAGCGAGAAATCCACTAGTCATCTGGTTGGAGCGAAAAAAAAAACTAAGTCCACGCGCAGGGGAGTACTGCGCAGCTTAAGGTATGGGTTCGAGTACGGATCTCTTCTTTGGAAGTCAATCAAGAGGATCTTAATACAGAATATGCCTCCCTAAGGAAAAAGGGTTCAACCACCTCGTTGCCACGTAGATAATATGTCCCTGCTTTATATTATGCCATTTCTTTGCAGATTTTTATAAGTCCACGCGCAATATATACCTGCGCATCTACGTGGTGAAGTTATGCCCTACGACGTCACTATTGGTGAGTGGTGTGACTAAGTGGCTTTACTAATTATTTGGTATAGCTTCCTAGATTATTTCCCCCATAATCTATCAAGCGCTGCATAATTAGTGTGGTCTAAACTTAGCTTCCAAGTACTTAGTCCAATCAGGTGGAGTAAGTAGCTTCAGGTAGTCCGACTTCTAATTAGTAGGAAGCTACTTAGTCTTATGGTGTTAGTCTGCTTAATAAGCTGACTTAAGTCTTTGACTATTAGTCTTAGTAAGCAGTCTAATACTATATGACTAAGTAGCTTCGAAGTCTAAATTCTACCTTAAGCTACTTACCTGAATGGGCTAAGTATTGGAAACCACCGGTAGGGGGCCACACTGTAGTCCCAGCTTGTAAGCAGACATTTTGTTTGTTTACAAGTTGGGACTTAGCAGAAATAGGGGCTCCCCTTCCAGTGTTTTGAAGACTTGGTTCTGTGGGCGACCCCTTCCGAGGTCGCCCTTGGTGTACCTACCCTTACCAGTGTTCTGTCCTCGTTTTGATGCTACTGAAATAAATACATTTTTATTCAAACTAAAATAGTCTTTATTTGATATTAATAAGACACATCAAATTTGGTCCTACTGGTTAACACAAGATTTCCTGAAACAAATGTTTTTTTTTTAGTTAAGAGTATGAAGTTCTACTGAACTAAAATAAATCCTACTTAAGCCTTAATCATTTAAAATTAATAAACATGTCAACTTCGAGTTTACAATGGGAGAAAATTGAGAACTATAATGATGGTAAACTAGGATAAATGCAGTTAAATTTTGAATGACAAGCGTCAATAAAAGTAAATTTCTTAAGGGAGGAAAATTTTAAGATTATTTTCTGAATATATATTTAGTGGCATTAAATACAGTTATGCTTTTTTACTAAGTACAAAATATAATTAAAACTAAATAGTTCCTAATGTATAAATCCCCAAATAAGTATTTGAAATTACTTTTTAAAAATTAACACATGAATGCGGCTTACTTAGGGCATTCAATATTAACTATTCTATAAGCAAATTTAAGTTTCGCAGTGCGCATAAACCTTCCAACTTTACAAATGTTTCAAATAAACGAAAATGTAGCTATTTTTAAGTTAAAATATTAATATTGAATTAAAGCTAACAGTTGTAAAAAACCTTTAAACTTTTAGTTAACATGCAGGAAATGTACAAACATGAAAAGGGGTGAATTTCCCCAAAGCAGTCCTGAGACACTATTAAAGTTGTCCGTAAAGCTAATCCACGAACGAGGCTAATTCAGGACTTTCAAAATTAACTATGCTATAAGCACATTTAATTTATGCAGTACATAAATCTTCCAACTTTACAAATATGCTAAAAATTAAACTTAAAAATAGATACAGGGAATGGGAAAACATGAAAGGGGATGTAGGCCCCCAAGGAAAATTTAGATTCCCCCAAAGCAGTCCTGAGGCGCTAGGGATCGGATAAAAGTTATCAAATGGATTAATGTGTGGACAAACGGCAGGGGGTGAAAATAAAATTCCATTGCTTTAACTCGGGGGTTTCCATCTACTAGATGGCCGTAATCAAAATCACAAGTCAAGTGGCAGGCCGCTAAGTAATCTGGCTCCTTTTTACCCATGGTATATTTACAAATTGTAAAGGTACTTTCCAAAATGTCAGAGGATATATAAAGTTTTTACCCAATATATCGTTTAGTACTGAATAATTAAAAAGGGGTCTTTCTCCAGAAAATGTGTTTCACCAAATTTTTGGATACTCCACTTTGTCTCTCCTCGTGATAAAGGTTGACCCAAGACTTTATAACCCTTTGCTATGCTAAGGGGGAATTTCAAGGTGGTGCAACCTGGCAACCTCCCTTTCAAAATCTCTAACTTTTAATATTTCACCATAGAAAACGACCGACCAAACCTACTCCATAATCTAAGGCAGGTATGGGCAACCTTTTTGAATCTGCGGGCCGAACTCAAAGATTTTAATGACGTGGAGGGCCAGGGGTGTAAATTTATTTTTTGTTTGGGGGACAAGGTTGCACATAATGTCAAAATTTTACAATGTTAGCTAGCTGCAAGTAAAAATGGGGGTCTGTGGGTCACCCCCAGTAAATTTTTTAAAATTTGCCTATAAAAGTATTGATTTAGCTCATTTTGAGACCAGACTTCCAAATGGTGGAGGGGGGTTTGGTGTTCTCCCCCAGAAAAATTTCGAAATTTGATCCTCAAAAGTAGTGTTTTAAGTCCTATTGAGACTTTTTTAAGTCTTTTTTTACTTTTCTCAATAACAAATTTTAAAATGTTCTGCGGGCCGAAACAAATGGTGAGGCGGGCCGGAGGTTGCCCATATGTGATCCAAGGGGAATAAGCTGTGAATCTATTTTAGGGGGGGGTCAGGGATCTTCGCGGCCCGCACAAAATGGCCAGTTGGAACTTTATTCATATCAACTACAAAATTTTGTTCTACGGGGCCGACTTTAAAATTCAACAGCTAATTTCTATGACGACCCCTTAAATACTAAAAAGTAGTTTCTATAACTCAAACCATGATAATTGGCACTGAAATTTTATTTCCATCCCCAACTATTTGATCACAATAACCAGGGCCGCACGTGCAACATGTGCTATAGCACAGGGCGGCAAAATTTTGAGGGGCGGCAGATTACAGCAATTCAAAATGCTACAAACTATACAGTTTTTTAAAAAAAATGTACCATACAGTTTTCACTACGGGAGGATTCTAGGACCTATGATTCTTCCTTGTGTTTTTGTGTGTTAACTCCTTAAACAGTAGCGGATCCAGGTGGGTGGAATGGGCCGTAATTTTGACATCAATTTTTATATTGTTTTTCCCCTTGAAATTTCTGTAACTTATGAGGAGATATCCTCTTCGGGAGAACCCAAAGGGTCTCAAAAGGAGTAAAAACAATACTTTTTAGGGTCAAATTTCAAAAATTTCCTGGGGGAGAACCCCCAGACCCCCCTCAAAACATTAGACGTCTGATGTTTACTTAGACAGTGTTTTTCCCTTGAAAATTTTGCCACTTACAAGAAGTAGTTCCCTTAAGGGGTTTCCCACAAAGGGATTAAAAATTATATAAAAACTCTACTTTAAAGCGGAAAATTACAAAAAATTTCTGGGGACCCCCATCCTTCCCCTTTTCTTGAAACAGAAAATGAAATAGGGAGGCGGCAATGAATCGATATGCACAGGGCGGCAAAAACCCTAAATACGGGCCTGACCATAACCCATTACTTCTGGCAACTTTTGTCCGGTTTCTAGCACCTCAGGACTGCTTTGGGGAACCTAAATTGTATGTGGGTAGTCTACTCCCCCCGATAGTGCATAATATGCATTGGCTTATACAGGAAATCAGTTAATAGAAGTGGGCGGAGGTCAAAACAAATGAGCTAATATTTAACATTATTATAGGAACAGGATAGAGATTGGAACCTTAGAAAAAAAGGTTCAATAAAACACTCAAGTGACCTTTATCCAGCTCCCGCCTGCAAGCCTCCTCTTTTCTCGGCGAGAGTGCGTTTTTAACCCTCAGGGAACTTCCCCCAGCAGGTGCTATTGAATGTTTTTTCAGTAGGATCTTGGGACAATGATATCCAAAAGGCGATATATAGGTTTTAACTCAATATTGACAGTGTTCAGGCTTATTAAATTAAAAACAGTGAAACATTAAGATATTTTTCCTACACATTAACATGGGAAAACTACTTTTAGGTGCGCGGGGGTCAAATATTGGCCTAGAGACATGAAAATTTACAGGTAATAAAGTTTCAACATCTGTAACATGAGGGGAGGGGCACATGGTAAATTCCAAAAAAAAAATTGCAATGGGCTAATACTCACTATACATCCTTCAGCCAAATGTGCTCTGTTCCAGCCACCTTTCCTGAAATTAAACATGCATAACGAGGGAAAAACTTATTACCGTATATTTCCACGTATAACCCCGAGGATTCGCTTTTAATTCGAAACATTGACAAAAATTATAAACCCGCGTATAAGCAGTTAAAATTTACACGCATTCACTGTCATGAATCAATAACATTTGAAGCCAGAAAAAACGGCAGCAGCAAAAAAAACTTGCATTGGAGAAGCAGAACCAAGTTTCCTTCCTACTTTTTTGCATTTTCTTTTAATTTATTTTTATTTCATGCATTGGCATAAGCAACCCAGCCGATGTAACATTTAATTCTGACCCCCCACTTTTGAATAGGAAATTTTTCCAAAAATTCTCGGCATATACGCGAATATATACGGTATTATTTTTTTATTCCGACAAAATAATCAAAAATGGAAGCTACTTCGACCAATAAGCACCTGGATCACTCCTCAGGTCACTAGTATTCCGCAAACCTGTAAAGATAACACACCAGATTTCATTACCTGCAATCACCATTATACATACAGCAGGAGATATCAACTTTTTAGATACTACGACCCCTTATTTAGGTCACATTTGCTGACCCCCTATAAATTAAATGTTCTTTCTTTCTTTTAATCTAAAATTTTTATTTTGTAATAATCTCGTATAAATCTAATATTTACTCATAACAAACTCATTTAACATGATTTAGATTACACGTCACTATAAGTAAAATGATAAAATTAATGATTTTGCTTAGTCTCCAGTAGTTTTATTTATTTAAATAAATTGGAATTATTTTTTCAATTTTTTCCAGGATTTCGAACCCCACCGTCATGCCTTATGATCCCAAGGAGGTCGAGACCCACTGATATACACCCCTGCTAGACTGAATTCACACCTCATTTACATATTCTTTTAATTATTCCCTAGATAGTTTTAGTGATATTCAACTTCAAGCATCAATTCTTTAATCTATGTGAATCTGAAACATTACTTTACAACTGATTGTTTTTTAATACCGGTAGTAAATAGTAATATTTCTTACCTTTTCAAAATTAGATTAACTTTTGATATTGTAGCTAACTGTAATTAATTATTTCTTATAGTTGCTAGTTAAATATTTATGAAAGTTTTAAACCGCATTAATTTTATTTTTTACATTTGAAAACAATTTTTCTGTAATCTGATGATCTATATAATTCATGGGCAAATATTCCAAGTAAAATTATTTGGATAAAAGTCACCTACGCATCTTTTTTTACATAAAATTATTGAAAAGGTTTACCTAAATGATCTTATGCTAATTTATTTGTTTATGTACAGTGAGTTTTATGGATTTTAACATCTGATTACAAAATTTTCAATATTAAACTTGATCACTGGTGGTTACTTTGAAAAGGTTTTCACCACACGATTTGCTCCAATTTTGACGAATCGAAAAATAGACTTGCCTGATTATTCCATCAGCTACCGGTAAACGAAGACTTCGAGTGACTACGATATCGAGTGCATGGAGTTGATCTCAGGTTGATGATTCACCAGCAATCGGGCACATGCAATAAAAAAGGATCATGCTTACAAGATTTAGCTGACCAAAAAAAAGTTCGGCACAGCTTCGATCAGAGTCCTCCAGCCGCCATGTTTACCCATAAGCTCAAATAATGACAACACTTAAGCATATTGCTGTAGGAGCTGTGGATTAACATGGCGTTTGGAGGACTTATCGAAGCTGTGCCGAAAATTCTAATTCTAAGAGGTTGACTACTAATTCAGAATTAAGTTTCAGGTTTTGAGTACCTATTTTTTAAAAGCAATTCGCTAAGTGTTGAGCTCTTAAATAACATGCAAAATATCATTATATCACGATAATGATAAATTAAGCTACAATTATGGCGACTCATTCAATTCGAGTCTTGGCATAGTTCGAATTGATGCAACTACTCATACAGGTATCAACACAATGCAGTCTTAATTAAGTAATAAAAACATGAATGCCAAAAGCATACTTTAAAATATCCTTTGCTCGAGACTCAAAATAAACATTCTTCAAGTAACCGATAACAAAGCGTTTGCCAAAACATATCCACTTTCTAATAGTCTAGCATAAAACTTAAGATGATTTATATTTTTATTAAGGTATGAGTTCTAAAAGAGGTTTCATAAAAGTTAAAAAGAGAATTAAACTTATGCGTTTGAAATTAACATTGAAAAGAGTGTTGACTTACCTTGAAAGAGGTACCGACTTCCTGCAGCACGACCAGCTTCCAAATGGAGGCCGCACGTGGCAGATTGTGCTTGCGTCATCACCCCCCACGTGACATCTCAAGAGCACATGCTCCTGCGCATGCTGAAAAGAAAGATGTTAATTAGTTGCCACCAAAAATGGCAAAACACCTTGGCCCGATGTACCTGGCCAATCCTTAAAAGGACTGGATGCTCCCGTTTAGGAGGGAGAAAGAAGTCCCCCGGCTTTCGCTTGAGGGGCCCCATGCGCTCACATTCAGTCCAGATTGAACCAGGTACATCATCTCACACTGACACCTAACGGAATTTAGCCTAATTACTGAATTTAGAATTTATTTTGGCCACATGCATTGTCCGAGGATCGAACTCGCGAACTTCCTAACCCCAGAGCCAAGGTCTGAACCACTGAGCCACAATCGGCTCGAATGGGCAACGGCTAATAATGTGCTGGATACTGAATCCAAAGGGAACAAAATATAAAATGCAAGAGTTCTCACTTTTTTTACCAAAATTAATTATAATTTTAAAATATAGGTATATAGTTAATTTTGGAGAAAAAAAAATTGAGATCTCTTGCAATGCTTTTACACGATTATTTTTTAGAGTTTATGACGATCGAAGGATCGGTGAGAACTTTCAGCGGTACGGCTATAAAAGAGTCAATGTGCTTTAATAACTTTTTCGAATTCAGTGATTCGAACTCGAAGAAAGAACCCATTTTGCAGTAAAATATAATTAATTTCATGTTTTTTTTTTATAATTTTGAGGATTTTTTTATTATGAGAAATATTTTAATACGATCAAATAAAATACAATTTTTTTTTATATCGACATGTAGTAGAATGTAGTCATATTTTGATTTTACTTAGAAATTCAGCATTTTGAATAAAAAAAGAAAAATAGAAAATGTAACCTTGTTTAAAGCTGTAGATTGAAATACCGATACTCAGCTGAACCATTTAAAAAGCAAATACAGCTCCACCACCAATAAATGCACCAAGTAAAAGGTAAAAAAATACTAAATACATGGAAGACTTGATATCTTCTGAGTTAAATTAAAAAATTCAAAATAGTTTCTCCACCCATACGGTACTAGTAGATTATGAGGTACAATTCTTCGAATTTTACTAGCCTAGTCGCTCTGTAATAATATCTCTTCTCCATAACTTCTTTACATGAGACTCATTTTTATACAATAAGGAATACAGGAAAAACCATTCATCTTTTAATGTGAAGATTGCTTATAATCACCAGTATTTCAATGAATTATTTTTTTGATTCAAAAAGTATATGTTTCGTAATTAGTTGATACAATGGGGTAGAAAATTGGATTTTAAAAATAGTCTATACTATGACTGCAACGTTACTTGACCTTAGATAGAGACAGCAAAGAAAGTAGTTCCCAGCGCAGTGTCTGAATTTTGAGTGAAATTAAGACCTTTATTTTAGAAATATGATTAGCACGTATATAGGGTGAACCGACCAGTAGTTGACCACCTACCAGTAGTTGACCATTTGAGCATAATTTTGCAAAAAACAAGAACTGTTGTGTGTTTATTTCGAATCTGTTGCGTTGAAAACATAGCTAACATTTTATTAAAAGCTCATGTAAAGTCTTAAGTTCCAATATTGTTCTTAAAAGACGCAATAAATAGCAGAAAACTGAGTTATCAACAAAGCTTCAAAAAAGCGCTCTCACTACTAGCTGTAATGGTATGGAGTATTTAGTTCAATCTCAAATCATCCAGCTAGTTTTAAGTCCAATAATTTATTGATTGATGTATTTAGGTCCTATGTATTCAGTTTAATTAAATAAAACTGTCATTATTTGTATATTAACCCTTTAATTTGATATTTGAGGGGTGGTCAACCACTGGCTGTCTAAAATAGAAAAAGTGCTAGTATTTGACCAAAGTGGTCAACTACTGGATTTTAATTGCTTTTAAGATTTCTTTTTAAACCAAGAGGGATCTTAAAGATGTTTACCAGCAGTACAATTTTTGCTTAGATTTACTGTAAAAAAAGTTACATTTCCAGTAATTAACCAGTATTGTTAATAGGGACTCTTTATTCAATATAACTCTTTCATTGGTTCTTTACATTTCCAACACCTGCGCTTTGCAAATATGTCACTCCTCTCGCTAAGCCCTGAAATACGTTCCTACGGGCAGTTGGTTGGTTTCTTGTTAGACATATATGCAATTTTAGTTTTTTAGATAGCCTTCTGTAGTAAACTCTGGAATCGAACGATCGTGCTGGTTTACAGTCTGGTTTTCAAAGGTTAAGAGATTCAAAATAAATGTACAGTCGGAGTAAAAAAAACGTTACAGTGACGATTGTAAACGATCGGCTGGGGTTAGAAGGATACTTTAAACGCCAATCTTCATCATTTTACGTCTATTTGAAAAGTGAATAAAATTTAAGTCCCTAAGGGGGCGTATACATATTGAACTAAGCATCAACTTTTATTTTCCTATGAGCTACATCCCCGATCGTTTTTTATTATGACAGCGCACACCCCAAAAATCCCTAGAAAACAAGTTTTGTAGCCCTAGACCCATAAACAAAGCGAGGGGGAGGATTTGAAATTTCAATAAATTCGCAGAATCGCTCTTCTGATACGAAAATATTGGCGAGAATAATTAAGGGCATCCAATTTAAGGAAATATATTTGGCTGGTTATCCTTGATTTGGCACAGGAAAATATTGGCGAGAACCATTCTAATATCTAATTTTAGGAAACATATTTGGCTGGTTATCCATGATTTGGCTCAGTTTTTTTTTTCAAATAAAAATGCCTCAAAATAGTAGTATAGTGGTTAGAGTAACGTCTTTGTAATCGGAGGTTCGCGGGTTCTATCCTCAATGCTGATAATTCTTAATGTTACTACGATTGATATTTAAATTCATTTACGGATGATCCAATCTTTGTGGAGGAGTATTCTTACATAATTTTTTTTAATCAAAGCACTTTTTTATAGCAGCTGTTAACGTTTCACCCGAAATCTTAAAATAATTATTCATAAAACTTACTTGGAACTCTAGCTCTTCCACTATGATCTTACAAAAAAAATAATCAGCTATGATAAATAGGTAATTTTTAGGATATTTTGAACCTCTCACTAGAAAAAATACTTTATTTAAAGAAATTTTTTCGTCAGAGAAATTTCTTAAGCATTTTGTTACCAAATTTATTCAAGCAAATACAAGTTATAAACATAATTCTTAGTAGTATTTCAGAAAATAATTCCATTTTAACTATTTTTATAAAGTTCTTTTAAATGACGTTATATTTTTGTGTGTGCAATGTGCATAGCTTTTTACTTTTCATCAGCAACTTGTGGATTAATAAGTGCAGCGTGATAAAATGTCATGATCATAAATTAAAAAATTACAAATTATATTATTGAAATAAAAATAGAAGCTTTTCTTTTAAGTCAATAAAATAAAAAATAAGTTTAAAAAATTAAGATATTTTGATTATAAAGAAGATTCATGAAATTTACTCTTATTGTTACACTTGGTAATTATAATCAGTGGCGGATCTACAGGGGGCTTTCGAGCTGAAGCCTACCCCCTCCTCTTTGAGCATTTTTAATAATACCCGATTTATGACTTTGCCCGTAACAGCTATACCTTTTACCAAACCCACAGCATAATTCACTCGAAGATGGGTTCTGAGACCAACCGCATTCTTCTCCATGTGTTTTTGCTGAAGGTTAGCTGGCGGGGAACAGGTACTGAACGATACCTGATTAAAACACCTAAATAAAAAAACATAAAAATAAAAGTGGTGGTCATTTTAAACTTAAAAAAACCTGAGAAGTGTAAATACTTTCCAAAGATGATTATTTTTACCACCAGTATTAATTTATAAATTTCTTATAAATAATAACAGATCTGACTGGAACCGTTATCGCATCCAGGTTAGCTTGGTTTAGCGGCGTGTCATAGCCAATGAGGCCATTGGCTGACTATGCTGCTAAGGGGCAGAAACGGCTTACGCTGCTGGTACCCCGTAACTAACTAATATGGATTGTGGAACAGTTTTTGTCATGACCCGGGTTAAATTGGGTTGGAGGCTAGAGCAGCTTACGCTGCTGGAACCCCGTAACCGACTAATCGGGCTGGAAGGATTTAAAAGCAACCTTTGCATGCTCATGGGTCCAATAACTTATGAAATTAGAGTCGATTTCCTTCCTATCTGTCAAAGAAAGACACTTGTGCATGATCTTTTTGTTACAAATTAGTCAATCCTACACTGACACATCTTGCGCGATGAAGATATTATTCCAAGAATTTGCATACGTAAAAGTAATTTTTAAGGGTTACTTTTAATTCCTAAAGTGTGAGCGAAAAGTCCCTTAGATATTTCCGAAATTCATAAAATCTAGAAAAATAATCTAAGTAAAAACGGTTTTCATTTTCGGCATCGGTTGGTCAGCAATAAAATTTTTAGTTCAAAATGATGTTCACAAGAATACGTGTTTGATTCAACGGGCTTTCAAGGTCAATGTGCTTTTCGGACTGTCTGTATTAACAAAGTGGATATTTATTTTCTTTCTAAGGCTACACTCCTGTTTGAATAAAATGGTATCCACTCTTTGAATAATAGAAATTTACTATACCATTATATATATGTGAATAACGGAAAAAATCTTAATTTAAAAATAAAAATTAAAATTGCATCCAGCATTTAAATATTTTTTATTAAAAGTAATACATTTTCTACAAATAAGAACGTAATTGAAATAATAATTAACTTCAGGTGTAACTTCTAACTCTTTAAAATTATAAAATCAGCAAAATAAGTGGCAGGTAACGTTTAAATGCGACTTAAAGTATTCAATACCAGCGCTCTAACCGTTAAGCCACAGGGATCCACATTGAGAAACGCAAATATTAACAAATTACAAAAGGTTTGGCTTAGTTCTGTGGGTTACTGTAATTTTAACAAGTGGCAAACCTTTGGCGATCGGGATTGGCGAAATATTTTCAAACCTTTTTTCCTATACCATGCGCACGGGGTTAATATCTAGATTCCTTATAAGGGTCCTTGTAACTTTTTTTTTTACTCCGACTGTACATTTCAATGCACAGTAAAAAATATAAGTTTCGAACTTTTAACACCATTTAATTAAAAAGTTAAAATTTGTTATATTAAAATTGTCATAAAAAACTATTAACTTACAAATTTGCTGAAATTTGCCAATTCTGAATTTTTGTGAGTGAATTTTAATTGAAAATTGTAACTTGTGAGTAAATAACTCCAGAATAGGTATCAGTATTTTATTTAAAACTTAGATCTTAGTTTTATGTAACTTTAAAAAAAAATGATTGAAAAAAAAAATGAAAAACAAATGTACATCAGATTTTCAAATTACAAATCCTTCTTGGGTGTCTTTGGACCTAATTGAGAAAATTTTTTTATGAGTTTTTTAAGACGTATTCTACGAATAGAAGAAATTTTAGTAGGATTCGAACAAACAGTTGGTTTTCAGATCATAGGATTTTCTGCCAAAAGGCACATGTGTTTAAGGATGGAATAGTAGATTAAATTCAAAATTTTAAAACCATTCAGTAAAACAACTGATTTTTTCGCTTAAAATTGCTAACAAAAACTATAAACTTAAAAATTTGCTAAAATTTGCCAATTCTTAATTTTTGTGAGTGAATTTTAATCAGATTGAATGAAAGTTTGTGTAAGGGTTTCTGAAAAGTTTTCTTTAAACGTCTCCGTTGCGTATTTTTTTTCAGTCAACTTTAGGAAGAACACCCTGTTTTAAAGAAATATGGAAATTTTCAGTGGGACTCGAACAAATAGCTCTTTTGGAAATGATATGTTGCGTTGTGGATCGGTTGGTTGATTTGTGTTGGAGCTGTATACTTTGATTTTTATTCTGGAAATGGTGAATATGGCAATGGTCAATTACTGGAATAATGGTGGTCAAATAGTGGATGTAGGTGGTCAACTACTGGCCAAATCTCAATTAATTGCTTTTAAAATAAATAAATAAAATTCTATAAAAGTGAAAGGAAAAATGATTATCAGTTATTATTCCTCATACTTTCATTGATATTATACGACTGTCATTTTTTTTAGAAAATTTTTTTTCTTAGAGAGAAAAATAAAACTTGGAGGAATTTCCACTAACTGGTCAATTACTGGTCGGTTCACCCTATATGATAGTCTTTTTATCACGATTTGTGTATCGAAACTCCTCCTAGAAACCTAACATGATTTCTGTTTACTCAGTTTTTCCTCCCGCATAGTGTCATGGGGTCAAGAAACGGTGCAGCCAAATTTTCGCGAGAGCGAGCAGAGGGGTGGTCGCTCAAAGGTTATTCAAAACAATACTTTTATGAGGGGAAATAGACCTTCCACCCGTAATTTTTTAATTTTATTTATTTATTTTCAAATTCTTTACCGGTAGGTTTAAATGATTTTCAATGGTAACAAAGTAACTTCCACAAATACATATATACTAAACTTAGGTTTCTGAATGTACTATAGTTTTATGATATTTCTCATCACTAAGCCTTAAACAGCCAAATGACTATTTTAATTTGACCATAAAGGAACAATCAATCATAGAAACTGTATTTCAAGTTCAATACTAAAATTTTTCTAATTAATTTAGTGGTGGCTTTATCAATTTTTTTCCCCAATAGGTCTCGTGGTTTGCATCTTTCCAGTGGCGAAGCGGTGAAAACGCCGCTTCCATCAAGCATCGCGATAAAGCCAAATCTGATTTATAAGACTAATCTTTTACAGTTTTATATGTTCATAATTTTGTCGAGAAGTCGTTGATACGAGTTTGTTAAATTTCAATTTCTCGAAATTTCTGAAAAAGGTTAAAATTCGGATCTTGTGTTGTATCTATACCTCTTTTCTAAATTTAGAAACGAATAGTTTTTATGAAATTGGCGGGAAAAAAACGAACAAAAATAAGCAAGCACTTCCTATCATTTTGCAACTTACGCTTCGCCCCCACTGCAAATTGGGGGCAAATCACACAACTCATTTGAAACGCTAAGTAAACACAATAAGGAACCTTTCTAATCACATGCTTTTTTATTGTATTGTGATTGTTGTGATAAGATATAAGTGTTCTGAAAGTGTTGCTAAAAATAACAAAGTCAAAAAAAAATGTGTTCTTTTAGTGTTTTGATCCATATTTAAGAACACTTTTAATTTCCACCTACACACACCCTGTTTTTAGAACATATTTCTGGACGGAACACATTTCCAAAACTTTTCAAACATACTCAGAACACTTTACCCGTTATTTTTTTTATTATTTTTTATTTTATTTATTTAGTTTCTCATTCTTTAGCGTTTTACTTAAATGATTTTCAATGGTAACAAAATAACTTCCACATGTATAATTTATACACTAAACTTGGGTTACCGAATGTACTGGTTTTAATATTTCTCATCACTACGCCTTGAACCAAGACCCTCTATATAATGGCCTCACAACTCGGACGGGTGACGTCACACTTTCCGCCACCTTTGACGTCACATGCAAAATGATGCCATGTTTTATATTTTTTGACTTCTTAACATTGAACAAGGAATGTTCGTGTTTTTGTTATTAACATTAATGTATCGATGTAAAAACATACGCCGTGATATTGATTTTTAATGGCTATCGCTATTCAAACCAGAGTTTAATAAGTAGAAATCTGAAATAAGCATAAAGTATCAAAAATGTCTTTTAATTTAACAAAATTGATGGAACAACAAACAAAAACGTGATGCCATCTGAGAAAAATGTAAAAATACAAATCAGAAGAATTAACTAGAACTTAGTGCTACTAGTGCATTTTCCGCAACAATAAATATAATGCTTGATTCTCATCAGTTTAATCTTATAATAAATTAAAGAATTTAGTGTAATTAAATAAATTGTTTACTGTTGGAAGAATTCGAAAATTCAATGATTTGCTTTAATTTTTAATAGATTTTACTTTTTATTTTACTAGTGATTTTTTTTTTTAATTTCCTAGATAAACTTAATATTGTGAGAAAAACCTACATGACATGCATTCATTATTTGCAAACTGAACCAAAAGCCAAGTTAGTCCTAAGGCTAAAAAACTGAATGAAAATACAAAAAAACTGTACAAAAGGGACAAAATTTTGATTCTAAACGAAAGATTTTGAGTTTCCAGAACAGTATTATCAGCCTTGAAGGCATACATAACGTGAGGAGCTAAGAAAGTAAGTTTTTATGCTCCATAGACTTAACATGGGAAATTTAGCGATTTTCCGCCACCTTTGACGTCACAGTGACGTAGTTGTCAGGCTTTGTATATAGAGGGTTTTGCTTGAACACGCACAATGACTATTTTAATTGTCACGAAAATAGGTAGCAGAGAAATACAAACTTTATTTCAAATCCAATACTAATTTTTTTCTAATTAATTTAGTGGTGGTTTTATCAATTTTTTTTTTTGTCCAGTAGATCTCGTGGTTTGCATTTTACCAGTGGCGAAGCGTGCTTGGAAGCGTTGTAAGCCCCGCTTCCATCAAACAGCGCGATAAAGCCAAATTTGATTCGTGAGAATAAATCTTTTACAGCTTTATTATGTTCCGAATTTTTTCGAGAAGTCGCTGATATTATTTTGTTAAATCTCGATTTTTCGAAATTTCTGAAATGTTTAAAATTCGGATCTTGTGTTTCTAAACCTCTTTTTTTTTAACGAATAGTTTTTGTGAACTTAGCGGGGAAAACCGAAAGAAAAATAAGCAAAGGGCTTCCTATCGTTTTGCAACTCACGCTTCAATTCAAACCCACTGTAAATTGGGGGCAAATTGCACAACTCATTTGAAACGCTAAGTAAACACAATAATGAACACTCCTAACCACATGCTTTTTTATTGTATTGTGATTGTTGGGAGAAAAAAAATGTCTTGAAGAATGTGAAAGTTTTCTTAAATTTGGATCGAAACACTATACACAAGACATTTTTTTTTTATTTTATAGTTATTTTTAGCAACACTTTTAGAATGCTTATATTTTCTCACACAGTTTCGGTACGTAAATCATGATAAAAAAGACACTAAATATATATGTTCCGGGCAATGTGATAAATCCGGGCATTATTAATAATCCCCGATGTGAGGCGGTCAATATGATAAATTCAATGGCATTTATGAATGAAATTTATCACTTTGCCCGCCTCCACTTCGGGCATTATTAATAATGCCCGGATTTATCACTTTGTACGTAACATATACATGGGCTTAACAAATAATCATGTTTTTAAATTGTCGTTCTTTATTTCACTCAAAATTCAGACACAGTGATGGAAACTACTTTGTTTGTTAGTGACGTCATAGGGTCAGGTATAGTTGCCTGGTTGTGGCGGTTGCTATAGAAACAATACTAAACGAGTTAGGATGTAAGAAATGTAAACGAGACCATCTTGGAAAAACACAATACTTATAGCGCTTGCAAAAGTGTTTCAAACGCATTCGCAGTGAATAAAAAATCCCTCTTATAAAAAATAAACTTATTAATTTGAATGATACTTTTTTCTTCATCCCTTCCAAATCACTCACTCAATTAAAATCATTAAAAGTTCTCTTAATCGAATAAATCCAACCTGTTGAATTTCCATCTCTAATTGCACTCATTTCTCTCTCTCCCCAACAAAAGCTCATCTCGAGTCATTAAAACCGCAAACTGATTAGGCAGACTAAAATATTCATAGAAATGATGAATGGTGCCGATTCCGATAGCGAAATAAAAAAATCCCGCTCATTGAAAAGAATCGGAATGCTCTTTCCGTTTAAGCAAATTAAGAACCACTTCGGAATCATCAATTCCGCGGCGGAATAGGAATGAATATAAATCAAGGATTTTATCTCTCTCTCTCTATTTGGAGGAAGGGACACTTGTCCGATTTGCATAAAATGAATTTAAATGGGATATTTCGTGTTTTAAAATTAATGGCATTGTTGCAAAGTGAATTAAGAGATGGGAGGGGGTATTAGCGCTCGGGAGAAAAGTCATTTTGTGAGAGTTGCTTGCCCCCGAGACACGAGCGATCGAGTCGTTAAATATGAAAAGCGAATTACTTTTGTGGATGTGGAATTGCGAGGAGGTTGCGGCAATAAAACGCTTTTGTCGGCTGACGGTTATTCGAATATCATTTCGAATGCGTGGGAATTGATGTTCGGAATGGCGCGTTTGAGGAAGTACGTTTTGAGGGTTTTGTTTGATGGGTTACCTTTTCAGGATTTTAAGACTTTTGAATTCAACACTGTGTCTCTTAAGGCTCATTCCAGGCGGACTCCAAACGGAAGGCACTTTTTTGAACTACAAATCATGGTCCATATCACGAATTGGAAATTTCACTAAATTATATGGTTTTCCCAAATTTTTCATCATAGAATACGACTAAAACTACCCCATAACCCAGACATGGATCCAGCACGGCTCCAAGGGGGGGGGCACATTTCCAGATCATCAACTTTTGAGGAAAATGTCAAAATGTTGGGAATTTTCAAAAGAGTAGCATGCAAAATCCCCTTTAGGTATCGCTGGGGGGTATGGGGGTCCTCCCCCAGAATAAATATTGAAATTTGACTTGTAAAAGTAGGGTTTTAACACATTTTGAGTACTTTATTTTATCGAAGGGGGGCATAAACTTAACGTAAGAGGGAAATGAGGCTCATTTCACCCCTGCCACCCGTTAAAGTTTCGAATCCTGCCAAAAAATTTTCGTTTTGGTAATTATGAATTTCAAACCCTGAAAGAAGGGAATTAAAACCAGAAATGTTCATTTTAGACACTTTATGCTACACAAAAATGAGGATCATCCCTCAAGTCACAGAAGTTTCAAGGAAAAACAGCACATAATATATTTAAAATTTTGAGGGGGGTTGGGGGTCCTCCCCTAGAAAATTTTTGGAATTTTTACTCTTAAAATCAGTTTTTAACTCATTTTAAGACTCTATGGGTTACACCGCTCCTTGTGAATCGCATAGTTTTTAAGAAAAAAAAAACCCAGTTTATAAAAATTGATGTCAGAATTTCGGGAGGGGTTTGAACCCCCAAAACCACCCCCTTGGGTACTGCCCGGGGGGAGGGGGGTCAAAAACGACCAAAAACTTTCTTCCGAAATATTTGAACGGCCCCAAAGAAGATTCTCCCTCATCCCCTGCTCGGAGCCGGATGTTCCCATTCGTTCATCCATCTTCGAATCATAAGACGACTTCTCCCAATCACAGAGACAACACAAAAGAAACCGAAGTGCACGATTCCCATCAATCGGGCCAATCACGATCGCCCTTTTGTCTTTCTCTCCGCAATTGCATTCGTTCGGTGGTGGTTGTAATGATCTGATCACGACCGGTTGTGCTGTGAGTGCATGTCTTCGCTCTGGGCGTATATCAATGCCCTCGCTTTCTCTCTCCCCTTAAACGGTTTTCTCGTAGAGTTAGGAGGTTAATAGCGGGCGCATCGGGTCCGAAGTCAGTTAAGAGAAAGGTGTTATTGCCTGCACTGGAAATGCGTGAAACCATAGAGGAGAAATGAATCTCCAGTTTCGTTTGTTCAAATAATTAATACGTAAGCAAGTTTTTGGTCATTTTTGACCTCCCCCTTGTCAGCAAAAATAAGCAAACCACAAACCCCCCTCTCATAATTACGTAAGAAAACTATCCGACCCCCTTTGTTTTTTTTTCGTTCGAAATCTTGCTTAGATTTCTGAAATTCATTGTTCTCCATGAACCTATCGTTAAACCTTTCCTTGTTAAACATGCTTGAAATTTTTTTTAGTTCAGTTTTTTTTAAAATTTATTTTTGGTTGAATTTGAAATTATTTATGCAAGGAAAAAGATATTTTCGAAAATACAGTGTTTGTAATATTTTAGGTAAGCATCCCTCACACTCCACGTCCCCCTTGTCAGGAAAAATAATCTTAATATTTGAAGGACCCCAAAAGGAATAAGTCCAACAAATGGCAAATTGACTTTGTGTGCGCAAAAAAAAACTCCATGCTTCGCTTTACACATGAGTGTAAAGAGGAAAAAAAAAAAGTACCCCTATCGGCAGATATCCTCTAGCCCCTTGAAATGGCTGAAATCAATGTGTTCATTCATTGCATTTTTCTATTAAATTTGAAATTTTAGTTAGTTTGTTTTTCTTTTCTAATACTTTGTACTGCAAACTAGCCAAAATAAATTTTATTTTAACACTATATTAGCGGTTAACCTCACACGCGCCAACGTAAGTCGGTCCCCAAAGCTCGTTTCAAGTCTTAACTTCTTAACGTACAATTTTCAACTTGAAACATTGTTTGATACCTCAAAACCATACTCAATAAATTCGCAAGAGTTCATTTTATAAGAAGTAATTTATTATAACTGAGAAATTAAGCCGATTCTAACCAAATAAAGCTTGTAAAAGTCGATAGTATACTCTGCGCGCGAGGTTTTTTAAAATCTATCAAAACAGTATTTCGGAGATAATATGAGCTTTTAAGCTCAAAATCATTAGTCTTCACTTCCCACATTATGGGTTGTTCAATTATTACGTAAGCATGTGTTTGCTCATTTTCGTCCCCCCCTCCCCATTGTTAGCAAAGATAAGCAAACCACAAACCCCTTCTCATAATTACATAAGAAAATTCTGTTCTTTTTTTTTTGGGGGGGGGGGGCAAAATCTTTAGTAATGCTTAGAGATTTCTGGAATTCATTGTTTTCCATGAACCCCTATCGTTAAAACTTAACATTGTGAAAAATTTGATGAAATTTATTTTTGATTGAATTTTGAAATTATTTATGCAATAAACAAGAGATTTTAGGATATGTAGTTTTCGTAACATTTTACGTAAGCATCACTGAAACTCCCCCTCCCCCCTAGTCAGGAAAAATAAGGAAATACCAAACCCCCTCCCCCCTTAGGTGCTTATGTGTAATATTTAAACTGCACCTTATAAATAATTTTTCTTTTCCGATTATTTGCCTGTGAGGTATAGCAACATTTTCCCTTCGAAATATGTACAGTTGGGGAAATAAAAAACGACTCAGTTGAGATTTCTGACGAACCACTTGGGTTAGGAAGACAAACAAGGTGTCATTTTTCATATCATGAAGTATTCTTTAAATGAAAAAAATTTCGAGTCCTTAGGGGGTCGTCTTCATATTAAACGAAACACCAACTTTTGTTTTTCCCATGGGGACCCCCAATTATTATGCAATTTTCTGAAAGAGCATCTTCATAAACCCCCAAACACCAAGTTTCATTCAAATCGTGCGGTAAATAAAGCTTTTACGTTTTGGGGGTCGTCTCCAGAGTGAGAAGGGTTAATTTTCTGTAAACACTATTTCTTAAAAACGGTGGGATAGTAAGACTTTTACTCACCACTTTAATGTTTATTGAAAAGTTTATAAGTAATTTATTGAAATTTTATATCAAATTTAAGTTTTAATTTAAGTTATGGTGATTAAAATAAGGCGACTGTTTCCAAAAAAAACCATTCGCCAGTATACATTTGGCAGCGGTATACGGTCCCTTAAAGAGTGGGAATTTAGTTTAATTCGGTTTTTTCCAAAACTATTAAATGAAATCGACTGAAATTTTGGTTTTCCTCATAAAATTACTACCAGAATCGATTACCATAAAAATATTAAAAGATTTTAAAATTTAATTTTTGGGTCAAAATTAGATGTTAATTATCTATCTATTAACCATTAAATATCGCTATAAAATCATAATTATTTTGTTTGGGGACACAAATTTGATCTAAATTCAAAGTTTCATATTTTTACGCCGAAAACATTTTGACAAATTTCACATTGAATGGTTGACATTTTAAAAATATATTATGCTTTTATTTGGATACTTTCATGGATGAAACTTGGTATTTGGGGGTTTATGGGGATGCTCTTTCAGAAAAACGCATAATAATTGGGGGTCCCCATAGGAAAAAATAAAGTTAGTGTACCGTTTAATATTAAGACGACCCCCTAAGGACTCGAAATTTTTTCCATTTAAAGAATACTTCATGACATGAAAAATGACACCTTATTTGTCTTCCTAACCCAAGTGGTTCGTCAGAAATCTCAACTGAGTCGTTTTTTATTTCCCCAACTGCGTCTATGGTGACCTCCAATGTAAATCTTTATGATTGGCATAGATGTTGGTAACACAGGGATGCAGACCTTACCTCCTCTATGTCTATTCTATCTCTACGGGGGTATTCTGCCCGAGCGCTAAAAAGATCTAATTTGCGGGCCCAGGTGTCTCCCATACAGGTAGTAATCGTCATTGTTGAATGGGAGGGGGGTGATTCCACAGAGATTGCATCATACAAAAGGGAATAGGGGAAGAGTGTTGAGGGTATAAATAAAGCTGGCAGTCAGTTCCATTCACGTGTTATTATTGTTCCTGGTCCATTTATAATCGAAGGTTTTTATTTTAAGTGGCATTTGAGAAATGTTTAATGTGACCCTTCGAAGGAGGTGGAACCTTTTTTTTTAAATGAAGTCTTGATATACGCTTCGTTTTTAATAGTTTGGGAGATCTTTTGAACACCTTTGCATAATATTTCATCCCGAGGAGGAGACTCATCAGAAGGAAGTTTTTGTAGAGAACATTTCCCCCTTTTGTGCATCAACTAAGATGTTTTTCGGTTCACGATTTTGATTCTTTGGGAAAGGATGTGTCTTTTTTATTTATGATTGAGATCTACCGTTTGGTTAGGTGAGGGCCATATCAAAGGGAGAGTTGAAGGTCCAACCACGGCTTACTAGATACTATAGAGAATTTTCAATCACATGACTCGGAGCTAACAACGGCCTTAGAAACAGAAATGTTTTGGTTTTTTGCCCTACAGAGGTTAACAGTTACAGAAAATGACTGGCCGTGGAATTCTTCTATTGGAGCATTTGCAATCACGTGACCCCATACTTAAAAACCGCCTTAGCAACAGATAAACAACGGCTTTAGCAACAGTTAAAAGAAAATAATCGGTTATGAAGTCACCTGAAAGCACTCTATACAGGCTAGCCGAGATACGGAAACCATTAAAAATCCAGAAGGCAATACTTGACAAACTGGCAAAACAAATCCACATAGTTGAAGGCGGGGCTTAATGGCTCAAAAATTCAACTCAGCTACTAATGGCCAACAATCAGAAGTTTACGTCACGAAAACACACCTTTATTTTTCCTTATTTGTCAGTGTGTAATCTTATTGGTTGGGTAATATAGGTAGGACTTGTGGCGATCCAAGCGGGAGAAGCTGCTGTCAAAGGGTTTTCATTACTTAAAACTCGGATAGCCTGTATTGTATCTAGTAAGCCGTGGTTCAACCCCTCGAAATTTTGACGTAAATTTTGATACTGTTTTATTTCCTTGAAGATTAAAGGTGAACTGCCCAGTGAATTAACAGTCGACCACATAATCTCAAATAATAGGGAAATTAATTGTTCTGGAGACTCTCAAAAAAATTCAGTAGTTGCAGGGTTCAGTAATATTTGAATTGTAACTCTGAATAAGTTTTCAATTTAAACGCAGCTGAATGTGAACGGAAAATAGACCTGCAGGTTAAGAATTGATATCTTTCAGTCATGTTTTTCTGAATTCAAATTGTACAACTTATGCCTTTCCTTGTTTTAAATAAATTATTCGAGTGTTTTTCTTTGTTAAATAATAATCCTGAACGCTACATTTTGGAAACTGGGGGAGATAAGGGGGTGTTCATTTATTGGAACGGAAAACTGACATTTCCCAGTGAATAAACGGTCGTTCATTCATTGGGAAAAAGGCCTACCTCGTAAATCTTAAGTTTTAGCTTATTCGATCTGTAATTTATTGTTAAACTAAGCTAAGTGTAATGCACAAGGCTTAAAATTGTGCCCTTCCAGTAAATGAACGGGATGTGTTGATCAAAATGTCCATGTTAATACATGGTATTTTTAAAGTTCGCTTCACAGCTTTAGTTTTTAAACAACATTGCCTCATAGAATCATGGGAATAGAGGTGTTCCTGTAGTTAAGTGACCATGGTGAATTGATTGAGATGGCTTACAGCACTCTTAGTGGTCACAGTACAAAACTTCAATTGTTAGTAAAAATGTTTCTGAAATTAGTCACCGGTTTTAGTATTTTGGAAAAATTTATAAGGCTTGTTTTTTTTATTAAACCAAATAATCTTATAAACTCTTCCAAAATACCAAATACATATATATTGCGATAAAACTAGTGACTACTTTCAATGTATATTCACAGGAAAAGGGTGTTAATATTACTAGGGCAAACTTTGCTCATTTATTGGGTATATCGTAGGGTTTTCACTAAAATCAAAATACCATCAAAATCATTAATCTGTGCGATCTGAAAAGTACTTTCACCATATTGCATAGAAAAAGCTTGTATGGAAGCATACCTTATTTTTAAGAATTGACCGAGAAAAAGCTCTGAAAATGATATTTAAAGTGGGAAAATATCAAATCCAAATCATTCATTCTCTGGGCAACCCACCCTATGACTTACAAAAAGCGGTCCTCTTCGGGTGTTATCAGATGGGTCTCAACATGGGTCAGAACTCTTCTTTTAAGGGCAAAAATTCCAAAATTCTTCTAGAGTAGGAATCCCAACCCCCCTCGAAATTATTTATGTAATGTTTTTCCTTGAAAATTGGCCTCTTACAATGAGCGGTGATTTTCGGGTGTAATTGAGTCTCAAAATCAGCCAAAACACTATTTTGAGAGGCGTATTTCCAATCTTTTCCTGGGGAAAACCCTCCTCATTTTTACTTGAGATTCACATTCTTTACACAATTTTGAAAATTTAGTGCACCAAAATTAAAATCCTATGTGTTAGTCATTTACCAGTGATTACCAAAACGTGTTTTTTTTTCTTTTCTGATTGCCAAACGGTGATCCGTTTTAGATGAAAAACGCTCCCTAGTTTCTAAAAGTGGGAAACACAAATTTGGTTCCGATTTTGAGTTTTTTCTTCATCCATCATAATTACCAATTTCAAACCCTAATATTAATAGTCCTCGTCACTTGGCGTCCAACGCACCAGTGACTATTTTAAACGAAAAAAACGTCCTCACCTCATGAGATTCCAAATAATGCAAATCCACAATATTTTTTTTAAATAAATGATTTACTGGTGGTTGTTATCAAAGTTATTTTCAGTAGGTACCGTTGTTTGCAATATAGACATTTTAAAAAAAGTTTGAGAAATCCTTAACAAGCAGAGTTCACGGAATGGAATCGTAGTAATAAAAACAACTACTTATTTACGTTTAGCCTTGTAAGTTATACACATTTAAGTTTCACGAAACTCTTTTAGACACGAAAATTTGAAATATTGCTAAATAATTTCAAACTCCTAAATAAAATGTTCAATTATATCAATAAAAACCATAAAAATTTGTCGATATTTGAAAATATGACGTTCAGAACAGCTTGGCGATATAAAGCGGGGCCGTTAACAGAATTGAACCATGATGCGATATTGTATGAGAGGGGGGCGATGAAAATTATGATTGCAAATTAAATTGTAAGTACTGAAAGTTTGAGAAATTCTGATATTACTCAAACGAAACAGTATCTTCAACGGTAAAAAAAGGTAACGGTAAAAAGGTAACTTCACTTCAAAAATTGAGGACAAACATTCATAAACACTGAAAAATGTTTCCATCCATTCATAAACACTGAAAAATGTTTCCATCTATTCTCGACAGCAACGTTTCGTGACCCTAAAACGTCACTAACAAACAAAGTAGTCTCCAGCGTTGTGGCTGAATTTTGAGTGAAATAAAGAACGTCAATTTAAAAATATAATTTTTTTTTAAACTTATGTATATAAAGCGCCTTTTTATTACGAGTTGCTCCAAAACTCTTCCTATCCTAGACAGCAACTTAAGTTGACCCTACGACGTCACTAACAAAGTAGTTCCCATCGGGGTGTCTGAGTTTTAAGTGAAATGAAGAACGATCAATTTAAGAATATGATTATTTTGTTAAACTTATGTATATATAGCGTCTTTTTATCACAATTTGCGTACCGAAACTGCTCCTATCAACACAACAGGCTTCGTGCTTACCGATTTCTCCTTCCGCATTTGCGACGTACTGGGTTCAAGAAACGTTGCAATCGAGTATAGAAACCCATCAGCCTTTCTGTTTACGCAGTTTCTGCTTCCGCATAGTGACGTCATAGAGTCACGAAAAGTTGCTGTCGAGTATAATCCAAAAAACACATTTCACGCCTCCTAAATATCATCTCCTTAAAAAAAAAAAAAAAAACTCCCAATTTTCTCCTTCCTCGCCCTATCGAAAATCTCCCTCAAAACTCCAAATACATATTTTTTCTTAAAAAAAGAACACACAAAAAGAAGTCTCGGAATCAAAAAATATATGTATCACGTGATGAATTGACGAAAGCGGGTTTATATTTCCGTCGTAACGTAGTGTAAAAAAATAAAACTTCTTTCTATAGTCAAATTTAATAGAGTTTTAAAGCCATATATAACAGTGGTAAAAAGCGGTTGTGAAAAACATGGCGGGGGAAGAGCGCGTTTTTCAATTTGTCTTCTGATGTCGGGCATAAACTGGACATTTTTCTCCTCCGCGCTTTATAAATCCAGTCATTTACCGTTTGATAAATGTTTTGAAAAACGATGCGATGGGGAAAAAAAAAATGGAGGGTTTCTTCTCGCCCAGTTCTGAGCGGAATCGCCATGTTGGATTAAACTGGTTTTTATAGGTGTACTAGACAGCAACGTTAGTTGACCCTATGGCGTCACTACTAACTAACCAAGTACTTCCCATCGCGGTGTCTGAATTTTGAGTGAAAGGAAGAACGTCGATTTAAAAATATGATTATTTCGTTAAAAACCCATGTATATATGTCTTTTTATGACGATTTGCGTACCGAAACTCCTCCTAGAGTATAAACCGCAAATTTAGTTCAAATTCAAGGAGAATTCTTGAAAGTTCCTTTCCTTCTCTATATTGTTAAAACTATTTTCTTTTATTTTTATAGAAAAAATAATGAAGATCATTTTAAATTTTCAGAGAGAGTAATGTACTAAATAAACATAGTTCCCTTTTCAATATTAAATATAAAAAATTCATATTTTAAAGGAATTTTCCTTAAGGTTTATTAAACATTAATTACTTAGAAAAAGTTACAATTAAAACGTAACAAAGCCACCAATACATTAGTTAAAAATTAACCATAAAAACAACTTTCTTTTACATCAACTTTTAAACAAAATTTTCAGTGTCAGAAGAAAAGAATATTTTTAAAGAAATTGTTTGTACTTTTTGTCAAATAATATTTACATGGTAAGATTAATTTAAAAATTTTTTTCTGTTAGAAAGTTTTAAAACAATGGTAAAACTATTTTTTTTCTACACTTAAAAAATAATTGTTTTGTTATTTTGAAAATGATACAAGTTAACTTTATTTTATAAAGGCAAAGGATATTGCAAAAACAGGCTATCACGATTTGTAACTTTTTATAAAGAAAATAATAAATGCAATATGAAGATTTTAACTTGTTTAAAAAGGCAATATATTTAATTAAAAAATAACTCAACTCAATACCTCAATTTTTTTTTAAGGAATTAAAGAAAAAAAAACGAAAATTGGGAGGGACGTCAACAATACTAAAATTAATAGAAAAACTCAAATTAAGTCTTTGGTCGGATATTACACTAATTTTTCAGTTACTATATACTAATATTACAAATACAAATACTAATATTTATGCCATGTATAGAGTGTTTTAAGGTGACGTCACAACCAGTTATTTTCTTTTAACTGTGTATCTACTGTAGGGCTTTTAACTGTTGCTAAGGCCGTTGTTTATCTGTTGCTAAGGCGGTTTTTAGGTATGGGATCACGTGATTGCAAATGCACCAATAGGAGAATTCCACGGCTAGTCATTTTCTGTAACTGTTAACCTCTGTAGGGCAAAAAACTGTAACATCTTCTGTTGCTAAGGCCGTTGTTAGGTCCGAGTCATGTGATTGAAAATGCTCTATATGCCCCCGGTCACATCAAAGGAGCTTTATGGGAAATAAATATTCATGAAGAGAAAATTAACCTTTAAAGGATTATGAAACGTAATTCATACATGCTTTGTCTATTTTAATAAAGTTTTCCCAAAATTTGCTTATTTCACTGTTCTATCTGCAATTTTTTTTTTGTATATATTTATTATTGTTTTAAAAATGTATTTCTGTGTAGAGGAACTGACAGGGGATAAAAAAAACAGGAGGATAAAAAAAAAACTATGTAAATAGCCTGGTAACTACTAGGTAATGCGGTGTCTATGTAGCCTTGTGACCAAACATGGCGTCCCAGATCCTCGACTCAGCACCTCGCCTCCGTGTCTCCGAAGATGATCGTCAAAGGTAGATCGATGGCTTTAAAACTGAGTCACCGAAATCTGCATTTAGTACGCTCCGAGGCAGGCAGGGGGTGATAAATGTTGTCATTGCCGCAGTTTTCCCACTCCCCCTGCGGCCCTACGCAACAATCGCTGTGGCCATTGTGTCGTTGTTGCAAAAACCCACAGATACCGGGAGTTGAAAAATATGGTTTTACAAAAAAAAAGTTTAAAAAATTGGAGTCGCCTTCTTTCTGACAGCTTCACGGCTCTTCAGGCCGCGGGCTGTGTCGGATTGTCCCTATCAAGACTAATTTGAGACGTAATACTTTTTTCTCTTTTGAGTAAAAACACTCGGGTTTTATATTGGGTTTGTTGGGTGTTTGATTCTTTTAAGCGTTTTGATACTGCTGTCTTTGGGTGTGGATTTTTATGAGAAATTGCGTTGAAAGCGTAAAAAATCGTCCATTGTGATGAGATATTGCGTTTTATCGTTTGAAAAGGGAGTTTGAAAGAGATATGAGGATAGGTAACTGAAAGGAACATAATGCCAATGACATATTTTATTTTGGAGAAGTTAAATATTTAAACTAAATACTGAAAGAAAATATCCAGTGCATTGATAGTTTCTTAAATATCTGCAATGGACTCTAACCGCCTATCTGGTTCGAGACTTCACGGAACCAACACGTGACCTAAAACTGAGCTTGCAATTGGTTACCACAGATACTACACTAGTAGATCTACTAGTGTAGTATCTGTGGTAACCAATCGCAAGCTCAGTAGGTCACGTGTTGGTTCCGTGTGACGTCAGACGGTTAGAGTCCATTTGTACACGATTTATCATATTATAGGAAAATCATATCATTTTTATGTTGTGATCAAAGATACAAAGCCAATTAAAAAATATTATTTTTCATTGTCAGTGTTTCAAAAAAGAAATTATATGAAAATAGTCTGATAAAAATCAATATACAAACTTAAATTGGATAACCAATCAGAATGTTTTATAAAATATTACAACTTTAAAATATTTTTACTTTTACTGACACTGTCTTGATTTTTAAACTAATGGAAATCTCGTATTAGTTAAAGAATTAAGCTAAAAATAAACATAATTAAAATTAAACAAAACTGAAATTTTTTCCAAAATAATTACAAATTGTGATCCAACTGAAACAAAAAGTTTTTAAACAAATTTTTGTCATCTATTATCTACCTCATTTTAAAAAATATTTTACGGTACAAGTTTTATTTAAATTAAGATGAATATTCTTATTAACTTTTACTTACGAAACATGTCTATTGTTTTTAATAAAACTTTTTCCTACTTCAATTTTTAAATATGACTTTGAATATACTTCTTACATAAAGTTTTGCACATTAATTAGTCTTTATCATTATTGGTTTATTACTGAATTATATTTATAGCATGACTTTTTTACATTTTTTTATGTAATAAAACATCTTATTCGTGGATAACAAAGAATGTTTTTTGTTCTCATTAGTTAGATAAAAATGTTACAATTCTGGAAAAATTCGCTTTATATGAATTTCTTATGTTACTAAAACAAAAACAACTTTCGCTACTCAAATAAAAACTTAAGACTATAATATTTTTGTTTGAAAATAATATTGTTAATATTTTATGATAATAACTTAAATACCAATTCTTATATCCTTTATAGTATGTTTATACTTTTAATACAGTGATTAAATCAAGAATAATTTGATTAGCCCAATACTAAGCAACCTGTTTTAATCTGTGTCTCTAAACTATCGTTCATTCAGCCCTTTACTGCACACATTTTTCTATTAATGTCTCAATAGATTTTGAGTTAATTACCTATGAGCCTTCGACTCTAAAAGTATACTAAAATTAATTATACTGCATCTTATTTCCTTAATTTATAAGTATTAATTGATTGCATAATTATATTGCTGCGCATTAACATCATACATGAATTCAAAATAAAAAATATTTAAGAAAATAGAATCAAACTTTTTTTTATAAACGGCTGTATTTACTACCACTAACTTGACCAAAGGTTAACCTGGAATCAATTTTTTTTCTTTTCCTTTAACTACGATAAGTTTTGATTCCATGTTATTCTTAGGTTAGTAATAACTACCGCCGTAAGATACAATCTAGTATGAACTTGACCTTTCAAACGAGAAAATAAAACCCTAAAAACCTCGAATCATAAATCTATTATACTACTGCAACGTTTCTTGACCCTATGACGTCACTAACAAAGTAGCTCCCAGCGCAATGTCTGAATTTTGTGGGAAATTAAGAACGTCAATTTAAAAATGCGATTATTTTGTTAAACCTATTTAAAACTAGAAGTGTGTAAACTACTTTGATTGTTAGTGACGTCATAGGGTCAACTAACGTTGCTGTCTATACTAGACTGCAACTTAACTTGACCCTACGACGTCACTAATAAATAAAGTAGTTCCCATCGCGGTATCTGAATTTTGAGTGAAATAAAGAACGTCAATTAAAAAATATGATTATTTTGTTAAACCCATGCATATACGTATGGTGCTTTTCAATCACGCGATTTGCGTACCAAAACTCCTCCTATCAACCCACCAGGCTTCGTGTCTACCGATTTCTCCTTCCGCATTTGTGCCGTACTGGGTTCAAGAAACGTTGAAACCAAGTATAGTATAGCATAACAGCGGAATGTAAAGAGCAAAATAAATACGCACCTTTGCAGTGATGCAAGATGATTCCCTGCTGATGTGTAGAAAATTAAGATTCGGTAATGCTTGTCAGTTCCAACGAAAAGGATTAACCATTCAAACGGGAACTTTGCTACACTTGACTTTCATTTCAACTCAAAGCAGAACGAAGCCGTCGATATAATTAAAGTTATCACAATCATTTATATACTGGTGGCCAAAAACTTGTTCATCTGTTCTCAAACTTATAAAAAGCAGATAAAACAGTGCTTTACAAATGTGTTTTGATGTTTAACTGGAGGAGGAGACATTTACATACTTAACAATTATACTTCTTCTTGAAATATTATCCAATTCTGCTTTTTAATATTTCAATTGCAAATCAATCAATGAACATTCGGAGACGACAGGCAATCCCATGTTTGGAATGACTACTATCTGACGATCCAATCAGAGTTTTTGCTCACAGCTTTCAAAGTAGAATTGGAAATGAGACTGATTGCATGAGTGCAAAACGGCGCACTAAAGATAACATGCTTATAATTTTTATCTCACGATTTTATAACATGCTATTTTAAATTCAAATCGTTATTAAAATCACAATTACTATTACAATAGTTTGATTTTAAAAATAACCTTTAACAGATTTAGACTAAAATTTCATGCTATGATTATTAAGTATTTTCATATGTTATTAATGCTAATTACAATTATTATGTTTTTTTTTAAAAAAGTCATTTTGAATATTACAGGAATTTGAATTGGTTTACAGGAGTAAGACCCTAAGTCACTTCTGGCTATCCAATGGTCTTATTTTGTGCCTAGCAACTCTTAAAAATCGAACGATCTCTTTTTAGCTTGGGGAGATTTTGAAATGCGCCAAGGATTTGTTCGTTCTCAGGCGCCCTTCTACCGCTTTCAAAATTTTTTACAAAATTGACTTTAGTACCTTTCTTCTGTAAAACGATTGGATTTATTTTAAATATTTAAATTTTTTGTGTAAATAGTCCTAAGTAATTGATAAACCCATCGTGTGTGTTCTAAAATGAATTTATTGGCAGCAATACACAAATTCACACGCATAAAACATACATTAATACATGAAATAACTTATGTACAAAAAAAAGAGCAAGAATCTTTGATTCTCAATGTATTATTCATCTATGTGTTATATAATATGGTGATGATGCATCGGAGATATTCACATTTGATAATGTAACAACGACAAGACGGAGCCACGATAAAAGCTTGTGTCTCTTGATTAACTTAACATTGTAAACTCTTTTCGTTATTACACATATTCACAGTCATCATACAACAATATGTTCATCAGCTGAAAAGTAATCGGAAAATGCGCGTTAAAAACACTACTTTGTACAATGGTTGTTGAAATCATCAGTTCGAAACCTCAGTCCATGAGCATTATTATTGAGATACAGTATTTACATTTAATATTTCATTTGAATCTTCACTTGAATCGATCCTATACTCAAAAGTTGGGATTCAGTAAAGTCAATTAATATTAGAATGAGTCTAGTTTTAAAACCAGATAGATCAATTTTCAGTTAATGTTATGTTCTGATTGTTAAAATACAGATGTGGCAAATAGCCATGTTTTAAGGTTAAAAAAATATAGATCTAATGTTTCATGACTAACACTAATTTTAAGGGAAATTTATAATTCTGTGACAAAAAAAAACAGTGTTTTAAAACTTTTATGCTGAAAAGTGCTCCAACTAAATCTATAAGGTTATACATGTTGATAATGTAACCATTTCCTACCATAATAAGAAATAAAGGTTTTGTGAGTGCATAATATGTTCGAATATTTAGTTTTTTGTTTTTCCTGAAAAATTAGGAAAAAGTGACTTATCTGGTTTTGAAACTAGACGACTCAAATTAGGGTGATCATAATAAGGAATTTTTGAGTAACCTTAAAACATAATAGGTAATTAAAAGGTAGACAATCAAAGGTTAGAATTTTTAACTGCTTTTATGTTAGTCTATAAGAAACTTAGTAAAATAAATTAAATATAATATTAGAGATACTTATCAACAGACGTAGAAAAATTGCATATCACTCCAAAGGTATTATTTACACTTTATGTCACCTGTACTCAATCATCATCCAAAAACTAATGAAGAAAATACGTTACTCAATATGAGAATGTTTTCCCAGTTTTTGTTTCACAGATCACAACACTATAAAACTGATATTTCCAAACAAAATTTAAAATACTAACGACTAAAATTGATTTATAAGATGAAAATATTTTTAACTGGTATTCAGTTGGTCAAAGTTTTTTAAAAAAATGAAGTAATGAAAATGCACTTTTCTTGCATTGAACTGGATGTTTTTTTAGCAAGGATTAGTGGCTTTTAAAACGCAATGGGCAATTCCTGTATTTTTTAAAAACAGAAAAAATGCATTTTTCCCAACAAAAAAATGATTTTAAATTCAAAAATTGACAGTAACAGTTTTAAAAAATAAAAATTGGTTAATTCAATATTTTAGGCTAAAAATCTAATATTTCTTTGACAGCCAATGAAAAGCTTTGGAAGAATTCTAAAGCCTATTTTTGGATAAAATGAAGTCACGTACTGTTTTTTCGCCTTTTTCAAAATTTAAACTTTGAAAATAAATTTAAAAAGTAATTAAACAGCGTAATTTGAAAAGGGTTGCACCAAAATTTCTCTTTTGGTTATCTTAACCGACTAAAAACATAAAACAAAAATATGAGAATTACCCATTGGTTTTCAGTAACAGTTATGAGATCAAAAATCAATGCACTTGAAGTGTACGAGACACATGCTCATGGACTAACAGAATTCCTGAAAAAGGGTAAATAACTTTAACATCAACTTAAATATCAATCTCAAACAAAGTTATATAAAATCTCTCTAAAAAAACGTTTTCACCAACAGAACTGAAGTCTGTCGTTGATATATCTATCTACGATGTGTGCACGTTTATGAGACAGTTTCTTTTGAACGTTCCAATCGCCGTGGTTGGTGTAATAACTGACCGCCTTTAAAACAGTTCACATTTGGTAGCAAATATGAAGTTCTTTTAAGTGCTATGATTTTATTGAATCGTAAAAAGACCCCATGACAAAATTAAATCACCTTATACTGTCTGTCTATCACAAGTTGAGCTCCAGTTTACTTTTCTGTTGCCAAGGCAACAGGACTGTCCTCATTTTCAGCGGGGGTAAATTAGTACATTGAATCACTAGTTCTCTTTGTTTATTATTTATTTTAACAGTTCACTAATCCCAGCCTCTAACATTCACATCAATTTCGAGAAGAACACCGTGCTTGTGATCGCCGAAAATTCTGCCAATAATCCTCCGTAGGCTTTAATCCCCCAAAATCATAATACGGTTTATCCCTATTTAAAATGGACCGGTCTTGTTTCTATAGCAACCGCCACAACCAGAATACTTGACGACTGGAGCTCAACTTGTGGTAGACAGACACTAAATAAAGTTTAATGGAATTCAGTAAAAATTAAACAGAAACTCTGAGCCAAAATATGGGTACTATGAGTGATATTTTACAATATAACATAATTCCATATACTACTTACAATTTTAAAGTCAACGATAATAATGTAATCAACCTTTTTTAAAAAATATAAATCATTTTTTAAATGCATGGCCCAAATTTTGTTTACGTTTAACAACCTCTGTGTTTTAGCATTTGATGAAAAGTTAGTTATTTTACAAAAACTTTTAAGCTTAAAAAAAACTTTTAGACCGATTATATATGTTTACCTTCTAGGACATAGTGAAATAGTTATTTATTTTAAATGCTGAAGAATGATATAATTTTTTAGGCATGAAACTAAAATAAATTACTTCAAAGAATTGAAATCTGATTTTTTTCTGAGTCCAGTCTGGGGGGGAGCACGTACCCCTTTTCAACCCCCTGGACCATCGACTTTTTTTCAGAAAACAAAAGGTTCTTAAACATTTAAAACATTATACTCGACAGTAACGTTTCATGACCCTATGACGTCACTACGCGGAAGTAGAAACTGCGTAAACAGAAAGCCTGTTGGGTTGCTAGGAGGAGTTTCGGTACGCAAATCGTGATAAAAAGACTCTAAACATACATAGGTTTAACAAAGTAATCATATATTTAAATTGAAGTTCACTCGAAATTCAGACACCGCGATGGGAACTACTTTGTTTGTTAGTGACGTCATAGGGTCAGGAAACGTTGCTCTCGATTAAAGTTTCAACAGATATTAACATTAAAGAATTTCAATCTTAATCAGTGTAAAAAATTAAAATGCCAAAGGGTCGCAATAAGAGATCATCAGTTCCGGGCGTAGAAAGGAGCTATAATAATAACAGCACTGCTCAGTCGTATCGAACGTTGCCACTTTTGCAGTACGAAACTTGAGTACGGAGATATGTCAAATAACATCACAGGGTAAAAGTGAAATGTTAAAAATGTGAACGCATCAGTCCCACTCTTTTTTAAGCATTCCTTATCATCTATAACAAGTAGATATAACAGAAAACACATTGTCTCTCGTGTTATTGTTCTCTTTTTCTTTTCTTTCTTTCTCTCTCTCTTTTTATAACAGATATACATAAAACATTTTTTTCTTTTTGTTATATATTACACGCTGCGCCGCCCGGACACGACGCTGGCACCGGGGTTGGGTCCGGTGGACAGGATTTTATGCAGACATTTGGCAATCTGGAAGAGAAATAGAACATGTAACACGTCTGAAGAAATAATATTTACTTTTACACATTTGAAGACATAATATTCAGATTTACTCAACTGAAGACGTAGACTGTTTACATTCGAAACACAGAATTTTTTAACAAGTCCACACCCAAGCTCTGAACAGTCCAGGTTTGAAATTGGCAAAAAGAAATTCTTTACCAAAAAAGAGTTAAAATGGAGCAAAATTTGGATACGTTTGCAGTCAAATTTGGGGCCGTTCAAATATTACGTAAGCAAGTTTTTGGCCATTTTTGACCCCTCCCCCTTTGTCAATAAAAATAGGCAAACTGCGAATCCCCCCTCTCATAATTACGTAAGAAAACTGCCCGACCCCCTCCCTTTGTTCTTTTTTGGTACATAATCTTTAGTAAGGAATCTTTAGAATTAAATTCATTGTTCTCCATTAACACTTAAATCATCGTGTAAACTTTCCTTGTGAAAAATGCTTGAAATTTTTTCTTAGTTCAGTTTTTTTTAGTGGAAACAAGAGATTTTCGAAAATGCAGTGTTTGTGTAACATCTAACGTAAGCATCATTTTTTCTCCCCCTCCCCTCTTGTCAGGAAAAATAACCAAATATGTATCAAACCCCCACCCTCCATAGGTGCTGACGTAATACTTTAACAACCCCTATATACAAAATATTCTTTGGCATGCATGATAGAATGACATAATGAAATTTATGTCGAACTTAGTAACATTTTTTGAAAAATATGCCTTATGGAGGTGTAATTCTTTTGCCTTTTTTATGAACTCCGTGTTAAGAATCATTTGTGCAGAGTTTTGGAAGGACTTGTTGAAACACTCTGTAGAGACATAAAATGTGTTTTTTACCAATAAAATAATCACATTACACCGATATAACCAGGGTAGGAATTTAATGATCTTACTTGATCTCCAAAACCTGGTTTAAAAATTAAACTTTGAGTAAAATCTTAAAAATTAGGCTTGGTTTCAGGAAAAAGTTTATGATCAAAATATGCGTTTTATTCGTTTCGATAAAAAACTTATAATTACTTTTGAGTGATATGGTTTTACTCAGATAGTAATCATTGATTAATAGGGTGTTTCAAAAGTCTATGGTAAATTTTTTTTTTCGAATTTCCCAGATGCCCCCCCCCTCAAGTTGTTACAAATACTAAAACATAATTACCTGCAAATTTTCAGGTCTCTAGGACGATTTTTGACCCCCGCGCCCTTCAAAAGTAGGTTTCCCATGTTAAAGTATAGGGAAAATATTGAAAATATCGTCATTTTTGGTTCTTTTCAATTTTACGAGCTTGAACGCAGTTAATATCGAATTAAAACCTATACATCATCTTTGGGATATCATTGCCACACGATCCTATCGGAAAAACATTCCATGGCACCTACTGGGGGGTAGTTACACGGGGGTGAAAAGCGAGCTTTCACCGAAAAAAGAGGATGCTTGCCGCGGGTGCTGGTTATGCTCGCCTGCGTTTGCGGAGGGACCTGCATAAAAGCCTATTTAAGTGTTTATTGAACCTTTTTCCTAAGGTACCTCGTTCTATTCTGTTTCTATTAGTAAAAACCCGTTAGTTAGCTCCCGCCGCTTGCGCCGGCAAGCATCCTCGTTTTTCGGTGAATGCTCGCTTTTCACCCCCGTGTAACTACCCCCCAGTAGGTGCCATGGAATATTTTTCCGATAGGATCTTGAGGCAATGATGTCCCAAAGATGATGTATAGGTTTTAATTCGATATTGACTGCGTCCAGGCTCGTAAAATTGAAAAGAACCAAAAATGACGATATTTTCAATATTTTCCCTATACTTTAACATGGGAAACCTACTTTTGAAGGGCGCGGGGGTCAAAAATCGTCCGAGAGACCTGAAAATTTGCAGGTAATAATGTTTTAGTATTTGTAACAACTTGAGGGGGGGGGCATCTGGGAAATTAAAAAAAAAATTTTTTTGAAACACCCTATTGATTAATGATGAAAAATATTTTCCTTGCAGCACGAATACGAGTTGAATACGAGATTTTTTTTTCTTTCTGTTCATCAAACGAAGATCCGTGTTTGATGAAAAACGTTGCCTGATTTTTAAAAGTGGCAAATAATAATAAAATTGTGATCCAATTTTTGAGGTTTTTTTCTCCTATTCCATAATTATCAATTTCCAAACCCTGCCGATAGCTACTATTTTCAAAATTCACTTTTGATTAGTTCCAAAAATAAATGGTTTAATTTGTGAGGTGAATACAAACAGTCACCGCTAAAAATAGTGGAAATAAATATAACTTAACGTAAAATGCGTACACCTATCCTCTGAAAAAAAAAACACATTTAATTATTCGTTAATTTGAACTCTTCGTTGTGAAGCAAGTTCAAAGCAAAACAACAAGATTAGGGAACCTTTTGGGAAAATTAAGTATCACTTAAAAATATTTTTGAAAGCGTTTGAAATTGAATTTTCAGGAAGCAGAAATAAAAATCGAAATCCGATCAAGATTTTTAACTATTTTCGACAGCAACGTTTCCTGACCCTATGACGTCACTAAGCGGAAGCCGAAACTGCGTAAACAGAAAGCCTGTTGGTTGCTAGGAGGAGTTTCAGTAAGCAAATCGTGATAAAAAAAACAGCTATATACAGTCACCCCAGAAAGTATTCGTACACCCAACAAATTTTCACTAATATACCTTTACGGCTAAATTCCACGTGCAAAATCCAAGCACAAATTATCCTAACATAGTTTGTTATTCTTCATTATAATCTACCAAAAAAAGAGCAAATAAATATCAGAACAGTTGTAAAAAAAAATATATTTTAAGAAATGAAGCAATTTGAAAGTCCAAACAGATATTCGTACAGCCATAAACTTAACATGGGACCATTACATTTTTGAAAAGCATATTTTGTTCCTAATCCTAATTTAAAGGCAAGTGCACGCAATTTTTTTTCTTCTTGAGGTTCATAATACCAATAGATTTCAAATCACTTAATTTTTTTAGATATTTTTTTTCTAACTGTTCTGTGATATTTCTTTGCTCTTTTTTTGGTAGATTATAATTAATAATAACATACTTTGTTAGGATAATTTTTGTTTGGATTTTGCACGTGGAATTTGGCCGTAATAGGAGGTTTACTAGGGCAAATTTTTTGGGTGTACGAAGTGGGGGGTATTTCCTGGAGTGACTGTACATGGGTTTAACAAAATAATGATATAGTATTTTTTAAATTGACGTTCTTCATTTCACTCAAAATTCAAACACCGCGCTGGGAACTTCTTCGTTTGTCTGTGACGTCATATAGGGTTAGGAAACGTTGTTTTCGAGTATAGTACTTGACCTTTATTCCCTCTAGTTTCAAATCCCCCTTTACTATATTTTCTGTCCACACATCCAGTAATCATTCAAAGCGACTATACTATGCTAGACTGCAACGTTACTTGACCGTGGAAAATAAAATCAAAGAAAGTAGTTCCCAGCGCGGTGTCTGATTTTTAATTTAGAATAACGTTAATAATACAAATGTATGTATAGAGTCTTTTTATCATGATTTGCGTACCGAAACTCCTCCTAGCAACCCAACAGTCTTTGTGTTTACTCATTTTCTCCTTTCGCATTTGTGACGTACTGGGTTCAGGAAAAACGTTGCTGTCGAGTATAATCATATACGTCAAAATCTTGGCTCGATCCACGAGTTTCGATCGACCAATCAAAGAGATAAAGCCGACTTGCCATTTGCCCCCCCCCCCCCTGAAAATCCCGAACAGTCTAAGAACTAATGAATTATGCTAAGCGAAAAGAGAGCAGAAGAAACAGGAAGATTACACACGGCCGGGAGAGAGAAATTTCATAGGTAAAACATTTTTTCCTCTATTTATTAAATATCGTATACCTAATTTTTCCCCGCCCTATCCCCTGCTGGAAATTTGCAATTCAAATCTACAAGCAATTAGTGGGCGGAATATTTTTTTTTATTTTTAAATATTATTTTCTTTTCCTTACAACTTATCGTCGAATATTTTTTCGAGTTTTGAGTTTTTTTCCCCTTTATCAGGTAGCTGCAGATTTTTAGGCTATTAACCGCTCTTTTTACATTTATCCCCGGCGCTTAGGAAGGGGAGGAAGTCCCCGATTAGGTGTATTTCCCCTATTTAAAAATAATTCCCCCCTCCCTATGCGCAAGAAAATTAATGTTTTTCCCTCGAAGAAGAAGGTTCGCCAAATTTTCTGGAATTAAAACATTAAAAACGTTTTTCTCCCCCTAATAGCAATGCGTTCTTGTTGTTGTTTCTTTTTTTTATAGCTTAGCTTTTAAATGCCTCTCGCGCAAAAATCTTTTTCATTAATACGTTCAGAAAAGATGGTTCCTCCGATGGGGTTTTTCTTCGTTTAATTTAAACGCCATTAAGTCGTAGTGCAGCAAAAAAAGGGGGAGGGTGTGAAATAATTACCCCGGAATACAGGTGCGGGCCTGAATAATTATAAGGCGCATCGGCAGTAAAAAGCAGGCCTAATGAAGGCCCTGATTGTGCTGCCTAAAACGCACAATCTACTCCGAAAGAGTAAGAGATTAGTTATGCATAGATTATAAGTTCTGTGGTGGGCTGAGGATTCGCCGAATTATATCATCCAATGGGGAAAAAACCTCCATGATTCCATTATAAAATCATTTGAAACCGCTCACAATTAGGCGGTAGATTACCCCCCACGGACGTCTAATCATTGGGAGGGGGCAAATTAGCGTGGTAATACAAATAATCATTATGATCAATTATTGTTAATTGCTGGTTTTTAATTAAAGGGGTTTGAATGTGGAATTGAGCTAGCTTCAAAGGCCCAGTGACTGAATTTCGTTGGGTGGCAATTAAGATTTGAGTTGAGGAATGTCAAATACCTGTTATTTAAAACCGTTTTAATTTTTTAAAAACCACTTTTATAATAATAATAATAATTTAAGCTTTACAATCCATCCCGCTCGATGATATTAAGGTTATCAATCGAAAAATTCTATCAGTTAGAAAGATTAACTTTTCACAAAGTTTGTCACGTCCTTTTTGAAAATCAGAAAGTTGTTTTAAAAATAATATTAATTTTAAGTAACTTTTATTATTCTATAGAATCGTTTTAAACCCTTTAATTACGACTACAAACTCGTAGTTAAGATTTTATTACAAAAATTCCAGTTGCACTGTTACTTGCTTGTTATTTTTAAATCGGTTATTATTATTAATCGGATACTGTTATCAGTTTAATCTAGGCTAAATGCGATCACATTAAGCGGAATCGACTGTATAAATATTTCAAAATAAGATATTACAAACGATTAAAAAATAACTTTTGTGGGGATGATAATCCCCGCACTCATGAAAACTTAGAAGGACAAGGCCTTGTGAAGAACTTTTCATTTTCTCCATCATTAAGTGAGCTGCTGATATTGTTATTTGATTCTTCGTTTGCAATCATATTTATATTTAACTTAAAAGTTTGTTTTGAGTGATTTATTAATTTTAATCTATTTAATGAAATATCAGTGAATTTTTGTAGGATGTTTGAGTTTTTAATTTGAAGTCAAACACTATTTATTGCAAAGAACTATTAATTATATTATTGTTATGATTAATTATATTATATTGCAGATTATGCTGAAACACATCTAATCAATCACTTATTGAAATAGTAAAAAATAAATTGTTCCCCCCCCCCTCTCTCTCTTTGTGTAAACATTAAATGAGTAAATTTTTATTACCTCTGGAGAAAATACTATGAGACAATGACTTAAAACGTACAGTAATTTTCACTAGTAATGGTTTTGGCTAAAAAAAAATGGTTTTGGTTAAAAATGGAATGTGTAGAATTATACTTTTTAATTTGGTTCTTCTTGCACTCTCTGGTCTTTGTAACTTAATTTAAAATGTGGTGAAATTATTTGGCGTTTAAAATTAACCTTTTTATCGTCTATTCCTTCGTCGTTCCTTTCATCTATAACCTTCCATCTCCTGCGGATATAGTTTCGAATGATATTTTAATTTAAGTAAACAATCCATAACCCATTTTAATAGTATATAGTTTACCGGGTCACAGTGATATTTTCTATGACAATTTTTTTAAACTTAAAAAGGATTTTCTTTCAGTTGATATTTATCTTTAATTTCTGTGTTTGTATGATGTGTGTGTATTTTATATTGTACCGTACCATTTAAAGGGATTTTTTAATATGTATGGTAGAATTTAATTACTTATTTAAGTACTACTAATTTTCAAAACTTTAAGTGACCCATTTAACATCGTAAGAGAGTTCGAGCAAAGTTATTCGAGTAAAAGCACTACAGAAATAATAACAACCACCACTAAATAAATTAATTAATCAGAACCCGATCGCTTTTATTCAATCCTTGCGCTGGAAGAATAGCGATAGGGGATGGCCCGAAACTGTTCGGAGGCGTGTGTCCAAGTGAGCAATTAGAGGAGTCCACAGATTTATGCCCACTCACTCACTCATTCATTCATCTCGAGCGCTCACAATAGGGGCGCATCTATACGACGATCATAACGTTCTCTTTTCTCTCTCTCCCTCAAACGTCACACACGGCGAAGAAAAGTTGGAAGGGAGAGAGAAATTTTCGATCTCTTTTAATTAAGACGCCGTGAAATATGTCTGGCAGAGGTTGCGGTGACGAGCCCTAATTTTCTTGTGCTCTGCTTTCCCCATTGTTGATAACTCAATATTCTATTGAATGAATTACCGCCGTCCTTCCCCCGCTAATGGCGGGCGAGCGGAAATATTAAATACCGTGCTGCGCCGGGGTAACCCCCCCCCCCCAACCCCCTCCCCCAAAGTAATCTTCGTCCGAGGCAAGTTAATGGATTTTGTCTTCTTTGATGAATTTCTGCTGAAGGATCTACTAATTGCTCATGATCTGAATGGACCGCCACGCTTTAATGGCGAGGGCCAGATGTTCCCTCTCCCGCCGCAGCAGCATTCAGCACAAAAACCTTTTTTGCCATCGACCAATCGGAGGGGTGGATTTCCACGGCGGAATGAGACGTCATCCGCTCGAGAGAGAAGAGAAACTTTTGCCCCCCACCCTTTAATAATAACAAAGTTGCCGATGATGATTTCCTCCTCCTGAGAGTTGGTGTGGGGGTGGGTGGTGGGAGAGACGAACAAGGAGGGATCTTTTGACACTGCGAAGACGGAGATTTCAATGAAACAATGGCGAGAGTGCTGCTTTGTAACCCGATTTGAACTGCGATTGGCGATGAATTATTATCGAATTAAGTCCCCCCCCCCCTCCCTAGAAAATTCGAGCTTTTAAAGTGGGTGCCCGAAAAGAAGGTCGGAAGTGATTATTATATCCGAAGTGTCTCTTTGAGCCTTATGCGTTTGGATTCGAAGGTGGTGTTTTAAGTGTTGATGAACTAAAGTTTAAAAATGAAGAAGGAAAGTTTTGCGATTTGAAATAAAATCGTTTTCATTTCTGAGGAAAGTTACTCGAACTATTTGAACTATTTTTTCACTAATATTAAGTAAGGATTAGTAATTTGTATTTCCCTTCTATTTAAAGTCTTAAATTTTTTAAACATAATTTTTAATAAGTTTTTAATGAAATTTTCACATAAAGTTTAAAGTTTTTGGAGTCAAATCAGCAACAATTACTGAACCGTTTCAAACATTTTTTTTAAAGTGGGTTTCATAAATCTTTTAGGGACAAACACAAAGCTTCAGCCATATTGTAAAACCTTTTACCATGTATACCTACTAATATTTTCTATAATATTGAAAATGTTAGTTTTTTTATGCTTATGTTAACATAATAGTAGTAGCATAGTAAAAATTCACATATTTTCACGTTTATCTAATTTATATATTTCAATTACACATTTAAGACTCCACGAAATGTTTCAAATACCGTGAAATTCACCATAACTACCGTGTGTATTTAAACAAATGTTCAGGGTAGCCATAAAATAAAGACCCTACTGTAAAATTCTCAACAGACGAAACTAAATTGGTAAAAAAAAATCTGAAATTGTAAAGAAGGCAATTTGAAGGGATGGGAATTTATTTATTTTTTTTCATAGAAAAAAAAATTTCATTTGCGCCTTCAGAGAAATTGACCTAAATTTTTGTCTCTTTAAAATTTTATTTTTTTACACCAATAGTTTCCTCTGTAGAGAATTTTAAAATAGAGTCGTTATTATTTTATGACCACCCTAATGTAGTTTAAAATTGCCATGCATTTAAAAAACACACAAGTATCATGCAATGATTGAAGCCTTTGTGATGAGCACAAATACCTTTTTGTATGAACTCTTACCATGAGCGTTGTTCTCACTTTCGGCTAATGAATTCCTTTCTCTCTCTAATTCCTGAGTCAGAGTATCTGCAAAAAAAAATTATTGTAACTGTAACCGAAATCATAATGTTATTATATAGGACGTATTCATCACTAAACTAACCTAAGGTTAACCTGAAATCACAAAACTTCTAATTAGTAGTAGTTGCAAAAGGGAAACTCGTTTAAGTCAATCAGAGTTGTTGCAAAAGCTTGATTCCAGGTTAACCTTAGGTTAAGCTAGTGGTGAAATTAATGTTCTTAGATCATTACTTCATGTAATTCGGGGAAATTCACAAATTGCACAACACATTTATTCAGGGTATTAATACCCTAACAAGTTTTACATTTCAGTAACCCCCCCTCCATTGTAATGTTTCAATTCTCTTTTGAAGCCCAAATTTAACAACTCCATGTTTCAAAAATCTTGCTCTACTATCTTATTTTAGGGTTAGTAAGTATTCTTTACAGTTGTATTTGTATAAAAACTTAGAGTAGAAATAAAGTTCTATAACACACATGCATCTAAAGGTATATTAATTATTATTCGTATAGTTTTTTTTTGTTTAATGTCATAAAACCACCATTTTACTATTTAAAAAAATTAAATTTTTATTTTGTCTGACCATTTTGAATTGCAATATTATTGTTGCATTGTTGAAACTTTAGAGGTTTTTCTCTCTCTCTCTCCTTAAAAGGCTTCTTGCCACTATTGTCAAAAATCCTAACTCAAAACAGTTTCTCCAAATCAATACAATGGTTCAGTTTATTGAAATAAATCACACTTTACATACATTTGTATGGAATTTAAAAACGCTTTATAATTAAATATCTACCGAAAAAGCACTTAAATTATTTTTCTACACTCATATAACTCATTGTAACGGAATAGGAAATACTATACTTATTGGAAAGAATGGAAGCATGATAAAGAATTCTCTGGGAACTCTGATTGCTCACAGAGAATGAAAATAATCTAATAAATTCAAAACTGCCAAGCGCGCGGCGTTAAAAAATAAAATGATTCAATAAGTAAAAAAATCCCGGAAAACCCTTCAAAAAGACTCTCACAAGTGCATCCGTTCTCAAACCAATTAAAATCGTTTCCCTCAATCCCATCATTTAATCGTAAGGCATTCATCGGCTAATTCTGCCAAATAGGCTTTTAGGAGGTATAATCCCATTGCTAGAAACCGGCCACCTTCATTAGTTTCTCACAAAAATGCGAAAGGAGAAGAAGAAGAAGAAGAAGAAGAAGGGAGAGAGAAGTTCTCTCTCAAAAAAGAGAGAACTCTGAGAGTCGAATTGACTGTCGTGCAAGGGCACTTTTAGCAGGGGCTCTGAGTGCAGGTTGACATATGTCGCAGCATTGTCGTCGCATTATATTTCACAAATTCAATTACCGCCTTGGATAAGGTTTGCAATGATGTGAAGGCGGTTTTTAGCTTTTTATTGTTTGGCGCGGTGGTGGAGGGGTTGCCTGTGTTTGGCGTGGATCGCGCTTTGGCGATTTTGGTGTGCCATGTGTGGGTTAATTAAGTTCGTGAGAGAAATAGTTTAATGAAAAAAAAGAAAGAAAGAAAAGAAGAAAAAAAGATATTTGCTGAAAGATGATGTTTCGCCATCTTTTTAATTTTATGAGCATGCGCATAAAGTAATTAAACTCATTTAATTTGAGGAATATTATAGTAAAACTTAAAAAAAGTCTAATGAAAGGAAATCAAAATAAAAATTGATAGTAAAATCCAGTAAAAATATTTTATTGAGAAATTGAATTTCATTTCGAAAATAATCTTTGGTTATAAAATAAGTTCAAATAACTCATTATTTTTATTTGAAGTAAACACAAAAATAACTTCTCATAAAAAATTATCATAAAAGAACTTGTAATAATATAGATTTTATGTAATTCAAAATTACTTGTATTTTGGTTCAAATTAGGGAATTATGTCTTCGTCAAACCGACCATTTATCTATTTTAAAATAGCAACTTATATACACTAAAATATGTTTATTATAAAAACATTGAAAGTCTAGGCAATAGATAGTATATTATAATTTTAGCAGTCTACAAAAAATAATTTAAGCACAAAGCAAAAAGCTTAATTTATAATTTAACCCCTGTCTTTTTCTAAAACATTTATATTTAAAGGATTTAGTAGGATTTAAAGGATTTTTTAGTATGAACTGAAATTTTAGTTCCTCATATCGAATTCATGCAAAAAAAAATCATTAAAATTTTGTAAAGGATAATTATTTTTTCAGAAAGGCACAAACTACCAAGGGATTCGAGTAAATAGTTTATACCCAGGAAAATCAATAGCCAACATAACTTCACGAAGAATTTTGTGAAATACAAAAACAAAGTTTGATTATCATTTGGGGAGTATTTTCTCTTTTATGAAGCTTCCTAAATACAGATAATAAGGTAATCTCTTGAGCACATGAATACTCCCATATCTGAAAGAAAGTAATTAAGGAAAGTAAAAACACCCGTGCCTTTATAAATGGGATCCCCTAACATAAATAAAGCAATGTTGCTCAATCTGTAACTTCTACAGGTTAATTTATCCTTGTTTGGAGTTCCATCAGTAAAAGCTCCAAATCATAATACAGTAAAGTTGAATTTCCTCCTTCAGCGTATCAGGAAAAAAAAATGGAGGACTGAGAAGAAGATTCAGAAGAAAAAAGTCAAGAGACGATGAGGATTAAAAAAATATTAATTTGTAATTAAGTTTTTCCGGGGTACAGTTTTTTTCTCTGCTCCCGTAGTACTCCTCTCAAAATAAATAACTAAACAACAAAAAAAACTGGGCATCGAATGAAGAGAAAATAAATTAAAATTAGATAAATTATATAGTTTAAAAAATGGCGTCTTTTTTTCTTTTTTTTGAGAACTTTCTCCCATCAACTTTTTGCAACGTTCCTTTTGTATTAATATTTTCCAGAGCGAAAAACTTGCTCGCGATAGTTCGTTTTAATATGCGAAATAACAGACGATTAAACGTAAGAAGAATTCTAAAACGGAGGGGAAAGGGAATACAAAAAAAAAAGAAAAAATGGCGTAAATCCGTGACGTAAAGCTAGAGTGATTGTGTTGTTTTCGTTCTTTTTTTTTCTCCTAACTCTTTCGTTTTTTACCTGTGCGCCGTTGTTTTTTTTAGACGTAATTAAAGAATTTATAGTGCGCTAATAATGTAAAGAACGTCTGAAAAATTCGATGGCCTTGGAAGATGTTAGCGTGTGTACTTGTCGTGTTCGTACGCTATTTATTACTTAACTTGGATAGTGAATTTAATCTCTTAAAACCATTTTTGTGTTAAATTTTCGTGTTTGTTAGAAAAAACATTCAAATTTTTTTTTCTCATCACTACACATTTCATCACATGTTTTAAGAGGGGGAAGCTTAATATGTGATCATTGTATTTGTAGTCAGACGGTTCAAACATTTTGTTTAACATTTACATACATTGTTACTTTTAACACATAGAAATTTCAATTTTCCATGTATTTCTAACAAAACGTACACTTTTTTGTTCACAGCAAAAGTTGAGGTATTTTATGAGAAAACAAAATTTCAAAATAATAATAATAATAATAATAATAATAATAATAATAATAATAATAATAATAATAATAATAATAATAATAATAATAATAATAATAATGATAATGATAATAATAATAATAATAATAATAATAATAATAATAATAATAATAAATAAATACTCTAACTTCTCGCTTAGTTTTTCTTTGAAATTTTTGGAGAATGTTTCAAATAATTTTGAAAAATCTTAAAATCTTATGATTTTTAAGCTTGGAAATACTTACGAAAGATTTGGAAAGACTTTCAAAAAGTAACTTTAATCCGTACAAAATAAATTTCATACATTTATTTATAATTTACAAGAAAAATTATTAATTTATTTAATTAATTATTAATTTCCCAATACTATCACAACTTATTAATATAATTTCATACCATACAAAATTTGATTAAACAAAAGTTCAAGTTATTTATAGGTAAATAATATTAAACTCTGGGATTTCCATTATATTTATCTGTTTCTTTTTAATATGAATGAGTGCATTTGAAAAAAAAAATACTATTCTAACACTTTAATTGTTATCTAACTAAATCCTTAGGAATTCCCAAATTAAACCCCATGATGCTTTTTAATTAATAACAATTTTCAATTTCCCTTGAACACTTAAAACAATTGCAACAATTTAGGATTCTTCAAATATTGGAGTGGAAAAATTTACATAGAAAGAGACAGAAGTGACTTAATCAACCTCTCTAAGGTAAGACAGAAGTGTTAAAATGATTTTCTAAAATTTCAAATATTCACAATGAGCCGTCTTCGGTTTTATAACATTAAGATGTAAATAATAGTCAATTTTGGGATTTGTTATTTGTGTTAATTTGAAACAAGGAGTTAAATAAACACTACTATTCTAAAACTATCAAACTACATCATTAGGATGTTAAAATCCAATCTTTGTATTTTCAATTATCCGAATTTCCTCACAAAATAAACGAAAATTAATAATGCTTCACAAATTTCCTCAAAATATTCCTAACTGGACTTTATAGAATTAATCAACTTTTGGAGAGAGTGGAAAAATTTACACAGAGAAAGGGAGTGAGAGAGAATCAAAGTGACTTAATCACATATAGAACGTTACTAAGGTAAGCATTAAAAATGACTTTCTCCTCGGAGGCATTCAATTATTTATTGTCTTTTGATGCCAAATAAAAAACGCATTCTAAATAAACGTAACAAGCAAGGGGATTTTTTCTCTGTTTTTTAACTCTCTAATACCCCCATCATTCACATAGAGAAGGCCGTTTCTCTTACTTTAATGAGGTATTAGCGGTACGGCCTGAAATCAAGCAAGGAAATGCTCGAATTATATAATCATCTGTCACTTGGCAAACACCGGGCAAAGGCAATTAAACCGCATGTACGTTAAAAAACAGTTTTTTAACATGGTTTTTCCCCCTCTCGGCATTTTTAAGTCTCCCTACTGTGACTGCGCTTATGTTAAGATTTTTAACAGAGGCGGAAATATATTTTTTTTTTTTAGAGGAGGGGGGAGACCCCTTTTTTTTACGCGAATGACCCCCTCTCCGTTCACACATAAACACATACGCATGCCAGATTAGAGGAATTAATTTATCTTGTTAAATGTAACGCTTTCTTTCGCATTCAACCTGAAACTGCTCTCGTTCGAAAACAGAAGTTAAATAAAAAACACATACGTAATGAAAGGTAAAAGAGGGGGTGAAAAAAGCGACCAAAAAAGGGAAACTGATGTGTAAGGGGAAAAAAGCAAGCAGGGAAAAAGGTTTAAAGTTCTACAGTAAAAATATTCGTTTTCTAATTAACTTTTTTCGTATTTATTGCAACCAGAGAACGAAAAACGCTGGCATCCCTTTTTGTTGTGCGTTCTTTTTTTTTTCTTCTCCCTTCACGTGATGCCGCTTTATGCTTAAGTCCCGCTATCATACTTTTGTTTCCCGCCAAAAAAGAACAAAAACTGACATTCAAACATCTGTTCGATTTTCACAAAAAGAATGTTTTCACCAGTTCAAATTACTTACTTCAAAACAATATCTTGGTTCCACAGCCAGTCATTTAAAAGAAACGGAAAAAAAACTTTCACAAAAAAAAAAGTTCGAAATTCTATGATTATTTTACACGCAGTAGTTTTTCTCTTTTCGAGAGTTTTTTTCTCTAAATGTAAACTAATAAACGGAATTTGAATATCTTATTAAGATATTGAAAAATTAAATATTTATTTGCCCTAATGATTGCAATGCTTGGTCGTTAGAGGGAGAAAAACTTTTGGAAAGGTGATACACTATGAATGTTTTTTGCTCACTTTTTAATTCAACGTTTTTATGTCAGTTTAAAGAGGAAACTAATGTATCTGTACGTCTTAATAGCTGTTCTTCCTTCTTCACGCAATGTTGTTTAACTCTTTTTGAATGCAGCGCTACGTTTCAAAAGGGGTAGTGATAGATTAAATTAAAGATGCAATTGAATTATTGTGAAAATTGATTAATGTATTCAATGTTATTCGTACACTTAATTGCTTGTTAAGTCATAATATTGATTGTATTTCATAAAGAATACACGTTAATTTACATTGAACAAATTATTTTATTAATGTATATAGTCTAATGTTTCTAACCATTAAGATTTAATCCTGTTGTTTAAAATTTCAGTTATGAGATTAATTTTATCTTCATTAAGATAAGTGAAAATTGGAAGAACTTATTACATTTAATAAAATATTTTCATGAAATTAAGTTATACTATTTGTAGTAGTAGTAGTCAATAACAGATGCATCATTTTATTTCAAAAGCTTATTCTTCAAAAAAAAAAAAAAAAAAAAAAAAAAAAACACACACATTATTTTATTGTTAATTGGTTTGAATTCTCCTTCTAATTGTCTATTAGGGTTGGAAAAAAACCAGGTTTTTTTCAAAAAAACCTAAAAAACCCGGTTTTTTTGGTTTAAACCAGGTTTTTTTGGTTTAAACCGGGTTTTTTTTACTGAAATTCTTCCCTAACACATAAATACAAATATTTCTGATTGTTTTCATTTATGAATACATTGAATAAATAGTTCATCAATTCAGCTATTAACTAAGTGACTTAATTAATTAATTAAAATTAATTTTATTTAATTAGAAAAGTTAAAATTATACATAACCATAAAAAACCAAGGGAGTCTGTTTAGAGCATTAAAAAACCATCTGGTTTTTATAATGCATATTATATTTAAAAATCCAGTGCTTATTTGATTAAAAAAACCAATTGGTTTTTATTATGCATTCAAATATCCAGTTCCTTAATGAATTAAAAAAACAAATAGTTGTTTTTTATAAATAAAACCAAGGCATTATTCATAAAAACCAAGGCCAAGGATTCTTTTTAGAGCATTTAAAACCAACTGGTTTTTATAATGCACATCAACAATCGGTTTTTATGATACATTCAAATATCTAGTCTAGTTCTAAATGAATTAAAAAAAAACCAAATTGTTTTTTTATAAAAAAAAAACCAAGGGAGTCTTTGTAGAGCATTAAAAAACCAAGTAGTTCTTTATAATGCAAATTTAAAAATCCAGTGATTAGTTGATTAAAAAAACCAATTGATTTTTATTATGCATTCAAATATCTAGTTCTTAATGAATTAAAAAAAAACAAGTTTCAAAACCAAACCACTCCAGGTTTTTTATAAAAAAAAACCAGGAGTCTTTCTAAGAAAATTTCAATTGGCTAATTGTTTTCAAAAAATTGCATAGCTTTACAGCATTAATGTCAGAAGCATTCAACATATTTTGTTCAAAAGACAATATTTGAATCAATAAATGACTTTAAACCCAAAAGTTTAGCTAAAATTTTTTTGGAAAAAAACCAAAAAAACCATTTGGTTTTTTTATGAAAAAAACCATTTGGTTTAAACCGTGGTTTAAACCATGGTTTAAACCAAATGGTTTAAACCGTGCCAACCCTGATTTTAAACATTGCAAATATCATTCTAAACGACTACCAAGTGATCCCTGATGATTATGTATTTTCTATTTTGTTGTGTTTAAGTGATGAGTATACTATAAATAAAGTAATGAGTAAAAAAATGATTTTTCTAACCATTAAAAATAGGGTAAAACTTTTGGCTATTAAAGCTTTTGGTTACATTTAAACTATTATGTTTTCAGATATGTTCCACTGTGAAGATAAGGTAGGAATAAAGTTTTAGATAATAATAAATTAAGCTTATTTGATGCAAGTTTCAAAGCATTACATTCTAACCAAAAACCAATTTTGTGAAATATCATATAATTTATAATATCATTCACTGAAGGTATTATCAGTACCCACTAAAACTTCTCACAACTAAAGTAAGACGGAAACAAAAAAAAAATCCTCCCTGTCGTTTGTATCATTTTCTGTAAAAACTCTCTTCTGTAAAAACTACCTTTTTTTGTGTAAACTATTTTCTATGATAACTTTCTTATGACAAAGTATGAGGAGAAAAGTACTAATTTTGTACTAATAAAAGAGACAATAAGTAGGGAAGAGTAGTACCTAGTACTCTTACCGTTAAGGAGTCGAATCGTGTCAGCTGATGTGGTTCTCAGAGCCTCTTCGTACTGAGCTCGCTTTTTCACTTCGGCCTCCAGCTGCTCCTGGAAACGTCTCCGGGATCGCTTTTCCTTTTTTAAGCGTTTTTGGTACAAAACTGGAACAGGAATATGAAATTGTGAGTTCCACGGATCTATTATTTTTCTTTATTTCACAATTATTAATGTACTATACGCATTTTTCAAAGTTTTATTCCTGTAAGGTCATAATCTTTTGTATCAGTCTCAAAACGAATATGTTAAATACCTTAATGGTGTATCATATTATTTGTTTAACACTTATTTAAGTCCTTTTACATTGAAAATATTTTAATCCTATTTTAAAAGTGTACATATTCTTAATTGATAAAAACTTAATACAATTTTAAAATATTTAAATAAATTTAGCTCTTCATTACAAAGTACTTCAATGTTTCCATTATTAAGAAGTAATATAAATTAAAGTATCTATTTAATATTCAATGTTATAGTTATTAATATCACTTTATGTTCTTCTTATTGTTATCATATATTATAACATTTATAGTATTTTATCGTGCAATGTTATAGTTCTTAATTACAAATCATGTTATTTTATTGTTATCATACAATTTATAGCTGCAATTGATCGTACAATGCTAGTTATTTCCTTTATTTCACAAGTTACGTTACTTTAATGTTTACCATATTATAACTGTTTTACAATACACGACTTATATTAATCCTGCAATGTCAGCTATTAATTATACAAATTATGCAACTTTATTGCTATATTATTATATCAGTTACACCTATAATTAACATAAATATTACCTTTGAAATGGAAAGAATTCACAAAGTGAATAACTCGAACTTTATATTTGTTACCTTAAATTCTTACGAGGTTTCGAAAAATACATCCACAAAATAACTAAACACATAAATAACACACTCCCACCAGACGATAAACCCGAAGTGTTCTCGGCAATAAATAAAATATTTAATATCGAGTCGCTTTCGGTTTAACACAAACACATAGAATTTTTATTATCCCTTCACCTTACAATGGAACTCTGAATAAAATATCTACTTTTCGGAATCGAATCCCCCTACCACGCGATAGGTACACAAATCAGAGCGGAGAGGCTTCATATAACCCTTGTAGTCCTAGCCGCCCCAAATTTTCCATAGGATTCAATGTTAATCTTGGGCGGCTTAGGGTTAAAAGAGATAACAACAGAACGAATTCGGGGGTATAAAACCCTGATCCAACAGCTGCGTAAAATGGTCCCAACTCGCGGAATAAAAACCGTAAAGAGCGCGCGGGAAATACACATATAATAAATATATCCCGGGAAAATAAATAAAATTATTTTTGGGAAGTTGTGAAAAGGAAGGGCGTATATATATATAAGGGAGTGATGTGCCCTTATATGTGGGTTAAGTCGCTTTTGGGTGAGATGCAAGGTGGGGTAAGTCTTAGGGTTCGTTTCCACTAAATGCGGCGTTAACGCGATGTTGATTTTAACCAATCAGATTAGTGGATGACATGACAATTGGTATTGATACTGTAATCTGATTCGTCTACTCTAAGTCAACGTCACTAAATAACGTCCATTCAAATTTTCTTATTTGTGTTGCAGATTAACTGAAAATATAAAACTTATTTTTAAGTTTTCAATCAGTGAATAATAGATTTCATTGGCATTCACTTAACTTAATTTGAATTGCCAGTTTAAAAAAGAGAATAAGTTCAAAAAATGACAAATTGACTTTTTGTGCTCAAAAATATCTCCAAGATTTGCTCTACACATGAGTGGAAACAGGTGAAAAATAACTACCCCCTATAGGCAGATATAGCCCCTCGAATTCGCGAAATCGATGTCCATTCATTGTATTTTTTAATTTAATTTGGAATTGAAGTTAAATTTTCTTTCTTTTCTTATTCTTAGTGCTGTAAACTAAGCCAAAATAAAATTTGTTTTCAATTTGAAAGTGTTTTTAACTTTTTTTTTTTAATCCAGTTACAGTTTACACTCCACAAGTTTAAAAGAGGAAATAAATCCATCCAACTTTTTTCACTTTACAAATATTTTTCAATTGATACTCTTAAGAGTATGTAAAATTTCACAAATTACTGCAGATTTTTTCTCCTCAAAACTTGGTTTATGTACTGGTTTGGTCAACTTAACCACTCCCTTTTATAACTGACAATTCAATTTATTCCTGATGAGACAAATCAAGAAATCCACACACACACAAAAAGAATGGACTCCCCTAATTTCCCTGTTCCATTTCGACGGGGATCATATACCACTCTCCCTCCCACCCTCTCCCTCCATAAACGGGAACCAATGACGTCATAATCAGCAGACCACAGCTGAATCGGAACGCTTTTTCCAGAAAAGGGCGCAGTGTCCCCAGCAAAAGTCCCCGGTTTTATTCCCCGATTCCCCCTCGCACATAAAAATCATAACACCCATTTCGGATGTGCCCTTCGCCTCCCGGTAGGGAAACGGTTATGATTACTTTTATATATATTCGCCGCCCGGACTCTCTGTCCCTACTACCGGAACGGATTACGCCGGATGAATTACTGCAGGACATTCCGCCGGGAGAGAGCCGCCGGACACTCTTTTTTTCTGTCTTGTGTCATTGACTTTTAACTGTTGGGGCCGATGATGATTTTGAAACGGATCATATGTGTGAGACGGAATGCGTAGTATATATCGTTTGGTTGCGGGGATGGTTCGATTTGTAGGGGAGGTGAGTTATGGAGTACTTAAGCTGTGATTTCGGGGTCTGGGGGGAGTTAAGAGAAGAATGGGAATTGTCGTCTTCTTCGAGATTATTATTATTAGAGATGGAAGGACGTGCTTGGGATTCTTTACGGGTGGTTGGTTTTTTCGAATGTGGAATCGTTTTTAATTTCGTCGTGTTGTTCGAGATGTTCGTATTGGGTGATGGTTTAAAAAGGGAAGAAAAAAAATTCATTTATATTTGTTTCTAAATCATTAAAAACGAACTGAAGTAAATATTTTTGGTAAGGTATTTAATCTTTCTAGTTATGAGAAAAATATAGTATAGAGCATTTTCAATCACATGACTTGGACCTAACAACGGCCTTAGCAACAGAAGATGTTACAGTTTTTTGCCCTACAGAGGTTAACAGTTACAGAAAATGACTAGCCGTGGAATTCTTCTATTGGAGCATTTGCAATCACGTGATCCCATACCTAAAAACCGCCTTAGCAGCAGATAAACAACGGCCTTAGCAACAGTTAAAAGCCCTGCAGAAGGTACACAGTTAAAAGAAAATAACCGGTTGTGACGTCACCTGAAAATACTCTATTCCCGTGTAAAGAAATTATAAGTGTTTTTACTCCAAAAACAAGTATTTTCAGTGTCAGTACAGGTATCCAACCTAACATTTGGTTTCTTAAAAATAGATTAAATTTAAGTATCGGTACAAGAAGGGGTTAGATAAGAGGGTTTGAATCCTAAATATTTTTGATTATTATAAATGTAATAAATATCTACGTAGTTTTAAGTAATATCTATTCTATTCCATTTCTTCTTCAGTTTTAAAAGAAAGAATATAAACTTGAAATGATGATTGATAAAAATAAATTATGATTGATTACTACATGTATTTAGTTAAATAACGACCAAATCTTTACAATATATTTTTTTGAATAAAAATATATTGTACAAGAATATTTCAAAGCCTCTTAAGTCCCTTTAAATACTTTAAAAAAGAAAACACATAATTTAATTAAAAAATAATAATAAAACGTGAAATATTGTCATGAAATGTTCGGTTATATAATAAGCCTGGTATCTGGTATTTTTTTACATCACTTTTCATGAAAAATTTGATCCGTGTACTTTATAAAAATTTGTGTACATTGAAGATTAAAATTAAAGTTTATTTCATAACGCCTGTGAGGTTTTTTCTACAAATGTAAGAAAAATATCACCTTTTCCCCAGAAAGCACGATATAAATATATGCAGAAGGTAATTAATCATTTTCATTCATCCATAACGAAATTTGAACGTTCCTTGGAAATTAACACTTTGGCAACCGTGTACTTAAGCAAAAACTTTTTCCACCCTTAATATACTTTTAATTCCATCTCAGATAAAATTCAAATGAGAAACCTGGTGGGAAAAAAACGCGTCTCTCTTACTTTGACGCGAGCCCGCATATATTTTTGTGCGACTGCGGATTACACGGAAGATCATCTATGATTAATACGTCATTAACATCAACAAGGTTTCTTTTCTGCCACAGTTTTTTTTCTTCACACCGATTGCCAGAGGAATTTATTGAAAGCGAATATACCACTACGAGCGGAATTATTCCGAGCACAAAAGAAAATCTCCACTGAAAAAAAAACGCGCGCGTGCGATAAGAGAGAAGAAACGAAAAGTGAAAAATACACACAGACTTAAAAAAAACTGCATAATCAGTACAAAGGGGGCGATGGAATGGTTTTACGACGAGTCTATTCCGCCGCACGAAGAAGAAGAGATTGCCATTTTTGTTGTCGTAATTATAAAAGTAAGAAGAAGAAAAAAAGCGGCACACACACACATAAAACAAAAAAACAACACCCTAATAAGATATGAAGTGAAGAGGAATAGTTGGAGGCGTGGCCACTCCAGTGATCGGATACTGATGCGGAGCAAAAATAGCAATAACGAAGGCAACAATAAAAATCATACGCGAAAAAACACAAAGGCCCGATCAAGAGAGAGAGAGGAGAAAAAAGGGAGAAAATATATAAGAAAAAGAGAGGGAGAGAGCGTAGTCATTTATCACTGTCAAGGGAAGGAGAAACTTCCTTCTGATCCCCAGAATCGGATCTCCTGAACGCCAGTGACATCTGCTGAGGGAAAAGCGCACCACCTCGGGATGCTGTTCCCCTGAGCTGCGTCATCGGGGGATGTTATGGTCCCCCCGTTTTTTATTTGGGGGGGTGTAGACGTTTTTTTGGGGGGTTGGTGTCTTTTCGTGCTAGACGTGGGTTTTTTTTGTGGGTGTTGAATGTTGAGGTTGGTTTCTATCGTTTCGTTTGTTTGTCATGATCTGTCTGACTTATTTAATTGAAACAAAGAAATCATTCAAAAGCTTAAATTCGAATGTATCATACCAAATTCGGTACTTTAGGATTATCCAGGGGCAAGCGTATAGTTTTATGCTTAATTGCCAAAAATAATCAAATATCTAAATAATACACTATTTAAATACCTCAACTAGCAGTGGTTCTTTTAATTTTTGTTATGTTTTTAAGTGCACTGTAAAAAATCCCCATAAGATTTACAGTTTTAAACTGGCAGCTGGGTTGGTTGTGGAAAACCGTAGATAATACAAAGTAAATCCGTAAAAACAACGCCGTTTTACCATTTTAATCCATGTTTTTTTGTTTTATAAAGTAAAACACCGTTGTTCTTACGGATTTACTTTGTAATTTTCACGGTTTTCCACAACCAACCCAGCAGCCAGTTTAAAACTGTAGATTTTATGGGATTGTTTTTACAGTGTGTAAATAATAAAACTTTGCCAATATTTAGGTTGATTGGGGAAATTTGAGCTCGGCTAATCCTAAAGCATACCATAAACCCTATGTTATTTCAAATTAACAGTTGTTCTGTTTAGGTCCATGTTTAGTTTTTAAAATAAAAATAACTTGTTGGTAAAAGACACATATACAAGTGTATTTGCATAAGCTTTGATAGAAAAACAATTAATGTATCCTGAGAAATAGTACCTACCTAAATTTTTCACAAAGTTATCTAACCTAAAGACTCCATCATAAAAATTTAGAAAAATATTTTTAACTTAAGATTGATTTCAATTTTAGAATTTCAATCATTAACTTTAACATTATGACCACAAAAAGCAATTATAAATTTACATTGTACATAAGTTTTGATGGAAAGAAAAGGAATAAATGTATCTTGAGAGAAAGTATCCACTTTTTCTCTCAAAGATCTTTTTTTATAAACCTAGAAGTATTCTTTGGCACAACCCATTGATATACACGTCCTAATTCCGAAAATTCAACGAATTTGAAACGAAACACAAAGAAATCCTGTTTTTTTTTTGGAGATCAGCACTAGATAAGAAAAAGAGAAAGTCCGCATGACAATAGGATTGAACTTTAGACAAAACCCTCAACCAAATAAATAAAAAGAAGACGTCAAAACTTTCCACGGACTTACGAGGAATTCAAAGCATCTTTTTTTTACCATCTGGATTTGGATTCGATGGGGTACAAGTTATACGTGAAGCGATTTCCAAAGTAACTACTTTTTCTGATTGTGTAACAAAAAGACAATCGCAGGGAACTGGGAATAAAGAAGAGGAAGTCAAGTACGCGGACTCTCTTTTTAATCTCATCTTCTTTGTTCAAAATGTTTTTACGCATCTGTAAAGCTCCTTTTGGGTTTGGGTTCTTTTTCTAAATTATGGTTAGTTTAACGTCACAAAAATAACTTGTAAAAACTTCTTAAAGTGGTTTCTACCAAAGTATTATGATGTAAGTTTTTAGTAATATTTCAAATTGGAGTATTATGTATCTACTCTATTATTGTGTAATCTAATTTTTATTCTATCATTATACTAAGACCTGTATGATAAAGCACCAAGAAACATACCTTTGTTCTCATATATTTTGAGTACATATGTGTTTTGAATATCAATAAGAGAATTGACTGACTCATAAATCAAAGGAAATATAAATACTAATAGGTTTAAAAACACATGCTTTTTTATTAATTTAACGTGTTTCAAAAATATCTCAAGGTAACCCAGGTAAATATTTTAAAGATGCATTTTCACACAATACTAAATATCTCATCTTGATAACTTATTTTCCAAATTTATGTGGTATAATAAACTAGACTAAAGTAAGATTATATTTTTAAGTTAATATTGGGAAACCGAAAAAAAATATTCATTTGGATTTTCTCTGAATTTTGTAAAAAAAATTATAAAAAATTTGTTAATTGGTAGTAAGGTTGTGAAACCATATATATAGGCTTTATTCTATAGTTCTGCAACACTTCAAACTATTTTAATAACTCTTCCACCTACAGTATCATCGATTAAACAACCTCATTTTAACCAAAATTACAAAATTTCGAATTGTAAAGTACGAGTCTTCTTATATTTTGCCACACTGATAACAGCTAACATTGACTAGTAATACAATTTCTTGTTACGAAACATGAGGTTTTTTGAAGATTTTCGCATCAAATATATATTCGTATACAAAATTAATTAACTTTTGAGTACATTAATATTCTTTAATTTAATACCAAAAGTTATTCGTCACATCAATCACAGAAACGGCGAAGTGCTTGTGCCTTCACTATTGGGGGAAAATACATTGTCTAGTGTACAATTTTGTGCTTTTCAAAAAAAGAAAATTCCGAAATTTTAAGAGGATCCATCCCATTTTCTAAGAAGAATCCAAACTTCGGGGGAAAGAGTTACTTAAAGCCCCCGAAATTCCGATTTAGTCCAAACAAAGGGCCACTTCCGAATAATTCAAGTGGATATTTCGAAACGAAAAAAAAAAAGAGATAGAGCCGAGAACAGTGTTGATTTTCTCAATGCAATTCGCAACTCGAGAAAAACTTTTCTTCCCCGCATCGCTCTTCTCTCACCCTGTACAGCCGCTTTTTCCTTCTTCTTCTCCTCCACCGAAAGTTTTCTTTTTTTTTCTTTTGCTTCGGACGTGTGAAAAAGCGATTAATCTTGCTGTCGTTCCGAGTTTTTCCGCTCGCCATTCGCCCAAAGTTCCCTCCAACTGAGAGTGAAAATACAACAACACACACAAAGAAATAGAAGTGAAGTGAGATGAAAAAATGGAGGTCAATTGGAGAAGAAAAATCTTTTCTCTTCAAAGATCTCGATGGGATGATGGTTAGACTTCTCTTGCGATGGTATCAATTCCCATTTTATCGCTTCTTCTGTCTCGCGGAGACGTATAAATTGATTTAGTATTTTTGTTAGAGAAATAGCGGGGATAAACGGTTTAGCCCCATTTATACTTACTTCTCGGAGAAGAAGAAGAATATGACAAGTGAAGTTTTTCGGTTGGATTCTTTCAGCAAGAGGGTTTTTAGGTGGATAGTTTCGTATAATTACATACCGTGATGAAACCCGGTGTGGGTTATTTTTGTACTGTTTGATTGATTGGAAATGAATTTTCTCCATTACGAATACAAGAGGAGACTTCAAAGGGAATATTTTCCTTTGGATTTCTTAATTTGGTATGATTGCGCCACATAAAGGTTTTATTGTAAAACTGCTTTTCAAAGAATTTTTTTTTTATCCCAACTTAAAACATTTTTAATCGTTTGAAATTTTAAACATATATGAAAAATACATTGATTCATCTTTAAGCTAGAAATATATTGAGTCGCCATCTTCTTTCATCTTTGGTTAATTAGTCACTTAATTTAATTATTTTACATAGTAGAAACTACAGAGCAAAGTTGCAAACTCAAGGAATTTTTAATGGATAACATCCCTATGTATAATGCGATTAAATATTAAGCATTAAAATAAATACACAAAATATTACATAGATAGAAATTCAAAGCTTCTCAAGCATTTTTATTGATTTCGTATTTATTCAAAGGTTACTACGAAATACTCCTTTACAAGAAGAATTCTACATCGTGTATTTCGACAGGAAAATTGTGTGTTTAATTAAATTTATTAAATGAATGAAATACATTTTTTTTACAATAACCATTGCAACAAAATTTATCCTTATGTGTATTCAAAAATACTATCCTCATAAGAAAGATTCACTAGCTTAAGATAAATGAGTAGCAAAATACAATATTTTTCCACTCCAACCTAGTAGTATTTATGTAACATCATGTCCTCTTATCATTATTTAATCTGTTGCCATTTAGTTAATAATAAAAATAAATTAATTTAGTACTAATTCGTATTTTTCCATTTACTAGTCTGTGTAGCTGGTACGAGTGACTTCACAAAGTTAAGATACATAGAAATTATCCCATGTTTTAACACTAGAAGCTCTGGAGCGGTCATTTTGACGGTTTTGCATTTTTAAATCTAACTATTTTCAAAAGTATTTGAGATACGCACTTGTGCTTTTATGACTTTTCCTAACTTATGCTGTTATTCATGTCGTTCAAATTTGGTTCAGTTCGCATGACGCGTTCCAGAGATATTAAGAGAACTACCTAGAACTCTCAATAACGTCATTTTGACGTTCAGGCGTTTTGCGCGTTTCTTTCTTAAGTGATCGCTTAAATTATGGTTTCTATGCTTTCTTAGATTTATATCACGAGTCCTTGAACAAATTCATATTATTTTTCATGGTTTGGCAGATGTAAACGATCAATATATCTTCGTATTTCAAGAAACCTCCTGACTAAAAGCTTGAAGTTTCCCAGGCTCTTTTTACCATTATTACCAGGAAAGATTTATTATTTCCTTCTTCCAGAGAAGAAATAAAATTCATTTCAATCCAAACTACTATGATTTATCTGTTTTTTTACGTGGGAAAGATATACATTTACGTAATAATTCAGTCAAGATACTTCTTTTGATGATAATATATGATAGTCGATTCATTGAAACGCGCTCAGATTAAATTTCGAGTTCATTTGGCCTACAGAATTGTTCGAAATGTCTCGTAGAAGGAGATATCTTGCACAAGAGGAAATTTTCGCAGAATAAACAAAATTTCTGAAAATGAATCGGAGGGTAGCATGTCAGATGCATCGATAGAGAATGGAGTAATAGATCCTACCCAAAATAAAAACAAACCCTGTAAGTGAAAGCAGTGAGAGTGAAGATGATAGTCCTCAAGCAACTAATATGATAAACAATGTTCAGAATCCTACAGGTATGTAATATATTTTCTAAACGACCCCTTTTGCGCGAGCTTGACGCTAGTAGATTAATAATGTCAAAAAAACGTCGCCCATGCCAAAAGTCACAAAGTGCTGTCAGAATAAAACATCTGATATGTGCAGTAATTGTAAAAGATATGTGTGGGTGGAAAATGCGCTAAAAATGCTTCAGAGGAAATAACGCATTGATTGTGAGAATAATGTAAATGAATAATCAGTTTTCTTTCTTTAACAACCGATTTCAAAATATAAAATAAAAAAAAATTTTATAAATCACATAATTGTTGTTATTATGTTTTCTCAATGTATCAAAAGCAATAGCAAAGTCAAAAAGAACATTTTTATACATAGAAAAGCGTAACGTCAATATGACCGTCTTTGAGGGTTGTAGCTACCCGAGCTACCCGGAGCTTCTAGTGTTAAAGAAATTAGTAGAGATTTGAGTTTCCAATTTTATTTGATAGCTAAATTGTTTTATAACCCATGAAGTTTTTAACCATATCTCAAGATCATTAATTATAGTGTTCTAAAAGAACAAATTTTTAACCATTGCAGTCCAAGGCTGTCCAAGTTTTCTATTGAATTCAATGGAACATTTGAGGTTATCAGGACTAAAAATTGAACGAAATGATGATGCATTTTTAAAAATAGTAACCTACTATTTTTACTCTTATACTCACTACAAGAAAATGATTTCGGAGAAATTATTTTACTCTAACTTATACGTAGTTGAGGAGGAATTAAAATAAAATGCCCCAAAACTTTTTAATAGAACATTTTCAATCACATGACTCGGACCTAACAACAGCCTTAGCAACAGAAGATGTTACAGTTTTTTGCCCTACAGATTTTAACAGTTACAGAAAATGACTAGCCGTGGAATTCTTCTATTGAAGCATTTTCAATCACGTGATCCCATACCTAAAAACCGCCTTAGCAACAGATAAACAACTGCCTTAGAAACAGTTAAAAGCCCTACAATAGGTTAACAGTTAAAAGAAAATAGCTGGTCGTGACGTCACCTGAAAACACTCTAGTCTACAACAAATAACTAAATCGCTCTAAAACTAGACTTCCAGTTCACTAGTTCCTGACCAGTCCAGTTCACTGGTCCGTTATAAACTCCACAAAACTTTTTGAGCATATTCCATAAAGTGTTTTCAGGTGACGTCACGACCAGCTAATTTCTTTTAACTGTTAACCTTTGTAGGGCTTTTAACTGTTGCTAAGGTGGTTGCTAGGTAACGAGGTATATGTTGCTAAGGCGGTTTTTAAGTATAGGGTCACGTGATTGCAAATACTCCAATAGAAGAATTCCACGGCCAGTCATTTTCTGTAACTGTTAACCTCTGTAGGGCAAAAAACTGTAACATCTTCTGTTGCTAAGGCCGTTGTTAGGTCCGAGCCATGTGATTGAAAATGCTCTATAACAAATAACTAGATCGCTCGAGCACTAGTTCCAGTTCACTAGTTCCTGACCAGTCCAATCAACTCACTACTAGTCCGTTATAAACTCCACGAAACTTTCCAACGCCTTCCTTTCACAAATTTCCTATGCAACCCGGCATACTCCAATGCTTACACAAGTAGCCAATACCATTAAATAAACAGACCACCCCCAACCAAAAAAAAAAAAAAGTCCTCAATGAAAACTCAGTGAGGGGGGGTGAGGGCGCGAGAAGTATCCACAGAAAATAAAAGCCAATCCACTCTCCAGAAGCTAATTCATCAACTCAGCACAGCACAAAAAGCCAAACTTTTTTTTTTTATCCACCATTCTTTCAATCATTTTAATACCTTTTCTCCCTCGATCGACATCTAGCGCGTATAATGTTCCCAGCGTCTGCCATCCATCATCTTCTCTCTCCTTGACCACTGGAGTTCCGTTCCGACTCTGAGGCCCAGATATTTGCTGATCGCTTAAAGGTCCATCTGTCTTGCGGCGGCCTAGAAAAAACGCCACACTACTTCGGGGGAGCGTTTCTTTTTATACCCCCCTGATGTCTAGGGGGTGATCTTTCTCTCTCTCTCTTTTTTTTTTGGGGGGGGGGGGAGTGATTTCTTTTTGATCATCGGGATGCGTGATCGTCATTTTTTCGCTGGGTTCGAGAAGAAGGATGTGATCTTGAGCAACCTATTTGCTTGTTGCGTTTCTTTTTTTTTTTGAGGGATAATTGTTTGAATATGTGATTGATTAAATTAATTCAAGGAATATGTAGGGTTTTCGGGTGAAAGGTATTGAGGTATTGAAATGTATGGTGTGTCTTATATCTGGTTTAAAATTATAAATGTATTTTTAAAGACCCGTCTTAACCCTTTAAGTAGTAATTTAACAGTGTGTAAATGAAAGCTTTTTCATATTTCTTTTGGATTTTTTTTTTTAAAGTTAATTAGTTAATGCCTTTGCCATAAAATTTCGGAAATGAACTCTTAATTTTGTTGTTAAGATCCCTTAGTAATTTGACTTCTATCCTTTTTGAAAGTATGAGCTTCTAAAAAAAAGTTAAAAGGGGAAAAGAAGCTACCTTCTTAAGGCTAATTCAGACTTATTATTTTTGATACCTTTACTTAGAATAGGCTCCTGATTGGTATACATTTCCCGGTTCATTCAATTTTTTTACAAAGTTATTGAAAGTAAGCTTATGTTAAATGAAGCAAGATGGGTATATCTCTTTATTACTTATTTTTGTTGTTTAAGAAAAATGATAGTAAAAGTAAGCGCGTACGGAATACATTTTTTAAATAATAAGTGATATTTTTTGTGCAAATATCTCCCACAAAAAAAATAAATGCGTGCACAATCAGACTGTGGGGAAAAATTAATGATAAAAAGGAAAAGTAACAACTTGTCAGTTTTTTTTTAAATAAGAAAGTTATTAAAGAATTAATTGTTTTTTGCAATAACTCCAAAAAAAAAAAAAACATGTGTGTGCACGGTGCCGATATTCAGACAGAGCGAATGAAAAATTGAATGATCCAGTCCACAAGTACGTCGTAACAAATAGTCCACTTCTTCTAAATAAGAAAGTTATTAACAATCCGAACATATAAATAATAAAAACCACACACACCCGTCGGAGAGCTCAAAAGAGTCATCAATATCCCGAGCTAATTTATCTCCGAAAAATATATTTATGTTTCCGTTTTCAATGGCCGCGATTTATTTTTGCCCACATTCCCTTTGTTTCACTACCCTCTCTCTCCAAAAAAAAATTCGAAAACTCATTAGAAAAAAAACCAACAACAACCGCCCTCCACCAAAAATACGTTATTATAAATGGCTCCCCGATTAATTCGTTTTTGACAATTTCGCAGTTAAGGGCCGCAGCATATATCACATGCCGATTCCCCATTCTTCGGGGTCTTCATTAGTTTCAACGTTCGAATCATGCCTCTTCCATCCCCCCTCTCTCAACATTGTCATCGTTTGCAAGGAGGGATAAATGAAACCCTTTTCAGAACTTATGGAATGGGGATGGATAAATGAAAGCTGGTGACGTATACGGGACCACCTCCTGTGCGTATCGAACTGGCATTGTAAGATTTATACTTCTGGGGGAGGTTTTTTTTTGTTCTACCTCCCTGGAAAAACTCTTCGGGGTCATTATTTGAGTTGAGTTGTTTTCTTTTCATATGGATAGATCCCTCCTCCTACTATTATCTATGCAACATCGTTTGTAATCGAAAGGATTTTGCAATCCTTTATTTATGATTTTTTTTGTTCTCTCGATTTGATTGCTTTTTAAAAAATCTACCATCATTCACGACATGTGGGGATGACATCTCTTTTGCGGAGGAATGGAGGTTTTTTTTCTAAGTGGAGATGTGCAACAGGTGGATTTTTTTTTATTATTGTTATTTCGAAACTGAATGATGTAGTGCAACTTCTTTCGAGTAAGAAATGTATTGGTTTTCTTCTTGGAATTGCTTGGAAATTACTATCTGTTAGAACAAAGAAATGGGAATTGATGATGAGAAATTTTTCTCATACTAGGTTCCAGGACTTATTTAAAGAAATCGTTTGAAAATAACGAGCAAAATCTATTTTAAAATCTTAATAGCCAAATCGGTTATGAATTTGATTTTGAGAAAAGGTTTTCTGTAATTATTCTCTTCAGACTAAAGGTTCATCCATACTGTTTTACTGTTCACTGTTCATCCTGAATGATTCACTCGTTTGAATTGCTAGTTTACTACTAATTAGTTACTACTATTAGTTAGTTAGGAAAAGGGAAGAAGTAAAGAGTGAAACGACAAGTTACACTTTTCACTTTGGATGATTCCTCCAAAATGAATAGTATCAAAAGTCACAAGTCTGAAAGATCCTTAAGAAAACAGTTTCTTTCCCCCCTTTTAACGTTTTTAAGAACTCATACTTTCAGAAAAGATTTAAGTCAAAGTACTAAGTGATCTTAACAAAATTAAAAGAGTTAGTTCATTTTCGAAATTTTATGGCAAAGACATTAAATTTGTTCTTAAAAAATTCCAAAAAATATGAAAAGTCTTCCATCTACTTGATGCATGACAAAAAATGGACGAATTTTATGCTTACTTCGTGTCCTCTGTTCTTCTAGCAACTGCTTTTCAAGAGTTTCTCGCAGTTCTCTTTCACGAAGAACTTCCATTTTCAATTCAGCTGAAGAAAAAAGAAAAATTACATTATAATAAATATTGTGAATGACAAAAAAACTTATAAAGGTTGAGTATGTAAATAAAAACGTGTAATATGTATAAACCCAATTACTTTGAATAATACCTTTGAATGATCAAAAGGAATAATAAAAATAATTGAAAACAATCAGTTTTAATATAAACATTTCTACATTTCATATCAATTGGTATTCCATAAAATGTTTTCTTCAAAATAACATACCATCGTAAAAATGTTTTAGAAAGTTTTATTTTATTTAACGTACTACGTTTACACATAATATGGTATTATTCCAATATTATTTATTGTAATAAATTATCACTACATTTTAAATCGCAATTCTAATAAAAAAATTTAAATATTTATATTATCACCAGAAACTTTTTTTAACAGACTGTGGTGCAACTATATTTAAATCAAACTTTAAAAGAATTTAAATTAAAAATCAGTGTGACATTTGGATGTGATAGAAATTCAATCTTCAATTTACAGATCCTCTTCAACATTCAATCAATTGTTTTTTATCCATCACTTTTCTCAAATTCATAAATAATTACACATTATATGAATTACATTTATATTAATTAAAGTATTTCATCTTCTTGATATTACTCTAAATTGTTATAATATCATATTTATTACTCTATATTGTTATAACATCATATTTATCACTCTGTATTGTTATGACATCATATTTATTACTCTATATTGTTATAACATCGTAATTATTACTATCTATATTGTTATAACATCATATTTATTACTCTATATTGTTATAACATCATATGTTATTACTCTAGTGTCTAGTGGGATTTATTGTAGCAATAGAGTGTTTTCAGGTGACGTCACAACCGGTTATTTTCTTTTAACTGTGTATCTTCTGTAGGGCTTTTAACTGTTGCTAAGGCCGTTGTTTATCTGTTGCTAAGGCGGTTTTTAAGTATGGGATCACGTGATTGCAAATGCTCCAGTAGAAGAATTCCACGGCTAGTCATTTTCTGTAACTGTTAACCTCTGTAGGGCAAAAAACCTGTAACCCTTCTGTTGCTAAGGCCGTTGTTAGGTCCGAGTTATGTGATTGAAAATGCTCTATCCCTCTCTCTTTAAATCACGATACTAATACAATTTCAAAAATACCTATTACATCACCATTTTGAAACATTCTTATGAACAAAACTATAGCTTAACCTGCTATACTTTCAATTAACCATTCAATCCGAGGAATCGACATCTCAAAGCCGATACACATAAGAAAAACAACATCCGTAATCACACCATATAAATCCCCAGATCCTGTTCTCAAGTCACACATCCACAAAAGAAAAAAGCTCTCTCTCCCTATCAAGCTCAAGAAAATGGCATTCACGCCACAACCACAGCCAAAAAGAACAAAAGCCATAATCACACACATGCTATTCTTTTTTTAATTGCTCGACCTTGGTGGGAATGTGAGTCAGCGGCACCTCCCCCTATTCCGCTAACCGTGATTGCGTGACCCACAGCGGAGAATTAAAACGGGCTATCAGAGACAGTCAGAAACAAAGAGCTGTCACGAGCCGCGTTCCCATTCATCACATTTTACTCCCAGGGCCCTCCCCCTGATTAAACACCCGGAGAGGGGGTCGGGGGCAAATTTACGTTGTTTTTTGAATAGCTTATATCAACCTTGAACAAGAATGTGTAAAGTTGAACCACATCAAGATGAAATTAACATTTGTAAAGGTTGTTTCGGATGCCTAAATATGAAGATAATAGTTTTAATAACTGATACTTTCTTTAAAGCTAGTTAATGTTGAGTTATTGTAAAGGTAATAAATAACCTTTCAGGAAAGAAATCCTTTTATGAGATCAGTACATCGTTTAATATTATCAAAAAATTTTGAAATCCTCTACAAACCTCTTTCTTCATCGTTTAAAGGCCAATTTTAATACATCAACAAGCAAAAGGAGTCATTAATTTATTAATGTTATTTCCTCCCCAACCCCCGTAACTGCTACGCTGTTCTTTACAGATCGCTTAGCTATCTGAGCGAACAAAGCTCGCTAAATTCATCTTACCAATCCAGCACACCCCGCTGGTCAGCTTAATAATTGCTCCTTTAAAACCGAAACTAGTATTTATCTCTTATAAAAAATTTCATCCAAATTATCCCCCCCCAAAAAAAAAAAACTGGTGCTGAAATATTCCTTTCCAAGCTCTCCACTAATCTAATCGAAATGTTTCCCCAAAAAAACATATTATCCAGCAAGTCTACTAATAACTATCGTAAACTAATTAGAGAAATTGGATTTGGAGTTCAAATAAATAAACAGCCAAAGACATCCCTTTAAAATAGGGAAACCCATATGAGATGAATAAATAAAGAACTGAACAAAATCGTACGAAGCAACCCCTAAAACGATCTTTAAAAAAAAAAGAGATGACGCGCCACTTTCACTGCCGAACTCCCAAATCCTTCGGAAAAGACAACACATCCATTCATTCATCTCACTTTCCCACCCAAACCCACAAACGCAACCGAACAATTCACCTGTTGAATCGTAGAAAGAGAAAGAGAGAGAACGAAAAGCTCAAACAGGTAGTATCGCTAAAACGATTAAGATCCCATTTCAAGTTAAACGATCCCACTTTAAAAGCTCACTCCTCCGCAGAATCATCGCAACAAACCGCGGCGACAGTCTCAATTGGATTTGTTTCATTCTACCTTTCTATTTCCACTCCGTTCGTTCTCTCTCTCTCTCTCCCTCCTCCTTTCCGAGGACATGTGATTAATGACGTAGCCGCGAACTCCGTTTCTGATTTGCCAGTCAATCGGTTTTCGCTTTCTTCTCTCTCTCGGAGAAAGAGAGATAAATGTTTACACAAACCGACTTTTATTCGCCCCGAATGGCAACAAGTGGTTTGTCATTTCTTTTTTATTTATTTTTTCGTTCTTTTCTTTTGTTGTTGTGTCGTCTGCTATTCCGATTTCAATTGCCCCGAGTGGGATTTCATATTTTCTCTCTTTGGTTTATTCTTTTTTTCTTTCGCTCCTTTTTTTATTCCTTTTTTTTTGGGGGGGGGGGCTTATGCTCGAGGGACCGTTTGTCTGCGATGTTATTTCACCTTTCCGGGGCTTTTGGTGGGTGTTTATATGCGTTTTATTATGGTGCTCGTTTTCTCTTTTTTGTTTTATTCTAGAGAGTGTGGGAAAGGATATGTGACGATGCGTTTTGCTTTGTGTATTTTCTGCTTTATAAATCGGTTTATGACTTATTTGGCTTATGGTTTTTTAGGATTTTTTTATGATATCTCTATTAAACATATCGCTTGTTTTACTATTTTATAGGTTTTGAATAATGTTCCTTTTTAGAAAGAAACAATTGTTAATTGAAATTAAATATACTTTTAGCATTATACCTTATGGTTTGGCTTATTGTTTTTTGAAGAGTTTTTTTATGATAAGTCTATTTAAAAAACAGATCGCTTGTTTTTATACTTTATACGTTTTTTTTTATAAATGTCCGTTTTTTAAGGGTACAATTGTTAATTGAAATTAAAAATACTTTTAGCATTACGCCCTTTCTTTTATGTCTATGAAGTATCTTTTACTTTTTTTAGTTGATAGGGTTCCATTAATGTTCATCATTTAAAAGGTTGAATTATTTTACATTTCCAAAAAGTGTTCCCTAATCCTCCCCCTTAATAATAATAATAAGAGAGTAATAATAGTAAGGGAGAGTAATAATAAGAGTTCGAGAGAGAGAGTAAAAAGAGAGAGAGAAAGAGAGTTATTTGTTTTATTCGAGAGTGTGGGAAAGGAGAAGTGACGATGCGATTTACTCTGGGTATTTTCTGCTTTATAAATCAGTTTACGACTTATTTGACTTTGTGGTTTTTCTGGGCATTTATTAAATATGTCTATCATTTGGAGGGGGGTTCAGTCTAAATGTTTTTAAAAAGCTTATCATGTATTATGGTTAAACATTATAATAATTCTGATAAAAAATATGTTTTAGCGAATTAAAATTTTTGAATTTTCTACATTTCAGTATAAAAATGCACTACATACTACAATTCATTGTTTATAGTTGTAATGAAAATATGGTTTGACATTATTCCAAACCTAAGGATTCAAAAGAAATTAAATCAATATCGCATTTTTACTCAACTTAGGAATTGTTTTTAACACTACACACAGACTGCATTTGGAAAAGGCTTATTTGCCTTCCTTATTACATCGTTGTCTTTTTTGGCGCTATATGCTCTGATTCGGGCAAAATGCCATAAAACTCCAACAATCCAACCAACCAACTAACCAAAATTACGGTCCTAAATAAAAAGGATTTTTGAATCACCTCCATCTAATAAAACTAAAACAATACATTTTATGTTGTGTTGTATAACTAACTAGCTGTACATTAGTAAACCAAGAACTTGAAAGTAATGCTCTAAACTCGAACCACTTGAAATACAAGGTTTATCCTAAATGGAATAACATAACTCCCACCCCATTTAAAGAAAGATTAATCTTTTCCCCACGAATACTCATCCTTAATTCAAATTAATATAATTATATCAAACAAATAAACTTTACCTACATTTTCCATGGTTTCTGTTCATTAAAAATTAAGCCATTTATAGTAATTCTGCTTTTATTACAACAAACTACCGATACTATACATTAGTAAACTAGAACCCAAGACCTAAACCACCAAGCTAACAAAGTACAAGGTTCATCCCAGTTGGAATTATAACAAGTCGTTCCAGCCCATTTAAAGAAAGATTCATCCTCTCCCCACACGAATACTCATCCTTAATTCAAACAAAAGGCCGAATTAGAAGATAAGGTCAAAAATGCCACAGGGTAATAATAACTCCCATTCCAACCACCCTCACCTGTTCCGTAAAAGCATTCTCGTGTTTATTCCACCTCTATCTCTCCCCCGATGCCCGTAAGAATCCATCTGTCCGCTCATGAATTTTTACTTTTGCACCTTGTAATAGCGCCCCCTTAATGCTCATAGACGCCGTAACTCAAGGGTTGTGGAGATTCTTTCTTCTCTGATGCAGTCTGTGTGTGTGCGTATGGCAATAAGAAGTAATAAGGGGGTAGGTTTAATTTAAGGGAGGTCTTAATTTCTGATTTCTTCATCGTCTCTCTCTTTTTGCAAAAGTCGTAAAGTGGAAATGCGAATAGATACTGGTTTGGAGAAGGTTTTTTCATCCGAGTGTTTTGGAATTGTTAATTCGTTTGGATTAGGAGAAATGGGAGGGAGCAGTGAGAGTAAAACTGAATCTGGAGTCTATTGGGGTGTTTTTTTTCTCTTAGGATTCTGTATACTTAAAACGTAATAACGAATGATTATCTAAATGTAACGTAATTGTGTCTTTTAGGTGATGTTTTAAAAATATTATCATTTTCAGTTCTTTTTTTGTTCTTTTTAGATTGCTTAAATTTCTGTAATTAACTTATTGTGAATCCAAAAGGGGTAAAATTTTTGTGGGGAATATTGTTTATATCTCTTAAACTTCCTTTACAAGGGTGTTAATGTAATTTTATGAGCCCAATGATTTTAAATTATGTATAGCATTGAATAAAGCAACAATTTAAGTATGTTTTTATCTGAGTAAAGGAGTATTTTTGAGTAACGAAGAGTAAGGTAACGCAAGAGAGTAGAATACTCTTTGGTAGAGAGTGGAATCACTCTCTTGCGTTACCTTCCTATGCCGTGCTGATGAGTCCTAACAAGGACGAAATCGGTCCATGGCTGGAGGTGACGCTTGAGAGTTGGAGTTTCCAAAAGATTTTTCTCTGTTTCTTTGTGTATGTAGGTGACCCCTATTAAATTTCGTCGATGATACAAAAACAACAAAAAGACCCAAATATTTCCTTAATAAATCCACTCTTTAATAAACGCATTAATAAAACACTCACTAACGAAAATGTATTGTTCTCATGCTTTAAGTCCTATCACAACGCTTAAAGTATAACCATAATCATCATTGTTTAATTTTATTTTACAACTTCGTAACTTAGATCAAACAACACTATCCCATACATCCATAACACCGGTAGCCAGTTTCTATAGACCCCTTTATATCTCAAACCCGAGATTAAAAAGCCGCATTCGCACCCAAACAGCACGATCACATAAACGGATATCAAAACTTTCCTCTCTCCTCGAGCCATTATCAGCACTCAATAAATAATATTCCAAGAAAACTCAACTCACACAGACACTATTCTCTCCATCCACCAAAACAAGACCACCCTACGAAGAAAAAAACCCACTTGTTGTTAGCATAACTAAAACAACGCCACTTCACCTTATCACAAGCGATAGATACGGTAACAGACAACAACAACCCTTCCAGATGAAGGGGTTGTTGTTGTTGAATTCAAAAAGTCCCAGGGACCGCACCTGAAAAGGAAGGGGGGCTTCGATTTTACGAGCCCCATAAACGCGCACAGGGCTTGATTGCCAATAAGGCGGGGTGCGCGTGATTATTATAACCGCCCCTGTGCCTTATCTGCCCTCGCGCAGAAGCCCCCGTTAATGATTTACAAAAGAAGGAGCTGCTGCCTGTGGGGATCTTTTGTTTACGGTGTGTGGTGAGATCGTAGGGATGGGAGGGACAGAGAGCACGTCGAACTTTCATTAGGTTGATGAGAGGGTGGCATTATTTTCTTGACACCCAGAGCGAGAAGATGTGCCTCTTCTCTTAAGCATCTTATTTCTTGTGAGTCTTTCTCCATTCTTGTGTATCTTTTTTTCTTGAGCGACACTTTTTTCTATACTGGACAACAACGTTATTTGACTTTATGACGTCACTAACAAACAAAGTAGTTCCCATCGCGGTGTCTGAATTTTGAGTGAAATGAAGAACGGCAATTTAAAAATATGATTAGTTTGTTAAACACATGTATATAGTGCCTTTTTATCACGATTTGAGTACCGAAACTCCTCCTAGCAACCCAACAGACTTTGTGTTTACCTAATTTCTCCTTCCTCGTAATGATGCACTGGGTTCAGGAAACGTTGCTGCCGAGTATAATGTGTTTCTCTGCTGATAAGCATCCCCTTTCTTTTTAGCATCGTCTTTCTCATGAGCCTCTCTGTTTCCCAGTGTACTTTCTCTCTCGAGCATATTTCGGCTCTTCAGCATCTCTGCTCTTGCGCTTCCCTCTTATTTTCAGCATATCTTTGCTCTTCTGCATCTTACTGCTTCAACCATCTCTATGTTCTTAAACTTTTCTCTGATCTTTAGCACCAATTTACTCATAAGCCTCTACATCTCTTTGGTAATCAGTAACATTTCTTTACTCTTGAGCCTCACTCTTCTTTTCAGCATCACTCAGCTGTTTATCATCTTTTTGCTCTTTAGCAACTCTCTGCTCATGAACATCTCTGTTCTATAAAACATTTTTTTTTGCTCTTGGTCATCTTTTTTGCATCTCTTTGGTATTCTTCAGTTGTGATCCCTTTGCTCTTCTTCATCCCTCTATCCCTCAGCATCTATCTGCTCTTCAGCATCCCTTTACGCATAAGCACCTGTCTACTCATGAACTTCATTTATTCCCAAGAAAACTTCTATCCTAATTGGGTCTGGTTCAATCAAAATCCCGAAAATCAGTTGCCCGACAGGTACGTTTTCCCGACATCATCATCATCATCATCATCACCACCTCCAATGCAATACAAGGGGAACGAAGAAAGTCAAATCGTCGAGCAAATAAACATCAATCCGTTCAGTGTCGAGCAAATCAACGAATCCCATCCTAATCACCTCAACTTTTCTTGATTTTCCCCACTTTGCCACTCTCCCCACAACCCACGGAGGACCGCCATCCGATGTTCCCTCTATACTCCCACCCCATCACCTCCACGGATCGTTCACGCGCTCTTGCGCTTCTTGTTCTTCTCAGACGATAACGCGCGGAGAGGATAGACAAAAGGGCGTTTTTAGCGGGGCGCTTGTTTTATAGGAGGCCGTGCGGTTGGCTGACCGCCGCGATAGCGCCCTCGGATCGGCCCCAGAGAGTTATTGCGCTCACGGAAAACTAGCATGGTTGATTTTTGAATCGGTTGTGCGCTGAAGTCCGGTTGATAAGGGGGTTTTAAGTACGTTTGGGTGTACTGTTTAGTGCATTTTTGTTAGTCCGTGTTATCTGTAACGCTCTTGGAGGGGTTGGTTTGATTGTTTTGTGGAGGGAATTCAGGGAAGGGAATTTAAAGGGGCCTTAATGAGGTGTGAATTAAAGGGTGTGTGTGTGTGTGGATTTAAAAATTTGGTTCCGCTTCGAGGATGGTGTCGTAAATTACACTCATTTTGAGACATTGTAGTAGTAGATTAAGTCTAAGGGGTCATTCCCAAATTTGTCTCACAAAATTTTCAGGGATTTCCTGTAGGTCACAAGTTGTCACACTTCAGTAACCTCTTTCCCCCCGTATTGATGACGCCCTTTTTAGGCTTTAAAATTTTAATCAAATTGGTAAATTTAAATATTTATTTCATAATTATCATTAGTTGGGAATTAGGTGTATTTTTCACACTGCCAATATGTCAAACAAAACCATGAAAGAAATGTTCTTAAACATAAGTGATAAAAACATGATTTTATTATGGTTTGATGTCAGAGAGTTTAAAATTTTGTATAAAATTAGTCTTTAAAGCTTTCGAGTTCAGAAATTCGTTTAAAGGTAAGCTTTTCAGTGTAATCATTGACAAATTATTAATGCGTTTGCATTAGTAATCAAATGCTCTTCCCATCTTGTATCCTTTTTACATTTTCATTAAAAATTCACCCTTAATCCTTTCAATCCTATACCGTCCGAGATTACCATTGAATCCTATGGAAATTTTGGGGCGGCTACATCTGAAAGTGATTAACTCATGTATCCAAAACCGCTTTCAGAAATACGACCACCTAATGAATAAAACGAGAGGGAATCAGCACCATATTTACTTCCAACTCAATTACAAAACGCTTGATCGGACACACCTCGCGCAATAATAATAAAAACAACAATAACAATAATCCCATTACAAAATCGACAAAACTTTTCCACCGGCAAGGGAGAAAAAAACCCTCAGAAACCGAATTACTTTCATTTCCGGCACCACGCAAAAACCACTCAAAGAAACCGGATCAAAAGGCACACGGAGGCGCCTTAATCCAATAGCAAGCAAGCAGAACCAACCCCGCGCAAAGGTGTAAACCCCTTTAGTCCTAGCCGCCCCGAATTTTCCATAGGATTCGATGGTAATCTCGGGCGGTTTAGGATTGAAAGGGATACTGCATGCCTGCAGACAGATAAAACCCCTTCACAATGGCTCCCTCTTCCTCAGTGCTTAATTAAGGCGGGGGGGCTTGCGGTGCATGATTAAATTAAGGGGTTTCTTGTGCCTCCCCCCCCCTCTGGGTTTTAAGAGCGGTTGTAAAAGAGTGCGATTAGCCGCGTTTAGGAGGAGGAAAACAAAGGGAGGATGGATGAAGGAGGAGAGGGGATGATGCAGCAGGGATGGGGTGCGAGGTGTTTGGTTTTATTTTTGGAGGGGTGAGAGCGATCTGATGGGGAATGCAACGTTGGTTTTGTGCAGTGACGTTACGCCTAGAAAATCTCACTTTTACTATACTAGACAGCAACGTAAGTTGACTCTATGACGTTACAAACAAACAAAGTAATTCCCATCGAGGTGTCTGAATTTTGAGTGAAATGAAGAACGTCAATTTCAAAATATGATTATTTTGTTAAACCCATGTATATACAGCGTCTTTTCAATCACGATTTGCTTACCGAAACTCCTCCTAGCAACCCAACAGGCTTTGTGTTTTGTGTTTACCGATTTCTCCTTCAGTTTTTAGCTCCTAAAACGCCCCTCCAAAGGAAATTCCATTCCTCTCTCTTTCTTCACTCATCTCTTTTATCTTTTCTGTTTTTTACCTCTCATTCTCTTACTTCACTCTTTTATATTTCATTCTCTTGCTGTCTTACATTTCTTACTCGTTCATCATCTTCTACCACCTCATTTATTTCACTCCTATATTCCCCTTTCCTTCTCCTTCTTCCATATTTCTCCTTCTTTCTTTCTTCCTCTTTCTTTTCCCTTTTTTCTCTCGAGCAAAATTTCAATGAATTTAATCTTTAATATCAGTGTTACTTATTCGGGGAAACAAGTAGCAAGTTAAATCAACCCTTTTTCCTCTTAAATCTCGAAAATTCCCTTCCTTTCTAAAATTCCACTTCATTTCAATAAAATGCCTTTAATTTCAAATATAAACCCATCTCCTCTCTGCATTCCAAGACAAAACATCAAAAGCGGTATTCAAACAACCAATAAATAACATGGCAACTAAAATTTAACGATTCCTTGAGCCGCCATATCAGTTGTTAAACCATCAATGACTATCAGTTCCCTATCCAAGATAATATAAAAAAAAAACAACTCCTCCCAAATCTCAAAGCGATCCCAACACACTTACCACAATCAGTATCCGCTTCCCCCATCCTTAATAAAAGATAAAAATTATACCTCCCCCTCGAGAGTTTCGAGCCATCACAAGCACCCCTTGACTCCCCGCCCCCTTTGTTGCAAAACTCTCGCACTTTCTTAAAGAGCCCGTGTTTATTACATTTTTTTTCGTTACTATCTCCCACCTCAAGGATTCGAAAAGGAAACAAAGCGAACAATCGAGGGAAAAGCGTTCATTAGCATAATTTGGGGGTTCCCGCCGGAAATTCGAAAGCAATAATAGAAGAAGGGGGTCCTCTCGGCCGCAGATAGATAGATATTCGCGAGTACAAACCGAAAATGAGAGAGGAGAGGAAATATTTTAATAAGGTACATTTCCGAAGCGAGCACTCCAGGGTTGCTCGTTTTTTGGGTGGGTGACGAATTTTGCGGTCGCCAATAACGATGCCAAAGGTGGGAGATTGGTGGGGTTTGTTTGGGTTTACCACTTTGTTGTTTTGTGTTGTTTGTTGAATAAAAACGTTAATTGAAAAACATGGAATTTTTTTACTAGACAGTATAAATGGGGCACAGTTCCGCTATGTGTCCCGATTGGTCTAGATGTGTTAGGCGCCAAATAACAGAAAGATCACCCCAAAAATTGCAAATCAACTGTTCAAAATATGCTACTACATTTTGATAAAAACAATTAAAATTGGCGATATTTCTGTTAGTACCTATTTGGTACCTAGAATAGTTTGGTGATTTTTAATGGGACAGATACGGAATTGAACCAACAAAAGTATAAAGCAAAGTATTTCATGCTTTTAAATTAGATATGCTATTGATATCGGCTTTTATTATCTGTGGTTGAATAAATTTCTTCATAAGTACTAATATTATTATATTAATTATTGTTGAATGCCATAAATGAAATATTAATTAATCATATTTTATAAAAATTTTCTTTCGATGTTATTTGTTAAGGCAAAGGAATATTTACTTTGACTCTATTACATGACTCCTCTTTCCATGATTCTTTTCTCCCATGCCAATCATTGGACTATCAAATTAAAAATTTATCAAACTAAAACATATCTTTACCCAAAACATATCTTTACCAAACAACATATCTTTACCAAACTAAAACATAATTTACACCCAAAACTACTCTCCTCTCCACCTGTGTTGTTGTTACTCTTTTCAGTAGAATTATCAAATACAGCCAACTAACACATTTCAGCAATCGTTAAAATTTAGCAATCAACCATTTCCACAAACCTCAACCTCACCTCTCCTTATTAATCGATTTTTTACACCTCCCAAAACGTTTTTACATTGCAACCCCCAACCGAAACACAAAACGACTTTATAATTTTTAATTAAACTCTCCAACCCCTTAACAAGCCCCCCATACCAGCACTCATTAGGCCCACCATTCGGGGACGTTTTACAGCGCAAAACCACTTAAACCCAGCAGCACTTTTTGCCGGCCATTAGCGAGGCTTTTTATGACGATGTATCCCTCCAAAAGAGGGACGTCGCCAAATGTGGGGGCCCTGCGCCTTTTACGAGTGCTCGTAAAAGGCGGTCGTGAAGGAGTTTACGAGGCGCTTGATGGCGGAGATCGCACGCCAAGCCTGATGAAGAGCTTTTCACACGACTTTTCATTTTGTGTACTTTCCTTTTAATGAGGCACCCCTTGTTATCTAGCGGCCAGATTAGTCCGCCAGATCAGATCTCTCTCGCGCCAAGAGAAATGGAAGCCAGTTTTTTTTTCTTACTCTTCTCTCTCTGTGAAGGTTGGAACACACTGGGCAAATAGAGTCGCTTGAGGTCGTTTAGATCTTCATCAAACGGTAGGGAGAAATTAGGCGATTTTTAGTACTCCTGTTGTAGAGGAAACCGGGTGTCATCATGGCCATCTAGACTCATAAGGCCAGAGAAGCACGAAATCGTGAAGTGAAATAGTAGGCGAGACGTCACTCTTCATAGCTATTTTTGGACAATAAACTCAAGTCTGAAATCTTGTACCTGTTGAAAAGTGACGTCTAACCTACTATTTCGCTTCATGATTTCGAGCTTCTATGGCCTTATAAGTCTAGATGGTCATGGCGAAACTTATCCTATCAACCCAACAGGCTTTTTGTTTACCCATTTTCTCCTTCCGCGTTGTGACGTACTGGGTTCAGGAAACATTGGGGCTGTCTAGTATAAATAGACTACTCGTGAAGCGGAGGAAAACGGATGTTAACCTTTCACTTCTAACCAGGCGCGAATCCAAGGCCCCCCTTGAACCCAAATAAAGTAGTCAAAATGAGTTAAAACCCTACTTTTTCAGGTCAAATTTCAAAATCTTTTCTGGGAGAGGACCCCTATACCCCTCAGCGGTATCACAACAGGATTTTGAGTGATACGTTTTAGAAAATCCCCAACATTTTGACATTATTTTTGTCTCAAAATGTAAAAGTGATGGTCTGGGAAAAGCGCCCCGCCTTGGAGCCGTGCTGGATCCCAACCACTATCTTTTATCGCGCTTCTGATAGAACTATTTTTTTTCAACAGAATCTAAGGGAAAATTTAGCCCAGATATTAATGTGTAATTCGAAAGAAAATTGGAAATACTTTGCGAGGCATGTCAGTGAGGAGTAAGTATTTCGACCGCTCTGCTGAAGGAGTGGTCCAGTGCATCTCTCCTCAATTCCCCATTTTCTCCCCTCCATTTAATAAAGGATCTTAATGACTTCGACCGACTCTAGTCGGCCAGTGTGTTCCAACCCCATCTCTCCTTGGGTTTAGTATATTTGTTTATTCAATGTTTTTTGGAGTCTCTTTCTTTTCCGTCCTTATCTGGACTCGTAAATTCGACACGATTTTTTCCTCCCCTTGTTTATATTACGCGAGGGCGGATGGAATTGAAGGGACCAATGGGTGGAACTCGGAGATAAGTCGGAATGTTTCTTTTTAAGAGGGCGGAACACGAGTTTTACTCTCTTATTGCAAAATAGTTGTTGACTGGGACTTAATTTGATTCTCTTGAGACTTTAAGGATTCTGAGTCCGAGTTATTTGATTTAATCAAGGAAAGAGTTTAGACCGTAGAGTCACTGCTATTGTCTTTTTTATGATGTTACTCTTCCCCATTTAAACACAAACTTTCTTTTTACTATAGTCCAATTATTAGAACGCACTATGACTATCTTTTAAACGTGCGATAGCTTTGAAAATGTCTATAAATTGAGAAAAACAAATCCAACACAAGTTTTTATAAATAGATTTTCAGAAAGTTTCGCAGTTGTATGGGAATCGTACGGTAGTCTATTAATGATTTTGCTAAACCGATTTCACAGTGAAGTTAAGTTGTTGGGAAAGAGCTATCGATAGTGAAGTCAGGACGTCTTTCATTTGTCACTTCAGGCTTATTTGTCTAGTTCTATAGTTGGTCATTGCGCAGACCATATCGTCACCTTAATATCAAACACTACTATCTCCGTTCGTCAAAGTTCGGGAATCCCGATCCGCTTACGAACCAATCAAATGAGCTTCTCCGCTTGCAATTCCGAATGTTCCCGAAGCAGACCAGAAGATAATGCTATTTAATTCTAAAAGATGACGAAAGATATTGTCCCTTATTGCCAACATCAAATCATCCGAGATTGTCATTGAATCATATATAATATTTGGAGCGGCTAGGACTGAAAGGGTTAAACAACACCCTGTAGGCAACCCCTTAACACAACGCCAATACTGAAAAGGAACTGGACAACTAAGCTGTGTGATTGTTCGGAGATAATAGTTTTTGATTCTAACGTGACGATATTATAGTGTAAGAATCGTGCGTACCCTTCTCTATGTTGATCTGTCGTTCCTGCTGCCTGGCGTTGTCAGCAGCCACCTTGAGCAGCCCTTGGATGTTCCTGAGCAGGGTCTCGATGGAGGACACGGCCACCTGTCCGCCGGTGGGGGAGCCACCGTCCACCCCCAGGTGGCCGAAGGGGAACACTTGACTAGGGGCCAGACGCTCGCCGTTTGCCGTGCTGCTCACGTCCGGGTGGTCGCTGAAGTCTGAAAACGAGAAAAGAAGTTATTTCCACGAAAGTAACAACTAAACTCTACTCTAATCTCGCTATTTATGAAAAATTACAAGTCAAATTAAAGCAAAATACTCAAAAGTAGCAGCCTGGAATTGAGTGTGCGTCTAGTAACATTATATAGTCCCCGGACTATATAATGTTACTAGACGCACACTCTACCACTAGGCCATCGGTGCTGATGCCAGGATTGATAAATAACATAATTTTAATGTTTTAGAACACGTAATAGCAAATTCCTATTTTTGCGCATGCTTCAACCTTCGAGGAAATAAAGAATAGAATCAAGATTGAAAATGCTGAAGAGCAAAAGGATGCAGAAGAACATCAGAGAGATGCTTGGCAGCAAAATGATGCTAAAGTGCTAAGTGATGCTTCACGGCCGTATTCCCTGCTAACCTGACCGGCGGTTGACCAGCAGTCACAAACTTCTAATAGGCAGTTAAGGAAGAAAAACTAGCTCTCCTCCAATCAGAGGTTTTACTGCCGGTTAATCGCCGGTCAGGTTAATGGAGAATACGGCTGTAAGAGAGAAACTGATCAGGTTTTAAACATTTTACCCCCTATATTTTTTTTATTTATATAGAAAGGTAGGGGTTTCAAACTGGTGGTGTGTTGTCCATAAGTGGTCCTCGAGATCGTTGAAAGTGGTCCGAGGTTCCATGATATTTTCAAAAAAATTAGAGGTAAACCAGAGAAATTATGATATTTGTACACCACTCAAGGCTAAAAATAAAATTTAATCAAAAGGATATGAGTCCGATAATTTGGGATGCTGAAGAGCACAGAGAGTGTCGAGGGTAAAGAGAAGATCAAGAGCATAAAGGGATAATAGAGTAATTAGAAGTTTAAGACCAGAAAGATGCCCGAAAAAAACGATGCTCAAGAGAAAATATGTTCTAAAGATAAAAGAGGAGGCTCAGATAAGTAAATAGAAGCTGAAGAGCAGAGAGTGGCCCTAGACCAAAGAGAAATTAAACAGGAAATGGGTAATAAAAGTGCATAGAAGCTTAAAGGCAGAGAGACGATGAAGAGAAAAAGGTGTTTAAAGAGCAAAGAGAAGAGGGATGCTCAAGAGCAGAAAGGTGCTGAAGAGCAAAGATATATAATGTAAGTATGATCTGTGATTGATCACACTTTAGGCTAAGTGGTCCACTATCGAGTTGAGAAACACTGGACCCTTTGACCTTCATAGCTCATTTTTTTTTATTTGGAAAAATTTTAACCAAAACAAAAATAATTCTCTCACCTTGGTCTCTATCGTCGTCGTCATCGTCGCTGTAGTCGTCGTCTGCGCCGTCGTTGTAGGCGCCTTCGGAGCCGCTGCCTTCGGCGCTGTGCAGGCCGCCGCCTCCCCCCATGCCCCTGCTGCTGTTTTGCGACAGGTTGAGCACGGGGCTGTGACCGCTACCACCGGTTCCTGAGCACAGAAAGAAAATTTTATTCATACTATAAGCTGACATTATATTGTCCAAGGTAGTACAGATACGATCAATGTTATAACAATATTGGCCAATATCGATTTTCTGAATAACACTTTTTGAATAAAATGAACCTAAAAAAGAAAGACATTGGAATTTTTTTGCGTATTTGTTGGAGAAATGATATGGGTCAGCAAAAACCGATGTTGGGAAATGTCATCAATTTAGACCAAAATTTTTAGAGGTAGGTGTTTTGACAAAGGTCGATGCGTTGATGGAAAGATATTGAACTGTGTTTTTGTGCTACCTGAAGTGTGATTAAAAAAACTATTTTCTAAAGAAAACTATATTAAAGGGGCCTTTCAAATATTACGTAAGCACCCAAGGGGGGGAGGGGATTTGTTATTTGCTTATTTTTCCTGACAAGGGGGGGGGAGGGAGTATGAGTGATGCTAAGATGTTACAAACACTGCATTTTCGAAAATATCTTGTTTCTTGCATAAATAATTTCACAATTCAACCAAAAATAAATTTGAAAAAAAAAAAAAAAAACTGGTGAAAAAAAATGTAAGCATTTTTCACAAGGAAAGTTTTTACGATAGGTTCAGTGTTCATGGAGAGCAGTGAATTTCAGAATTCTAAGCATTTTTAAAGATTTTTGTACAAAAAAGGAATAAATGGAGGTCGGGCAGTTTTCTAAAGAAATTATGTTAGGGGGGGTTTAGGGTTTGCTTATTTTTGCTGACATATCTTTGTATTTTTATAATCATTAAATTCAAACTTTTCTTTCAGGACCTCTTAATTAACCCTCTTTCATGTTTAAATCATTATTTTAATAAATATTTTAGATCCAGTTCTTTTTTCTTATATAGTGTAATCATAAAACGAATTTAAAAAAAATATAACATAAACTGAACTGGTAAAGTCGTGATGCTTTATTCTAAACAAAACACTTATTAAGTCCTTTACCATTGATGTAGTTGTCCTTTACTCTTGATACGTCGTAATACATTCTTTCTTTTGTATCTGAAGCATCGACTCTGTCATCTCGTAATCTGAAAGAAATTAAATTTGTTCAATTACAGAAGGAATTAAATTCAATTTCAGTTCAAACAAGCATCAAAAGTGTGACATTTATATTCTTTTTAAAAATTTTCCTTTCAAAAGTTGCTTATTTAAGTTGCTGATAGTAAAATGTTTAATTGAAGAATAATATTCTTCTTTCATTGCATGATATATCAATCCATGAAGTAACAATGTGACCTACACAAAGTTCAACTTGGTTGAATGGTTGAATTGTATGACGTAGTATTTCGACAGTCCTTTCACGGCTTTTATTTGGAACAACGTCATGACTTAAGGTCTTGGGAATAAAAGGTGTACCCCTCAGTGACCAGTAACCATGACGAATCTAATCAGACCTCTTATAGTGCCCCTAGCGGCGAAATAAGAAAGTTAAAAAAAATAATTAAAAAACTAAAAGAGATGGAACAAAAACATTCATTAGAAAATTGTTTGAAACATCTTAAAAAACGCACAGAAAAAAGTTTCATGAAAATATCTTATTAGATATTTGCAAGTGAAAATACTACTACTTTTTCGGGCCTCATAAAAGAAGGAAGTTCACAAATTTGCAACGTAAAACGCTTCAAGTTTGCCTTAAAACGGACTTTTGAAGCATCCTTTACATGTCCAGTCCACCCTTGTTAACACCACAACCCTTCCACACATTTAACCCTCAATTACCACACAACTCAACCTTTCTTCTCCCCCCATCCACCCCTCAAATCAAAGCCGATTAAACTCTCCTTCAAATCCTCACGTTTTTCCGTAATTGGGTCGAGACCCCATCGAGAGAAAGACAGATCCGAATCAGCGGCTCCATTAGAGAAGAAAGAGATGGCTCAGACGATAACTCCAAGTGGGCAAAAGAAGAAGTCGTCTGTCGGGATGTTCTATTATCCCATTTGTGTTGTGTTCGTTCTCGACTCCTCTCTAATTTGCATTCGAGTTTAATGAAAGCAACGACTCTCCTCCCTGAGGAAGGGTGATTAATGAAATCTCTGCCAAATGTAATTTTAAGCGCGTATTTTTCGCGCTCCTTTTCACTTTTGCCGACGGTTTGCAGTTAGAGGAAGAGTGGTTTTGTGGGGATGGTTTAGTTCTTTTGTTTTGTGGTCTCGCTTGATGAGTTTAGTTGAAATGTTTTTTTACTACAGCTAGTTGATGTGCCCGGTCTTGCACGGGTGGAGTTGAGAGATTTTTTTTCTTTTAAAACTTTTAACGCATTTCATACCTTATTTTGTTGTGTGAAAGGTGTTGAAATTAATGTATCAAGACATTTTTTTTTAATTTTGTGAAAGTATCTATCGAGGAAAAAACAAAAATTGCATTTTTTGCTTATGTTTAACCTTAAAAACTACGTAAATGTACTATTTATAAGTACATAGCTTTCTTTTCTACAAACTACAAACTTCTTCATTCGAAACGAACATTTACATTTATTAATAAATAACAAAACTGCTAACAGTGATGTTTATTAATAAAAATATAAGTTAACTCAATTTTAAGGGACCCAAGTAAATTTTTACCCTAAATACAAAAATGCATGCACATTACAGTTATGTAATTCTGTTCAGTTTTGATAAGTGTTATATTTTTCCAAAAGCAGGGCAGAACAATATGACTGATGTCATTGCCCCAGTATTGAGCCGGCACCTGTGAACTGAAGCCACGGAAATGAGGTAATGTTCCCTTTTGGATTATAGATAATTTTACATCATTTCTTAATTTGATTATAATTGTGCTTTCAAGCATAGAAAATAGGCATATTTATTGTTAGCATAAATACCACTCTTCAGCCTTTAAAGAAGAAATTTCCGAAAACGTTAGTAGTTCTTTCTGCAAATTTCAGAATTTATAAAACCTACTAGCAGATATGAAAAAATCTCTCTTATTAGATCTTTAACATGATCTAATAAAAATTCTTAATAAGTGGTACGATTAGTAAAGTTTTATTTTTTAATTTTATCAGACCTTTTTATTTTACAAAGTAAAGTTTCTTGAAGGTTTTAATACATAGGTATTTCTAAATAAAGTTATACAAATAAATCTTAATTTTTCATAAATTATAAATGAAATACATAGCACCCTCTCACTTAGTTTAAAAGACTGCAAAATAATATAACTTTCTAAGAATATTATTTTTGAAAATATAAACCCTTTCAATATTTTTGTACACACTTCAGCGGCAGCATCCATTCTTAGGTATCAATAAATAACCCCTTTCTCACAACCTATCCACTTTTGAAAGAAACAATATCATCAACGTTTCCTACGACACACAACAAAAAAACCCTAATAAACACAACACATATTCATAACCGAAAACAACAATATCAAAGGTAAACGAACTCAAGATCATCAAATAATAATAAACCGATACCGACCCCATCAAAAAACAACACGGGACCAAAAAGACTTAGCCCACTTTCCCTCAGAACCCCCCCCCTCCGATTGAACTTCCGATTGATAAGGGGCGAAGAGATAAGAGGTGCAGGAAAAGATCTTTTGTTTCTGCCGTTTGATATCCAATTTAACCGTTTGTCTTTCTTCTTTCAAAAGCCTCAACAATGAGGCATCAGAGATTCCTTTTCAAAAACAAATTAGCAGAGCCGAATAGTTCCGCTCGCATGTTTAAGAGAAGTGTCTGTTGATGTGATAATTACCCGACGACCCCTCGTTTTTCATTGTTGCCACCGTAGTGTTTTTCCGGGGGTGGAGGGATTTGCTGGAGGAGGAGATTCGAAATAAATGATAATTTGGAGAGAGAAAGGGAGAGTTAGTTCTCTGTTATCTCTCTCTCTCTCTCTGCAAGTGGATCGTGTCACTTTCTGGACGTGTATTGATGTCGATTTAATTTGGGTTTGTTTTGGGGTGTGTTGTAATTAGGGATTGAGGGGTTTTCCTTCCTTTTTTTTTAAGATCGCTTGCTCTTTGTTTCGTGATTAGGGGGTAGGGTTTGATTAGTAGTTCGTGCAAAAACAGTTGAAAGATGAAGTTGTTTGTGAAAAAATCTCCGTGAATGTTACTTGTAGTTTCTTCTTTAGGGTATAATATGAAAAAAAATATTTGTTATTATTTTAAAAATGTAATATATTATGTTTTTAAAATAATATAAAAATAATTATAATTTATAAATTAAATTTTTTCATCAAATTTTACTTACTTCTTGCTACGAGCGTCCGGCTAATTGTAGCCGACAGCTCGATGTCCCTGATATGAAAGGCAGGCGAGGGTCCAAAATTTTTTAACTTTGAGTATTTCCTCCACGGTGGTCGCTACTCCCCGAAGAATGTCCCGATGGAATATGGGATATGTGCATCCGAGGAGGATGTGACTAATGTCTTCATTAAATTTTAATTTATAAATTAAAATATGAACGTAATAAAAAGTAGATAACCCTTTAGTTTTATTTTTTACTCGTAATTGCTTGTAAAACAAATTGCTTGTACGCCAACAAACTCGTTTAAAATAAACCTTTGAACACTATGGGATATGATTGATGAATCAAGAATCGTACTTTTATCCAAACAAATGTTTCTTTCCCGGTTTTGCTCAAATATTAATTCGCATAATCAGATGATAAACTCTCATACTTTTTTTTTCTACTTTCACTCTTATTAAGTTTAAAATATTCACATCGATAAAACCATCTCGTTTTTCACAATCTTTTTCCTCATCTCACTCTTTTTTTTTCACATCTGCGAAAAAAAACCCTTTCACCTTACCTTTTAATCAGAGAAACGCATTCGTTTAAATTAAAAGTTCCCATTCCGTACATAACCCTTTACTACACAGACATGCATATTCATTAGGGAGCGAAATGCACTCGGAGTTTGAATAATAATCATCAACCCTCTATCCCGTATATCCCCCCTCAAAACGTATTTTAACTCCCTTTTGACCAAATTAAAGCTCTCGCAGGGATATGATTATCTTTTTACCAGAAAACGATACGGAGCTTTTAAATCCAGGCCCCGTTTTTTACACCCCGGTTCATTTATTACTCTTCTTCTTGACCCCAAAAAAAATCTTTTTTAAATACTTCTTTCTAGTACTCATTCTTTCTTTTTTTTTTTTCGTTCTCCAAAAGAGATGTATGTATGTCACTCTCGTTCTTCTAATTACGCGAAAGAAAAGAAAAGAGCGAGAATTAAAAACGACGAGTGTATTATAATGTATTCCTATTTCCGAGAAAAACTATTAAAAAACAAATAATAATTCGGCAGAAGAGAAAAAAACGCTAAAAAAAAAGAGGACACGTATGATTAAAGTCATTATGAAAATAATCTTTCAAATGTAAATTTGAGATCTCTGAGACCGAATGTAATAAATATTTCTCATAAGGACCCTTAATAAGTAAGGGAAGTCGGGGGAAATCTCTTTAATGTGGTTTTCGGAAATTAGAATAAATAAGGTGATCTCTCATATCTTAATCTTTAGCTTAACTCGCGAGTAAAGCTTTTTGATATTCATTTCTTTCTAACTCCCTTTTTTTTGTTCGTCGTTTTTTAGAAGGTCTCTTAAGTGCTTAAGATGTTAAGATGGCGTCCGCAGATCCTTTATCTATCTGATGGGGAGATATGCAACGGCTTTAATGGTGCGAAACGGAATCATCGTAATTTCTGATTCGTTTTCCGAGAAATTTTAAGGACAGTTAAATTGTAGATTAGGGTAAAGGTGGTTTTATTCGGTTTTGGATTGCTTGACTTTTTTTGTTTTTGAGGAGATTTGAATTTGTTACATTTTATTTCCGTTTTACTCTGAAAGTTAATGTTATAAAGTAACTTAAAACTAATTAACAGAGTTCTAAAGTGCATTACAACTACTCTTTCCACTGTTTGAAATACGATATATCTTAATTTTTAAAGTTAGTAATTTCTAATAATTCGTGTCTTAGAGAGAAAGAAAATTAAATTCTTGACTAGTGTGTTGATGGTTTTGCTCGATTTTTGGATTGGACTTTTTTGAGGGGATCAAGTGGTTTTAATTACAGTTTTTATTTCATTTCACTTAGATAATCTCTCTATATATAATGAAGGTGTCCCTGGGTTCCTGGGTTCCTGGGTTCCTGGGTTTGTCCGGAACAGATTTGGCTCAATTTCTCCAAAACTACCCGTCCGAATCGAACCAAACTTGGTACACATACGTATGGGGACGGGGGAAAGACAATGACATCATTTCCAAATTTCTAAAACCACCCCTTCACCCCCTTTTAGGCCTTTTTGTAAAAATCGCCTTACTTCTCCACTAAAGAAGATCTGTTTAACTCGCATTGTTGCAAATAATACAACAAAAACAATTTTAAACATAAAACAAAGTATTTAAAGATAAAACTTGGCTAAAATTGTTTTAAATGTTTTAAAAAGGTTATTAATAATTTAAAAAATTAAAAACGGCCCTTATAAAAAACTTTATAACAGTATTTTCTTATTAAAAACTTCATTTTCCATGAAACTTTAAGTTGAAATAGAAAGTTTTAAGAATTAGACTGGTTAAAGTAAAGATTACATCATGCAGTTTTTTTAGAAAGTTGATGATAGAAACACTAGATCAATTTGTTATTTAACCTTATAATTTGTTTCTTTGGTGTAGTTTAACGGGATTTTTTTTTCAATTTAAACAGGGGGTATTTACAAATTTTGGGATTTCAAAAGTCTGTAATAATTTTAATGGATTTTTTTCACTTAGAATGGATAATTGGGTAACTGTCGTAATTAAATGTGCAACACCGGAACTGGATGGTTAGGTTAGATTTACACAGTTGGAACCGGGAGGGAAAAGGCACAGGGAGCACGGTGATGAAAATGCACAGGGAACACCGAGATGAAAAGGCACCGGGGACACCAAGATGAAAAAGGCACCGGGATATGAAAAAATACTTGGAACACCGGGATATGAAAAAATACTGGGAACACCGGGATATGAAAAACTACCAGGATGATTGGTAATTATGGTTACAGAAAATTAGGCATGTAACTTGAGAAAATTTTAATAAATTGATACACTCCACCCGTGCAAGGCCGGGCATATCAGCTAGTTAATAATAAAAAGTAACTTAAGACTAATTTACAGATTCCATTTTACTAAGAAAATTATTGATAGAAAGCAGTTCAGTTTAAAAAATAATTCACTGATATAACATGAATTACTTGAGCCACGTTTTCAAATAATACGTTTATTTACATTTATACGTTTTATTCATGTATTTTTTGTCATTAGGAAACAGTCATCAAATTAAATTGTACAGCCAACTTAAACCAAATTATTTAAAATTGGTGTAATTGAATTTTTAAAAAACTCATTGCTTTGGAAGAGTAAAAGATAAAATAAAAGCATGAAATCAAAAGTTAAATATCTAAAACATGAATTTAGGCTATAACCAATAAACTTTAGATTAAAATGCAGATAGTTTACATTATAACAAAATAATATGCATATTTACATTAATGGTTAAAAATCATTTATTTCATTTTGTCGCTATTTACCACAATTTGCAAAGAAAAGTAACATTTTCAAATGTTTAATTGGATGTCATTAATTGATTGCAGGGGTTAATTATTAATTAATTGCACTTTGCACCGGTTGACAGACTGTATTTTGCATCCTAAGAATAAGGGAACAAAAGAATAAAATACTATGCATTTACTAAAATGGTCAAAAATAATTTAATTTTGTAGCAAATTATCAATTTGTAAAGAAAAACAACAAATTGAAATTTTTAATTAGATGTCATTAATTAATTCAAGCACTTTGCACCGGTTGACAGACTGTTATTTAGCATCCTAAGAATAAGAATAATCTCATAACTGTAGAGTATGGTTATTGGTCTACTAGTATAAATAAATGTCCAACTAATGTTAAAGAATCGTCAAATTTTTTCGCTGCTCCTTTTAAAACCAACAAACTATTTGCATACAAATACCCGCTTTCAACTCATCAATGTCCCCAAAACAATCCCAAGCTCCCTTGCAAGAAAAGAAGAAGAAGGGAGGCGTCCGGCTCTCCAAAAAGAAACTCCAGTGATATCAGGGAATTTTCGATCACTGGAGAAGAAAGTGAAAACTGCGGCGGGAAGATTGAAAAAGCTTTAGAAGAAGAAAAAAACCCAAGCCAAAATATTTTATCGTTCATTGTGTAGTAGTGCCGTGGAATTCGGTACCCCTAAAATTGAAATGAAGTAAATTCCGCACGACCATCTATCATGCTTGCAGTGACAGGCGTACGCGTCGCATCCCGTGTGACCAATGACATCAAAGACGAGGCGGGGCTAGATTTCGCATTGTGCAATGAAAAAGAGGAGCTTTGGGCTCTAAAAAGGTACAAATGTCAAGCCATAATGACAAATTATTTCGTCCGGTTGCGGAGTTATTCATCATCAAAGGGCCATTTGGAAGATTTAGTATTCCGAGGCGGAAGCTTTCCTTTTGGGGGCATCGTCTGTACACGCCAATGAGGGGATGATTGGAATATTAAGAGGGATTTGGCGGAGAGGAAATGTTCGAATGATGACTGAATAATGGAGTATTGTTTCTTCTCGTGATTTAAAAAGAAAAGGTCAAAACATTGATGTGAAAGTAGGAAATGTGGGTTCAGTTGGGGTTATTCCCTTTTGTTTGTAAAACATTTCCTTTGTCAACTTTATCGACTCTCAGAAAATTGTTAGGATAAATAAGAGTAAGGGTTTTTAATTCAATTTAAATGTTATGTGAAGCTTAATGGAATGCAAAATAAAATTAAGTACACCCCGTAATTTAGTTTCCGTAACGAATTAGATTCGATATAATTTCACACCAATTTCAGAAATGCATGTCAAGAAATGAGGGTATTCTTATTACTTATATTAATTACGTAATAAATTTTTACATTTCTCATACATAAGACATTATTTAAAGGAAAACAGTGTTATCAGGGTCATAGAAGACAAAAATTCAGGATATTTTCCAGGATGATCACGTTAAAACTTAAAACTTAATTAGCAAAAAATGAACTTATGAACTCAGGGAACCAATTTTTAAATGTTTATTGAGGAATTCTTATTTTATCTTGAAAACTCAGCTGCCAGATAGAAAATAGCGGATGCAAGCTTTGGATTCCTAGTTGCCTGAGGCTTCCCTGTAGAACTTGCTTTTCCTTGTTAGTAGTCAGTATGCGGGAGAACAAACTTCACTACGGCACTGTTGCGACTCGTTCGAAGAGGATTTTTCTAATGTATGATAGCAGTAAAAGAATATAATACTTGACTTGGAATAAATATAGAACCCTTATTTACTGTTATAGAAATTTTCAAAGCTTTATTCCTAATACTTATTTTCAAGAAACTCTAATTAGCAAATTAATGATTACGAACGATGTGAAATGTATCTTTTCTGATCACCTGTACGGAACTCCCTTTCGAACGACACATTCCCACACCCACTCGGTGCACCGAACCCGATCCCTCCTCCCCCTCAACAAATAAACCCACCCCCAAATCCACTATCGACTTCTTCACATTTCAAAACACCTCCATTATCAACACACACACACACACACAACTCAACCCGAGACGTGCAAAATCGAGTCTTCGTAATTAAACTTTAATTTCGTTCGTGGCCTAATGAGGCGAGAAGAGCGCCCCCTCAACAAAACCAAGGGGGGGATGGAGGATGTTTAAATTAACACCCCCTCCAAACGAAAACTCTCCTTGCGTCCAGCAGAATGAATACAACAGGAAATATGGATCATTCTGTCCCAGAGTGATTAGCAAAGGTAAAAGGCTTTAGGGGATTGGGATTAGAGCGTCATAAAGGCTTAAAATTTCTCTCTCCTCGCCGCCCTTTCATTAAAAGACGCTGCTCCAGAAGAATGGTCTCTCTCTCGTTTTGTTGCTTTCTTGGTGTTGCTTCGCGATTCCCAGAGACTTTGTGCTCTCTTAATGCCGGCTTGTCAACCCCCGCTATTCGGGAAGTCGCCGGTAAAGACCCAAGGAAAACAGTGGTTGTGTGTCTTTTTCTTGGGAAATGCGAGTTGAGTTGTTGTGTGTTATCTGGTGTTATCTCTTCTTTTCATTAAGGTGGTTTTGGGTGGGAGTTGGTTTCAACACTAGACATTAGGAGATAAGGTTTGGGAGTCAGTCGTTTAAGAGGGTGATTTGGTTGAGGAGGTGGTTTGAGTCATTTAAAAGCGTTTAAAATGCGAACCTTGTTCGAGTTGGAAAATAAAAAGGGGTGTATTGTAATGTTAAGACATTTATGAGTTTGTAACTATGTGTTCTTCACTTAGAAGTGAAAGTGTGTAATTTTGATTTGCAATAACTAAAGGAGTATGCACCTTCACCATGGATAAGATGCCAGTAAATTTCATCACACATGGATTAAATAATCATTATGTTACTATTATTTCGTAAAATTAAAATTTTGAGTGAGATTTATAAGCGACACATTGTTGTGAAAACTTTCTGATTAATAGGTAATGAATATAACCAAATGAATTTATCAAGGTTATGAAATATCTTTTTGTGCTTTTATCAATGGATATGTTTCCTCACTAAACTTGTTTAATAAGTATAATTATTGACGTTTCGAAATTTGTAAAAATTTTAGACAACAATTAAAAATATTTTTTTTTTGAAAATTATCTTATGTAAAATAATACTATATGTATCTAAATTATTCCGTTAATTAATAGTGTGCTTAATTTTTACTAACTAGATGAGAACACAATGATATTTAATGCTGAAACGAATAATTTTTCTTAATGTAACGGAGATTGTACCAAATTGTTAAGTTGGTTTACTTTAATAAGTAGCCTTTAGTGACATTTATAACCTGAATTTCCAAAACTCGGAAGGAAAACTAAAAAAATCTCTCCACTCCTTCCAATATAACTAATGATCTCTCCACCTTAAGAAAACCAACCATTCCCAAAAGTTTGCGAAAATTTTTCATCCCACCAAAACCCTCTCCGACCCCAAAAACCAGTTGACAAATCCAACGTCCTCTCTATCTCCTCCCAGCAGATAAATCTCATCCTTTCCAAACCGGGACGATTTTTCACCCCTCGAAAAATCGCACCATCTACCCCGCAGAACTCCACAAATACAACACAACACCTTTACTATCTTCTCCCCTTAACAAATGATCTCCACCCTCCGATCATCATTATTATACTCCAACTCAATTTATTTCCAACAACAACAACGCCATCTTTTTTCTTTTAACACCTTTCGTCGGAATTAGTGATAACGCCGACAGAATGTGACAAGAAGAAAAAAGCCCCTCAAAATAAGCATTCTTCCTCCTACTATTATTCCTCTCCAACTCCTATAAAAGCAAAGTTTACATGTATATATATTTATCCTCTGCACGGAAATTTTTATCTGTTCACCAGCAGCGAAAAAAAATCGTCCCCTCCCGACTACCCTCCACCCCTCCAAGGCTGTCTCGTTCCATTCTGCAGCCGAGTTAATTTAAACCGACAACATGATGGATTACTCCAACTTGCCATCCCTCTCTCTCCCTGCGACACATACCTCCCACGGTATAGTTTATATAGATATATGTGTCTATCTACATGAACACCTACATCCGTACAGCCAAAACGCATACATATATGTTTTCGTCTCTCTCTCTCTCTCCTTAATTTTTTTAGCCCCCCCCCGTTTCGGTGTTGAGTATCATCCATCATTGAGGTGTCAAGAATTTTCTGCCCGGGAGGAGGAGGGGGTGTCTGGATGCGCGCGCAGGTGCCGGTGTTTTCCCGAAGAAGACAGGGACTCTGTTCCGGGAGTTGGGGATTTTTTTTTCCTGGATCGGTCAGTGGAGGAGAAGGTTTAATACGGAAAAAGAGAGAGAGATATATTTGATGGGAAATGGGAATTTTTTATTTATTTATTTATTTATTCAAACACCACCATACAGAAATAAGATTCCATTTACATGGGGAAAACACACAATACAAAAAAATGAAAGGAGATATAACACCAAAATTAAAGCAGAGACAACACAGTTACTTTAAAAATCAGGCTAGTAGGTAGGTAGTTATAGGTAGTTTTGCTTCTGATTGAAGCATAGAGTGTACAAATATTTTAATATCAGTTTATGTACAGTTAATTTATATTGAAATAAAAAGGTATAATATTTCTGGTATAAAATATAGGGACAATTCACTAATAATTTCATGTATGAAATGTATCACAACGGGAAATATACGACTCTTTCACTAACTATATTGATTCTTTTTGGGAAATGTTTTGAAATTTTGAACACAAGGAATTTTGTCTACTTGTTCAACCAAAAAAAAAGTATCTAAATTTTGAAAACTACAATTCTCGGATAATTCTTAGATAAATTTCAAATTTATTTGCTTTTTAAGCTTTTCTATATTACGCTTAATTTGTTTTCTATATAGTATAAAAATAAGGTTCTATAAAATGATACAATTACGTTATCTATAAATGCAATCAATATTTTTATGCTATTTCTGATGAAAACATTTTCAAATATTGACAAACTAGCTGTTACGACCCGGCAAAGCCGGGTCTTACAGCTAGGCTAGCCTTTTATGCGAGCTTCGCTCGTTACTACTTCAAGTTCCTATTAATTATACATTAAATAAGAAGTTTAACTTTAATAATTTATTATTGTTGAATTAGAAACCAACTTCCCTAAAAGTAACTTTTTAACCTTTATTAAGTAAACCAACTTTCTTGAAAGATATTTATTTAAAAGCTATTATATTATTTTAAAATTTTAATTACTTTTATTTATTTATTTTTCTGATTATTGCGAGATGGCATCGAGTCAGTGAGTGACGTGGGCTTTTATATTTTTCTGATGATTATGATTATTATTGCGAGATGGCATCATAGTGTGCGAGCGTTCCAGAATCAGTGAGTCAGTGAGTCAGTGAGTCAGTGAGTCAGTGAGTCAGTGAGTGACGTGGGCTTTTATATGAGAGATTTTAAAAGTCACCAGATAAACACCTATACTTTAATCACTGATATTCGTTTACAATAAATTTTCGACAATACTTGTAAATTTTAAGGACGGAAATTTAAAATCTAACTTTGTAACCTAGATTTTTTTTACTATTTCTAGAAAAGAGCAAGAGAGGGGATAAGGAAAGAACACATAGGTAGTTTTTCACCCCCCCCAAGAGAATAGAGGTAACTAAAAGTTAAGTTTTGAGATCACTATTTCTTGTCACTATTTCACTTGTCACTATTTCTATCACTATTTCACACAATTCACTCACGGTTCGGATCCACCTCAAGGAATAACATGGGCTAAAAAAAAGCTAAACACAGGAGACGGGTCGATAATGACCAATCAATTAAGAGAAAATTTGACGCTCGGTGAAGATGTGTTGAGAGGGAGGTTGCGAAGTAAAGAACGGCACCAGATGGCGTTAATTACCACCCGAAACATCAATTTCCGTTAAATAAAAACGTGTTGAGAGAAAGTAGGTAATCAGCATTAAAAACAGTTTCTTAATACCTATGTGTATGGGAAAGAAACCGGAGATTTTTATTAATTTTTTGCCAGATTATATGGGCATTTATATTTAATATCGTTATAATTAGCATTTGGTATTGAAATTAAGAAGGTACTACCTTAAAAAGCGATTCGGGTTTTATCTTTGATAAAAAAGAAATAACGATCTTCCGTTTTTATTTTATTTTGCATGGAGTAATTATTTTTGTAGGAATTTATTTACATCATGATTTTTTATTTATCACAAGATAACAAGGTATGAGCTATGCTATTAGGGAACCCTTTTAAACTAAATCGAGATTGCCATTGATTTCTATAGAAAAATGTTGGTGTTCAGGACTGGAAGGAATAGTGACAATAAGTATGTAGTAAGCATGAAAAAGGTTCATCCCTAGTAGCACAGCTCATACCAAATATGTCAAGTTTAAGTAACTGCAACTAGACGTAAATGAAGTTTGGCTGTATATGACAAAAATTAGATGAATCTTGAACGTTTGTGCTGCTTGGGATAAAAGCTTCAAAGAAAGTTAATCAATTGATAGTTAATAAATACTGGTTAAATAACTTTCTTAGCCAATATACATAATTCTCTCGATTATAAATAGTACTTCGTGTCCAATAGTGTTTTCAGGTGACGGCACGACCAGGTATTTTATTTTTACTGTTATTTTAACTGTTGCTAAGGCCGTTGTTAGATGTGAGGTCACGTGATTGCAAATGCTCCAATAGAAGAATTGCACGACCAGTTATTTTCTGTAACTGTTAACCTTCTGCAGGGCTTTTAACTGTTTCAAAGGCTGTTGTTAGGTCCGAGTCATGTGATTGAAAATGCTCTATACATTTATTATTAAATTGAATGCTCTATAAAAGAAATTTATTTCTGCTTGCTATTATTATTATTATTAATTGTAAGACTATTTTCGTTTGGTAAAATTTTCCAAGCACTGCTTTTTTTATATAATGAGATATTCGCGATGAATGAATGTTGCGGTGTTTTCTTCCAGATTTTAGTTGAAAACACTCATTAGAAATGAACAAACAAAAGATGCTGTAGTATATTTATAGAGAGAATAGGAAGTATTCTAGAATTTCATATTGAATTACTGATTCTCTTTTTATTCTGTAAGTTGTTTGGGGGGACATTTAATATTAAAAACCATCAAATTTCATATTTGTTCCATCAGAAAGAACGCGGATTTTATAACCGAGAATTCCAAATTGTTTCACATTTCACAAACAATGATGTCCATTCCCAGCGCACTTTTTTTTTATTCACACCAAAACGTTAAGATTACACAGAATCCACACAAAAGGAATTCGATTAACATTTTCACTACAGTTCCTTTCCGCAAATAAAACATTAATTTATTCTTTAATCAATCATCATTGGCGCAGCACAAAGCTCTCTCGGGTTTCATTTAAAACGAAGAAAGAAAAGGAACAAAAAAAAAGGGAGGGGGGAGGGAATATTTATTCTCGAATAAATGGAGAAAGTTGAGAACAATGGGTCGGCACAACCATGAGTTACATTTATTATTGCGAAACAATACATTAACGCATTCGGCAAAAGCCTTCAAACAACACAACTCGGCTTTAATTCGTCGCGAACACAACAACAGCTCTTTTAAATGGCGGCCCTCCCCCCCCTCAAAAAATGAAGAATAATCGGAAAGAATTAAATGTGGTCTTTGTTTGTTCGATTTGGGCAGAGGGAAATGTAATATGTTGCATTACACTTAAATGCACGGGGATATTTTTTCCCTACTCCTTTTCCCCACACACTCGCGTTTCCATTTTCAATGATGGAATTAATCAAGTTTTTTCCCCCTTTCGCGGCTTTTGGGGAGACAAAGAACAAAGGCCAAGTTCATGCGGTATTTTTGATAGCTAGCTTTTGACTTGAATTGTCCTTTTAAACACAACACACAGAACGGAATGACCTATGAAAGCTTTTTCTTTTGATAATATGATTGATGTGTCGCATTTTTCGCATTCTGTCTCCAAAAACTTAACTCTTTTTAAGGGAATGAGAGAAAAGAGAGATACACTTGAAACAAAACGCTTCGACTGTTGTCGTAGAGAGAGGATTTGTTTTCGGTCTGACGTAAGGAGTTATTATTCTTTCCGGCTAAAAATACCCAAAATATTGTCGTTTCTTTCTGTCTCTAAATGCTGGATGTCACTATAACGCGAGACTAATGCAGCCTCTTCAAAGCCGTACTTCAAAAACCGTAGAGCTCTCGACTCTGATTTCAATATTTCGTGAGGATCTCGATTGTATTCACAAAGAAATTTTTATTTTTTCGTCCATTGACTTAAAAAAAGTTGAGAGAAAAGAGCTCATTATGATATCAAGAGATTGGATAGTACCTAATTAGCCATTAAAAGTTCGACTATGACAACATCTTAATCTTTTGAAAACGTCATGATGCAAATTTTGTTTAGTGTTTTATAATGCACTAATACTAGACTGCAATGTTACTTGACCCTGGAGAAACAAAACAAAGAAAGTAGTTCCCAGCGCGGTGTCTGAATTTTGAGTTACTTCAATTTAGAAATATGATTAGTTAAACCCACGTATACACTATACATAGGTATATAGCGTCTTTTTATCACGATTTGCGCACCGAAACTAGTAACCCAACAGGCTTTCTGTTTACTCAGTTTTTCCTTCCGCGTAGTGACGTTATAGGGTCAAGAAAAGAAACGTTGCTGTCTGTTATAAGATCATGCCTGCAATTTAGGGAATGTTCCGCCCTTGTAATCAAAAATACATAAATCAATTATGACCACGGCTTACTAAATACTCTTATACAGGCTAGCCGAGTTTTAAACAATGAAAACCATTTGACAACTTTTCCCGCTTGGAGCGCTACAAGACCTACCTATATCACCCACCGCCTTCAACACTGTGGATATATGCTTTGCCAGTTGGTCCAGTATTGCCATCTGGATTTGCAATGATTTCCGTACTCGACTAGCCTGTATAAGTATCTAGTAAGCCGTGTTATGACCCTACTAGCATCACAGCTCATACCAAATATGTCAAGTTTACGTAACTGCAACTAGAAGTAAACGAAATTTGGCCATACATGACAAAACTTGGAGCAATCTTGAACATTTGTGCTGCTTGAGTTGATGGTAAATAGGTAGAGTTCACATTGAAAACTGAGTTTGGGGTATACCAAAATTTAGATAACATATTTTCACAAGTAAGGTTATCGGTGTGGTATCACAAAGAAGCAAATTTATGAACTTATCGACTTGTGTGTCAGTTATTATTTATTATATATTGCTGAAACTCTCTCAAGATATATTTATTATCCTTAGCTTAAGTTTCAGAGTCACAACTTATGTTTGGATACTACATAACTTTCAAAACGTTAACAACGAACGCCTAAAACAGTTTGCGAACAACATAGTGATACATTTCCCATCAAAATTACTTGATGCTTTTCATAAAAGCGAAGCAAGGGGAACAACGAATGAGTTTGGGTGTTAAGTCTGTTGCTCTCCCGTGTTTAGTGGGCTTAAGTCTCGGATATTAGTTAAGACTCTAAGTGTCTCAAGAAACTTCTTAGCGGACCAAGACGGTAGAAAATCTCCCCCACGGTGCAACAGGGCGTAAGTAGCATCAGCTCGTTCATCTATCCCCCCTCGGAATTTTTATTCCCGGGGTATATATACAAACCAGCAAACAAGAACTTTCAATCTCAATCCGAAACTTTTGAGGCGCTCGAAAACAAAACTCAGCGTAGCGTTGAAAGACCACTACAAGTTTTCGGCTATATCGCACCGTCCAATTTAGGGAAAATGAGCAGCCGAGTCTTCTTCAGTATTCAAAAGGGTGTGAAACGTTTGGCGAAACACAGCCGCCTCCTCCTCATCCCCGCGCTCATTATTAATTCTTCTAACGATCTCTCATGAACTTGAAGTTGTCACTCCCTCCACCTGCTATGTTCTTGAGTCATCTGCTCCGCTCGCCCGGGCGCAAGAGCAAAAGAGCGGTTGCACGGGATTAATCACGAGCGTTCTTCTTGTGCTCTGGTTTTGGTTTATCTTTTGCTCCTGCCGCCTTCGATGGAGCACGGTTCAGCGGCGACGTTATGAAATTTTCAATATGGACATAGCAGCGAACTTCTGCTAGAGTGGCTGAGGAGTCGGCAATTAGCGGGGAAGGAAGAGATCCGATTCCGCGGGACGGAGGTTTAATGCAGTTAGCGCCTCCCTTCCTGAAAAGTTGATTAACTCCAACTGTCATCGGTCTTTTCAATAACTCCTGCGCGCGGGAACTCTTCCCCTACTAATCCTTTTGCTCGTCTTTTCATGCGAGATTAAATACGCGTTTCGATTCTGTGCGAGGAAAATCTTTTTTCTCTCGCTAATGCAATCCACTTGGATGGAGTACGACGACTCGAAAGTTCGTCGGAATTAAACTTCGCGATGGCGCAGTTATTGTTTGCCCAAGGAGGGAAACTTTTTCGGCTTACCCCGGCGCAAATGAACCACTCCCGGAAAAACTCGAAACGGGATTACGCGGGGAAATCAATTGTTCTAAACTTCGCCCGTAAATCTCGGGCGAGTCATTTTTGGTTGAAATGTTTCGACTGATGATGAGAGGAACGCCTTATTCTTATTAACCCTTTATGATGAACAGGTGGGAATTAGAAGTCCCACTTGAGTAAAATGTCAATAATTTCACAAATTATTGTCAAAATTTTTCAGAATTTTTTAATAATAGAATTTTATCTCTCATATAAAAGCCCACGTCACTCACTGATTCTGGAACGCTCGCACACTATGATGCCATCTCGCAATAATAATCATAATCATCAGAAAAATATAAAAGCCCACGTCACTCACTGACTCGATGCCATCTCGCAATAATCAGAAAAATAAATAAATAAAAGTAATTAAAATTTTAAAATAATATAATAGCTTTTAAATAAATATCTTTCAAGAAAGTTGGTTTACTTAATAAAGGTTAAAAAGTTACTTTTAGGGAAGTTGGTTTCTAATTCAACAATAATAAATTATTAAAGTTAAACTTCTTATTTAATGTATAATTAATAGGAACTTGAAGTAGTAACGAGCGAAGCTCGCATAAAAGGCTAGCCTAGCTGTAAGACCCGGCTTTGCCGGGTCGTAACAGCTAGTAATAGTATAATCTACTCTACATGATCAATGATCATGTAGATTATACTATTATAAAATTCTATTATTAAAAAATTCTGAAAAATTTTGATCATACTACGTCATTGATCATACTATTTTCTAAAATGTAGTGAAAATAAAAAAAATAATTTAAAATTTTTAAACTTGTTCTGAACATACATATAATTCAGCTATAGTTTAATTACTTATTAAGGCGACAACTTTTATGTATGGTGTTCTTTTACTAATTAAGCCTTCATTAGCCTAAATATATGCACCTTTAGTTTTCATTTATATCGACCCTCAAAATTTGGGAAGTAATAAAATAGGATGTTTGCTTCTCATAAATACCCTAGTACTAAAATTGCATAACATCCAACTTTTTTCTCCCCTAAGGAAAATTTTTTAAAACATTGAAAATTAGTTGAAGAATTACATAACTACGTCGTATACACTTAAAAATCATAACTGAATACACCTGAAATAAAGAGAACATAAAAGTAACTTTTCAAAAAAATTTCAATTAAAATTTTAAAACTTGTTCTGAACCTACAAATAATTCAATTATAGTATAATTACTTATTCAGGTGACAACTTTTATGTATGATGCTCTTTTTAAGTCTTCATTCAATACCCTTAAATTATGTCTTCAATATGTTCATACTTTAAAATTCATTGAATACGTTGTTTCACTTGATCAAAAGTCTCTTAAAAGATTTGATCTCAACTTAAAAATAAGTGATAGGAGGTGTTTTTAATGAGTACATTTTGGTTTACTTATTCATTAAATTCCAGAAACCAAAAAGTCATGAAAGTGTGAGTTGATTAAACTTTCATACATATTAAGACTATTATAGTTCGAAACATTTTTTTTACAAAATTCTGAAAATTCAAACTTAACCGCCTCTTTAATAATATACTGGTAAAGAAAAGTTTTGTTTTCAAGCGACACTAAGTAATTCATGTTAAAAGGTAATTCTCGTCGCACGTAAAAACTATTTACTCTCCGTACCTCGATCCAAAACGCGATAAATCATGGCGAAAAAATTTTAAAGACATTGAAAGTTATCGAAGAAAGAGTTTAAACAATTCTCTAGAGAAAAAAAAATAATATACCCACAAACAAAACAATCTATCTTTAACTTAATGTCACATCAGAATTTGGTCACACTTCAGGAGATTCCACGGGAGAAAAATTCACCACCAAAAAGCGCTTTTTTCCCCATTGTCTATGACAAAAGTCTTTTCTTAATCATCATTTAAAATCTAAAAGTTGTAAAAAATCCTGGTGGCAGCATGTCAGAAAGTTGCCTACACTCCATCTCGCTGGCTCCTCTTATTTATAAACACCTGCCAAGGATACTTTATAAAGGCTACTTTAAACACCTCCTATTGTTCTGGGCTCTAAAACACTGCGGTGCTCGTATTTTGAAGGGGGGGGGAGTGGAGAGAGAAAAAACCGAACAAAACCGATACAAAAGGTTATGGAGTTGCCTCTCGGAAAAAAGTCGACCCTACTTCGGCTCCAACTGAGATCAGGTTCTGGTGGCAGCAAGAAAAAAGGGTTGAAAATTGCTCACTTTGGCGTTGGCATCAGCGAGCCATCAACGGCGTCTGTCGTAGGAACAAAACACCCAGATTATTTTTGCCGAGGGTTAGTAATTAAAATGGATAAGCCCCTCCCTCCTACCCTCGAGATTCTCTTTTGTTGCAGGCGACTAATTAATATTCCCTGGCCAAACAACAGTGTGAGATTTAAAGAAGTGAGCGCGGAAAAAAAAACTTCTTTTCGGGTGATTATCACGGGAGCTGTGAAGCCATTGTCTATCGGCTTTAAATCACTGGTATAAAGGGAGGTTTTTGCGACCAAAGTAAGATGTGTGCGTGCGTTTGATAAATTATTTCATACTTGATCGGATGCTGCAGGTTTTGAGTCAATTTTTTTTTCTTTTTTGGCGGCGGAAAGAGATTTTTGAGCTGATATAGAGAGATAAGGATCTTTCCGGTAAAGTGTGTCAGTGGTTGGTTGTATCCGCAATTAAGACTACAGTTGGTCTAAAAATTTTTACCTCCAACTTTGTTAAGGGCTTCTCTTTTCAAAGTTGATAAAGTTTTGGAGAGAAGTCGTTGTTGAAAAAAAGTTATCTGATAAGTGAAAGTGTTGGTGTATAAAATGATGAGGCATTGTCACGTGAAAAAATTGTTATCTATGGCAACAAATATTATAATCAAGATAAACTTCAAAGTTGTGGAATAAAGTTGGCTTTCCTGTTAGTAAAAAAATAAAATAAGCCTTGTATATTTTTGGCTTTTCAGCTTTTTATCTGTAAAAATAATTAGGTTTTTGCGTGAATTGATAACTGTGGGTCCCTAGTACATTATAGGAAGAAATTAATACATGTGTTTATTTTACCATACAATTCTAAATTAATATACTTTTTTTAAGTAAAGGAAGTAATTCCTCTTGGGCGTATTCATCTTCCTTTTCCACCCCTGCCTATAGAGGTATAAATTAAAAATAGTGAGAATTTTTTTATTTATTAAATTTAGAACCAAATATTTCATAATTATTATAACTGATTATTCCTTACATAATGCAATAGTAATCGTAGTTTAAATTATACATAAATTAAAAATCTAAAATTTAATTCAATTTATCTGAATTCGTATCACTAATAATGAAGATATGCCTATCACCTTCACAATTTGTAAGTAACCAGAATATTTCAAGAGTTTATTTAGAATACTTTTTGAAAATAGTTTTTAGAAAAAAAACATTTTTTTTATAAAAGAAACTTCACACAGAAATTTTGAGAGTTCAGTCCAAACATGGAGAACACACAACAGCAATTTTTCATTCGATACAAGTCTTTCAAATTAAATTAATTATATCATCGAATTAACGTCATTTGAAAGTTTATATTTACAAGGAATATCCCCCAAACATATATTTGCGAAAGAATTGCTAAAAAAAACTGAATTCAGAACTTCAATAAATCTTCCTCAAATCTTTAGAGAGAAAACTCAACTAACTTTCAACGGCCAAAGTTAGTTTTTTTTTCAGTACTCGCCATAACCCTTCATATTACACGATATTTATCTTAGAAATTACTCTCGACAAAGTTATCCACCACCACTCAATATCTGTAACAGTGCTCGCTCTCTCTCAAAAAGAGCGACAAAAAGGCACCAAAGACTTAAGTAGTAGACCTTGTAATCGCCCCTCAGGCTGTTTGACTTCAAGCCGAAATAAAGGAAGAGAAGTGAATAGAAAAAAACAACTCAGCACGCAGTCATTCGTTTTATGGAATTATGGACGAGTTTAGTTGTTTTTTTGTGAGTGGAAGTAATTGGTTTTGTGTGCGTCTGACGCGAGTCGGTTATGAGGAGCTTATTTGTTTGGACAACGTATTTGGAACGGTCAAAATTACTATATCAGTGGGATTAACCGAATAATGTCGTTTCTTTTCGAGAGTAATTTGTGACGGCGGTTAATCCAATTTCTTCGGCGTTGCCTAATTCGAGAAGAAAATTTTGATTGAAAAAATCTCTTTGAAAATTGGTTTGTGGAAATTAAAACCGTGTTTGCCGATGTCGTTTATGGTGCGGTTGAAGTTAAGTGGTGGGATTGGTGGTTGATTAAGGGTGTTATAAAGGTCTTTGAGCGCTCAATGGTTTAAAAAATTGATGGACGAAAATAAAGGATAGGTTATAGGGAGAAACGTTTTCAATTATGTGTGAGTAAAACGTAATCATAATTTAATCAGATTGTGCAAATTTACTTTCAATTTAATTTGTGCAAAACCGGGAGTGTGTTATTAAATTAAATCAGAAATATTGAACTACTCTCTTGCTTAGAAGTAGTTGATAAAATTAAAATTGTAGAACAACGAAAGAGTCCGTATAATTAAGGGTTAATAAAAAGAAAACATATTACAATCAATCCTTAAAATGTGTCGTACTTTTCAAACAAATAATATAATGTAGTTAAGTAACAAAAACTTTTTACAATTGAACAGCAGACGCCAGTAACTATACCTTTACCTTTTATTTACAACAGTTGTAAGTGTTATTTCATTAAAACTTAAAACAGACTGGCCTGATGCATGTCGAATAAATAAATTAAAACAAAGTATTCTATTCTAAGCATTATTTTTGAACTGTTTCCAACTTAAAAAAATCTGTAAAACCAAATAAATATCTAATAAATTTAATTACAAAACAATCCTCCAAAAAAGTTGGTCTACTTAAAGAATTTAAATATTTACTTTTTTAAGAAGTTGGTTATCTGAATGATAATCTGCTGTTGGCAATACTTAATTTGATCCACTATATTTATTATTTAATAATCGTTCTTTAATGAGTATAATTATTAATAACATATTTTTGTCAATGCGTAAATTTTTAAAAACTCAAAAATAAGCCATTGCTATCAATTCAAGTCTCATGGAAATTTATATTTACAGTAAGTAATTTAAGTTTGTTATTTTAAAAAAGAACGACCAATTTTAGGTGTATTTAAAGGTAAAATAAAGTATTAATTTCGTATGTTCTAAAGTTCTAAACAACTGAACATTAATTTTATGCAAAAGGAAGTAAAAAATAATATTTACTAAATCAAGTACAAAACTACTTTTATAAGTGAAAGTTTTAAATTATCTTTTAATAAACTTTTACTAGAACTTTCTTTAAGATAACTATTTTGACAATGAAAGAACAAATATAACCTCATTCAAAACTATAAATAATTCATTCTCTGATAGCTATTAATAAAAGAAAACAATTTCCCCTAAAAACAAATAATTTCACGCATTCGAAATCCATTCTTTTTACACCTGGAAAGTCATAAACGCACAATAAATTATACATGCTTCGCAAAACGCACAATACGATCCCCATATCGATTCCACTTAAACGCTTCTGCATAAAAAAAGGTACAAGTGGTTCGACATAAGTTACAACACCTCAAGGGAAAAATTAATTTGAATGAAACTGCACTTCAATTACAGTGAATCTTGAAAGATTCCCCGACAATTGTTATTCATTTCGTTTCATTTTTATGCCCCTTTCATTTCCGCCATTTATTTTTCGAATAAAAAATTCAATGTCTCACTGACTGTTATTTGTTTTTTTCCCTGCATATCTGTTACTACGCTAAACAAAATACTCTAGAGATGTATTATTCAAACCGAGAGTTTTTTTTTCCTAACGAATGTGTGTGAGCGTTATCTCTCCATTTTTTCATCGCTTTGTCTCTTTTGTTATTTTAACGACTATTTACGGATGATTTCGAAGGGCTAGGGGGTTATTGTTTAAATTGCATAATTTAAAACATCGAAAATTATTCATGGAGGCATCGCGATTTTTTTTTTCGTTATTTGCACGGTGTGGAAACGAATGAAAAAGGAGGATTTTTTTTCTCCAGAGGCCGTGAGCTGTATTATTTGCTTATGACAAAAAATGCTCAAGTTTGGGGAATTAGAGGGATTTTAAACAGCGCCCTTGAATACATCCGAAGTAATTGTCAAGGAACGTAATGTCTTTATTTTATTTGTTCGTTACCAATGATAAATTACATTTGCGGTAAGGGGGGCAGTTATAAATTTAATGTATCTTATTCCAGCCCTCTTTCAGAATTATGTATTTGACTTATATTTCCATTAGGGAGGGCATATTATTCAAACTCTTTTTTATCCCTTCTTGGATTTAACGAGGATTTTTCCGATCCGATGATCGTATAAATTTTAAATGTATTCCTCTCACGAATTGATTCTTTCTTGGATAAAATATCGAAAGGTTTTTTTTTTGTGGCAATAAACTGAAATGAATAGATTTCAGTGATTTTTGTTTTTTTTTTGTAGAAAAAGTTCGAAAATATTTTAAACATATATTTTCTTGCTTTGTAAAATTAAATCAATAATATGTGTAATGAACTTTTCATATAAAAATTATTTTAATTCATGTGAAATATTATAAATGATAGAAAATGAGAGGAAAAGAGAAAACAATAATAATCACATCTATTTAGTTCTTAGAAGAAATATTATTTTTATAGTAGAAATCTTCTAATTTTTTAAAACAAATTTAATTATATTTCAACATTTCAATATGCAATGGCTTTAAATAGAAATATTGAAATATTATATACAAATTATAGCTTTAGATTAAGGCCGGGCGCGCACTGGCGACTAAAGTCACGGCGACCAGGATACTAGTATCAAAAATATCATTAGAAAACAATAGAGCATTTTCAATCACATGACTTTACCTAACAACGGCCTTAGCAACGTTGTTTTTAATCCTCCAGTGATGTCATGTGCGAATGCTGCTATTGGATACTTCTATATCCCGCCCCTAACAACAGCCTTAGCAACGTTGTTTTTTTCTTTGTCACCGTGACAAAAGTCGCCCGTGCGCGCTCGTCCTAAGGATGTATATTTTGAGTGTTATATGAACTTCCTCAGTAGTTTTATTGTGTCTTAGAAATGTGTTCTATCATTTTTACAAAAAAGTTATATTTATTTGAAATATTTATTTGAGATATTTAAAAAATGAATCAGGAAGAAAAGCATAAAACAATGAGATTTATTTTCTAGCATTTTTTTAAAATACTTTAGTAAATACTTTTTAAAATACTTTTAAAAAAGTAATTGAATTTTTACAACGATTTAAATCTGATTGAAAAAGAAGGAAGTTTAAATAAAATCGTTTATAAATTACAAGATGATTCTACCACGCAAAATATTCAATGATAAAAACCTACAATTAACCCTTTCAGTCCTAGCCGCCTCAAATTTCCAATTGGACTCAATAGTAATCTCATGTGACTTAGGATTTGAAAGGGTTAAAAAGAATGCTGCTTTATTTTCCCTAACAGTTTAGGAGCATGAAAACCAAAAACTATCACATTTGATAGTACGATAACACGGTACAAACATCCAAAGGCGAAAGTCACAATCTTAACCCCACACAAAATAATAATAATACCCCATTCATTATTATAATATAAACCCAAAACTTTCTACGGAATTCTTCCCACCACCGAAATCGTCTGTAAGTCATCATAAAACCCGTGCATCGCGAACACGTGTCCCCCTCCAAGATGAACACCGCGCGAGGCCCGGAGTTATTGAAATTGCAATTTATCGTTTGGGGCGGCGAATGACACAAAGGAATCGATAGCATGTGTTTCCGTCAAGATTAATGGAAGTCCGATAAATCGACCCCTTTTAATTCGCGCCACCCCCTTCTTCTTCGGTGATTAGCGCAAACTGCGGTTTAATCTTCGCTCTCTTTGCGCGTGTCGATCTTATCTGGATCAGATCATCCAGAAGTTGGTTGGACACACTGAGTTGTTCGGATTTTTAGTCCTCTATGGTGAAAGGGTTCATTCAATCAGTGTTGTTTAATAAAGGGGAGGTGGGGAAATTATGTGGGGAAATGTTTGGGAACTCTGTTTTAAAATGTTCTCTATAGTGAGTGTCTTGATTCGAGGACAGTGTTTTCTCTATGTTAGTGTGACTGTATATGACTCTATAGATAGTAACTTATTTCTATAGTGACTGTCTTCATTCGAGGAGTGTGTTTTCTCTATTTTAGAGTATCTTTTTTACATTATGATTATATTATTTTAATTATCAACACGATAATTAAATGTTAGAAGTTTGTTTTAGTATTCCTCAATTAAGTAAGACAATATATATGTTGTGGGCGCGGGCAAAGTGATAAATTTCATTCATAAATTCCACTGAATTTATCACATTGCCCGGGCATTATTAATAATGCCCGGATTTATCACTTTGCCCGTCTCTGACTTATAAACATTAGTTGATACTTATTTAATTCGCTTTTCAAAGTATAAAATTTCTTTACGTAATTTTAAATGATAAGAACGATTATAAAAACTTTACTAGGCTTTTTATAAAACTTTCTATAGTTTCATTAGTACTTTTATGCAATTAAGTTTTAATTATTGAAAATTTTAGTGTTTTACCTTTCTTGTTGTTCTTACTGGAGCAAATATTAACTTTTTTCAAGTTGAAATAAATTTAGAAAAAATACTTAAAATGTTGTTCAAAAAGTAAACAAATTGTTCTCTCATATTGATAAGTCTAATTATTATTAATCTCTTTAATTTACTGAAATTATGTAACATAAAATTTAAATCTTATCTGTATCAGATCATCCAGAAGTTGGACATGCTGAGTTCGGATTTTTCTTCTCCTCTGGTGAAAGGGTTCATTAAATCAGTGTTGTTTAATAAAGGGGAGGTGGGGAAATTATGGGGGTGAATGTTTGGGAATTGTTTTATAAAATTTACTCTATAGTGTGTGTCTTGGTTCGAGGAGTGTGTTTTCTCTATTTTAGTGTGACTTTTTTACATTATATGACTATAGATAGTGACTTATTTTAAAGTGTCCTTTTTTACATTATATAACTCTGTCTCTTGATTCGAGGAGTGTTTTCTCTATTTTAGAGGGTTTCTTTTACATTAAATGTCACATATTATGTTAATTATCAACAGGATATTTAATGTTAGAAGTTTGTTTTAATATTCCTCAATTAAGTAAGACAGTATATATCTGTCTTACAAACTAGTTGATACCCATTACATGCCCTTTTCAGACATTACAATTTCTTGACGTTATTTTAAATGATAAGAACGATTATAAAAACTTTAATAAAACACACTCATAAATTTTTGTTTCGTAATGGGTTCAACCCATTTTAAGACAATTAGGATGGACTGACTTTTTGCTACGTGATGTAATTTTGAAGGGAAAGAACTATATATATTAAACTAATCACCAAAACTTCGAGAGGGGGTTCAACCTTATAAAGAGCACTCCGAACGCACACCCTTCTGTAATATGATACTTTTTTAAAATCAATTGTTTTTAAATTTTGAAATAACAACTTATAAATGTGTAATAATTCTACCAACTAAGAACTTTTGAAAAATTACCCTCCAAAAAGTTTTAAAAAATATAAGTTTTTCTTTACATTTTTCTGGTACTACACATTGACCAACAGTGTCGTAGATTACGGATATAACGGATTACGTACGGATTTTTAGAATCCATTGTGAGGACGGAGACGAAAATAATTATTATCCATTATAAGATCTTCCTAAATCTACTGTAAATGCAATTTTTACTCAGTCCCTCCCTAGCCATCCTTCAGATATAGATCCTTATCGCAAGGAAAGCCGTTGAACATTTCAGCAGATAACTGGCATTGGCATCTCTGATGATTATTTTGTGCTTTTCATCGATTGTTGCAATTATAGATGATTCGGACACCGGTCCAACCGCACGGAAAAATGGATGATCTGACAGCCCGGCGGAGACGAAACGAATACGTAATGAAATATCTCTTCTCTCCTTGTGATATTGATTTCGTTAAGTGGGAATGGAAGGTTCTTTTAATTATTTATGGGAGCGATGCATTATCTTGTTGTTCGGAGAGGATAGGATTTCTCATGGGTGGTTCGATAAGAGATCATTTTCTGATAATCGGTTCATTTTTGGAATTGCTCTTCTAATGAAAACGCTGATCTGTGTTGGGTTGATTACGTGTTTTCGTAATTGCGTCTTTTAATCATTTATTTGTAAGGATTAATTAATTAAGAGGGGATGTTTTGAAAGTGTTTATGTAATCTTAAAGTTTCAATTTTTGGTTCTGAGTGTTTCTGTTTTCAATAATTGTTCTATTGTGAATTTCAAGTAAGATACATAGATGTCAACGGTTAAAAAAAAGTAAAAGATGTAATTTGTTTTTCAAATAAAGGGATTGAAAAAATCATTAAAGGGAACTTAAAGGGGTTTAAAAGTATTACTAAATAATATTGCAGTAAAAAGTATAATACGTAATTTCATTTGGTTAATATAAAGAAATCGGAGGTTTTTAAAAAAGTGTTCCAAAAATATCAAACAAGATGTATTCTTATATTAATTTTTATAAGTTATGTTTTCCATAGCTTTGTTGACATATTAAACTCTTTTGTAAAATTATAAGCCGTCAATAAAAGTTATTTATTATTATGCTACTATGATATTTGCAGTTACGCTATAACTTTATTTAATTCTTAATTTTTATAACAAATTGTAATAGAATAATTTTATTTCGGTTTGAAAGTTGTAGTATTGGACAATGGACGTGGACACTTTAAAGACAACATACATTTTAAATCAAAATATAAACTTCAAATATTGTAAGAAAAAATTGCTTAATTATAAAGTATTTTAAATTTTTTTTATGAAATTATTTTTTAAATTTATCAAATAAGTAAATAAATAATAAATGTGATGATAAAAATTTAATGATAAATTTGTAAGTCTATAAGGTACCATATAGGTATTGTTTATAGATTTGGTGCTTTTCCAGATGATAGCTAGTGTCATTTATCGCTTTTTAAAGATTTCTGTCTCTAGGCTAGCCTGTATAGTATCCAGTCAGCTGTGGTCTGATGGATAACCTTCACTCAAAGACATTAACGGCCTTATTCATTGCCACTTGACCAGTGGTTAACCAGCAGCTAAAGAAAAGTAATGAGCTTTTTACCGACTTCAAAAAGAATGAGGTTATCAATTCGTCGAATATAAATGTTGAATCTTTGCCAGGCCCTTTTGGTATGTTCTACTGGACCGATTTGGACGCGGTTTGTTGCATTAGATTAGAATTGTTTTCAAGTTGGTCCCATTTAAATTTAAACGCCCTCTAGCGGATACCAGAGGAGTTATGATAAATAAATCAAAAACTTGTGGTAAGCTTACTCACCACTATAAGAGTAAGATTATTGAAACGGGGAATAAATACCGACTGAACCTTAAAAACCTCTGAAGTAAAGAATCTGTTTCTTAAAAAGAAAATTTCATTTAACGACGCCGAAGGCGTCGTTGGTCGGGCGGATATTTTTTTTTTTTTCTTTTGGCATGAAATTTCTGGAGCCGCAGGCGACTTGATATAAAAAGAATGAAATAAATTAATTTCTAACAAAAAAGAGACCGACTTCAAAAATGCGCCTAAAAGTGAGAAATAATTTTTATCCAAAAAACAACAATACTACTTTTTAACATAATTTTTGAAGTCGAAACACTTTCACACAATAAGTGACGAAACCACATGTTTGATAGTAATTCTAAATACAATACATATTACTGGTAGAGAGGTCTTAACCGCACTCTTTTCGTCATGTCATTCGTCATTCATTTCGTCATTCGTCAAACAGAAAATAATATATTGTGCCTTTAATTGCAAATCTTCTTTTATCTTATGTTATATGCTAATAACGTGTTCTTTTTTCAATGTTAGCGAGGAATGTTAATTTATTGTGAAAGTGTTTCGACTTCAAAAATTATGTTAAAAAGTAGTGTTGTTGTTTTTTGGATAAAAATTATTTCTCACTTTTAGGCGCATTTTTGAAGTCGGTCTCTTTTTTGTTAGAAATTAATTTTTTCTGACTCTTGATTGGTGGAATCCTTCTTTAACCGATGGTTATGGTTAACCTCTGGTCAGGTAGCAGTGAATAAGGCCATTAATCATGTAATACGTTCAATAGTTAAACAAAAACTTGACAATAACAAAAAAAGTGACGTTAGAAATAAAAACAACCGTCCCCATCATACCGAATTTCACCATCCGATCACCCTTTACCCCCTCGTCACCCATATACTGTTGAATGAATAAAAAAGAGAGGACTCACCTTGTGGAGGCGATGACGTCAGAGGCCATCTGTCGCGTGGCCTGCGAGGTGGCGGTGGTCGTCATGGCGACGGCGCCCGTGATGACGCTGTTGTGGTGGCTGCTGGAGTTGAGGGTCATGAAGGGGAGCGGCGAGAGGTGGCTCGTCGTGTGCCCGCCGTACCCGTTCGCCGCTTGCAGCAGGTGCTTGTCCAGCCGACTCTCACCTGAAGGAACATCAGACACTTTGAGTCAAAAGGATATCAAATTATTTTACATGTTTGGTCTAACAAGTTAGTCTAGACAGTGTTTCCCAACCTTTTCCGGTCCATGCCCCACCAAAGCCTTTCTGAATTTTCTATGCCCCCATGTCCTTTATTTTTTTCGAAAATCCTTCTTGAAAAGTAAATAAAACCTGGTGGTCCATGTCCCCCTGGGAGGCAATTTGGTTAAAAATTTTCAAATTACCCCCCAAGAAATTCATATTGCCCCGTGGTGGAGCGTGCGCCTCACGTTGGGAAACACTGGTCTAGAAAGTACAGGCCTAACAACCTGTTGAACTACATCGGGCATGTGAGGGGAAATATTAATTAACGTCTTTTATTACATGTCCTTAAGATGTTGGGCAATATTAATGTCGCAATTTACTGTCATGTGTGTTGTTAAACCAAGTGATTCAAAATTTTCAATGTCATACATGACAGCTGCATGCTATTCTCAAAATGTCAGTAACATAATATAGTATTCATCTGTGGTTATAATTTATAAAGCTGTAGAATAATACTTTCACCAGTTCCTTCACTTTTAGTAATATGTTTTTTTGTGTTCTCTACTACTGATTTTTGCTGTCATGTTCCCTGAAATAAACCCTGAATATCGTAGAGCTTTTGAACAATATATATTTTTACTCCTGATTATTTTCTTGAACGTTTTAAACGTTGCATATTTGGATAGGACTTTGAACCGAAGTTGTTGAAACATAATTTCTAATGAGAAATATTGTCCTTTTCAAAAATTAATTTCCAAGCTTTTTCTTAACTAGTTTGTCTCATAAATGGACTCTAACCGCCTATCTGGTTCGAGACTTCACGGAACCAACACGTGACCTACAACTGAGCTTGCAATTGGTTACCACAGATACTACACTAGTAGATCTACTAGTGTAGTATCTGTGGTAACCAATCGCAAGCTCAGTAGGTCACGTGTTGGTTCCGTGTGACGTCAGACGGTTAGAGTCCATTGTAATGACTCACTAAAGAGAATGAACAGTATTGTTCTTCTTCTTACTTTCTGATATTAATCGTGTCAGATCAGTGGTTTATTTTTATGAGAACTATTTCTTAAGAACAGAGTTAAAGCTTTTGGATAGAAGAACAGAAATGTCAGAACGAATACTAATGACAGTAAATCTAGACTCAGCACATAAAACAGGTAATCACATCAGGATCTCAACCACACATACATCTGAAACATTCCCCAACCCGGGCGACCTTCCAATCCCACTCCCTCCACACCTCAAAATCATCATCATCATCATCATCCACTCCAACAAAACTAAACACCTCAAAAGTATGTTTTCAAAACTCTTCCCAAGAGACCCAACTCAACACTCCTCATTCCTCCGTTCCGTCTGTCAAAATCACAAAGAAAAAAACAACAGAAGAAGACAAGAGCAACAGAGGCAAACCATCTCGGCATCAATAACACTGTCATCCCGATGATCTCCGCGAGCGAGCTTTGATTGGGCAGGAGATTGACACTTGGCTAAGATACGCCCTTCCTTCGGTCAGGTGCGTGAGTTGCTTTCTTGTCTCTCTGGTGGTTGCAAGTGATACGCTTCAGACCACGATAGCATCTCCAGATGGAGGCAATTTTCGTTGGTATTAAGGCCTTGATTCGTTACACGTTGGTGTTCGATGGTGGTCTACTTGAGGATGATGCCCTTCTTCGTTTGGTTGGTTTCGAAGGGGAATTATTATTTTTTTTTTAATGGGAATGTGGAGAGGGTTTTTTTTGGTTTGGTTTGATTGGCAAGGTTCAATGGCCTGTGTGGTTGGATAATTTTTTGTTTTGTTTTGTTGTGAAGTTGGTGGGAATTGTGGAGAAATGATAGAGAATGAGAGGGTTATTGTCAGTCTTTGGAAATTTTTGCGCAAGGATAGCTTCCTCGTGTTCTTGTAAAAGAAAATTAAAATGCTGAGCTATTCTGTTTTTTAAATTGTTAACTTATAGAAATATTGCTATCTATGTCAGCGTTCTCTTAACAAAAGTAAAATTATAAATTCATAGGCCAAAATATGCATGGCTGCGCTAGTTATCCATAGATTAATTACTATTAAAATGTTTCCACACTTGGAAACTGTTTCTAAAACATTTAGTTCAAATTTGCATTATCTATTGGTTTTTGACTACTATCAATTTAAAAGTAAGAAATATTGTTAAAAAGTGAGACAGAGAAAACATCCTTAGTATGAGCATCTAATGCTTGATCTCCAAAATAACTCCTTATGCAATAATAGGTTAATATGAAAAACTAAAAATTAAATACTTTTTAATCTGAAATTACTTTATATCTTTTACCCTATAAAACTCTCAACTCTTATTTAAAACTCTTGTTACTTTAGTTTGGTTAGGTGGGTTGCAACCCATAAATATATTAAAATCAATGAGTAATTCGTAACTTACTCTACTTTAATACCAAAAAGTTAAAAAAAATTGACAAGATACTTTTGTGTAAGATGAACGGTCAAAATAAAAACTTCACAACCACTACCTCAAAAAATATTTTAAATTGTAACTTCAATCATATAACATCTTTCTCATTCTCTTAATTTATACTACTGGGGTAATGTGATAATTCAAAGCTGAAACACACAACAAAAAAAGTTCAAAGAACCCAAAATATTTTAATTAAAAAGGTAAATAAACTCAAGAATACACCGAAAGAATTCTTCGAAATATCCTCAATTCTTAACCATAAAAACCTACTCATTTCCCCAAGGTTTTTCTCATCAAACCACGCTCCAACCACAACTCCCATAGCTCACAAACCAAAAATCCATCTCTTTGACAAACTCTGGTGGCGGAATGATGGGGTCGGCTGCCCGCCGAGCTCCCCCAATTAATTCCATTAATATTCGTTGCGGATCCTGGTCCCCCTGCCGCGGACCACCGAAGGCGACTGTCAGCGGGCCGGTGTCGGAATACGGCGGCCCGTGGCTCCGCGCGCCCGCTGAGATGCCTTGAGTTATGGGGCTGAGAAGTGTGAGGAATGACCCGGGTTTGGTTCTCCGCATTGTTATTGATGATGGAGGGTTTTGTGTTGGTTTTTGGAGTGTTGGTTTTGAGGTATCAGTGTGTTTGTTTGAAGGGTTTCGGAGTTTTACGGCTGTTTTTTATGTGAAGACTAGACTTCAAAAACGAGCTAAGTGCCAAAAAGTAAGATTTTTCGTAATTCGTCATTTTAAATTTAATTCCCCATAGAAATACACATAATAAGTCATCTTTCGGGCTTTTATTGAACTACTAATCATGGTTGTGGCACTTATATATTTATAGGGTGTTAGGGCGAGCGTGCACGGGCGACTTTTGTCACGGTGACAAGGACAAAATTGTTGCTTTGGCTATTGAAACACTTGAAGGGTGATTGAAGAGTGCGCGCACTAGGCGACGTGACAGTTGGCCGATTGCCAATAATTTCTTCATAGAGATCCATTGTTTTCTAGTGATATTTTTGATACTAGTAATCCTGGTCGCCGTGACTTTAGTCACTCGTGCGCTCCCAGCCTTAGTGATGGCACTTAGATTGGCTTTTCGGGTCTAACTCATTTTTTTTTTGGCACTTATCTCGTTTTTGAAGTCCTGTCTTCATGTTTGAAATGCATGCATTTTCATAAATTCCATTGTTCGCCTGTTGGTCTTGTACGTTTAAATTGTTTGTACCACGTTATTACGTTGTTTAATGTTAAAAACAAGTGCTTGAATTTATTCATTCCCATAAGTTCAAATAATATGTCTTGACATTTTAGAAATATTTAAAAACCTAAACCTTAAATGCTCCTATTTCAAATGTGTCGCATTTTGACAAAGCTTTTTATTTTACATTGAATTTTAATATTTTAATTCAATTTTACTCAGCTATGTTTTATGTAGACTTTTATACTGTGGAATTTGTATGTTTTAACCTGTTTTAACTATAAAGACTTCCCGATCTCTCCTATTACCCCATAAACTGAAAGGTCGGGGGGTGGATTGGGCTACCCAATACCCAAACCTTAAATAACGAGCGAATTGCATTAAAATTTACTTCATTACATGATTGTTTCGCTACCCTACACTCCTCAAAAGTGACTTGTAATACAAAAGAAAGATGATGAGTAAGAAAATAAAGTTTGATGAGAATAAGAGACCCTTCTTTTCCAATTATTATAACGACTCATGCGAATACTATCATACATTTAAATTAAACTAATTCAAATTTCATTATTATTAAAAGGTAACTCAAGCCACGGTCAGGTAGTTTAAACTCTTCAAAACGCTTTAACTCAACGTCAAAACGAATAGCCCATCAACTCCACAGGCATTATTAGCTTATTAAAACCGGTCACGTCTTACCTGCATGGGTATACGTAAACCAGACACTAGACTAGGGGAAAATCTCATTATCTTTTCAGCGGCTGATGATTTCTCAAGACGTTGTTTTAATGTCTCGTATTGCGATGAACGGATCCGTATGTGACAAGCGCTAAATGCTTGCATACAGCAATTATTAGAATTGCCAGAGCCCGTATGTGTTGATGGGTTTTTGGTGTCTTGATCAAGTGTCAGGACCGAGTTGACGGGTACGGTTCATTTGTCATCAACACTCCCTTTTTTTGTATGCTGTTTGCCTCTCTCATCAATACTCAATCTATATACCGCAAAGATTAAATAAAAATTGTATATTCATTCGCGTGCAAGAAAGGACCCTTGAAGAAATAAGTGATGTTCTGAATACAAAAGTGCTAAATGAATAAAATACAGATTTTTTTTGGGGGGGGGGTATCCAAAAACTGAACAGGATTCTTTAGTTTGCTTTCAACAAAATGCAAATTCTACTTTTGCAGACTGTTTGCTTTTCTACTCAATCTATTGCAGAAAGTTTAGTAATAACGTTTTCCAAATATTTTTTTCATCCAGAAAGTGCTATAAAATATACTAAGGGAAAATACTGTTAATGGAAATACTAAATCAGTAAAATACTAAAACTGAAAGTTCAAACTAATCAGGTAAAGAATGTAATGAGAAATCCTAATATAATCTGGAACAAACATTAAAATCCTTTATTGTGCCAAAGAAAGTAGTAAAATAAATTGTATAAAATAATTAAATTAAACGAGTTACAACAATAAATAAATTCATTCACTAGTCACGAAGTTCACTAGTCCTGTGGTATAACATCAACAAATAAGCAGTTCACTAGTCACACGGTTCACTAGTTCTGTAGCATTATTCTTAAACTTTTAAATTTTACTTTATAGAGCATTTTCAATCACATGACTCGGACCTAACAACGGCCTTAGCAACCGAAGAGTTACAGTTTTTTTTCCCTACAGAGGTTAACAGTTACAGAAAATGACTAGCCGTGGAATTCTTCTATTGGAGCATTTGCAATCACTTGATCCCATACCTAAAAACCGCCTTAGCAACAAATAAACAACGGCCTTAGCAACAGTTAAAAGTCCTACAGTAGATTAACAGTTAAAAGAAAATAACCGGTTGTGACGTCACCTGAAAACACTCTATTGGAGCATTTGCAATCACGTGATCCCATACCTAAAAAACCGCCTTAGCAACAAATAAACAACGGCCTTAGCAACAGTTAAAAGCCCTACAGTAGATTAACAGTTAAAAGAAAATAACCGGTTGTGACGTCACTTGAAAACACTCTATGTATAAACTTCATTCTTTTATCAATTTTTTAAGTTAAAAAAAATGCTAATTATTATATCCAGATACTTTTTCATTTTTGTAAAGGTTATAAATATATTTCACTTTTATTTAAAAAAAAAAGCATCGAAAAATCGAGTACAAAATAGGGGTTGAAAGTATAAATTTCTGTTAAATAAAGTTAAGGCGAACATAACACTCCACCCGTAATCCCTTCCTAGTTTATTCCTTGAAATAAATGCAGAAATGCTTTTTCTTTATGTTAATTCAATAAAACAATATCCTGATACTACGATGCCTATAGTGTGAAGCAAAATCCATTGAAAATTACCGTTGATTCCTTCAAATTTGGGTGGAAACTAGCCCATTCACGTTAAGTGGGTATCCTGCCACCATAATAACTCGGGCACACCCTCTGTAATAAAGCAAGACGCATCATGATTTTATGCATTACTTCTACATTTGTCTCTCAATGTCTTGACAGCTTGTCTGAAAACGTGTTCTGTTTTGATAATGCACGAGAGAAATGTTATAAGCGTTGTGTCAAATGAAGGATATGTTATAAAAAAAAAGTTTGTTGGAGGATTTTCTAGTCTATATTTTTGAGGTTATTGTTAATATTTATAGTATACTTTTGTTTTATAGGACTGTTTTTTTTGGGGGAGTTAATAAATAGTAAGTTATTTCACTAAGATTTACTTAGGTTTAAGCCATACTTATAGTAAGATAATTAATTTTTAAAAGTGGTTTGAAAACATATTAATGTTTTTAAAACAATATATATATATATTGCAAGAACTGTGAAAAAATAGAAGATTCTCTTTGTTCAATTATAAAATTGTATCAGCTTATGAGGATTAGAAAGGAAGTTTCAGAACAAGTAACTCTCTGAACAAGTAACTCTCTGAACATAATTATAACTCAATTATGCGAATTTTTATCATATTTTGTAAAGTTTAACAACTTTTGTTCTAAAGTCATCTAGACTTTCTAAGTTTAGTTCATCTAAAGTCATGTTCTTTTGTTCATATTTCGTGCGTAATTCCATAATTTAAAGATGTTAACCTGCATAGTAACTTCCCAAACTATTCTCTACAGTGGATATGTTACGGGCAAAGTGATAAACCGGGCATTATTAATATTGCTCGAAGTGAGGCGGGGAGTGTGATTTCAAATGAGTATTCATCACTTTGAGTGAAATACGTGGGTATCATTAATAAAATCCGGATTTATCCTACTATGAACCAAATGGATCAGAAAAAAGTAAAGAATAAGTTGTCTCTTACATAAACAATGACCTATCAAATATAAATTATATTTAATCAGTTACATTTAGTTAGTTAGTCAGTAACTTTTGGTAAGAAGCTTTATGATTCAGCAACATCAAATGTGTACAAAAATGTGTGAATCTGAAGAATATTCTGATTATTTTCTCATGTATTGGCTTATTTTTTACGTTCTTGACTTTTTAGTCAGAATATTTATATTTTATTTTCCTAACAGGAATAAGTAATTCCACCAGAACTCTTATGGTCTTATGTAGTACAGTTAAAGTACGTTTATAGATCCATGTGCTACGCTTATCACTTAAAAGCAGATTAACTTTAAAATTTCTCTAATTTTAAACTTTTTTTGAGGATTACTATAAATTTTCATCTTAGATATCATGATAGCATCTTGTTGTGTAACACCTTACTTTTTCGTATCATCGTAAATTTCCTCTACATTAAAAAAAATAATAAAAATCAATTACAAATAACAAAATATATCTTCGTGAAATTTTATAAAGTTAATTTTTAAATTGATAATTTCTAATATGACAACATTCATTTCCGCATCATAGTTATGTATAATACGAAGTTACCCCACACATTTACATCATCTAAAAAAAGTATCACACGAAGCAATACCCCTCCCAGGGCTAACCCATCTACACACCTTATCAGCACAAAAAGCAATTAAATTTAATCTAATTATCAGAAACTCCCCAAAACCCCACAGCGGTAGATTCGAACTTCCAAAACCCCCTAAGTGTCCACTAACTCATCCCTCTGGGCATCGCAAGCGTCATCATCTATATTAATAAACACCATCAATCAACCGCTGGTCCTACTAAACAAATCCGCGGCGTTTTACAACAAACTCCACCAAAAGGCATTAAGGCAACAAAATTTCCCTCTCCACCGCCAGTCCTTAATTGAGTCCGCCGTAGTAATATGCCTTCGAAAATTTTAACCATAGCTTTTATAAATCCCCCAACACACACTTCTGGGAAATCTGCCGTATTATCGATAAAGATTACCAGCTTTCACAAAATCTGGATGCTGTCTCCTCGCAAAACTTTCGCTTTTATTAAACGCGGCGTATCAGATCAAGAGCGCCCCCCCCTTTTAAAATCCGCCGTATCGAGTTGCGGCTGATTCCCCCCCCCCTTTAAACGCCGATGAGGGGGGGTGACCCCCCTCTGTGTGTGGGGGGAGGGAGGAGTGATCAAGTAGAGCAGCATCTTCGCCGGACTGATGCTGCTACTACACGATGCTTGAGCGCCGACAAGTTTCGCCTTTGGGGTTGCTTGCGATGAGGAGAAGTCGCCAAGGGAGTGTGAGAACAATCGCCAAGTGTGTTGAGGTGGGAGGAGATTGTATTGGTTATTATCTTTATCCGCCTATAGAGACGATTATTTTGATCATATTTTCATTTTTCCATAGTTGATAGGTAGTTGCCATATCGAAACTTTTTAATGAAAACAGGTATTTCTTTTTTTTTAACCCTTTCAGTACTAGCTACCCCAAATTCCCTATAGGATTCAATGGCAATCTCGGACGGTATAGGATTGAAAGGGGTAAAAGGATGTTGGGAATTCTTGGAAATATATTATCGTGAATGGTTTTCGTGATTAAATTCATTGATAGCATTTTATCTAAAAATAATTTAAGAAAGTTTTGTTTAATGTCCTTTTCATTTGTTATATCGAGTAGGGAATAACTTATAATAGGTTGCAGTATCTTTAATTTTTATTTTAAATCTCTATTTTATCACCCTGTTTTATTTTGTTATCTCTATTTTAACGAATAACAAATAGAAAGTTTAGATTATAAAATGCTGGCATGGATCAGGAACTTCTTTACAGATTCTGGTTTTGTTGCTTTTTAGTAATCACTACTTTCTGCTGTTTTCAAAATACCCTTATTCTATTATTTTTTTAAATTTTCACTTACGTTTATCCTTTTTTTAGGTAATTTTTTTTCTGGAATAAACGTATATCCCTTAATCAATATTTTTTCTAATAAATTTAAAAGTATAAATAAATTTTATAACTTAAAATGGAATACACAGAACATAATTGTTTTAATCTGTAATGAATAGAAACAGTCAAATCACAACCCTATGCAAGGTTTGAGTTCAAATTGGTTTTCATTTTTAAACAGATAAGTGTTTAGTTTAATTGTTCAAATGAACAGTTTCTCTGTAACCATTTTTGATAGATATATTCCAAACGAATCAAAGTGTGGGTTCACCATACTTGTTTTCTAATAGAGAAAATAGAGATACAATAGGTTCAAAAATGAATTTCCTCTACAATCAATTTTAATGAACAAACGAATCAAAAGTTTCTCCCTCACTTATCTCTAAACAAAATCCTTATTATCCCCCCTTCACGCCAACTACAACTCACAGTTCATTTACCACACACACATCGATATATCCCCTTCAATATTACCACAATCAATCTATCAAACAGCTAATTAAAATTCAACCCAGATAAGGTCGCCAAACAGGGCGATAGGCAGCCAAACCCAGCCGCTCTCCGTCCAATGATGGAAAAGGATAGGGATGCCTCAGCAACACAACACACTGGGCCTAATCCATCATGATTATCTGGTCCGCATGATTGATTAACGCAATAGGAAGACAGCTCAGCCCTAAAACCCGAAGACAACAACTTTTCTGCTCTGGACTCTGGGGACCGTCATAATTAATGCCTCTAAAGTGGTCAAGTGTCAAGCGGCGTTTTATTTTAAAACGAACGGCATCGGGTGCTAATGAAGCGGCAGCCATGTTTTGTGATTAGGTCTTTGCTGTTGAGAAGATAATGCGCGAATGTGTGAATCAATTATTATGGACTGGGGTGATGGATGTGATGTTGCGAAGTCGCTGATGCTGTGTAATGTCCGGGGGTGGTTTTGATGCTTTGATAGTATGGGGTGGGAATTAAGTGACGGACGGGCTTTGTCATTAAAAAAGCGTACCCGAATGTACCCAGTTGAAAAGGAGACTTTAGAGACTATGGAAATCTGGAAGCAATGAGCAATTTGGAGGTATCGTTCAAGCGATATCTTCAGAGGGTTACGGTCTCAGTTGGCTTACAAGGAAACGTTCCCAGGCACGGCTTACTAGATACTTATACAGGCTAGCCGAGTTTTAAACAATGAAAACCATTTGACAACTTTTCCCGCTTGGAGCGCTACAAGACCTACATATATCACCCACCGCCTTCAACACTGTGAATATGCTTTGCCAGTTTGTCCAATAATGCCATCTGGATTTGCAATGATTTCCGTACTCGGCTAGCCTGTATAAGTATCTAATAAGCCGTGTCCCAGGCTAAACTCACAAAAATGGACGAAACTTTTACAGGCATAAGAAGATGACGCAAAACACTTACTGTGAAAAAATTAGCTGCTGAAGTTCATTGGAAGAGGAGTAAATTAGTATTGAAAATTGGGTTCTGAGTTGATGAAACCATTCAGCTAGCACCACTTGACGACATGGCGTGCATTTGATGAACTTTTTTGATTGGCTGATTTAAACTACTTCAGAGAGAACGCGGCCAATTCATTTTTAAGCATTTGGCGGTTTCTCTACATTTCTAGCTCAGCAGGGTTGATTTGGCTTTAAAAATGATGATTTTTTAAGAATTTTTACAGCTTTTCTACTGTAATTCTGCAGCTAATATTTCCACAGTAAGTGTTTTGAAGCATCTACTAACACCTGTAAAATGTTCGTCTATTTCTGTGAGTTTAGCATGGGAACGTTTTCTTGTTAGTATATGGCATGCAGACAGAACAACTGGATATTTGATACAAAATAGTTGTCTACACCACCATATTACGTCATATTTATATTAATCAAGGAATCACAGTATATATTAATATCATACCTGTTATGTGGCCATTTTCATAGCCGTGGTAATCGTTGTCCATTCTGGACTTTTTGACCAGTCCACTCGTCGTGACTCCAGATGTCATGCTGACCATAGAGACTCTTTTGGGAGGTCGGCCTGGCCTGGAGCTGAAAGGAAAATGAAATTTGATTAGGCTGACAATTTAATAGATTAATTAAACTAGGTCTCTCTTTAAAATATTTTTTACTTTTTAAAAATATTTTTTACGGTTTGTGATAACATTTTAACCGAGATATGAAAGGAGAATAATTATGTTTTTTTTTAATTTTTAGAACATTTTTTGGCACTAATTTTTAAAATGTTCTGTAATTTATTTAAATTTTTTATGAATAAAAACCACCTTTTCCTTTTTTAGATCATGCAGTTAATTATGCAGCTTATTTTACTTATGAAAATTTGTAAATAATCTTATATTTGATCTTACTATTTAAGAGAATTTATTCGTTATTATTTTCTCAAAAAAATAGTCCAACATTAACATTCTATAACACCAATGTATTGATTTTGTAAGTCAGAAACACTTTTTTTGCTAAAAAGTACTACTTTAAAAATTTTATAGTTTAAATTGACCACAGCTTACCCATTTCTGTTGTATCAAAGAGAGTAGCAAAACCCCTCCATTTTAACCGTTACACACAATAAATTTGATACAAAACTACGCAATGACAGAAATCATCCATAAATCATTTTATATTTTCACCGAGACTAACGCCTCAGATTATAAATCTCACTTTCCTTGACAGTGAAAGCTCAATCAGGTCAAACTCCTTTTTCACGTGCTAAAAAACACGAGATTTTTTTAAAGCATTACCGGAAGTATGCAGATCAGTGTACGGCGGAAAATGCTCTACCGATCGAGCCTCTCCCACTCGGATATTGGCAATTACGAGCTTCTGCGCGGGAACCTGGCAACAAGTTTCAAATTTTAAAACGCAATTTTCCGCTACTTATGAAAGATTTATGGAGTCCTTTTGGGCTGCCTTTTGCAAAATAAATCACGGGGTAAAAAAGCTGTAGTGTTTTTCTCCCCGAAACCAGATTTCTCCTCCCCCCACAATCCTCGGGTTGTGCCCTTCAGAGGTAGGAGGGTGCTAGATTTTAAAATTTATCGCTTTGCTATTATTATGGGTTTGATTTTTTTACATGGTTCTGTGACGCTGTCTCAGATGAAATGTATCAATATGGATTATGTATGTATTTAGTTTGATACAAAGTTGTCAATTGTAGGTATTTTTAAAATACTTAGTGAGGAAAAATATCATTCTACTTAAAATAATTTATAATATGTGAATATAATATGGTGAAAAACCTGCTTATTAACATAGTTCACAATGTTTTTGGTAATGCCAGTTTTAGATATAAAGTCTAAGTTTAGATATATTTTTAATTAATTATTAAAAATTTTTTCTGTATTTCAAATAATTTCATAACAATATAACTTCAAAAATTTTTGAAAATTTCATTAATACTTAGACCCTTTATTTTTTTAGTAAAGGCAAGATTTGTAGCTTCTCCTCAGAAAATTATTAAGTCTATTTAGTTTACATAAATCCTAGTGTAAATTATAATTTTAAAATGATAATTAACTTCAAAGTCGTATCAACCAAACTATTTAAATAAGGACTTCTACTAAAATATTTAGAGTATCTTCTTTCTACTATTTGTTATCCAAATCCACAATTTTATAAATTTGTTAACATATTATAGATTTAGGCGCAAGTTTAGAGTTGCGTATGCTTGGCGAGTTTTGGCTGTTTACCGGCACATTTAGAAGCCAAATCATTCATTTAACATGAGTTAGGGTTACCATAATAGTGATCTTTAACGCTAACAACTTGGCTCATACGCAAGTTTAAACTTGCGCCTAGATTTATATCCATCCCCAAATAATTGTTACAATCAATTTAATTTTAAATGGGGGTTTGTTTGTTATATTTTGCAATGTTTTCTAGCATTATTGTCCAAAATAAACAGGATACTATTTTCTTTAGAGCATGGAAAAGTAGTACCCTTACAACGTTTTTATTTATGGAAACACCCTCTAATTCTTTGATATATATCGTTTGTTGCGTTAAAACTAAATATTTGGCCCACACTATACGAATAACTTTACCTAAGGTCTTATAATTCCCCGCATCCAATTCTTGGAATTTTCATGAATACCTCCACAAAAACAGGTAATTGCGTTTTGTATAGAATAAATAAACCTCTACGTCGCAAAAATTTAAAATTTTCAGAACTCGGTCGCAATTGGCGAAAAAATCTCTACGTCCCTCTCAAAAAGGAAAAAGAAAGAAACCACCCAACGGTTTTGTCTCACCCCCTCAAAAATAAAAAAAGCATCGGTTACTTTACAAAAGGGGGATGAGAAAGAAGAAGAATGGATAATCCGTTGACTTTTCGATAGATATTTCCCCGTAAATTTTAAAGTAGGTGCGAGATTACGTTCCAGAATAGAAAGATAGAAGAAATGGAGAGCAAGGGGAGGACTATACCACCCCTCTTCATTTGTTTGCAGAAAAACGGTGCTTATGAAAGATATAGGCGAGGGATTTCTTTACTACATGTGTTTGGGTCCTGAGGTATGAATATTTAGTTTTCCCTTTATACATTATATTCGGAGAGAGAGAGGTATCGGAAAAATAGACCCTTTGAGGTATGATTTTTAGGAAATGCGTCGCCGTATGCATTGATTAAAATCGTATATCCTTTGATGGATAGAAAAGGGATAGGTTTATTATGTGTTTATTATAATGTTTGGTGTTGAAACTTGTATTTGGATATTCCTGCTTTTAAGGGGTAAATATCTTTATGGAGCTGTTGAGTAAACATGTGTTCTATATTGTGCTGATGTGAAGAAAAATTCCATATGAGAAACGAATATCGAATCTTAATTTTCAGGATAGGTTTTATTATAGCTTCGTTTCGTGTTTTGGTTGTTTGGTAAAATTGTATCAAAAAATCTAATTCTTTCTTTAGTTTGAGTAAGGTAGTTCCTGGGAAAAATATCGATTTTTCTTTAAAAAATTCTTATGTTTTTTTTGTTACATCAATTCACTTTGGAATTCATTTTTTTTTTTTCAAGAAATGTTTTTCTCCTTTTGAGTCATATTTTCACCGGGGTGTTGGAAACCTCATTACGTCAACGCAGCTTTCCACACATTAAAAGTACCTTTTCTCTGGATCTACTAAAGATACCAGCTTGTAATTTATAACATACCTTAATTACATCTATTTCATTACACTGAAGTGAAAATTTGGCAAAAAAAATATTTTTTTTTACGTTTTTTAATATTTTTACTTATTATCAAAAACCATAAAACACCGTTTTTTCTATTTTCTTTTTCTCCAAATCTATAATACATATAGATTTGAAACTTTGAATATAAGTTAATTATATATGTGAAATTATATTGAGGTTAACCATTTGCTAAATTTTTAATTTTTGAAAAAAATGTCAGTAAATTACATAAAAAAGTGAAATTCAGTGCATGTTCCCCACAATATATTTAAATAAAAAAAATTAGTGATTTTTTTTTGGAAATTTTTCACATCAGTATAAACTAGACAACATAAGGAAGAATCAGTGAAAAAATTAGATCAATAGAAACAGCAGTTTCTGAGAAAAAGAAAATAGAAAAAATGGTGTTTTATGGTTTTTGATAATCAGTAAAAACATTAAAAAACGTAAAAAAAATTTTTTTTTTGCCAAATTTTCACTTCAGTGTAATGAAATAGATGTAATTGAGGTATGTTAAAAATTACAAGCTGGTATCTATAACAGATCCTGAGAAAAGATACTTTTAATGTGTGGAAAGCTGCGTTGACGTAAAGAGGGTTCCAACACCCCTTTATGCTTTAAAATACTTGTAACTGTATAAAAATGAAAGATAAATTATAACTGCCCTTCAAGGTTTGAAAAAAAAAATGTTGCTATTTACATTGAATTACGTTTATTGAAGTATTGTGATTTAAAACTACACAAAATAGAATAATAAATTCATTTTCGTTTCCCTACAATTACATATACCTAATAATTAAAAAAACTAAACCAATGAAAAAAAATGCAACTAAGAGAGAACAGCTGATTTTATATTTAGATTCAACAACCCAAATAAACTCAAAACAAGTTTTTAAATTCACACCACCCAATTTTTTTTTTGTTTTGTAAGCTTATTTTTATTTTCAAACCTATTCGAACATTGATTTTTTCCCAGAAACATATCGGACAGGTAGATTTTTAAAAAAATTAATTACCTCTATTTTAAGTCCAGCCATTTACAACTGTGCAAGAATCATGCTAAGTTCATCATGTAAAACATTAACTTCCAATTAGCAAAAACTAATTACCATCATTCCCTAGTTACCCTCCATCCAGTTAAGGATACTCCAAATTTAGTTAGATAAATAAATAACCACAACACAGCAGAAAAACTCCATCACAAAAACCAGCTTTAGCAGACACCCCCGTTATTAATAAGCACCATTAACCGAAGACAGAAGGCCGAAGTAAATCATGACTCGATCCGTCAGAAGTTTAAATTTGAATAAAGTAACTTATTGCGCTTCTTTCAACCGAAGTAACCCCTGGGGTTCGGGTTATACAAGCAAAACTAACTCTCAGTTCAAATGCAGAGATCGCCGAGTATAAATCACTCCTCGGAGGAATCGGACTTCATCCATACGGTAAACCACCGCATTCTTGACCCCCGTGCCTCTCTCTGTCTACCTATTTTCGTGGAAAGTTGGCCATCCGCACTGAAGCTGTCATCCGCAGCCAAGGAATCGATGTTGCTATTTTTACTGTTGAGCTTTTGTGCGTTAATTACGCTGCTGCTGCAGGTTTGTAGTAACTTCCCCCCGTGAATTTTGCAACCGATTCTTTTGAGAAATGGGTTGAGGAAGTAGGTTTAGTTATGTTTATAATATGGTTTACTGATTTTAAGGGTATTCTGCTAAGATCTGGAGGTAAAAAAAACATTTTGACCTCACAAGAAAAACATCAACGATACATAGGGTGAACTGATTGTTTAAAATGAAAAATTCCTTTGATGAAGGTTTTGTAAAACATTTTTTTTTCATGGTTGTAAAAAATGTTTTTTACAGTAGAGAGTTGAAAAGCTTTTTCATTTAATGGAAAATTAGAATTCATTTATACTAATTTTTCTCAGAAAAAAACTTTTCTCTTATGTAACAAATGTTCCCCTACAAGTTCTATATTAATAAAAGAAACATCATTATTTTAATATTTTATTACAATTTTTAAACATCGCATTTTTGAAATAATTAATAAATGCAGTTTCGTTAAGAATTGTAATTCTGTAAGTAGAAAATTCCGCTTTTATTACATTACCAGCGATTCAAATTCAAATTGAACTGGTATAAAACGCTACATTAAACATTATTCTCGTATGAAACATTGGTTAAAGAATTAAAGTAAATCTCTCACAGAAATTCAGTAGAAAAAGTCCTTATCAAAACGACCGTTCAAACATTATTTATTTTAAAATAGATATAATTGCTTGATGTTTAACAAAAACTTTCAACTCTCACTTCTCTTTTCTTTTTAAATAATATTACGATTATACGCACGCTTTAGGATCATTCCATTCCTGTATTCACTTTTCATCATCACACAACGCACATTTCCCAAATTCCTCCCAATTCTCATCCGCAAATGGCATTATTGATGTGTCAACCCACACAAAAAAAGGAGATATCAATGACAGGATGTAGAGAGAGCCCTCAAAGTGCAATCCATCATGAGCACACGATTCACAAACAGCTTTTCCGGTGAATGGCTTCACATTTTCACTTTAACACAACAAAAACGAACAATAATTAACAGAGCATATTACTTTCATGCCCACTCTAATTGAGTTCGCTATCAGGTATGCACTTTCCTCTCACAGGATATAAGAAGAAAAAACTTCTTCTTCCAAAACAAAGACATCAAGAATCGAGTCAAAACAAAGTCTGACGCATCAAATATAATTCGCTCAGATATAGAGACAAAGACTGTCACTCGGGGCGAAATGGATTTCCGATATGCGTACACAAAAGGTGGATAACGAAGACCTGTGGGGTATTTATTACTTTGGGGAGGTTTTTTTCTTTTTAAATATATATATATATAATTCTCTTCATTTTATTTAGGAAGAGGTAACACACAAAGGTTAAGATATGAGTTTCGCGTGAGATGTATGCGAGAGAGAGTTGGTGAGATGAGACCTAAGGGTTTCCTTTATTATTATTGTTATTATTATGTGAACATGTTTTTTTTTTCTATGAAAATTGGTCCTGCTAATTGGTAGGTTAAAACAAAGGAGCCATTGATTGGATTGTGTTTATAATGTTCGAGTTTGGAAGGAGAAATTTCTCTTTCATGTAAATCTTAAAAGTTAGGCCTAGGAAAACTAGGAAAAATGTTATTGTTGTCAAATTTTATCATAAATTATTATAAACATTAGAAAAGTGTCCAAAAAAATCTTCCAACAGCCTAAATAGCATTATAAGTTAATCGTGTTCCATTTTAATAAATATTGACTAACTTTATCAGTAAATCTAATTTGATTTAATATATGTCTGTAAAATCATCTAGTCATTGGTTAATTATATGCTTGAAAAATTTCAAAATTTACTTAAGTTTTACTATTAAATCAATGGTTGTAATTCAATAGTAGTAATGGAAGTAAATTCAGTAATCTTGGATTAATATTCGTGTTGTTGGGTACTTATTCTGGGGGGCAAAATCTGTATAAGGTAAAATCTATCTGGCAAAAGTATGTAAAGGTCTGGTACATCTATCTGGTAAAATATTTATAAAGTAAAATCTATCTTGTAAAAGTCTGGAAAGGTCTGGTAAGTTTTATCTTGTAAATCTATCTGGTAAAATATTTATAAAGTAAAAATCTATCTGTTAAAGTGTATAGAGCATTTTCAATCACATGACTCGGACCTAACAACGGCCTTAGCAACAGAAGATGTTACAGTTTTTTGCCCTGTTAACAGTTACAGAAAATGACTAGCCGTGGAATTCTTCTATTGGAGCATTTACAATCACGTGATCCCAAACCTAAAAACCGCCTTAGCAATAGATAAACAACGGCCTTAGCAACAGTTAAAAGCCCTACAGAAGGTACACAGTTAAAAGAAAATAACCGGTTGTGACGTCACCTGAAAACACTCTATACTATATCTTGCCGTAAATTATGTAAACTAATCTGCACTTGCAGTTTCTCAGGATAAACATTAGATTTACATCCTATTCAGCAACGAGCAACAGCAATATCACTTTATCGAGTCAACTCCTTCCTACATTTAAATACAAGTCCAAGTTAATAAGACACACAAGACTACCAACATCAGTTTCTTTATAGGTAACGGACAAATTCCAATTTAACTCGAACTCCGAAACAGGAGTAATAAAGCAAGAGCAGATGGGAGGAGGAGAAATAAATTCCCAGCACCCATCATCACAAAACACTCATCAAAACAGAGATATACCGAAAGAGAGAAATAATCCAACAACAGGCGTTCGTTACGAAAACTTTATTTCGGCCAGGGTATAGTAAGGGCAGCGGAAAAGGGTTTCCAATCTCGGGGATAAAAGTCCCCGAAATCTCCGTCCATTTCCGTTTTTAACGATTCGGGATCGTTTTGCCATTTAATTGGCCTCCGCGATTTGATTGTTTTTTTCTCCCTCAAACAAAACAACCCCTCAGACTTCACGACTCTTTTAGTGCCCGGGGGTAAATTAAAGAGAGGCCCGGAGCAGAAAAAAAAAATACCCATGCCTCGTAATTGTAACAGATCTCGTGAAAGAAACGAAATGAATCACTGGAGGTGCTGGGGTGGGGGGGGGGTCTGGAGGAGGAATCGAATGGCTCTGTCGTGAGTGCCCTCAGCCCCTTCTGTTCTGTAATAAAGCAAGTTTTACGCCCCCGCTTGCCCGGGCATCGAAGGGCGTAAAATCATCGTAAAACAACGCACTTTTAACCTTAATAAACCTGGCCGGCCAAATAAAGAGCATTAACCCGGGCTCCCTAGCGGCCCTAAGACAGACAGACAGTCTTAACCTTCCTTCCCCTGAATAAAAGGAAGGAAGTAGTACTACCTTTTTCTGGGGAAACAATATTATTCGCGTAATACTCCCGTTTCTTGGAATCATTTATTGACAGGGCCGGCCATGCTGGGCTTAGGGTTGGGGTTTTTATGGTTCGTATTTATGTTAATTGCGGGAGCTACAAGTGTGTTTGCTTGGTGTAATGATGTGTAGGTTCTCTCTCTGTTCTAGTTTCGATGTCCAGATCTCCAGTCCAGTAATGTTTCCTCCGTTAGAAATCGCCAAGCTTCTTTTGGGATGCCAGAAATTAAGATACATCGTAAACAAAATTGCAAAACAATAGATTGAAATATAAAGTTGTACTGATGAAAACAATAGGGGAGAGTGGGGCACCTTGGGACACTCCACTTTTGAGACGCAATATTATACTTTTGATCTCGTGCTTATATAGGTACTAATAAATGACACTAAAATCTACTCTTCTCGGTAAAATATGAGTGGTGTCCAATTTTAGACTATTGAACATATCCTTTTCATTAATTAGTGTTATTTTTGTAATTTTAAAGTAATATTAAAATTGTTATGCTAATATTGAAAGTATTGAGATTTTGAAAAGTGCCCCACTAGTGGCCCACTTTCCTCAAAAGAAATAATTGGTTGGAAAAAATTTTAAAGTGTTCAAAATATTTTGTCAACTTTTATGGGATAGGTTAAATAAGAAAATTAGTAGTTGTTTAACCTCATTCTGAATTGAATCAACATGGAAAAATATTAAGATTAAGATTACTGTGTTTAGTTTTCAGTTTTCCAGAATCCTTTGCATTTTTTTAAAGAAATTGGTATCCTTAAAAACTCTAAAATTTATCTTTGATGAACTACTGCAACTAAAAGAGACCCATACCATTTTCCTAAAATATTCAAATTGAAATACTTATATCTATTGTATGAATTATTTTATACCCATTATTTATCATTACATCTATTACTCTGTTATAATATAATCTTTAACTAGAAAGATTTTAAACTTCTCAGTGCTTCATAATGGATTTTATAAGTCAATGTCCTCTATTTGAATGCAGGATGCGTATATAATTTAATTCTTCTTATTAGATTTAATTATACTATTCATTCTTATTTCTATTCAACTTACAAAGTTAACTTCGACGATTTCAAGAAGCATCGACCGTATCTCCTTTGACTCTTTATTTCAGAAGGATTCTCTAAAATACGTTTTTAGTCAGTGGTTAGATGAATGAGAAAACTCAGTTTAAATCTCGAAAAAATCTTTTCAGATAAATTATGTATCCCATTAATTCCCAAAATGACCATGTTCGTATGTATAGAACTGGGGTTGTTAGGTTGTTGATCAGGTACGGTTATTATGAAATTACTTTATATCAAAATATGAAACAGTGCAGTCAACTCAAAGTAGAAACAAAAACGACCTAGAAATTTCAGCGATTTTATACAACTAATGGTTTGACTATTTTCCTATAAAAGGTGAACCTTTTCCAGTTTGGAATTTTAGTTTTGTTACTGTTACTGCCTGTAAATTTTAGTCGGTTAACTGTACAAGTTTTTTTTCTATTTTTTGATTAAATTTTGTCTTTATTAACACAAAACTAGATAATAACACTGAAAATCTTGCATATTTGCGAACTTTTTCTCTTTTGTGGCCTGAAATAGGTCTATTTTCACACGCTAATAATACAAATATTCACGATATCTCTATAAAAATTTTTCAGTGAGTTTTCCATAATATTGGCAACAATACTCTCACTGAGGTGTTCACTCAATCTCTTTTAGTTTTTTAATTAATTTTTTAAATTTTTTTTATTTCACTGCTAGGTGCGCTGTAAGTTATCTCAATGGATTCTCCAGAGTCCTACCTAGGGGTAGACCTTACTTCCATGACTCTAGGAGATGTTGGTTCCAAATAAAAGCCGTGAAAGGGACTTTTGAAACACTTGTAAGAAGAATTAATTTAGCAATGTACGGAATTGGATACTTTCACTCCCAAAAACCGAGAACGAAACCCTCGTACCCAACCCCCCTTTCCAAAACAGCACCCATAAATCCCCCCATTCCATATATATAATTCCTCAATTACACGTTGGCCTCTCTTCCTCAATCGTCAATAAGACGAAAGCAGTCGTCTTCTCAACCCTAATAAAAGAAACGTTCCCCAAAAACGCAATACCCCTTCCCCCAACCACCGGCTAACGGCACTACACAAAAGAATAATAAGAAGAGCAATTTAATTCCTCCCACTCCTATTCTCACCTCATTCTTTCAACTTCAGCACCCCAATTGCATCTGCAGTAGTGCTATTTGCATCTCCTTTTTGAGTCTTTTCGCATATTGGTGGCCGTAATAATTGGCCTGAGAGGTTTTTTCCCCTTCCAGTTTCAATGGTTAGGTGATTATTGAAAGGCAGAGAGAAAAGTATCGGCAAACGAAAAGGTGCATGCATTCAAGTAATTGCTACTACTAAAAGGCGCGTGTTGTGAAAAATGTATTCACTAGTACGTTTCTTTGCACTAGTGATCTCAGAGGTTTCTTTCTGAATGATGGGTAATTTAATGGGACGTGCGTTGATTGAAACTCATTAATGTGAAAGTTTTGCCGGAAAATATAAATATTTTTAGCCTCTTACTTAATTCATCCATCTCGGCTTATGTTTCTCGATTCAATGCCTCGAAGAGAAAAAAAAAGTTTGTGTTACTCGAAGTTGTTTCGATTGTTCTTTTAAATAAATACGTCAGAGAGGTGTTTCGCTTTTGTGTGTTGAGTTCCGATTTATCAGTTAATTGATTTTGAGCTCGTACTTGAGTTTGAAGTGAGTGATAATTTTGATTCAACTCTTTTGTGTGAAAGCTCTTTGCTAAGTGGGGAAAGTTTGGAATGCTGTATGAAGCAATATCTTTATGTTAAAAATACTTTTTTTTAAATAAATTGTTGAGAACTTTGAGACGTAAACGTTATTAGTGCTCGCAGCAATAGCTAGCTAACTCAAATGTAAAGTTTTGGATGTTAGATCATTGTTGCTATACAAACGCTTCTAGATCTTTTTGATATTTTATCAGTGTAATGTTTTGCCTTCGGGGAAGTCAAGGAAATTGATACTAAGGATAATTGTTTTGTTTGTAGAATATTTTGATAACAAGTTGAATACAGGAATTGTAGTGTTTTCTCCAACAATGTATTAACTCAATTAGAATAAATATTTGTAAAGTCTCGTTACTTTTTTAATCTTACAGGTACTTTGTTTTGCGGTACAAACGGTGTTGTTCATTGTCGTAAAATAGCACTAACTTGGAGACTAAAGATTGCTGCTACCAAGGTGGCGTCTTTTGATGTGGATTCTGATTTTGGAGTTAACTCCTTGTAGCAGCAAACACCTCAATTATTAAATTATACTATATCGATAACAAGTTGACGAGTCTTTGTGAATCCCTATCAAAAAATTCAAATGTGATTGAAAATGTTCCCCAAACTTTAAGAAGAATCTATTCTTGATTTTTTTATGTATTTATGTTTAATTTCTTAAGAAATGAATGAAATTACTATAACAAAAGAAGAAAGCATGACGAATTTGAAGAAGTATTTTTATTTCATTAATTTCTCTCACAGATTCTTTTTAAAACATTCATCAAATCAATCTCGAAATCCCGCTAAGTTTCTAAATGAATCGAGAAGGATCTTAAGGAAGCAAATTAATACGCGGAATTCAATTGAAACTAAATATTCGGAATTTCGCAGCGAAAAACTGTTCAAAACGAATGCAAAATTCATTTTCTCACAGATTTCAACACAACACGAAAATAAAATAAAAAAAAAAAACTTAATTCCGCTTCCATCTCATTGTCTTCTCCTCTCCCACACCATATATGATGGAAGTTGTAGTATCTACCCAAATTAAAAGGAATCAAAAGAAATATTCAGTCAGAATGAACAGGTTTTTTTTCCCTCAGTGAAGAAAAGCTGCATATGACTCTCATTATTTTGCCGTCTCGATTGAGACGCAGGTAACACATACTTTTTAATTGAACAAAAACAGCTTTTCAATACGACTGACTGAGAAAAAGATTGGCTGATGAAGAAGAGGGAACCAACCTCCCTGAGTTCTTTTCTTTCTTAATTCCGACGACTTTTTTTTAATCTGTATATATTCAAAAGGACAAAAAAAAAATTTTTTTTCGACTGAGAGAGGTTTTTATTATAGAAATGTGAGAGGAAGAACAAATCTATTTATAAACGAATGAATATAAAAAGCCTGGAATGAATGAAAAATGAATCGAGATGTGTGAAAGCGAGACGTGAGGATATGTTTTGTTTCAAATATATGATTTTGAAAGAAGTGTTGGGGGCAGATCTACTGAGAATTGGACGGATTCTCGAATACGTCGAACTTTTGATAAGAGGGAGAATATAAGTATTGAAATGAAGTATTTTGATAGAAGAAGAATTTTTAGAATTACCTTATGACTGTTAGTGTGATGAAAAATTAATATTCACAAATATGACAGTGAATTCCGCTTAATGTGATCACGGTTAATGTTATCAATCGGATAATGCTATCAAAATTGACTGGTCCTGATCTCTCCTATTTAAGTTAATGCAAATGCATCGTTTGATGTGATCATTATTATCAAAATTTGGTGGGAATACCCTAACAACATCCTTTTCTCCCGTTTGAAGGCCAATTTTAATACGCAATCATGCAAAATGAGCCATTAATTTATTAGTGTTATATGTTCCATTCTCATATTTATCTTTATGAATGTAAAAGTTGCAAAATATATACTAAGTAACTGTTTTACATACTTCAATTAGAACTACATAGTTGTGATTTTAATGCAAATATTGAGGTTACACTGTTAATTAAAATTGCTTAATGAGGGAATTGCACGTTTTTTTTTAAATTTTATTATGATAGAGGATGAAAATCCATGAAAAATGACGCAAAAATTATTGAAATCGGAAAACTATTCCCCAAGATATTAATTTTTAAAATGTCGTTTCCAGTATTGGCGGGAAAAACAGTAATTTCGTTATGGCTGCTGTGTGACGTCACAGCGCTTGGACCCACTTGGACCCGCTATGTTATTGTATGCTTAACTTGCTTCATTCTGCTATTCTTCACAAAGTTTTAACTAAAAAACTATGATATTTTAAAGACACATACAAATATTTTTTATAAAAAGATTGGCATTTTGTGTTTCAAAAAATATTAATTGGTTTTGGAATTATTAAGATTCAAAGTTTTAATTTTTTCTTTTTCTGGCCGTTCACTAGAGAAAAAGACGAGTTTTATGCGTGTTTTGGTTTTATGATAAGTCTGATTTCTTTTATTTTCAACAATTCACTAGTTTCGACGGCGCTGTGACGTCAAATCCCGTTTTTTGATCACATGACTTTACTAGTGTTTTGGCAAAAATAAAATCGAATTTTAAGTTATTTAAAACATATTTTTGAACTTTAAAATCTGATATTTGAGAGTTTTAAACTATAACGTATCAAAAAAGTGTACAATTAAGCAAATCCCTCACCTATGCAATTCCCTCATTATAAGCGTTTGATAGTATGAATTTCATAATTTAATGTAAATTAAAACACAACGTAAATTGTGTTTGATATTGGTGTCGTCTTTAACAAGGGATGTAATACGTTCAGGACATATGGATGTCTTTTGAGAGAAAGTTATGAAATACGAAATAAGAAGGCAGGGGAAAGTCCTTCAAAATCCGTTGTTGGTTTCACCGCATAGTGTGTCATACCGAGGAAAAAACAGTTTTACAGTCATGTAAAGAGAATACCATGCTTTCCCCTGAAAGCTCCGCATCCTGATTTTTATTTTTCTACTAAGGGGCACTATACCCCCTGCTTGCTGTCGCTAGTACTCACTTCTTTACAGATAGCTTTGTGATCTGAGAGAGCAATACTCACTAATAGCATTTTAGCCATAGCATTTATTTCATTCCGTATTTTTCTTTTTATTGTTCGTAACTGTGTATTATGTGTTTTATTTTATTTGTGATGTAATAATATTCAAAATTATTGTACCTTAATGGTTTTTTAATTGTAATACTCATGCGTAAACCTTTTCTGTCAACTAAATGGGTTTTCTTTACCCCAGTTGACAAATACTTATTTTTTCCAAACGTTATGTAACATCCTAGACAGTTGTAAATAAATTATTATTATTATTATTTATTTTTATTATTATTATTAAGCACTAAAATGTACCTTACTCATAAGTATGAATGCCTAACTATCTCTTTTGGCTTGAGTTATATATCGTTTGGAAAAAACAACCAAACTGTTCGAATTCGCAAAAGTACTAGGAACTGAACGTAACGGATGTCAATACATACCCCTCCCCCCAGCGAAATCCCAAGGGGTTCACACTCCTTCCCCTAAACTTCTGTAAGGATTCTATTACCACTCATTCGGTCGACACGATTTTTATTATATCCCTCCCTCCCCACCCCCTTTCTTCTTTCATTACTTCCCCTTTGTTCCTCCTCCGCCATAGCGCGAATTTATTTCATAATTTACTTTTCCATTCGAATTAATAGTCTCGTAAATCTTTTCCATGCGACTAAATTCCGCTCACTGAATGAGAGAAAAAACGGACAAGGAAAGAAATTTTTTTTTATTGTTGTTGTTAATAATATGATTTACTAGTACCTCCTGTGGGACAGGCATCGGTTTTAATAATGAATATGCAACATTTTCTTTCCAGGCTAATGAAATATATGAATAAGCATGGGCATTCGTAAATGCATATGGCTAATACGATTAAACAGATTCTTGACTAAGGTGAGTTTATTTTAATTCGTTCGTTCACACTCTATCGCAAGATTAAATACGCATTTGTTTTTCTTTGTGAAATGAAATAATCTCGGGGTTTTTTTTCTTGTGAATTGAATCCAATATTTGTCAAATGCACTTGATTGTTTGGAGCAATGATTACAATTATTAGTACCTGAGAAATCTAAAGGTGTTTATTCTGATGGTAATAGTAAGCAGAATTAAGCTTTATTGTTCCTTTTAAACAAACATTTAAACGCGTATCTTGTAAGTAAACATCTTTTTCCGTTGAGATATTTATTTTCATTTGCTGTAAGCGGCGTAACAGAAGAAATGGTTGAAGATTTTTTTTTTTTTTTTGCTGATATGAGTAAACTTTTTTGAGACTCTAGATTCAAATAATTTTATACCTAATCCTTATTTACCTTACAATAAATTCTTACGTATCGAACGTGTATAAATAAGGATCTTATTTACTTGATATATTTTAGACACGTGAAACATGCTTGAAAAGTTTGAACATATTCAATAAATTTAAAGGATTTTTTTCATAAGATTCAATTTGTAATATAAGTTACTAGTATATGTTAAATATATTACCACGTAACTCAACGGAGAACACATGGACGACACCAAAGACTGTTTTGGGAGCAAGTGAATTTTACGAAAGCACCTTAAGGGGGGAGTTTGCTATTTGCGTATTTTTGCTGATTGGAGGTAGTAATAAGAGTGAAACTTACGTAACTAAATACAATTTTTTTTCAAATTCTACCTTTCTTCTTCTATTCTAATTCTAATCTCTTTCACGTTCTACCACACTATCATGTACCAAACGAAAGGAAGTTTCAAAACAGACGGAAACAGCTCAGAAAAACCGATCGGATAAAATTACAGCAAGCGAATATCCGCTCATCACCCCCGGTCGTGAGATTTCTACAATCCCATTCGTTCCCAGAAATTTATGTTCCCACAAGAACCGAAATCAAAAACGATACCCTCGATACATCTTGCCACAATGCAACAATGTTAATCGAGGGATTATTTTTCACTTAGACAGAGCATTACATCCGAACCTTCTTATTACTTAGTAAGTACAACAGCGATTCCTAATACTACATTTCAGTAACGACCGACCGTAAGAAAATCGATAGCGGATTGTTCTCTGTAAAGAAACCGCATCGTTTTTTTATACTTCTTAAGTTACGATATCTGCCATCGATATATAAACGAGATACACAAATTTGATAGCGTATTGTATTAGGTGGAAATTCGCTCGGCGTTGGCTTTCCCATTGTGTTGTATGGGATGGGAATATAAAGCCGGTTAGGACAGATTGATGATGGATGATGAATTGATGATGAATTGCGCGAGCGATGATGATGATGCCGTTGTTTTCTGCGAGGACACTTTCCGAGGGGGTTTTGATGTGATTGGAAGATTATTTCGCGCCGTGTCCGTCCTCCGTTCGAATAAAAGTGTTGGATATTCGGGACAGTCTCAAATTTATCATCGTTTGGGGTGTTTGGATGGCGGCACATTTCTGGTTATTTTTGACTCTTTTCCCTTTCTTAGCGAACGTAAGCACATATAACAAATCCCCATCTTTATAATTACGTAAAGACATCATGGAAGCAATTCTACCTGTTCGCCCTACCATTGAATTCTTTTATATAGATACAGCACGTAGAATCTTTTTCCGATGGTTAGGCCAAATTTACCCCTTTTTACGGTACCCAGGTTGAAATTTATGCTAGTATTTGTTTGCTAGACTAGCAACCATTGCTAGATACAAGCAAAAAAACAAGCGAAAACTAGCAAATCAAGGTACCTAGCTTACAATGCTATGAAACTAGCATGAAATGCTAAAAAGCATAAGATGCTTGTTACATAGCATGACATGCTATTGAAACCTAAGCTAGTACACTAGCATCTCATGCTAGCTAGCAAGAACTAGCTTAAAAACTAGCATACCTAGCAAAAACTAGTAAGAACTAGCATATTTTCTTTACTTCTTGTACTAGCATAAATTTTAACCTGGGTAAAGTGGTGTCTTGAAATTCCTAAAATGTGATCACAGGGGGCTTCCAACTTAATAAGGTAGTATCGAAACGTCGATTTGTGTTAACCTTACAACTTTTCTTTGGAAAGGCCACAAAGGAGTACTGGCTAGGCCATATTTTTCAAACGATTACAAAGTCTTCCAACTATTTTCAATGTCATTATTTGGTTTCACTTTATGGTTTGTGTATTAATGAATTTGTATAATGCTATTATTATTATTCCTTTGAAAAAGGTTTATATTACAGTTGAAAATATAAACCTCTGGCCTTGTCAAATTGGTTAAAAACTTTTATTCTCTTTTAATGTGAAAAAAACCCACTCCATTTGAACTAAGGTTACCCCATTTTACAGTAATCAAACAAATCAATTTCCTCACCGTTCTTTTTTTATACGAAACGTTGAACAATACTAATCTAATTAAAACTACATTCAAATATAATACTAAGATTGGAAAGGAAAGAAAACTTTTGGTTAATTTCTCAATTTTTAAAGGCACTGTCTATTTGGACGGTAAATATATACAACTAAACTCTACTCTTATTTACAAGGCAACGGTTCTGATTGGAGCGCCGGGACTGCTACGTAACCGCGAGACCTACTGCGCATGGGCCAACTGCCGTTTTTGCCGTCCAAATAGACGATATTAGTGTGACGTCACTTGCTTGTTTGGAAACATTGATTCCATCCGTGATTGGTTCCGTACGGAATTACTTCCAATCATGGAACCAATCACGGATGGAATCAAAGTTTCCAAACAAGCAAGTGACGTCACACTAATATCGTCTATAGACACTTCTATTTTTAAATTGTTTTTAATTTAAGTAACTTGGCCCTACCTCTCCTCCAAAAGCATTTCATATACGAACAAACTGCCCTATAATAAACGAGAAACAATCAAAACCACCATCCCAACCCCAATTAAGAAGAGCCATCACCGCATCCAAAAACCTCGACCACACACGTCCGCCCAAAAAAGAGAGAGGGAGAACTCATCACTGTCAACCGCGATCCTCTCTCTGCTCGTCGCTCGCGAACATGACAGAAACATCCGACTCTCGCGGGTCGCCCTGGGGTTAAATGTGTGTTTGATTTGCGAGCGATTGTTATTCTTGAGGCGAACCTGTCCCCCCCCCCCGTGTGAGAGATATGCGTTGTGGTTGGGGGTTCTTCAAATTGATTTCGTGAGCTTGGGAACTCTTATGAGATTCATCAGAAGAAGAAATAAATAATAGCAAAAAATATTTTTTTCTTTCTGATATTATATTAGACAGCAACGTTTACTGACCCTATGACGTCACTAATCGGAAGGAAAACTGCGTAAACAGAAGCCTGTTGGGTTGCTAGGAAGAGTATCGGTATGCAAATCGTAGGTTTAACAAACTAATCATATTTTGAAATTACAGCATAGAAAGCAACAGTTTCACAGCATAGAAATTGAATGGATTTTTATCTATACTTTTTATAAATGAACTTCGCTGTGAAATTTATTTCCATTCATGAATTTCATTTTCTTTTTTAGAACTGTGTTTATAATTTTTAAGTCCTTGTTAACCTAACATTTATTTAAACCAAAAATTCTAATGTAACTGCAAATTTTTTCTGCAAAATAATCTAAAATACTGTTAACAAAAAGAAACCAACGCAGTTAATATTGAAATTAAGCTTAAATAACAAACCGTGCGTTGATTTATGAAAAAACAGAAAAAGGAGTCAAATTCGACATAGTGAAAAAAAAATACTTTCGGCCTTAAATATTTTTTGGTAGAGATCTTCCTTCTTTTTTTTCTAAAAATATGCAAAGAATTCTACCAAGTCACCAAGTCATTGAACAAACTTTTCATTTGGCGAGTTTTTTCAAACCCAAGTTTCTTAAAACCGCTCCCATCAAATCATTCTTCACAAGGTTATTCAATACTTTCCGTACATTCCCAATCAATAACAAAAACTAAATCAACCCCAAGAATAAATAAAAACAACAACAACGAAACCAGTGTTTAAAAACTAGTGTACATAACAACAACCATCTTCGCCACTTACGCAAATTGTTTAAACGCCATTACGATTTCAACCTCCCCTATCATCGGATTCCATAAAGCACCTCCTTATCAGAACAAATTGAATCTAATAGTGGATTATTCGATTCCTTTTCAAATTCCGAGGGATTCAAAAATTTCCATTACCATTACCTCAACCCCCATTCCCAGAGAAAGATTCAACCGGCTAATAGATAAATGAAAATGAAACACGATTCAATATTCCTCTGGAAAAAGTCAGCATAAGTGGCATTTCTGTAAGAAGGAAAAATCGGAAAAATCATAACCGGAATGACGCACCTTGCATTATTAAGATACCCCGGCCGGCCCTGACGTGTTCCGCCTTTTTATTTAATGCTATCTAAATGGGTTTTATTGGTATTACTCAATCCTCATTTGTTTTATTTAGGAAAATCGAAACGGAATGAAACCAGAAACCCGCGAAAAATAATAACCTTAACTCTTTTATTATCGAGAGGGGAGGGGAGGAGAGAGCGCAAAATACAATCAGGGGTTTTACTCTCTCTCGCTCTGTAAACTCATTCATTCGTTCTTTTTTATATTTATTGTTGTTGTTATTTCTCGCACAGAGAGAGAGAGGGGCGTCACCCCCTCCAACTTTTAATTTCATTTCCAACCCCTTAGTACCTCTCCCTTTTCACTTTATGAAACAATAGGGATGTGGGGTAAAAAAGGGTGCACGTGCGGGAGAGGGGATAAGAAAAAAAAATCGAGATGATAATAATAATAATAATAAATAAGAAGGGAATTCGTTTTTCATCCGTGTGGAGGGGAGGAGGGTGGCAAAGAAGGGGACTCGTGTATTCTTCCGCCGCACTATTTTCTTCCGCATTAAGCATTAAGAAGGAATGTAAAGGTATCGGGGCGGAGGGGAAAAAGAGTTGCTTTCTATTTCATTAACTCGTGTTTCAATCATATTAATTTTTAAGGACCGCTCCCTGCGAATAGGCATATAATAATCAGAGGAGAGGGAGAACCAGGGAATATAAGAAGTAAGAAAAAAAAATATTACTCTTCCGCGGCGCTTTGGTGGAAAGTGTTAAAGAAAATTTCTCTCGCGGAGCGCGCGGAGGGAGAAAAGGCAGCACAAATTTAATTACAGATATCGGATTAGATGCAGGTGTAAAGGCCGTCTCTGCAGAGATACTGAGATGACTTTTTCTACCGCCGCTTTTTTCCACCACCCTCCTCAGAAGTGGATGGATGATAATAATAAAAAAAAAATGCTGCAGACGATTTCTAAAGCCCCCCAACATCAAAAAAGAACAGCCGTATATTACACCCCCAATGAATGGAGAGAGTCTTCTCGAGATAGTAGAATCATAATGGTAATGAGATCTTCTTGGGAGCAATATGTCCAGTCCAGTTCCGGTAATTGAGCAACGCTTCAGTAAGAGTTTTTTTTTTTTAAGCGGAACTCCGTGGTCAACAGGGCGCACGAAGGTGTGGAGGACCCCCCATTATTATTAAGGGGACGATAATGAATTCTGAACGGCTTAATTGCGTTTTGAGCGTGCTAATTGTATTAGCGCGTTCGGCAACGGGAAAAAACGGGCAAAAAGCTCGGTATCGGGTCTTAAATGGTTTCAGGGATAAGAGTTAGGGATAACGGTTAGGGAAAAAATAGGGGGATGGTCGTTTTGGGGAGGGAAAAAGGGACGGACACTTTGTGTTTGGCGTTAATTGATGGCATTTTCTCCCGTCGCGTCAAAGTTGAGTGGAAATCACTGGTGACAGGAGAGTTGAGACATGGTCATGTAGACTGTTTTTGGAGGTTAAAAAAAAGTTTTGGAGGTTTATGCTTTTAAGAAAGAATGTTGGTTTTGTTTGGTTTTGCGCTTTATTTCTGTACTGGGGAAACGTGATTTGGGTTTTGCTTTGCCGATGTTTTGTTGTTCTGCAAATTTTTGGGGTACACACTATACTAGACAGCAACGTTAGTTGACCTATGACGTAACTAAGAAACAAAATAGTTCCCAGCGCGGTGTCTGAATTTTGAGAGAAATGACGAACGTCAATTTTAAAATACTATGATTATTTCATTAAACTCATGTATATATGGTGTTTTTTTTATCACGATTTGCGTACCGAAACTCTTCCTAGCAACCCAATAGGCTTTGTGTTTACCCATTTTCTCCTTCCGCGTAGTGACCTACTGGGTTCAGGGAACGTTGCTGTCGAGTATAGATATAAGTGCTTGAAAATATCCGAGCAAATGAAATTTTTTTCCTATAAGTATCATTTCTTCCCGTTTTAAAAGGTCTTTTAACTTAATCTTTTTATGCTTCTGACTACGTGTAAAGAACTGAAATAAACGGAGGCATGTGAATATATGATGTCAAGAGTCAATGTGAATCATGTGAATATATTATCAAGTTTTCATTACATTCTTTTTTAAGCTTTTCCGGCATTAAGTCTATAAAATAAAATAGAAACTTTTCTAAAATCCAGGTATAACAACCTTTAAAAAGCCTTTGTATGGAAAATAAACTTCTTAAAATTAGCAAAGGGTAGAAAATAATGTATGTGTACGAATAAAGAAATACTAATTGTAATTTTCAAAGATAGGAATTTCCTCGTTCCCATTTTCACTTCAGAATTTCATCATTTTAAAAGCACTGTTAGCATAAATGTTTTCAGTTCATGAGTCTAATCGTCTGAATGATATAGAAAAAAATGCAAAACCTCATCACCTAAAACCAATGACCAAACGGGATATTCGACGGAACAAAATAACTCCGCTTCATAAATTTCCTCGTCCATCCCAACAAAAAACATTTTTTATCACTTCTCTTCTCATCAACATTAAGCGAATATAGTGTTTACTTCAACCCTGAATGCGTCCGAGTTAACTTCACCGACAAAAACGACTATTCGTGATAAATTACCAAAAGTGGTAAAAAAAAGAACGAAATTAATGAGCGTATAATGAATATTTCTCCTTCCTCTCTTCATTACAGACAGCTCGAATCATCGTCGCAAAAGGAACTAATTTTCACCCGGTTGCGAAACACACAATCAAAAAAACTTGAAAAGAAAAAAAAGATGGCGCATATAATGATTCATTTTTACCCCGAACCTCTCTTAAATCCCATTATGTGCCGCTAAAATATATATCGATGAAAAAGAAAGCGACAAAAAACCGTCATCACAATCGACATTTTAAACAGGCAAAAAAACACAAAAGGTGGACCACCAAAAGAAAATATACATTTAGCCGCGCTATTCCTTATTATTGCCCTCAAGGCTCAAAAACATGATTGAGACTTGAGCTGAAACAATGGAAAACTTGAAGAATGCAATGGCAGAAATGAAGGGAATGAGACTACTTCCCCACAATCAATGTTAATAAAGGCAAGACTTAAAAAAAGGGAGGTATTTCGCGCTCTAAAAAAAATTTTTCACCTCTCTCGAGCGATTGGCTAAGTATATAACTATTGTCTCTCTTCTCGATCTTTCAAACATATTTGGGTTCTTCCCCTTTTGTTTGATTTGCCTGTGATGACGTTTGAAAACTCAGTCCTGCGAACAATTAAAAGAGAAGAAAGCGGCACGGCTGAAGAAAAAAACCTGGCTCTTGTGAAACTTTTATAGCTCCGTGTTTAGTTTTTAAAAAAATGGAATCGGAGGAACAGAAAAATAAATCATCCTGTGCTGCACGGGGGACGCAAAAAAGAGGGTTTTATACGAATTAGCCTCGAGGGCTGGAAAAATTGTTGGTAATTTCTGTCGATTGCTTTTCCACTTCTCAATAGCCGAGGATTTCTAAAGAAAACTAGAGCTCCTTTTTTTATATGTTCCGCGCATGCGCTGTTATTAAGGTTTTAAGAGTTCGATTTCTCTCTATCTAAAAGGAAGATTAATGTAGATTACATCCCTGCCATCTGCTCCATCCATGCTTATTAGGCCTTGGGAAATTAGGAATCGAAATACGATTTAATTTGAGGTCACATCTAATACAGATGTTAAGTGTTAGTATGATTCATTTCCATGTCACATCTCTAAACAGATGTTAAGTGCTCATATGATACATTTCCACAACAAACCTTCTAGAACTGTGAGTTATTTACATAAAATAGCTTGATATGAAGTAACGGGGAATACTGCAGTTTGATTGATAAATTATTTGAGAGAGAAGAGTTTTTAACTGCATTTTTTAAACACACAAAAATCTTTCAATTTTCTAAATTTTGGATACCACTTGGAGTCAAAAACAAGTTAGCCTACAAATACCATAAATATCCTTTTTACTATTTAGCTACTCAACGACAGTGATCATAATTAACAGTAACTAAAAACTATAAGTCCAAAATCATAAAAAATTGATAGGTAACTCTTCTTCTCAGTCAGTTTCTCTAGGTTCTACTATTTAGAGTGACTTTTCTTTACCTAAGTCAAAAATTCAATAATAATTTACTTACTCAATAAAAAAATCAGCCTCCAAAATGCCTTTTCCCTGAACATTCCTCTGATAGAAAAACACAAGCAACGTTACAAAAAAAAATCTTCAGACACCAAAAATCTACAATCGAGGGACTTAAACCCCTGTCCTTCTAAACAACTCTCCAATGATACTCCATAAGATACTGCAACACGTGTTTACTTCCTTTCTTACACGTTTTAATATGATTAATTTCGTGAGCTTCCTTTCCCTTTGTACACGTGTCAATTGCATTGTTTTTTGTCATGTCGGATAGAAGAAAAAACAGAATTCAGTGAACCGCTGACTTTATTATTCTTTTGGAAATGTGTAACTGATAACACAAAGTTACTCAGGTACAACAGTTGTGATAGTTACAAGTCGTGCCTATTTTGATTCACTCAACCAAAACGTAATCACGTAGGATTTTCTAATTAAGTTTTACCGTGGTGGGGATGCCTACAGAATTGCTGATGAATTTTATCTTCCTGTTTTTGTACAAGTTAAAATGTTGTTTGCAAAAGTAAGTAGAATAAGTAAATGTATAGATGAGAAATAGTTAAAAGGGCCAGTATTAATGTATGTTTGCATATAAAAATGGCTTTTATTTTGTCAGTTTGATTTTCTATTACGTCTGCAAAAGATGTAGTCTTTTTGTACCTATAGGAATAATGACAAGTAACTTATAAACATTACTATGAGAATTAATTTGAAATTCGCTTTAATTAGCACGTATAGTTTTATTATACTCGACAGCAATCTTTCCTGGCCCTACACAGAAGGAGAAAATGGGTAAACACAAAACCTGTTGGGTTGCTAGGAGGAGTTTCGGTACTCACATCCTGTTAAAAAGAAACTTATATACATGGGTTTAGCAAAATAATCATATTTTTACATTGACGTTCCTCATTTCACTCAAAATTCAGACATCGCGATGGGAACTACTTTGTGAGTGACGTCAAAGGGTCGACTAACGTTTCTGTCTAAGTTTTGCACGTTTACTTTTATTAGTTTGTTTAGTTTCTAAATTACACTCACAACCACTACAAGATACCCACCACGATAACAACCTGCCCAACGAAATCCAGAGTCCCCACAGCTACCCTCTGCCACTTAAAAACGAAAAAGAAAAAAAAATCATCCCTCACCCCCTCTTCAACACTCATATCAAATGTATAATTCATCCTCTTATAAAAAGCTCTCTTCTCCTCAAGCCTGTTGCGGGAGAAGAAGAAGGCGTGATGACAACAATAACACTGTAACCGCCGCCGCGGAATGTCGTGGAAAACGAGAAGGTGGATGGATGGAATGGAATGGCACGGAATCCCGTCATCAGGACACATTTTTTTTTTGTTTTGGAGTGTCGCGGAGTAATTGGCGGATGAGGTCTGTAATGGTCTCTCTGTGGTTGTGTTGGGAATCTGTGGGTGTTTTATTAGTTGTTTTCCTTTCGAATGTTGTGGGGGCTTGTAAGGGTGTTTGGGGGATTATTTGCATGAAATTATATGAATGGAGAGGTGAATGAATGGTTTATGCATATGTGAATGAACGTCGGTGTGTGAATTCGTGTTGTTTTCTGGGTGTTTAGCAGAGGGAGTTCGTGTTTTGTGAGTGTGTGTGAGCTTGTTGTGACCTGTGAAGTAGTTTGGATAATGGTCACTCTTCAAGTAAGTGTTTTGTGGTGTTTGGAGGGAGTAAACTTCGTTTGTTTCGGAATCATTTGGAAATGATTGTAGTAGTTGAAAAGGGTATTTATTATATGCCATAGGGCTATTCACAACTTTTGTTACAAGTTTAGGGGTACGAAGGGGTTGTGACATGGTCATGCCTCATCCCGTCATCAGGAGTTTTTGGAGTGTCGGTCTCTCTCGAAATCTGTGGTTGTTGTGGAGGTGTTTGGGGGATTATTTGCATGAAATTATATGAATGAGAAATTTTGTTTCGACCTATGACGGTTTTTTAAGGTCTAAGAAGTAGTTTGGGTAATGTTCACTCTTCGGGTAAGTGTTTTGTGGTGTTTTCGTATGTTTCGGTATCATTTGGAAATGATTGTAGTAGTTGAAAATGTTATCCATTATATAGGCCATTAGGGAAGGGGCTGTTCACAAATTATTTTACAAATTCAGTGGGAGGAAGGGGTGGTGACAAGGTCATGTGTCATCCCATCATCGGGGTTTTTTTTAGGAGTGTAGGTCTCTCTTGAAATTTGTGGTAGTTGTTCACTTTGTTGGGAATCTGTTGCTGTTCAGTTGTTTTACGAATGTGGGAGTGTTTTGGAATTATTTGCATGAAATTATTTGAGTTAGGTATGTTTTATGCATATGTGAATGAATTTTGGTGTGAATTCGTGTTTAGTAGAGGGAGTTCGTGTTTTGTGTTTGTGTGTGAGTTTGTTGCGACCTGTGACGTTTTTTTTTAGGGTCGAGGAAGTAGTTTGGATAATGGTCATTCTTCGGGTAAGTGTTTTGTGGTGTTTGGAGGGAGTAAGCTTCCTATGTTTCGGAATCATTTGAAAATTATTGTAGTAGTTGAAAATGGCATTTATTATAGGGGCTATTCACAACTTTTGTTACAAGTTTAGGGGCAGGAAGGGGTTGTGACAAGGTCATGTGTCATCCGGGGTTCTTTTTGGAGTGTCACGGAGTGATGAGAATGATTGGCGGATGAGGTGTGTATAATGGTGGTAGAGAATCTGTGGGTGTGTTTTAGATGTTTTCAGAATGTGGAGTTGTTTTGGGGATTATTTGCGTGAAATTATACGATTGGGGCATGTTTTATGCATATGCGTGAGAACGAATGTTCGTGTGAATTCGTGTTTCGTGTTGTTGTAGGTGTTTATTGCGACCTATTGTCAAGCTGTGACGGTTTTCTGAAATGGAAGAAGTAGTATGGATAGTGGTTATTCTAGGTGAAAGATGTTTTGTAGTGAAAAGTTGTTTTTATTCCATTAATAATAGTCTCTACTTTTATTTCGTTTTTTTATGATTTTATTACACTGCCTTTTTCTATTGTTGGCTTATAAATTACAAAGGCGTAGTCTTTCCCTTTTTATTACCTATTGAATAAGTTTAAAGTCAAAAGGAAATTTTAAGTTCTTACGCTAAAATAATTTTAAATTTAATTTTAAAAAAGCATAAGCATCTCAACTGAACAACCGATTTAAATAGCATTTAAAACTCAATAAATGGAAAAATATCTTTTATTTTCGAGCAGCAATTAAAATGTTAAAATTTAATATCATAAGAAAAGATGAGTGTTTGTTCATGTTTATCTCCACACTGACCTTGAAATTGGTGAAGAAAATTGCGAAATCCAATTCTAAAAACATTGATAGCACATCACTCCAGTCAGAAGTTCGTGTTTTTTTCTCAATTTATTAAGACACTACTTCAAATTTATACACTCGTTCCAACACTTATTAGGTAAACACCCGAAAAATACATAAAATATGTACAACTTTAACTATTTTACAACAAAGAAAAAATTCAATCACTTTTTAACCTCAATAAGTTGCCTCATCCATCCCTACGTTCTCTCTAACTCACCCCCCAAAAACCACTCAACATTCCAAAACCACACCACAAGAACACAGACAAACCCTCCATACACAAAATAAACCACCCCCGTCCATTCCCACGGGTCGAGGACGATCGCGTGTCACCCCTCCCAGATGTCTCCGATCAAAAACCGCTCCATAAACCCCCACCTCAAGAATTGAAACCGAAACCATGAGGGGCCCCATCTGTCACTCCGAGGCGGCATTGAGACAAAGCGACAATGGATGGAAGGAGAACAAATGCACTACTACTTTCGATCTTGTCGATTGTTTCAGCTGGGGCGACGTTTTGTTCTCTGTCTATCGGACACTTCAAAGGTGACGCTGACTCGTAATTATCGGGGGTGACTTTGATGTATGGAGTGTGAGGTTGCAGGAAGGGTTTGGTGGTTGTGGAATATGATTGGTTATGAGGCAGTGTCTGCTTGTGTTGGTTTTATTTTAAGTGGTATCTTTTCTTAATGAAGACTTACCACATCCCAATAGTAATCATTAAGATAATAATAATACGCAGAATCCAAATAATCACACATAATATTAAGAAGAAAGAGAAATTGGAAAGAAAATGAAATATTATGTGGACATATAATGAAGACAGTACAATAATACTATATCAGAAATTGCAGATCAAAAGAGAAGATATTTGAAAATGTTTTATTTGTTTAATTTAATTTTATTTTTTGGACGTAAAATTGAAGACATGAATGGAATGAAGTATAATGTAGGGAGAATGAAATGTATGAAATATTGTTGTTACAAAAAATAATCAGTTGTTTAGCCTGAGAATTTGAGATGCAGTCATTACAAAGTTGAAAACAACATTTTAGACTTAAGAAGTTTGCACAGGTAAAAAGCTCTAATTGATTCTAGAATTTCAAAACATGTTTCATTGCTTTGTTGAGTTGAGACCAGTAGAGCCTTTTACACACGTGAATCTACAATTGTATCAATTTGTTCCTCAAGGTGACGAGAGATACTTGAAATGAACAAGATATTTTTAACGATGGAGCTGCTTACATTCAAATTGCATAACACACAAGCATTACATAACGACACTTGATGAACAGAAAGAAAAAAAAATCAATGCACAACAAAACTATTAACCGTAATGAGTGAAATTATAGAAAACACATCCTCAGACAAGTCTGACGAACTGGGCAAGTTCACGTATACGAAAACGGTTCTTCGGGCGATTAGCTGAGATTCCAGAGTGATAAAAGAAATCCAAGCACTTGTTTTGATAAAGATATCAAAACGGGATTTTTCGGGAATAAAAAAAGTACCCGCAAAACACTTAAACTGGCGCCACTGAGAAACGTTCTCTCAACAATCGTAAACGAGACGGAAAACGGACAAAAAAAACTTCAATTCCATTTCATTTTTTACCGCAAATAAATACTTTAATCCATTTAACTTCAGTCCAGTGAAGAAAAGAAATGTCTCGGTTTAATAATAGAGCCGTGAAACGATCCCATTGTTACTCTATTTTGTTGATTCCCCTATAATATCATTGCCCAACGTTTTTGTAAGGTTTGTTGGTGGGGGAGGGGTTGTCATATCCAGTGATTTATCACCCTGTCAAAAATATATCGAGTGAAACTTCGATCGCTTTTTGCGCCAATGAGATATGATCGGTGGTAAATTCTGAATTGCACTAGTCTGGAGCTCCATAGAGAAAGTGTCTCCATAACATGGTCGGATATTGTGGATATGCAAGTTGGGGAATAGCTTTTTCGATTGAAATTGCAGAAACCTGGTTTATGGCAGCCATTAGGTTTTCAAATTCAGTGAAATTTATTATTCAATTTAATATTCCGGGTGTATTTATAGAATGCATCAGAGTACTCGAATGCATCCATTGAGTGTAAAATAAATCCCATTAAATTCAACATTTCTATACTCGAGAGCAACGTTTCCTGACCCTATGAACTAATAAACAAAGTAGTTCCCAGCTCGGAGTCTGAATTTTGAGTGAAATTAAGAAAGTAAATTTAAAAATATAATTATTTTGTTAAACCCATGTATAAAAAGCGTCTTTTTATCACGATTTGCGTACCGAAACTCCTCCTAGCAACCCAAAAGGCTTTCTTTTTGGGAAGTTTCTCCTTCCGAGTAATGATGACATAGGGTCAGGAAATGTTGCTGTCGAGTATAGGTTTGAACTCAGATTATATTATTGAACTGCATACTGTAAAGATGCTGTGCTTGAATCACTTGAATATATTTGTCATTTTAACTTAACTTGAAAAATACAGGTATACTATGTAGAGAAAACCTATTTAGAATATACTTTGGTGCAGTGATACAACCTTTTGTTAAAACTATTTAGGAACTATTGAAATGAGAATAACAAGAAGGAAAATAAGTGAGAGAAAGTAGATGAGATGAAACGGAGAATAAAAAAGAAAATGAGAGGGATAATATAAGAGAAAAAGAGGGTGAGGAGGAGAAGCGGGAAGAAATGAGAAAGCATATGAGAGAATTAGAGAGAATTAAGGGGGTAATGGAAATGATAAAGGAAATGAGAATGAAAGGGATAAGAGAAATAATGAGGAGGAGAGTATGAGAAAATGTGAGGAGGATAAGAGTCAAAGAAAATATGATGAGAAGTGTAGAAACACACAATGAGTTAAAGAATCTTAAGGATTAAAGAAAAATACATAATTTTTAAAAGCTTAAAGCAGAATGTTAAAGCACCATGAACTCAATGTGAGAGGAATAAGAAAATAATGAAAAAGAGAATATTAGAGAGATAAAATGCATTAATGTCTATCAAAACATTCTCTATTTTTAAGTTCTATACAGAAAATCTCAACAGTTTTAATTCCATTTGGCGATGGATTATCTTTCCCCTTGCTACTCTTCTCTGATCAATCCAATAACCCCTCCGAATCCCCCATTGAGATGCGTAAACATGAGGGTGACGTGAAGAGAAGAATAGCCATCATATCCCTTCCGCCGTCCATGCATTTGTCCCACCACCTACGTCACATCATCCATTACAAGACTGACAATTGCGTCAACGCGCCCCGGAGTTCATTATCCTAATTGCTCGTCTGGACACTGCCTTGAGGATTTTTGAGGCCATTAACTCCTGGTGGTGGCAAAAAGGTCGCGAATAGGTCCTGCTGGTGGTGGGAAGTGATTGAGATAGGTTGTTGTTGGTGGTGGTAATGATGGGGGGTTGGTGTAATGGAGGTGGGAAATCGGGTTGTTTTAATTAAATTGTGGGAATTGATTGAATTTTGGCTACACATACAATAGCATTGGAAAACTGTTGAAAGTTAGGACACCTCTTGATAAGTAATCTCAATTTAATTAAACTAGAAAGAAATATATTTTTTTTTACTTGTATATTTCATTTGAGTGGATTAGAATATAAGTGATTATGAGAATGAGAGAAAAATAATAAGAGCACTACAGAAAATAATAAGAGGGATTAAGAGATACAATGCGAAAGATATGAGAAGGTAAGACGAGGTATAAGACAGGTTGCTACAAATGCCAAAGTAATACACAGTGTGTTTCAAATAGTGTAACAATAGTCTATTTCATAAAATATTTCCCCTACACACGTACTTCCAATTGCAAACTTTCATTTTAAGAGGTGAAACATTAGATGGGACTAGCTTCAACTCCATGGGGGTCTACTTGAGAAAATACATTTTTATACAGCCCCCTTGGTTTGAAATGTTTAATTAGCAAAATTGTCTATTAGTTTTTTTCGAACTCCAAGTGACCAAATCAAAAGTTGGATATTTTTTATGGTTTTAAAAAGTGTAAAAAACCCTCAAGAAAAGTTTATCTCAAAAATAATGTATCATTTCATTTAGATTAAGGAGAGATCACTAATATTCGTAACTAGGAGCTCTTTTCCAATAATTCCAGGTGACCAAATCCAAAAGTAGACCTTGGGAATATAGTGTCAGAATAAGTTTACCTGACGATCTCATCCTTCTAATTGATTTTTCAGCCCCTCGAAGTAGGTCAAAAGACATAACTCATCCCTGACGTTGGAAGAAAAAAGAATGTTGTTTGACAGCCCTGACAGAATCGATGGGGTGGTGTGAAGAAGCATCGGTGGGATCAAAGAAAGTCCGTAATTTGTGATAACACCTTTCGCACTCGACATTTTTTTTTGTTTGAAAAAATCAATTCGGTTTTGAAGGGGAGGCATTCGATTTTTATTATGTTGAGATTCAATTATATGTGGTTCTTTTTGTGCTTCCTTTTGGTTTGATGAAGTTCGTTTTAATTGCGATGTAAGTTCTGCAATTGGTATTGGAAATGTTTTGAAATTTCGTTTTTTGAATTATAATTTTGGTTGAGAGCGTGAGTTGAAATGTGGGTTTTCAAAGTTTATTTTTTGTTCGTAGGAATCAAGTATTTTTTGTGTCGGTTTTTATTCCATTGTTTTTCCAAAGCTTCGCTGAAATTCTTTCTATAATAGAATGGTATGATCTTGGGAATTTATCTTCAAACAATTTGGATTTTTGAATTGTAACATATTTCATTAAAATTAGACTGTTTATTTTAATCATTAGAAAAATACCTATTGTCCTGTCATGTGATATTTTTCATATTAGAAACGATACTTTTAATATAACAATCAATGGGATAGGTTAATGTTTTTTTTTTTATAGAATTTAGATAAGGATGTAAAGTTTCATAAGTTGTTTATAACGGGAGTATAATAATTTGTTACTAATATTTATTATAAATTATAAAGAAAGTTTTCATTATAAGGATCTCTATTAGAATCTTATCTATACTAAAATTTCAACCCATAAATCAGCAGAGTTTTGAAAAATAAACCAAACTTTTTTAACCATCAAACCAAAAGCAACCAAGCTTAGTTGCAATGTTTCTTGACCCTATGACTTCACTACGCGGAAGGAAAAACTGAGTAAACAGAAAGCCTGTTGGGTTGCTTGGAGGATTTACGGTAACGCAAATAGTGATAAAAAGATGCTATACAAACATGGGTTTAACAAACTAATCATATTTCTAAATTGAAGTTCATTCAAAATCAGGGTTGTTACGTTTAAAACACTTGTTTTAAACATGTTTAAAACAAAGCAAAAAAAAACATTGTTTAACACATTACTGTTTTAGCAATTCTTTTTTCTATGAACAGATTGCACAGATTTATTTACTTCCAACTGTTTTATTTTATTTTTTCTAGAAAGTTATTTAATAAAAAATACAAATAAACTTGTTAAAAAATCATATTTTTTATAATTGACCTATTCTTATGTTAGATTTTAATATTTTAAACGATCAATGCTTCTAATGTCGTCAAAATACGCAATGAACTGAAAGGAATATAATATAATAACTTGTGAATGTTCAGCTCGTATCTTAAACTTTTTAGCAAAATATATAAAAATTTCTAATGTTAAATCTGAAGTTGTTGACATAGTAACACAATTCCAAAACCATCATTTTGCTTCAGTCAAGCTTCAAGAAACAGGTGCTAAAAATTGCTCGAGATGCCATCTGATATCAGGGGGAGCTTTGTTAATCCATTTTCAATATTAAAAACTTGATTTAATTATATTTAAATCATGGATTTTCTTAGAATTTCTGTGTCAAGGGTTAAAAAAAACAAATAAAACGTTTTAAACAAAAAAAAAACAGTTTTTTTTTGTTTTTTTAGAAAAAAAACATGTTTTTTCCCCAACCCTGTTCAAAATTCAAACACCGCGCTGAAAACTATTTTCTTTGTTTGCTCTCAGCTAGTTTCTCCAGGGTCAATTAGCGTTGCACTCTGGTATAATAAAAGCAAAAAAAATATATACATATGAAACTGACAGAGCTCAGACATTTCAATGATACACGTATGTCGCTATATTGATTGATGGAAAAGATGACCCAAGAACATCATAAATCTGTCTCCCGATGAAAGAGGAATATGATCCAAAGCAAAGTTTGAATCTGATCGCGATGACAAACAAGACAGCAAACAATCATCCAGACAGAAACATACCAAACCCCAACCCAAAAAAAAAAAATCATCTTTCACACAGGAAAAAAACCCGCCTGGGATTCAATGTCTCCTATAATCGTCCAGATCATCTCTTCATAAACAAAGAAGAATCAAACAACCGACGAGCGACAAATAGTAGAAGTCGTTTAAAATACTATTTATATCTCGGGAACTATTTATTTCCTCGTGCAAAAACAATCTGATCCAACCTCCGACCTCCCGCGCCCGTAAATTAGGATAAATTGAGGTCAAAAGGATAAACAACAGTCCTCCCTCAGATGATGATAAGAGGGCCCCTCCTCTTATCATTCTTTCGGCTTGAAAACAAGCCCGAATAATAATTATTAGTTTTTTAATAAAAAAAAAAGGTTTGAGTTGTCTGGTGTCTGTCAGTAGCTTCACAGATTCGCGTATTTGATTTCAACTCCTGGATTTGATTTTTCGCTTAGCAACGAGTTTGGGCGGATTTACATGGAGAGATTTTTGCGACGTGATGGGGAAAATATCCTATAGGTTTCATATTCATATTTTCATTTCATATTCATATTTTCATTTCATATTCATATTCATATTCATATTCATATTCATATTCATATTTTCATTTCATATTCATATTCATATTCATGGGTTTGGAATATGGTCCTGCCATTGGTTCTGAGTGCTATAACTTGGTAGTTGAGTCATCATTGGTAGGGAATAATATATACAGGGTGTTTCAAAAGTCCGTTTCGCGGCTTTTATTTGGAAACAACGTATCCTAGGGTCATGGAAGTAAGGTCTACCCCTAGGACCATGGAGGATCCATTGAGATGACTTTTAGCACCCTTAGACGCTAAAAAAAAGTTTAAAGAATTAATAAAAAACATAAGGAGATGGAGTAAAAACTTTGATGAGAATATTGTTGCCAATATTATGAATAACTCACTGGAAAAAAATTTCATGAAAATATCGTGAGTATTTGCGGAGATTTTGGCATGTGAAGATAGCCCTTTTTAGGCCTTCTAGTGAGTTTTTCATTTTTTTGGCAACAATATTCTCATAGAAGTTTTCGCTCTATCTCCTTTAATTTTTTAATTAAATTGTTTGATTTATTATTTCGCCTCTAGGGACGTTGTAAGTTACCTCAATGGATTCTCCATGGTCACTTACACCTTTGTAGACCCTTACACCTTTACACCTTTGTTGTACACCTTTGTTGTACACCTACATGGTACACCTTACTTCCATGACCGTGAGAGATGTTGTTTCCCAATAAAAGCCGTGAAACGGACTTCTGAAACACCCTGTACAGGGAAGTTTCTACCAGCCGCGTCGCTCGAACTGCCGCATAAAAATCCGCTCTCAGGGACTGTTCAGCTTCTCTTTTCTTGTGGCATCTGTATTTAGCAGTGATGAAGAGTCTCTGTGTATGGAAAAACGTCAAAACACGTCGTAATTTATTGATAGCAGTTGGTGCATCGGGGATTCACTGAATTTTTTGTCTTGGGTCATGAGAGATAAAAGTATTTGCGTTTATCGAGTGATTGAAATCATATTTATGAATATACTGATGATGAACTGTATGTCTGAGGTTCATATCTAATACGAGTAACTTTAGAGCGAATTCGAGGTAGTCAACAAATTTTTAGTTCACAAGTTCAGATATAGTTGCATTAAAGATCGTGAGGAGCATTGACTGATAAAAAACAAGTAGATTGCAACAAAAAATAAGTCTTCTTTGTTTCCTCGTTTTACTAACTAAGGAATGGTTACTCTAAAAGTAGTTTCTAAAGCTAAGAATAACTTTCAGAGACAAATTTAAGCTTTCAACCATTTATTATGATTGCATTCAATGAATACATTTTATTTTTTTAAGAAATGAAGATAAGTGCAAAGCTACAGTCCAACAAACAAACTTTTAGAAATCATAACTTTTCTTAAAAATATCCCTTCTTTCTTCCAAGTGTGTCACAAAGAAACAAATCTGATACTTCTTAACTAAAATTAATTTTCTACAACCAAAACTAAAAACTAAAGTTCTATAGCTAAAACTTTATAGTAAAACAACAAAAATTAAGTCTACACAAGGCAATTAGATTATCACTTAGTTCATAAATTACCTGATTATATTCTTTATTACTTTTTTGACTACACTGTAAAAAAAATCCCGTAAAATTTACGGTTTTAAACTGGCAGCTGGGTTGGTTGTGGGAAACCGTAAAAATTACGAAGTAAATCCGTAAAAACAACGGTGTTTTACCTTGTAAAACAAAAAACATGGATTAAAATGGTAAAACGCCGTTGTTTTTATGGATTTAGTTAGTAATTTTTACGTTTTTCTACAACCAACCCAGCTGCCAGTTTAAAACCGTAACTTTTACAGAAATTTTTTACCTGTGTACAGTGTACCTGTTAATCTACCAATAATTTATTTCATCGACGAATATTTCCCTTTAAGTTTTGGAAGTATCGAATAAAAGTTAGATGTACCAATAGCTTTTTCTCCTTTTTAAAGGGTCACAATTGCATTCAAAGACCGCCAAATCACCGAGCATTATTTAAAACTAACTCGAAGATGAGATATTCTTGTTTTTCAGAGAAAGATCTGTCCGTTTGTCCGAACATCCGTGTTCCTCGATAGCATCTCTCTCCTCCTATCAATTCGGCAAGAAGAAAAAAAAAGATCGCGATAAGCCACAGAAAAACACACCCTTGTCCTCACAGAGCAGGAGCCTGTCCTCAGAGGGGAAAAAAGAACGGTCTCTTCCACGCTATTTAGAATATTGACAGACTGATGCTGTGCAAAGGGCGGGTTTGGAACATTCCCTGGGCTTCTGTTGTCAGAGAAATAAATTTCGCTTCGATGTTTTCTGAGGATGTCAGAGATAAGCGCACAGATTGATACTATTAAGTTCGGACGGTAAACATATTAGGGAATATGATCCATTTATGATGGGAAAAAAGATCCCGATTGCGCAAGGTTATAATATGGTGGGTTTATATGGCTTTGTGACTTGTTTTAGTGGTGACCTAGGCGCGGATCCAGCACGGCTCCAAGGGGGGCACTTTTCCAGACCATCACCTTTACCTTTTAAGAAAAATGTAAAAATGTGCGAGATTTTCTAAAAAAGTATCCCTCAAGATCCCCTTTTGGAACCGCTGGGGGGGGGTATGGGGGTCCTTCCCCAGAAGAAAAAATTTTAAATTTGATCTGTAAAGGGATCAAAATAAAAAAAAAAATCATTTTAACTCATTTTGAGTACTTTTGGGGGCTTTTTTTTCGTACTTATGAGTAATTTTTTGGGTCCAAGGGGGGGCACTGTCCAGAGTGCCCCCCTCGTACTATATTTCATCTTACTTATTCTTGTTTTATTCAGAGGCAAGAGGGCTTCTTTAGAGTGAGACATAAATGTACAAAAAATTTCATGGAACATGAAAGTAGTCACCAGTTATAGTTTTTGAGAAAATTCATTTAGTTAGATTGATTAATCAATGATGGTGCATAATCAAAGCTTCCTACACTTTCGTGTAAATCAGTGGCTCCCAACTCTGAGAAGTTCGCGGACCACTGAGTTTAAAATTCGAATATTCACAGACCACCCTCCACCCTGTACTTCAGCTGAAAATCCTGGATCCACCACTGCTGTGAGCGCAGTTGCATTATTTCAAACATGAGTAGCACGCGAAATATGTAAATATGTAGGTATACATATACATGGGTTTAACAAACTAATCATATTTTTAAATTGACGTTCTTAATTTCACTCAAAATTCAGACACCGGGCTGGGAGCCACTTTCTTTGTTTGCTCTCAGCTTGTTTCTCCGGGATCAAGAAACGTTTCAGTCTAGTATACATATTTTTAGAAGTAAATATCAGACCTTATGTAACAGTTTTATAAAGATATCTTTATTAACGAAAAACATTTTCATGTACACCAGTCTTCACTACATTTGAGATGAATCGCACGTACGAAAATTCATAAATATCCCTCAGGCCGCTCCATTTTCGTCAGAAATAGAGGCGTAAATAACACACCAAAATACAACACAACAAAATGCTTTTTTTTAGTGTTTTATTTAGTAGTAATAAAATTTTACACTCCTCGCCCACAAAGAAACAGAGGCAAACTCGAGAAGAAGAACCCTTTTTTCCTACACAACGTGATCATCAGTATTCGAACAACCCCGTATTAAAAAAGATTCCTCATTGAAAACGCGGAGTTATATAATGCAGTGATTTACGACGCGACCAACAATATATAGAGATCGCGCGCGACAAATCGAAAAAAAAAAATCATCTCCCATATAACTCTTTCCGCGCGCGGGGCAACAACTATTAACAACAACCACATTCAGCAGAACCGCGTATTACCTGCCAACCGCACTGATATCACACCTAGCACAATGAGAACTGCATTATTTATAAGCCGGTCTCCTTCACAATGAAACTTAATATCTTATGGCCGCGGGCCGGAGCTAGGCACGGATTTTTATCTAGGGCGCTAAGCTTCCCTCCTACTACTTACTAAGACTATAAAAAGCGGCACGAGGTCCCTTTTGTTGGGAACAATAACATTTGCAATGCCGGGGATGCGATGCCGCGGAGAAGCTATGAGGATTGCTTATTGCCCTCCTCGCTGGGATGCGTTGGGGAGCCCCTGGGGTTCCATACTATGGGGGTACTGTTGTGGTTATGGAGGGAAATTGAATGATGCAATCACAAATACTAATCCAATATTCAGATTGGACTTACTTTGATGATATAAACATTATCCCTTTTCGTATAAGGGGCCGTTCAAATATTACGTAAGTATGTTTTTCGTCATTTTTTACCCCCCTCCTGTCTTGTCAGCAAAGATTACAAACTGCTAAACCCCTTCATAATTATTGCGTAAGAAAATTGATCAACCCCTCTTGATCCTTTTTTGTGCAAAATGTTTAGTAGTGCCTTCTAAAAAAATATTTTTTTTTGTAACATTTATTTTTGGGTCGAATTTTTAATTATTTATGTAAGAAACAAGAGATTTTCGAAAATACAGTGTTTTAGCATGTTACGTAAGCTTCACCTTCATACCCCCTTTCTCTCTTGTCAGGAAAAATAAGCAAAGACCAAACCCCATCTTAGGTGCTTAAGTAATATTTGCACGGCCCCTATCTGGATATCGGTCTTATAGTTATAAGAGGTAGGATTCCATTCTTTTTTAGAGGGATTGAGAATTTCTGTACCACTAAAACTGGATTATACGAGCAATATCAGTGGTAGTACCACCGTATAAAGAGGTAAAAAAATAATCACTTTTCAAATTTTCATTGTTGGCATTTTTTTTTTTTTTTGCTACTTTGGAATGCTTTCAGAAGCATGTATTTTGTGTAACAATCAGTATTTATAGAATCAAAAATTAAATTAAACTTAAAAATCCAATGTAAATATTGTACACTATTTATTTAAAGTTTGATTGATTAGAAGTCTTTGTAAGAACTGGGGAGCCTCGGGAGGCAATAAAAAAGAGGGGGGAAGCAATGTTATCTGTAAAATTAGCAAGGTTTTGATAGAAAATTTTTTGTGACTTTGAATTTGTTCAATTTCAAAGCCATGGGTGACTCAAGATATTGTCAGAAAGCATATTTTGATGGTTGACGCAACTTATAAAGAATGTGCAAAATAGATAAGTTTTTAATCGGATTCTGTAACCCAAACAAACAACCAAAGTTGCGAGGGCTTGAAAAACTTCAACTTGTCAAGAGTGATCGGATTCACCCCGTTTTACAGCGCAGAATTTTTCACATTTATTTATGAGGTATTGCAATTGGTAATTATTATTAAGTAGAAGAAATAATTCAAACTGGTTTCAAAGAACGTTAAAATAGTCACCAGTTATTGTTTTTGAAAAAAATTAGTTAAATTTAATTAATCCGACAATGCACTGCACAAAATGGCTGCCAGTCAAAAGACCAGTTATTAAAGACTCTGTTGTTTCAGATTACCATTATTCAAGCCAGCTGTATGCGTCACAACCTTTGCTTCGATCTACAGGAGTTCCTATTGGATAACGTAACGTAAGTACTATTCTCAGCATTATCATTGGTCAAGGATTGATATCCAAATAGTATCCGTCATTGATCATTAGTAAAAAACAGGTTTAGAATTTAATTATCGCACTTGATCGCAAAAACCTGGTTTAGTGATTACCTAAATTTCGAGTAAAATCGAAATAATTGGGCCTGGTTCTCATAAAATCTCATTACGGGATTTTGAGTTTTATTGGTTTGGATTAGAAGTCGTGATTGCTTTTGAGTGATGCGGTTTTTCTGGGAATATAATTATTAACTATTCGTGATGAAAAATATTTCCGATCATAAAATAAAACTCTTAACAGCGCTAAAAAGTATCGTTCACAGCTCGCCAAAACCGCTAATCCTCTTTTTTCGAGATCTTAAGTATTTTTTAGAATGATCAAGGTATCTCTCCGTTGGTGATTTGCCAATCTTTCACCAGCCTTATTCACTGCCATTTGACCAGTGGTTAACCAGCAGCTAAAGAGAGAAAATGAGCTTTTCGCTGACTCTGATTGGTGGAATCCTTCTTTGACCGATGATTAACCACTGCTGGTCAGGTAGCAGTGAATAAGACCATAAAATGATTTTTATTTTTTGGAGACAAATATATTATTCAGAAAATGATGATCACAGATAATCATAAAAATGATGGTCACCATTAATAATTACGAAACGAATTTTTCTTTCCTGATCATCAAACGATCAGTTTTTCATGAAAAACGTTGCCTAATGATTTTTAAAAGTGGCGGATGAACATTTTGATCCGATTTTTGAGTTTTTTCTCCATTTCCATAATAACTATCAATTTCAAACCATGTAAAAATATATTATTTAAATATCTATAACATACTTGTAATAATAATGATTTTCTTCATATCTATTTGATATCCTACTCTACTATTTCATCCTCATGATTCCTCAGTAGAAAGGTTTCCATCCATTAAAAGAATGAATCATAAAGCTGCAATGATAAAAGTTATATGCCCTTCAAGAACTTCCTTTAACCTGCAGTTCACTAACCTTTTAACTACTGTTTATAATAGTCATCCTGTTTCGTTTTTTTTTTCAAAGGTAAAGTGGCCTAATTTAGCCCTTATTACGTTGGTTAATTAAGTGGTTTTGAGTATAAAAGCGCGTTCTGCTCGAGAGCTTGGGAGAAACTTCAGCGAAGAATGGGGTAATAGCTTGAGAGTTGCACAATTTCGTATAATATACTAAGAGACGAAATTATATCTACGTGGTTTAGAAGAGGGTAATTCTATGTATTCATTGCATTCAATCGTTAAAAATAAGAAAATTGTATGGGGAGTGAATTTTGTTGAAAAATAGTTTTTGCTAACCTCTCCACACTGTTAAAATTCATGTGCTTAAAAATGAGCACTTTTACCTACTTATATTTTTCAAGTAGTTTTGACTCAAAAATGAGCAGCGGTGTTCTCAGTTTTGAGTACGTAAACATGCTTAAAATCACACATTTACAGAAAGGGCGAATATTTAATAATTTTGAGTGCAATGCATTAAACATTTGTACAAAAACTTTACTACCGTAATAAGTGTAGTTTTTTTTACGATGTGAAAAAAAAAAGAAATCTGTACTTCCATCGAAACGAACGAACTATTTAACGTAGTGAAATCAAAATGAGTCTATCGCGGAAGAATACCAAATTTTGGTTCCTCGGCGACCTCGGTAGTCGGCATTGACAGGTTGACATCTTTCATTTTGAGTGAACTGTGAACTTTTGGTTTCCGTATTTGATTTGGGTTTTTAATTTTGTATATCTATCAGCGATTTATTATTACCATTAGCGAAGAAAGATGGACCCTTGGACGAAACATATTATCCAAGAATGGGGCTTTGTGGAATTCGCACAGAATTTTGAAAGTAAGTTATGTTCATTTTCAATTCTAATTGTTTTAGGGTTAATTAACCCTAAAACCATTAGTTAATTAAACTTCTTAAGAAGTGTTCTTTTAAAGTATAGTATAATTTAGCATCTATATGTTTCTTATCTTGCCAACCCTTTATAAGAACATTACAAGTTTATATTTATTTCTGATTCAAATAGATGTATTTAAATTTAGTTTTTCGGTAATTCCCACACCAAAGGTCCTGGGATGGAGTCTCACTGCATACCATAATTTTTATTTTAATTTTCCACATTTATTAATTTTATTTAATTATTAATTTTAAAATATTTCTTCTTGTGTATAAAATTTTTTTGGTAAATATATAATATTTACAATAGGATCCCGACGTGTCATCACCGATTTGGTTCATTTTTGGTGTGTAGTAGTGCATGACTAGGACATCAATTTGTGAAAATATGAAGAAGCAACTTTCAGAAATTTTGGAGAAAATCGCGATTAAAAATTTTTCAATATATTTAACAAGATTTTTATCTTGCAAGCGGATCGTGGTGTAGCGGTAAGAGTTGCGATTCCCAACCCAAAGGTCCCGGGATCGAGTCTCGCTGCATACTATAATTTTAATTTTCCACGCAATTAAGAGCACAGATATGAAATAGTAGTACATAATATTTTTATTTATAATTATCAATTTTAAAACTTTTTTAAAATATTTTTTTGTTTTGAAAAAATCTTTTCATTCCTTGTTTCCCAAAAAAATAATTATTAAATCAAATTTTTATGATCCTATTGTAAATTGTAAATATTATATATGTACCAAAAAAATTTTATACACAAGAAGAAATATTTTAAAATTAATAATTAAATATTATAAGTTTATTTCATACCTGTGCTCTTAATTGTGTGGAAAATTAAAATAAAAATTATGGTATGCAGTGAGACTCCATCCCAGGACCTTTGGTGTGGGAATCGCAACTCTTACCGCTACACCACGAACCGCTTACAAGAGGCAAATCTTATCAGATATATAAGTACATGTTAAAATTTTTAATCGGGATTTTCTCCAAAATTTCTGAAAGTTGCTTCTTCATATTTTCACAAATTGATGTCCTATTCATGCACTACTACACACAAAAAATGAACCAAATCGGTGATGACACGTTGGGATCCTCTTAGATATAAACTTCTTTTTTAAAATATTTGATATTTGAGTACCAGTTGACCCAATCGTAAAACATTTCCTGGTAAATTTTTTGTAAATGCATTACCCTCTTGGCGTGGTTTTGAAAAATGTCGCCACCAAACCATGAATTCTAAAAATACAAATGCAAAATGGCTCAATTACTCATTAATAAAACTAAAAAGACCCTAAATGTGTCGCTAAACATCGACACCCACAGTGTAAGGTATACTAGGATTGCCCTTTTGTGTATGCTAAGTTTTACCATTGATCTTGATTTGTTTACACCCTTGGTTAAGTAACACTGACACACTGCCTATTCTTCATCACTAATTAGGGCTTTTTGTTTGAATTTGATAAAACTAAAGCTAGTTGTTGGCACTTATCACTCTTTCCCGCTTATCCAGGCCCTGATTTACCATTAGGCCCGGGCCTAGGGGCCCCCTAATTTTAAAAAGTTAACAAACATTTTTAGTAGAAATAACTTTTTATGCTTCCTAGAATGGTTTTCAGTACATTTTTAAATAGAAAATAAAAATCCAAACCTTTTAGCAGTGTAAAAGATAACCGAGAACGTGTCTGACCCTGACTTGCTGGCCAAATATTTCATATTACTACAAATTCAAAATCTTGTCACGACCCACCAAAAACACTGGTGAGCCACCAGTGGGTCTCCAACCAGATTGAGAACCTCTGACCTAGATATTTGGGATAATTGAACACATTAAGTTAAATTACCTCATTGGTACCTAGTTCTTTATATTTAATAATGTAATATATGCATGGGTGCCACTCTTCCGTCCCCAGGACGGAATTCAGTCTTTTTAAAATTTCAATGAACGGAATTCCGTCCCAGGTATATTACGAAACGCAAAATTAGTACTAAATTCCATTACCTACATTGCACATTTGGTTCAATTCCGTTAACGTTCCTGCTAAATTGCCATGCTTTTGAGAATGTCATACATTCAAGTATCAACATTTTTTTTTATTATTGAAAATATGAATAGTTTTTGATCTAACTAAACATTTTAATCTGAGTCTAAAATTGTTTTAGCAATATACTATTACTACTTTTTTGGTGCGGTATTTAGCGGGAACAATAACGGAATTGAACTGCACATTTTGACCACAAGTAACATGGTTTTACTCACATACAGCTTTATCTTAATTTAGAATTTAAGGAACTATGAGTTTTCATGATATTTTATGAATTTTCATGCAATTAAAAAAATTGCTAGACTGGATGGAAATGATTAATACGATACTTTAAAGTTCCGTTTTGCAAATTTTGAAAAGTGGCACCCATGAATATATGAGTCCTGATCAAAGCTATTATGTCCAGTTATGTATAATTTTACTTATAGTTTATTTTGACTCTTTGTGTATAGGTGAAGAAATTGACGAAGAATGTTTCAGATTAATAGATGATAAAACATTGGAACTTCTTATTCCAAAAGCTGGGCCACGGCTAAAGTTTAAAAGAAAACTTGATAATTTGTTATCGAGCTCAAGCCAGCCTGCTTTTATTGATACGAGCTCAAGCCAGTCTGCTTTTATTGAAATGAGCTCAGGCCAGTCTGCTTTTATTGAAACGAGCTCAAGCCAGCCTGCTTTTATTGATACGAGCTCAAGCCAGTCTGCTTTTATTGAAACGAGCTCAAGCCAGCCTGCTTTTATTGATACGAGCTCAAGCCTGGCTGCTTTTATTGATACGAGCTCATCTGAATCTTTATTGATCGACGACACTGGATTGACAATGGATCTTGACAATTTAGTTAAAATAAAACTTCCAGATGTACACAAAAAATTGAAAGGAGGGGATCCTTCCTCAATAAATATCTTGGAGAAACATAAAATAAACAGGTTGATTGTTGACAAGTACATTGAAAAACATACTTGTCAACCAACAACAAAAGAAAAATTGGATTTGGCAAAAGCCATAATCAATACTTTTCCAGTTTTAAAAGGAAGCTCTGGGGAAGGTTTTGTAAGTAATTTAGTTTTAAAATATTTATTTAAGTGAAAATGGAAGTATTAAATTACTTTTTAAAGTTTGCGATAGCATCATTAAAAGTCAACCTAATTTAAACATCGTGATTAATAAGTAAACCCAGTCACTGTGTTAATAACACATTCAATAAATTTTCAAAATGAAACTTTCTTATAGGAACAATGGTTTTGTCCAGGCGCATCTGGAACACGAGCCAGTGGCTTTATAGCCCAAAGGTTGCGCAATTTCCGTTCAAGAAAACTATCTTCAGTTGAAAAAATGGAATTGGGCATTGGAAAGTTAAAGCTTCCAGTGACACCACTTGTTGAGTGTAGCGAAGATCGTTCCCAAGAGTTCTTACAAAAGAAACAATGGCTGATTGAGAATGAGCGCCCCCTAGAAAAAGTTATCAAGTTCATGAGTGATACATTTGAAGGGCGGCGTTATGATATTTTACATTCTGGCACTACTGACATATTAAAATCATGGCCAAAGCTTATTAATGTACCCGTGGCAAGTACAAATTTAATAATAATTATGGTTTTATGCATTGAGTATGGTGAAATTAGTATTTACTTTATAGTGGTTTCAATTTGGATTTTGTGCAACTGATGTTGCATACTTTAAAGTAGTTTTAATTTATAGAGATATAAATATGGACATAATAGTTATGATCAGAGTTAATTATATTAAGATTAGTTCTGTAGGTTAGATATCATGATATGTATTTATTACTTTGATTTATTAATATAATGTAAATTATATAATAAATTTTTGTTTATTCTATATATCCATTTTAAGGTTAACTACTGAATTTTAGAGTTATAATCACAGTTGGAATATAATATGAAAAAAGTCACCTGTTGGTTTGTATGTATTGTTTTTTTGTGTAATTAAGACATCTGTTTATACTTCCAGATTGATGCAGATTTTTTGAAATTGTACGGTGAAAGTAAGAGCGACTCACTGTGCTCGGAATTTGGGCTGTTGGCACCGCAAATAATTTTTCAGGCAAAAAATTGTGGAATCAAAGGCGCAGAAGAGAGAGCAAACAACTTTCCCTTTAATTTAAGTGATCCTGAAACTCTATCTCAAAGTAAGCTAATTTATTTTATTATGGCACCAGGGATCCAAATAAGAAATGTTTTATCTAGTAGCTCATAAGATTTCATATCCTCTTTGGGTGGCAGGGCATTTATTAATATCACTTTGCCCCTAACATATTTATAAAAATCAATGTTTGTATGTATGTATGTCTTTTGTTATCTTTAAACTTTTCAAACCTTTATTAACTTTTAAACTTTACCTCTACTCACTCCTGGGAAAGTTTAGTTTCCGAAGAAAAATAATTTAAAACCAAAGCATCATAAACAATTTTTTTCCCATTATGAAAGACAATACAATACAAAATGCAGTGGTACTTTTAGATATAACATCACTTGTTGTAGATAAAGCCTGTCTATAGCAGGGTAAATTACGCTATAAAAAACTTTGAATTGTGCCTACTCTACCGCAATAAGAAAACTAAGCACTCTCTGTCTATGGGTGAGCCTGTGGAACAGCCACAGAATTGTTTTTTTTTAGCACTGAGACACTGGTACTGGCAAAGTCTGTCTGTAAGGTTAAATATATTGAAATCGCATGACTTGCAGGCTTTTTCTCTTTGCACTTTTTCTTTTGGTGCAAGCAATAATCCGTAGACTAGTCATGGAGGCATCATCATTGACGTATTTGTACAAGCCAGCTTATGATGCGAGGTCTTTGGACACATACTAGAGCTAGTACTGTAAATTTCATTTGCACTCCAAAAATTTGGATAGTTAGTTTATTGTTATGGTCAGCCAAAGATTATGTTATTCAAAGCAATTATCTTGTATACTAAAATATCATTTGTATTTTTAGGAATAAATTGTGCCCTTCTTCTTCTTCCCTTTTTATTGCCCCAAGGAACATGCAGTAAACTAGTTGGGACCAAAAAAAGGAAATTCCGCACAACTACTGAGCTTTCACTGGTCCATTTCATCCAGAATATCCCTGTAAGTATTTTATCTAAACAAATTTCAGTGCAAGCAATATTTACAATTGCAGTTAAACCAGTGGCGGATCCAGAGACTTGGTTTGGGGGGGGTGATTTTACCTACATGCGCATTCGACATTACAATCAATTTTCACTTTTACATTCAATTCGTAAGAGGAAGACACATAAAATATATTTGGTGGAAAGTTCCACTTTCTACTGATTTAATTGAAAACCATTAAATGCATGATTAAAATAATTCATTTTCCCTTTTTAAAATGGAACTTCTACTTAAATGCATTAAGTATACACTAATATATAACAAGACAGACCAAAATAAAGAAAAATTAGAGAAACAGAAAAGTCACTAAAAGTAAAATTACCGCAAAGCCACGAATGCCTTTTTGCTGTTTATAATTATTTCTTTTAGCTTTTTCACAATTTGAAATTTAGTAAACCGGATTAAATCATTAGAACCTTGAAATGATAAGTAATAATGACATTGAAAGCTGCCCTGTTAAGTTCTCAAAATAATAATAAAAACTTAATAAATGTACATACAAAATATTAAATCTATTACTAAATGATAAAAACAATTTTCTTTTGTATATGTATTCCGAATTTAGCAACCAAGAAGAAAATTTAAAATAGCAATTTTTCTTAATAATTGATACAGTGATATACTTGAGTTTAAAAAATTATAAAACATCGAAACATAGTTTAAAAAAAAGAAAAGTTGCAGAAAATGGCAAAACTACCTCAGCTTTATCTTCAAAAAAATCATTTCTTGGCTTTTTCTTAAAAAACGAAAGCTGAGTTCCACTGTTCGTTTCTGAGCACGACCATGTTCACTATTTACGGAATCCATTTTTTGAGATAGTAAAACGCCAAATTTTAATAAAACAGCAAATTTACTAGTACAGCTTGGCATATGTACGACATGCTCCGCCCACAAGTTTTGACTATCCCACTGCCAACAAATAGCTGTTATCCCCTCCCAATATGGGATTGCCAATCGCTCTGAAAAAGTTTTGATTGGCCCTTAAATAGATGTTGAAAAACAGTGAGATTAGAAAATATACAAACAAGCCGCCCGCTCTGGTTTTTGTGTGCAATTATACCAGTAATCAGCCTCGATATGGTTCAATTCACCCCGATAGATTTAACACCGGCTGAAATTTCCGGTGACCAAAGAGTACCGAACCCCACTCTGTCAACCCTTTTATCAGGGCTCGGGAAGGGAGCCCTCTGAAAAGTGATCGATGCATTGAAGTTATCATTTAACGAGTTGCTACTATTGCCGAAAAGGGGCACTGCGAGAAACCGGAAAAAATACTCGCTCAGATGGTGACAGCGGTTTCTCAGTAGAGATTATTCACAAGTCAAGTTTATCGCTATGTTATCGGAGATGTGATTTTCTGCCGGAAATTCGGCGAGGTCACTTTGTTGGGGGGGGGTGATCACCCAAATCACCCCCCCGTGGATCCGCCACTGAGTTAAACAACCAGCAAATTATAAAATTATCTGCTCTTATTGCCTCAATTTAATTAATTTGTGTTTTCCTAATTACAGAATGGAGAAGGTGTTGAAAGCTTCATGAGTTATGATAGGACACTAGGTGGGGAACGCAAGCAACCATTTGTTCTGTCAATAGGTGACATATACTCACCATATCAGAATTTTATTGTGTTTGAACATACATGTTTTGAAGCTAATTCTCTACTAAAAGCTGTAGATATTTGTTTCAAATTATGTTATGTGTTAAATTTGGAGTTTTCCCCCTACTGTAGAAATGTTTGGCACTTTTTTAATGAAATATTTTACAAGTGTGACTTTTCAGTGGAAGAGCCATCCTGTTTGAAGGAATTAAAAAATAGGCTTTTTGTCACAAATTCTTTACGTTGAGTGGTCCTTAATAACAGAATGGAGGTGTAGCATAACACAATTTGAAACATATATCTACAGTTTTTAGAGTGAATCTTTATTTTAAATGGTAAAAATTTAGTCTGGTCCTCTATTTTGTAAAACCTTAAAATTGACTTGAGATGTTTTGTGTAATCTGTCAAAGGCTGTTTTATTCAGCTAAGGAATTATGTAGGCATATTCGAACATGGCATCCTGATACTAAAAAATTTCCATGTTATGATAAATTGTGCAAACAAACATTTAATAAGTTGTATAATTATGAACGTCATTTGCAAAATTTTCATACTGATGAGGCAAGTAGTGAGGCCAAGTCACTAACTAATGATTCAACTATATCTCACTCAATAACTTTTTCAAATTCCAACTCTAATGACAACTCCCTAGATCCTTCTTCTACCTTAGAACCTATCCAACTGTGTGAACAGCATGAAAGCCCATTAAAACAATTTCAAGAAAGTGCTGTTCAATTCTGCACAGAAATATGCAGAAGTAGAAATACTTTCAAGGGCATTACCACATCTATAGGACACACATCAGAGTTACTAAACAACACTGTAAATTACCTAAAATCAGAAACATTACATTACATAAATCAGTCAGGTAATACAAGCACTAATATTAATACATTAATTCAAAAATTTGATGATTGTGGCAAATATCTGGAAAACTTCAATTCTAAACATAAACTAATTAATTCATTAAAATCTTCTGGACTGTATATAGAACCGGTTGATGTTGTTCTTGGGACACGGTATGATGCAAAACTCAATAAGGAAGGTGTAACTGAACAGGTAATAAGAAAAGACAGTTGTCAATATATTTCCATTGTAGAAACTATGAAAAACATAGTTTCAGTTTCTGGATTTATTGATTTGTTCGAGAAATATAAAAAAAGTAAAGGGAATCAAAATTCTTCATTGCGTAGTATTCATGATGGACTTTATTATAATTCTAATTGCAATTTGTCGTCATTGAATACTATAGCAATAGAATTATACATTGATGATGTGGAGGTGGTGAACCCATTAGGATCTCACACAGGGATTCATAAGCTTGGATTTGTATATTTCTCGATCAAAGATATTCCAGTTTATCTTCAGTCAAGGTTGGAATCGATTTATCTCCTTAATGTGCACTATGCCCTCGATGTTAGTACTTATGGCTATGATAAAATTTTGGAGCCAATTCTGCGGGATTTAAAATTTCTTTTCGATGAGGGGTTAAAGTTTAATGATAAAGTTTTTAAAGTTGTTGTATGGCAAGTTGTGGGGGATAATTTGGGACTTCATAAACTTCTAGGATTTGTGGAGAGTTTTTCAGCAAATTATTGCTGTCGATTTTGTATGGTACATAAACATGTCATGCATACCATGACAAATGAAAATGTTGATTTACTACGCAATAAAGATCATCATGATGAACAAGTATCAGATGTACTGGCTGGAGTTATATCCAGTTCATCATGCGGGGTCAAAAGTATTTGTCCCCTGAATGATTTAGGTTATTGGCATGTGTCGGATAATTTAGCCATTGACATAATGCATGATCTCTTTGAGGGGTGGTGTGCATCTGAAGTTTTGTTTATTTTGCATCAGTTTATTTTTAAAGATAAGTTTATGACCCTAAATTCCTTAAATAATAGAATTAAAAACTTTAATTACGGAAGGCATGATTCTTCCTGTAAACCTTCCCTTATAAAACATGAAAAACTTGTTAATTGCACAGGTTCATCTGGTCAAAGTGCCACTCAAATGTGGATTCTCATTAGATACCTCCCACTTTTAATTGGAGACAAGATTCCTCACGATAATAACTTTTGGCATTTATATCTTTTAATGCTAAGAATCCTTGACACTGTCACAGCACCTGTTATTTCTATATCAGAAACCTTTCAACTAGTAGAGAATATAAAAGATCACCATATGTTTTTTTTAAGTTTGTTTCCAGACAAGCACCTAACCCCTAAAATGCATTTTGCTGTGCACTACCCAAGGATCATTAGACAGCTTGGTCCTCCAATAAGGTACTGGAGTATTAGGTACGAAAGTAAGCATTCAGCATTTAAAAGACACGCCGCATTTACAGGTAACTTCATCAATGTTGCCAAAACTGTTGCGTGTAATAATCAAATCAAAATGGCTAATTCATTTAAACTGAAATATCTAAAATTCCCTTTAATTTCTGAAATAAAGCAGGGTAAATATATTTCAATCAATTCCTTAAGTCAACAAACTTCATTATCTCCCGCAGCATTAATTAACACTCTAGATGGAATAACAAATGAGGAGGAACTATTGGTATGTGACAGTCTGTGCTATAATGGCACTGTGTATATAAAAAATGAAGTTGTGCTTTTAAATTTTGAAGATGAATCTATTTTCTTTGGCAAAATTTTGAAAATGTTCTTATATAATGAGGGTGCGTACATCATATACAACAAATTTGAGTCAAGCGAGTTTAATGAACATTTTCACAGTTACATATTGATGAATAAAAATACAGTTGATTTAGTTGATATAAAAAATTTGTATAGCTATGAAACTTTTCATATGAGGAAGACTTACAGACTTGATGATTCAGATATCTATGTGACTTTAAAACACAAACCTTGCTGTACCAGTGAGAGATTAGGCACAATTTAAGGGTTGATATATAGACATTTTCTGACAGATGACTAAAATTGCACAGTATGACTTTTGTTTTCCTCTTTTTAATTCCAGTTGAAAGGTTTCTGATACAGAAATAGCAGGCAATTTTTTACTTTTGAAATTTCTTATTACCTAGGTTTATCTTTAATTCTTTGTTTCTTGCATTTAGTAGCCTTGATTGTTGGTAGTTTGTATCTATTTTACTGCATACTTAGCACATGGTTTGCAGGCTGTTTTTTTTAATCTGTGGTTTGAAAGTAAACCTGGTTTTTGCCCCATCATCTTCAAATCTATAACCTACAGTTCGACCACCAAGTTTTGTTGCTTGACCTTTCTTCACTCGGGGAGAGCTCACCACTTCAGGGTTGCTATATTTCTCCTTTACAGCTTTCAGCAAAAGTAGAAAACTGCACGAATTCGTGTTTTTTGTTTTCAGTAGGATATGATTGTATAGTTTTGGTAGGGTTTTTTTTTTGCGATAAGAAAAACTTAGCAAGTAAAAACATTAAACTATCGATTTTTTACTGAAATCCCTAATATTTGATATGTAAGATAAAAACATCTAGTTTTTTCAGTAAATTATTATTTTGGCGGAAGACCTCATGAACGTATTACATAAAGGCCAAAGCAGAAAATTTAAATAAAAATATGTCTAAAATACTTTTCTTATATGTACTCAAAATGTCTGAATTGAATGAAGAAATTTATTATTTGAATTAATTGATTAAAAGGATATAGTAATACGCGCTCCAGTTATTTTTATAAAAATTATTTTTTGGGGCTTTTCCCCTTTTATACAGTCCCAATTTTTCCCAACAATGTTCCAAAAACACAAAAGGTATTAAAATAATTTGTATTAACCCATCAGCTGATCATTTTTTATACTTATCTGGCATGCAAAAGATTTTCATGCAATCATCTGGCCCTCCAGTCAGACCCCTGCACTATGGTATAACTAATAATTTATTCAATCTTTAAAAGTTGAGTTGCCCAAGCGACAAAACTTAGTGGTCGATCTGTACCCTTTTTCTGTTTTTAGTATCAGGTTGGTATGGTTCGAAGTGTCTCGATCCACGAAAGTTGACCCTATCTTTTATTAACAAAATTTGTTAGAGTTGAAGTTGTTACATTTGTGGAGCTAGACATTGCCATTGAAATTTCCCTGTTATTGAAGTTTGAGTTTGACTTTCGTGGAGCGAGATAATGCCTCATTAATTTTGCCATCACAAGTGATGAAGTTGCCAAAAACAATACAACCCATTAGAGATGAAACTGTTTTGTTGCTGAATTTTGTGCCTTGACCAAAATGTTGGTTTGTCCAGATTTGTGCTGGCTTAACGAAAAATACCTTTTTTTAACTTGAAGACTATTTTAATGTGGTGTGATCAGATACCATCAGGTTTTTAAAGTTGCTTAAACCCACATTGACACAACATTCCTTTGAAGCTATAATGAATACTTTTCTGAAATGTCAAGCTTTTTAAATAGAAAATGAATGTATGTAATTGAAAAAGTTTTTGTTGTGAGCAGTAAAGCATAACTTGAATCATTTAACTAAGATGTGAAGATATTTGACTAGTCAAGAATCTTAGTGTGAAAATATAATTTGAAAGTTTTGTGTCATTGTATAAGCTGTGAAGTGCTGAATAAATGTGAGCACTAATGATATTTTTATAACTATATTTGACTAGTCAAGAATCTTAGTGTGAAAATATAATTTGTAAGTGCTGAATGAAATGTGTGCACTATTTTTATGTGTGCAATATTTGTATAACTATATGACAAAGAACTAAGAGTGAAGGTATTTTAGTAGTCAAGAATCTTAGTGTGAAAATATAATTTGAAAGTTTTGTGTCATTGTATAAGCTGTGAAGTGCTGAATAAATGTGAGCACTAATGATATTTTTATAACTATATTTGACTAGTCAAGAATCTTAGTGTGAAAATATAATTTGTAAGTGCTGAATGAAATGTGTGCACTATTTTTATGTGTGCAATATTTGTATAACTATATGACAAAGAACTAAGAGTGAAGGTATTTTAGTAGTCAAGAATCTTAGTGTGAAAATATAATTTGAAAGTTTTGTGTCATTGTATAAGCTGTGAAGTGCTGAATAAATGTGAGCACTAATGATATTTTTATAACTATATTTGACTAGTCAAGAATCTTAGTGTGAAAATATAATTTGTAAGTGCTGAATGAAATGTGTGCACTATTTTTACGCGTGCAATATTAATGTGTGCAATATTTGTATAACTATATGACAAAGAAGTGAAGGTATTTTAGTAGTCAAGAATCTTAGTGTGAAAATATAATTTGAGTTTTGTGTCATTGTATAAGCTGTGAAGTGCTGAATAAATGTGAGCCCTAATGATATTTTTATAACTATATTTAACCAAGTATCTATTGTGTTATTGTAAAAGCTATCAAGTACTGAATAAAATGTTTAATGAATAATGTGAAATATTGAGTTACTTTTCCCTTAGTCTATCAATGGTTTGGAATTTTAGGTACAGCTTCCCAAATAAAAAATTTAAGATACTTTATTACAAATTTTAAAATAACTGCCAATCTTTAGTAGAATGAAGATTCAGGGTTGAGAAAGAGGTTAAAATATAATGATTTAACTCTAAGAAACATATGACTAAGTTATATTTGTATATTAAGTTATTTTTCTTCCTAATTTAAAAGTGTAGAAATGAAAGTGACCTCTTGTGGTTTATCTGTAATCTAATTTAGCATATTTCATGCTAGTAACAAATAACTTTTTCAAAACCAGCTTTTGTTTGATAGGTGCCAAGCTGAATAGAGTATTATTAAAAATGAGAATGAGTACACGGGGTGTAGATTTTGGGCAGCAGGGATCTCAAATGTGAGCACACGCCAATTCGATTTTGAGCAGCAGGGATCTCAAAAGTGAGCACACGCCAATTCTATTTTTAGCAGCAGGGATCTCAAAAGTGAGCTCGCGCCGATTCGATTTTGAGCACCAGGGATCTCAAAAATGAGCAAGCGCGGGCTCGAAAATGAGCATGCGCAGACTCGATTTTGAGCAGAACAGGTCTCGAAAATGAGCACGCGCGGTCTCGATTTTGAGCAGCTGGGCTCTCGAAAATGAGAACATGGCGTTTCATTTTTAAGAAGGTGATGTGTTTCAAATATAAGTACACGAGTTTTTCAAATCTAAGTCGTTTTGCTTCGGAGCTATTATGAGTACATGAGGTGCTTGAAAATGAGTAATTTTGTCTCAATTCTGAGAACCCATTTTTAACAGTGCATTAGATAAAAGTAGGTAAAGGAATGGTAATAGGAAATGTAGATAATATTATTCATGTTGTAAGAATCCCCTCTGCAAGTGATGGTAATATTTTGAGTTAAAAATTGCGCACTAAAATGGATAATCTACTACATTTTTGGAAGAAAAAAAGGCACTTTATGAGTAGTTTTGTATAATAAAAGGTAAGACGGGCTACTTAAACGAAATAATAACTAGCTTAATATTTTTTAAAAATTGAATTCAATATAAGCGTTGAATATTTTCTTTGATGATAATTTTAAAATTATTAAAAATGTTTGCATCAAAACAAAATAGTTTTTTCATTGTATAGGCTATAACATTATATACTATCCGTTTTTATCATTATTAATTTTATTTTTAATTTTCTGACTATTTCATCCATAATCCTGTCATCACATAGAACAATATAAAATTCTTAAGGTCATTACAGTAATAAAATGGAATTTTGAATAGTTTATCAAAACTCAACTAACGAGTCGAGTATCTCACCTAGATTGAAACTTTTACTATGATTTTTTTTTCAATTTAACAATTGCAATCAAATTATTGTAATAATCGTTATCAAAAAAACAAATCCTGTACTATATTTTAGTTGACCAGAACATTACAACTTCTCCTATTTGCGTTCACTATAAAACGGGCTTTTAGAGTTGGGGTTGCGCAAAAAGAAATTTAAACATTGGAAAACATTTGCGTTCATTGAACTACCCAATCAGATGTATCCAATCTCACGCAGCTTCTTGATTAATGTCCGGACATTCAAAAAAGGCATTAAAACACAACACCAAACATCTTGCTTTACAACCAACCATCCGAAAGCGGAGGTGTTAAAAAACACCGCATAATGATATGAACCGCACTCACAGACAATACCCAATAAATAAAGACGCAGACACTGATACGATCACAAATCCCATTCACTCACTGTGACTGCGGCTAATTTTCATAGCAAATTAATCTAAGTGAATCCTCGACCAATCGCGTCGCCTTCACGCGAGGTAGTAATAGCGTGATGACCTTCCTCCTCTTACGTGAATTGGAAAGGTAAAAAGGGAGAGAAGAAGTTGGTCACGATTTCTCTCTTGTCCCTCATCGGCCGCGAATGTGTGATTGTCCGGGGCCGACGCGAGAGTCGATGCCGCGGGGGGTACGGAGGAGAGCGGCAGAGAGTGGAGGGATGGCGACGGTGAAAGGGAGATCGGTGGATTTCGGGCCGGGTGTCTTGGTTTTGTTGTATGTTTGGGTTGACTGATTGTTGTGATGCTTTTTATATCCATCATTGAGTAGAGAAATTGAAATGTTTTATTAAGTAAGAGTGAAAACAATGAAATGATTATTTTAGGTTTAGGATGAGACGAGGGGAATCCATGGGTGCCCATATGATTGAATTCAGAAGGGGGCCCAAGAAATAGTTTTGTAAGTTAGCCAGTCAAGCCCGTCACTAGACTTGTTTCTTTTTTAAGGGGGGTTAGTTCATAATTATTTCGAAGGGGCCCCTCGCGAGTAATGCAAAGTATTTTGCATAAAATACTGATGTTTCGAGCAAAAAGGGGACATCTTAGAGTCCTCCTCAGAAAAAATTTTGAAACTTTATTCTTAAAAGTAGTGTTTTAAAATAATGTTCAACATTATTACAAACTATTTACATTTTGCTTTTGAATTAGCTTACTACAATCATAATAAAAATATTAATTTAATACAGTTCAAAATATAAATTTAAAAAAAAAACCGTTTAATAAAAACCAATTTATTATAGTCAAAGGAGCAAGGGGGGGCCCAAGCCCCCCTTTGCCTTTATGTATGGGTGGTGCCCATGGAGTTATTAGATTTTGGTCAGTCCCGTCTTGGTTTTATTCACCTGGTTTGACAACTTGTTGTGTAGTGGGGTTTTTTAATTAAGTTATTCAATAGAACGATTTACACAATTAGAAATCCTACTCCAGAATCATTCAGAACGTTTTCAAAGTGGCTGGGTAATCCCACATTTGAAAAAACATCCAACTGGCAAACTAATCAAATTTCTTGCCAACATCTTACCCAGAAAAATCTGTAAACATGTGTTAATTTTTTGTAAAGAATATAGAGTTGATTTCTTGTTTACCCCTTCGTGTAATCTATTTATAAAAAAAAAATGTACACTTTATTAAGGATGTTTTGTTACCAATCTATTTCATAACGTGATAGCAATCTATTTTATGTAACGATTTCAAGCCTCATTTCACGGTAAAAATAGTCCTAAAATAAAGATAATTTCCTTTGTAACTAAACTTAACTAACCTAACGTTCTGTAATTGTAGGGTAACTATCGTTCGTTTAAAATTCTCAAGAAATTGGAAGAACCTTAATCGGACTCTATTAAAAGAAAACTCTTCATAAGTTTGATATTTTCTCGTTTCAAAACTTATTTTCCCACGCTCTAACAGAAGAGCAATGAACTTCCATTTTTAGTATCTAAGATAAACATCAGATAAACGCCTGTTATAGATTCTCCAATATCTTGGTGTATATCATTGTTTCCAAATGTTTTTTAAGCATTTTGTTTTTCTTTTTATACTTTTTTAATAATATCATTTTCGAATTTAGATCAGATATCAAACCCTTAAGTTTTGCATCAGACAGGACACAAAAAACTGCAACATATATTCTAAACACTTGTTTGGATAAAAGCATTTGTAACAATGTCTTGTTAACATTGTAAGATAATCCAATTTTAGTTTGAAGGTTTTTGATAATTTAAACTTTTTAATGGTCTCTTCAGTTTCGAATTATGCAAATTGTACTTCACCAAATATGAACTGAACATACATTTAAATATATTTGAAAAATTAAATACAAACACATAGTAAACAATTCACAGCAGAGGGTTCATTCAAATACCAAGTAAGCACTCTAAAGGCGAAGGGTTCCTTTTATGAATAACGCTTACGTAAAACTTATTGATTTCAAAATCATTTTGTAGCTTGCAAAAATGACTTGAGCACCTTTAGTCAACATCTGTTGAATGAGCTTGTGAAAAAGTAAATTCAAAATATTGTAGCAATAATAATTTGTTTATAAACTCAGCCCCTTATATTATTTTAACTCTTTTTTTTTAATTGTTTAACCTTTTCTTCAACAAAACTTCAAAATAATTAAGTACACATTTTTATTAATATTAATACAAATTAAAAAATTTTAATTGAATTGTTCTAAAATTTTAATAATACATATATTATTACTTTAAAACGTTGAGTGTAAAAATAAAACGGTGGGGGTAGTGTGCTTACGTGAAATTTTAAGAGGGGGCTTTAATATTCGTATATTTTCTCTGACAAAGAGGAGGGGGGTCAAAAACTGCCAAAAACATGCTTACGCACAGGGCCTGATTTACCATTAGGCCCACTAGTCTCGGGCCTAGGGGCCCCACAATTTGGGGGCCCCTTAATTTTAAAAAGTTAACAAAAATTTATAGTAGAAATAAACTTTTTATACTTTCTAGAATGTTTTTTCAATACTTAGCAATTAGTATTAGCAACGTAAAAGATAACCGAGAACGTGGCTGACCCCCTGACGATAGTGAATTATCACACTAATCAAACAATAATTTTCACACATCTACATTTATACAGCCCCAAATATGGCAAGGTGGGGGCGCCTTCCTGCACTTTGGGCCTAGTGTTCTAAATTTCCTAAATCGGGCCCTGCTTACGCAATATTTGAACGGCCCCAAATCGACAAGATCCCACAATAATGCGAAAAGATACCCAAAATCTCCTACTCAAACGATACTCCCACAATGGAACATTTATCAGTTAAAATAGACAGATTTTGACACTTATGGATCACCACCCTTCTCCACACAGCTGCCCCCATCTTCCAAAACAGTCGGCCCACTTCCCCTTCTTCTTCTTCTTCAATCGGCATCTCTTTGACTCCCGAATTCAACTATACCAACTCACCAAAAAACGTTGAAGAAAAAACTTCGACATCTGTCGCTGATTCGACATTCAAGGAGATGTCTGCGTGTCACTGCAGAACAAATCGCCGGACGGACTGCTGCACCCCCTGGCTGGTCTCATCCGTCTTCATCGGTCATCCCTAAAACGTCAAAGGGCATCTTCTGTGCTGCTGCGACTTTTTCGTCCCTTTTGTCAAAGGAGGGTGCATTATGCCCAGTTGCGAGTTTTCTTCTCTGAGTTTTTGGTGAATGCGCATTCGTTTGGGTGGTTTGGGGGAATGGATGGAGAGGAAACTCAGTGACTTTTTTTTCGTGTTTGGTTCTTGTTTTGTGTCACATATCCGAAACGTTGTCGCTTTTAGGCGCCAGCTGGGCTCCCTGACTTGACTAATACTGTCAAACTATGTAGTAGTGGCTCCTCCAAAGTGGGAAAAGGAGTTGGGAGATAGTTAAGTATATCGTGATAGTTTCTTAACGCCTCTTCATGCCATTGGAATGCGTCCAAAAGGCATTTAGACTAAGGTTGTACCTAAAGTTTAGGAATTATCAAACCCCTCCTCTTGAAATTCTCTAGACATAAACTTTTCAACCTGCGGAGCTTTTACATCAGAGAGTGAAGAGAATTTTTTGGAAACCATATATGCTGTTTCAAAATTATAGGATAAACAACAAACATTTTCTTATAAAATTTTAGATTTCAATAAGAGTTCTCAAAATTTTTTTGGAAAACAAGACTTCAAAAAGGTGTTAGATTAATCGGGATATTGTTCTAAATTAAAAGAGAATGTGAATAATTCCAGTAGGGTTCTCGGTGCCCCTGGGCGCACAGTTTGTGAACCACTGCTCTAAACTATTTCTGCTATGTAAAAAGAGCGGTCCTCTTTGGGTAACATCCTAAAGGTCCCATATAAAATGAAACACTACTTTTAAAGGTAAAAGTTTTAAAAATCCACACTAAACTATTAAATACTAATGAGTTAATGGTTCTTCCAAGTAACAAAAAATAGCGAAAATTGAGGTGACGGGCTTTATTTGAGAAGGGTTTTATAGAGTTTTTCTTTCAATGTTTTTGCAACCTTGTCATACAAACCCTAATATAGTATTGCGGAACAGTTTTTTTTTTTGGGGAAACCCAATGAAAATAAAAAGACAATGTTAATCGTAAGGTAACCGTATTATGTAACCGTAACATGCTATCTGGAAACCACCTTGTATACTAAACTAATCGTCATGTTTTTAATTCCCAACATTAGTAAGTTGCGATTACAAGCTTATAAGTCTAATCTGACTACTCGGGATGAAATCCACCCAAATGAGGGATCCAAAACAAAGAAATTATAGCAAATTAGTATTACTTCCACCCACACAACTCCGGGATCTGAAAACGAAAAGAAAAGAAGGAAAACTCCCCCCTCTCACCCACTTCTCGGAAACTCCTCTTCAAAACTTACTTCCCACCTAGAGGAAAAATCATCCCGCCACCGATGAGCGAGCGCATTGCGAAAAATAAATTAAAAGCAAGGCATTCATTGCTTTCACGTGTGCGCACCCAAAAGTCGAAAAACAGGTGTTACGTGGAGCGTACGGAATGGCCCAATCAGAAAGCCCGGCTTTACAGCTCATCGATAATGACATGTAATTTCTATAATCGCCATAAATGCGATAATTTTAAGGACATGGTCATTTCGCTGCTGCTGAAGTAATATTATATTCCGATCTCTCCTCTGTCGGCCTATCGCAATCTAGATAGGTGGAAGTTTTTTTTTTCTTCTGTGTATAATTCCGTTTAATACGCTGCTGCTCTCCGAAACAGAGGCTGGGTCTGTCGCTTTTGAATGAGTCTTTAATTCTTTTCTGGGGGGACGGTATATATAGGTATTTTATGATTCCCCGGGCCTGATATCTCTGTTGCAGAGTTATCTAACAGAGCACGTTATTATGGGTGGATGTTTTAATTTTTATCGTGCACTTGCAGGCTGCTGTATATGTTTATAGAATAAGTAGAACAGCCAGGAGTTTTGGGAAAATGCAACTTGGTGTGTTCGTTCAATATGGGGTATTAGTAAGGGGTGTATTTATTTAGGCATGTGCAACATGTTCCATTGAACCGGACAGCAACGTTTTTAGGGAAGGCAAAATTACTGCTAGTCAAAGAAATCTATATTGCAGATTTGAAATAAAATTTTGTTTTTAAAATTTTCTTTACATGAATTTGTAAAGAGAAGACTACATTCTTTTTTCCTTGCAGACGTGTCTTTTTCCAAGGATAGATATTTGTTTTTAAATTTTCTTATAAAAGAATGTTTTCTAAAAAAGCAACTAAAATATTGAGTGAAAACGAGAATTTTAACCATTTGAATTACAATAAGATAAAATGTATTTAATAAACAGCTAAACTAATGCGAAAGAATATGTAATTTATAATACGAACAGCAATTAATTTATAACTTATACTATTTGATTCCTTGTTGTTAAGTGTTAGTGTACACAGTCCTAAATTTTCAAAACTCTGATCCATGTTATTCTGCACAACTTTTTCGTAATCCTATTAAACTATGTTTAACTAACTAGTATTACATTCGGTGAAACAATTTTTGAATACGTCACTTAAAAAGAACTCAACTGCTTTCATAGGTACAGTATCATTTCACACTTTCTTTAATTTTCATAATACATATTACCTTACTTCCAAAATTTAAAATTTAAATACCAGGTAAAAAACACACAATAGTAGAGGAAACAGTAAAACAAACAGTAGAGGAAACAGGAAATCCTTAATACAATCACAGAAAAAATTAAATTAAAACCACTCCATGACGACTTATGTTTCCAACTATATAATGTAGTAATAGTTAAGTGAATTCAGGACAGGATTCATGCACATTTTAATGACATAAGCCTTAAATAAGCGGCTTCCTGTGCCTATTAATGCATACGCTTTTACTTAATATAAAAATTATAACTCTTTCTGTAAGATTTTCTTTTATCAACTGCAATTTGTAGAACATCAACCTTATATTGTAGCGATTCATGGCGATGACTAACTCTTCTTGCGGAGAAAATTAGTAAAACCGGTGTTGTGCATCAGAGAGAAAATTAATTTTGTAGGGTTTAAAACAAGTCTAAACAAGACGGATTTTTTAAAATATATTTATCTTTTACCAAGAATTTCCTGTCATTAAAACTAGTAGTTGAAGAATCTCAATATGTTTTAACTTTTGAACTCCTTCTTCTTCAAAAATAAATCACATGACTCGGACCTAACAACGGCCTTAGCAACAGAATTGTTACAGTTTTTTGCCCTACAGAGGTTAACAGTTACAGAAAATGACTGGCCGTGGAATTTTTCTATTGGAGCATTTGATATCACATGATCCCATACCTAAAAACCGCCTTAGCAACAGATACCTCGTTACCTACTGTCATACCGCGAGGAGAAGAGCTATGAACCAGGTTGTCGTGAGTAGACGAGTTCAAAAGAAGAGGGGAGCTGGTATGAATTGAACGGCATTATTTGGGTTTTTAAGCGTATATTTGGCGAATGAGAAAACGCGTTTCACGAATGAAAATAAGATAATCATATTTTATTAAACTACATTAAAATACGTATAGATTATCTTTGAAATTTCTCGTTAGTAAAAATTGAATTAATGAACACGGTAACTATAAATCCAAAAAATTATAAAATATCCAAATAAAATTAGATAAATTGATGTAAATCACATAACATTTGATCAAATTAAATAGATCAGATTCGGTGAAATATTTAAGATCAGTGTAAAAAGATCAGATCAGTTAAAATAGATCAGATCAGTTAAAATAGATCAGATCAGTTAAAAAGGATCAGATCAGTTTAAATGGATCGGATCAGTTGAAAAAGGTCAGATTAGAAATATTTAATCAAATCAGATGTAATGCGAAAGGAAATTCCAAAATTCATTACTCTAGAATCGAAAGAAGTACACAGCTGAAAGATAGCCATTCAGATTTGGCTTGGAACATTTATTTTAGCGCCAAGTGAATTACCATCACCCCCCAAAATTCAGTGGAATAATCCGTTTCTATAACAACCGCAGCATCATCGTATGACGTCAATAGCTCTTCTCCTCGCGGTACGACAGTAGCCTTAGCAACAGTTTAAAGCCCTACAAAAGGTTAATAGTTAAAAGAAAATAGCTGGTCGTGACGTCACCTGAATACACTCTATAAGACGTGTTCATCTTTTACAATTTTGTAGCTTTTAGATTGGAGTTCCACTTTTTTTTGTTTGTTCCAAAGCCTTGTTGAATATACCGTATACTCTGTCTAGGAATTACCATGGTAGTTTCTTAAACTTGAATTTTCAAGCTTATTTAAATATGTTAAGCATATGTTTATGCTTATTAAAAATATGTTAATATACATGAAAATAAATTAATATTCCAAATAGAAATATCTCTCAATTGCATAACAGTAAAAACACAGATAATTCTTTCATAGCTTTGGACTGTCAAATAATATTTCAGCATTTCTCCAAAGTAAATTTATATAGTGTAAATTTAGCTTTAATATAAATTAAGTTAATTAAGTTAAAAACAACTTTTGTAAGCGATTTCAAAAACAATATAAACGTATAATAAAAATATAAAGTTTTTGGTTGAAACATTTCAATGGCCCAAAGGTGTCTAATGATATTTTTTGAGCTAAATATCTAATACCACCATGACCACAAATTAAAACCATATCAAAGCATGGCCATTTAGACTCATAAGGCCAGAGAAGATCGAAATCGTGACGCGAAATAGTTGGCAAGACGTCACTTTTCAACAGCACAAGATACATGATTTCAGACTGGAGTTGCGCTGTTGTCCAAACAAAGCTACGAAGAGTGACGTCTTGCCTACTATTTCACGTCACGATTTCAAGCTTTTGAGTCTAGGTGGTCATGGTCAAAGTCTCAACTCAATATTGGACTGCCCCCTCAATCCCCTTACCCACAGATAAAACCGCACAATCAGTGAGCAGCTCCATTACAGCACAACTCAGTCAAACATCCGTCAAACCACCTGCATTGCCATGTCATCTGTTCTCGTATCCCCCCTCCATATAAATAACGACCCCCATTATCTATAAGAAAAAAAAAAGAAACAATAATATGAAATTAACAGGAACAACCGGCTACCGGAGAAACGCTCGATGCCCCTCCCCTTGTCTTATACACCGTAATGGAGTATTTTCTCACAATGTCATTTCTTAGATCTTAATTTTTGATTGATTTCTGCTCTCATTCAGATTTCGATTCACAAATTATACCTTTTGAAAGGAGCTCTATACCATTTAAATTCCACACCACCGATTGAGTGTATTATAGAAGGTGAGGTAATCAGACCCCAATTTCGACGTTCTTTTTTTTCCATCGTTCGTTGGGATATCCTTGGAGTTGGGTTGTTTTCTTCCCTTTTTTTTATTATTATTGTTTTCTATCGATAATCTCGATGTAATGGAGTCTGCGGAATTCGATTTCTCTGAAATTCTATCGACGGCAGTTATTCGCGGTGCGGGACTCTCTCTGATAGGTGTGGTTTAGGAGGGTGCAGCAGTTCTCTCAATTTCTGATGGTCGTTACGGCGATTAGAGCAGACGATTTTGGAGATTGCTCGAAGTGATGTGAAGTACGGTATCTGTAGTGTAGATGAAGAGACCCTACTAAATCATTGATTGGGAGCTGTTTCACAGTTTGATATTCCGTAATGAGCTAAAATTGAGTTTTTGTCCATTATGTTCGGATTGTAAAAGCTCAAATTTAGATAAATATGTCAAAGTAATTCGTTCGATATCTTAAAGAATAATTTGGGAGTCGAGGCAAGCCTATAAGAATTTGTAGAGTTGTATACAGTCAGTGTTCTTGTATCATTAATGGCATTTAAAACATGACAGTTTTTCCCATAGAAATTATACCTACTTGATTCGTATGTGATGTTTGAATCGGAAGACAAATCGGATATAAACTTAATTTTAACTAACGATTTTTCATTCAAACAGTTAAATCTTTCCTTTTGAAAGAATTTTGGCTATTGTTTTTTTGCTACTTGGAAGATACCGTTGACTCATTAGTATTTGATAGTTAAGTGTGGATTTTAAAAACTTATTATGAAAATAAGTTTCTAAAACTAGAAAATATTTCTGTAGAAACACGATGGATAAAAAATTAAGTATTTGTAACAAAAAAAAAGGTGGAGCACAAAAATTAAAAATATAATTTTATAATAATAATTTGTTCGCTATCTTAAAGAAAAATCCACGCTTCGAGGCAAGCCTATGAATTTGGGGAGTTGAATACAATTAGTAGTATTCTTATGTCATATTGTCTTTTTACTCATGATAGAGAAACTATATTTCATAGAAACTATATTCGATCCATATGTGATGTTAGAATACTTAAAGCTATGAAATTTTTATATATTTATGTTCTTTGAATACTTATTTAAAAGAAAGTAAAAAAATATAAATAACCGACTATTAAAACCTACTACTGTTTTCTCCTTATAAATTGTTTAAATTAGTTCATCATGAAAAATAATAAGATAGATTTAAGAATGATACTTCAATACAATGTTCTTTATATTTTAACCCTTAACTTGAAGAAAGATCATCTTAAAACATTTTTAACGCATGCTTTACACCTATATAAAGTTAGAAGAAATTCTTAAAACTACTAAATCTACCCACACATATGCTATTATTGACTCTCAAGCTTCAATTTACGAAGCAGTCATTTTATTTAATACACTAATAATCAATCTGAAATATTTTCTAGGTTTATAAAGAACAACAAGTAGTGGTAGTGTAATTTTCCTTTACTATTATTTTATTAAGACGAAATCATTTACTGAATATATTCAGTATATATACTTTAGAAAATAATCCCGCATACACATATCCCTCTTTTATGCTGTATACCTAGTAGATGAAAGTGATGGGATTCCGTTTAAAGTACCACCCACAAAGTAAATAGCCAAAATTTTTAATCACATAAAAATCTATTAAAAGAAGCAACCAGTTTTTTTTTCTCTATGCCGCCACATAGTCATGTTCTGGTGACACGCACAGAAAAGAGTTTTTTCTTCTTGGGCTTCTCTCTAGCTTAAATAAGGAGTGGAAGATAATCTAAAGACTCAACAAATTCATACATCCCTTTTTTGCTGTTGTATTTTAGGTTATTTTTTTTTTTGGAGCATCAACAAAACTCCTATCAATACAAGAGGACGGAGATAGTTTTTCTGGGTGTTTTTATTGCCCGTTTCTTCCCTTCTTCGTATTTTCTGTTTTTTAATAATAAATTGCCATTTATTTCTATGGGGGTTGTTTCGGCTAAAAAAGAAAAAAAAACTTTTTTTCATTACCGGCTGTTGGCATTAAAACGGCTTCATCTCTTTCTCTTTCAGAGATACTAGGTAGTAGTGGAACTCCTTTGGAAAAGCCATATGACAAAAGGCAACAAGAATTCGCCGTATGCATGCAGGGATTGAAAACACTCTTACTCTTCTTCTCGAATATAAAAGGGGGTTGGTTTATAGAGGGGGAGTTTTTTCCTCCCCAAAAAAGGGGGTGAGAGGGGGTGCCGATACTAAAAACAAAACGGAAAGAGTGACGGATATATAAAAAAAAACATCCCCCACAATCTGACTGCACAGAATAAAAAATCACACAAAACGGTGGAGAGTAAAAAAAATCACCGACACAGATATGCCAATTAATTACATTTCTTTGTTTTTGACATCCTGTGGTAGAAGATTATTATTGTGTGGCACTCAAGTTCGTTTTTTTTTATACTACTTCATTCATTTACTTTTTTTTCGTTCCTTTTTTTGTTGTTATCGTTCTTTTTTTTTAAAAAAGCCACCCCTTTGCGAAAGACCGAGAATCGAACATGTCTATTGGAATTAATTAAAACGTCTGGAAATATTTGTTTGTTTTTTTCGGTCCTCAACCCCCCCCCCTCCCCCAATCATCAGGGTTTTTTCTATCTATCCTCGCTTTCTTTTATCGCTAGGAGGGGGGGAAGGGAAGGATTTATAGATATATAACCGTTTCCTAACTGCAACCGGTCCAGCTATAGCGTTAAGTATCCTCCTCTGCTATAAAGGAACCGCAAAAGCATGACCGTGTATACATTTATATCAGCAGAGGGGGGGCCACCTCTCAATAGATCCCCCCTCGACGATATTAAACAAATAGCTCCCGATCCATAAAAAAATAATTAATTAATTTCAACTCGTGTGCAAAAGCGGTGCACAAGTACGAATTATCATTCGGTCTCGAGAACAAAAAGAACTGATCTGAAGAGGAGTTGAGGCGTTTTTTGCCTGCTTCTAAGGGGGAGGGGCGCGGGTGCTTAAATACCAAAAGTAAAGCGCAATTACAATGGTGGGTGTGGCTGGAAATTAAGATCCTTGGACGGGGTTGAAAAAAAAATCTAATATTAAAAACGCGCGTGCCAATAATCATGACGAAGAAGAAGAACAAAAAAAAAAAGAATTATTAAGGGATTAAAATTTTTGCGCTAATACTTGACAGTCTGTCAAGATATGTGCATCGAAGGATAGCTTTTTTTTTTGGGGTGGTGGAGGAATTATATTTTTCAGATTTGTTTCTTTTCTCCCAAAAAGTGAGGTTTCTTTTTTCTCGGTTGGTTGTTTTCTCGCGGTTCTGACGTTTGTTTTTAAGAGAGGAGTTGGCTTAAGGTTTCGGAATCTATTTGATCCCCCACATGCACGCCCTCACTGCAAAAATGAAATTAGTTAAAAAGATCAAAAGAAGTGGGATGATGATGAATTTAATATGACGTTTTCTCTCTGTTGTGCGTTATTTCAATAATTAAAGATTGCTTGCCTGATTGGTTGAGAGGAGAATGTGCCCTCAGAAGTATTAATTACCTACACTCTTACGATTACGACAAAGAAAAGATGTTTTTTGGTGGGAGATTTTTCCCTCCAATGAAAAAAAGCGTATATAAGCGTAAAATCGATGCGTTTTTAAGTTTTGTTTAATCTTTGTTTTATTTCACTGCGTGTTTAAATTGGAGGAGGGGCTTACAAACTCATCACGGGAAAAAACGCCGAAAAAACAAGTTCGGAATCCTTTGATGTATAATTCCTTGATTCGTAAAATACCTTAATGCGCATGTTATATTTATTTGTTGCAAAACAGTTCACATTTTTAAAAAAAACCTCTTCAAATAAAGTTCATTTCGTTTTTCTGTATAATCTCGTTTGATTCTTTTTATTCTAAATTTAATTACTCGCGATTTTTTTAAACCAAGTCAATACATATATTTTAAGTAACCTTGAACGATTAATACCTAAAGAGCAATGAAATAACAGCAAGCATGCGCTAAGACCAGTAAAAGAAGCGAGCGAGTTGATGATAGATGTTATCATCGTTTCTTTAAATAATATTCGAAGATCACGATTGTACTGTACAACTGAAAAATTGTGTGGAAATCTATCTCTTAATCTATAGACCATTTGATTATTATCGCGGATATAAACATTAAAAGCTAACGCATTTAAATCTTAAGTGAGTTTTTTTCCCAAGCTGATAATTCCTACAATAAAGTGCTTTAGTTGCTGTTCCTTGAAATAGCCCTTTAAAAGCTTTAAAAATGTTATTTTTCTAAGCAAAGAAAAATAGGCATTGTGAATTTTAATCTCAAATATCTTTATTTAAAAAATAGTATTTTAAAATTTCACTGAGAACAAATTATGCTGTTTTATATAAAATAGAGGTAAATACAGATAAATATATTCTACTTAAATTGATGATAATTAATCTGACAGTCTTTAACATTTTCTACTTCAACTTTTATAGCTTTTACATTGTTGACAGTATTTTTTATTACTTTAAATAAGATAAAAACACATTGACTCTTATCAATAGTATATCGTATAAGGATATGGTATTCTATTTTTTTAATGTATGTAAAATTAGTTATATTATCTTAAAATACAAAAGTTTTTAAGAACTATTTTTCTCCCATTTGTTCAAGAGAGAATATAGAAGATTAATACATGACCATCAATCTATAGTTATCAATCTTTTATCACATAAAATTATATTAAAGTTTTTTTTAACATTTTAGGTAAAAAAATATCTTACAGTGCAAAGTTTTAGAAGATCTTTTTTCCTCCACGCGCATTTAAACTTTTAAGAATATAAAATCAACAAGTAAAATGGCACTAAAAATTATTTTATAATATTTCGGTAGTAAATTTGTTCTAACATTTTAAAATACAAAGTTTATAACATTTTAAATACCCATATAAAAATCTCGAAGAATGAATGAGAGAATAGCTTTAAATTTCTCAGTAATTGCCAGTATTAAATGCATAAGAATAACGGTAATTGCTAGTATGAAATGCATAAGAATAACGTGGTAATTGCAAGTATGAAATACATAAGAGAGTAACCTACTTGTCGATGGGTCCGTAGAGGGATGAACTGGCAGCCAATTCGTGGTGAGGCAGGTCGCGTCCGGCACTAAAGCATCGCCTACAGTGGGAGGGAGAGAAAAACCAAAAGCTAAGTGAAAAGCGCAGGCATAACAACACAACGAAATCATAAAAAGTCACACAGATAGCACGGAACCAAAGATAGAAAAATCTCATGCTAATAAATAGTATGCACTTTTTAGCGTCTGTCTACTGATGAATAGTGGTTTAGATATTAGAACTAAATTGCACTTTATTACCTTTAATTTAATTTATTAGCTTTAAAACTGTTTTTTGAAGTTAAGATTGCACAAAGAACAATATTCAAATTTTTGTACTGTTATATCCATGAGACTTTAAATTTAAAAATTTATATAGATAACAAAATGATACCATTAAAAATCATTTTTGCATAATTGTGTCAAAGACTTTTTAAGTGAAACTTGTATCAAACCTTCATCAAAAATTAATTTATATCAATGATTACAAGTTAGGATTACTTAAAATATTTCTTTTAAAAATTTTTATTTCTCAATAAATTTTGATTGTTAAGAGGAAAAAAACTGAAAATTTTAAATATTTCTCTTAATAATCTGTTAAACTTAAGTAAAAACTGATGTATCATAAATGCTTCTTTAAATTACGAAAAACCTTTATTGGCAACCTTAACCTTATAGATTCACGACTGCAAAATGAAATTATAGATAAGAAAAATATACATCTTAAATAAAAATGAAGTAAAGTAAGAATGTCATAAACAGAGATAGATAAAAAATATCACCAGTAGACAGATTCTAAAATATTTTAAATGATACACATGATTCACAGAGCATAAAAGCATTCCATAGTATTTGCACTTTTAAAATTTTCATAGACCATTCAATTGTATGAAAAGAACTCAAGTAGATAGCCTTTACAAGAGACAAACCATGCCATATTGCAGTTACTATATGAGACGATGTATATTTTTGCGCATGCGTCCAAGCTCATGCCGTTTGTTGTAAATTTAAGCAATAATGAGCCAGTTAACCACTGCATAACTTTCGTATTTTGTTTCAGCTTTTGTGTAAAAGCAGTGTGCCAACAATTGCTTAGTCTTATTCTTAATCTAATAAGCATAACGGATATCAGTTATATCCATGAGGAAAAGCCGAGTTTAGAAACTAGTAGATGTTTAAAGTTGCGAAACGATTCTGTCTCCTTTCAGTGTTTCGGAATAATCAAGGAACTCTTTTGCGGAACTATAATAAGACAAGTTCAGAAACTGTTCACACCTATTTACTTAATCCCTTTTTGAGAAAACCATGCAAACTTTTAGTATACATTTGTTAAAGTCACATTTAGGGATATACTTATATCTAGGTAAATAATTAGGTAAAAAGTTACTGAAACCTTTCCTATATGCTACAGAGATTCTTTAATAATATTTTTGTTATTTTGGGATTACAGAAACAAATAATAGTCAAGAGGGTTGTAAAAATTTATCGTAAAATATTCAGAATGGAAAATTGTTTGAGAGTATTATAATTCTCCCATTACTAAGCACGAAGAATTAAAACTAATGTATGTTCACACCTGTTTACTTTATCATTTTGTGTGAAAATCACCTTTAGTACAGTATATTTGTTAAAGTCACCATTTAGGTTTATACTTATATCATGGTAAATAATTAGGTACAATTTGCTCAAACCTTTCCAATATGTTACAAAGGTTTTTTCAATCATTTTTATTAAATTTTTGGATTAAAGAAACAAATAATAATCAAGAAGAATTTATATATAAAAGATCGCAAAATAATTCAGAATGGAAAATTGTTACAAAATATTATTCCTTGAGTCTAAATTCTCGCCTTACAAAGCACGAAACACTAAAACTTAATGTTTTTAATTTTTTTCTTACTTTAGAGAAATCAATTGACGATAAACCCTTTCGACATCCTCATAAAAACCTCTCCGCTGTATTTAAACACTATTACAAAACTGAACTGGCACGATATATTTTCAGCACAGCGTCTTTTCCTATAAAAAAAATTACAAAAATACACCACAAAAAAAACCCTAATTATTCCAAAAACAAAAAAAAACCTACTCCTTCCCTAACAAGAGAGAAATCCTCAAACCAAAAGAAAAAAAGTAATATGTAGGTAAAAAACAACGCAGTCCGATATCGGTATGCATACCCCCTTGTACAACATACCCAACCAACTCCCCCTCCGAAGGGGGAGCGAAACCCCTAAAAAAAAGAGGGGTTCGGGGGGGGGATAGGAACAATCGATCTTTCGCCACCTCCTGTACTATGATCATCCCCTGGTAATTTCACGTTTTCTGCCAACAGCCAATTATTTATTTACACTGCATCTTTCGTTATTGTTGTTGGGGGGGAGGTGACAGAATGGAACACCTGGAGGGATCTGACACATCTGCTTGAGAAATGGTCCCTTACCTGGGGTGCTCGGGACCCCGGAATTGTTTTCGGAGTGGTGTTGACCCCAGACGATTAGGACCCTCCTGGCACGTGGCGAGTGGTTCGGCGTGTGTGATTTTTTTTTGTAAGCGATTTGGAGAGGGGGGGGAGGTTGACAAAGAAAGATGTAACTTAGAAGTACACACGCGTCCAATTATTGAGGATTATTTCATTTTTGGAATAATGACTGAAATCTTAGCTCCTTGTCAGTGAAATTCCCGCCATAGGATTTTCTATGGGTGGAAATGCGTGGTATGGGATGAAATTATCTTAAAAATATTTTAAAGGGGGGTACGGAGGCCCTGCATTGGTAATGGAGTTCCATAAACATTCGGAATGGTTGCAGAAACGTTCATGTGAGAGTCATTTAGAAGAAAATTCACTGTTATTTGTAAAGGATATGATATTCCTGAACTCCATGTATGATTTTAAATGCGTGGAACACCTCTAAGTGAGATTTTTTGAAAATATTTATTAAGTTATCTTCATTTTGGGGGGATTTTAGTTCTTGGATCCTTTATTGGCCGGTGGTAACCATATGCTTTTGAAGCTCTCACAGGCATTTGATAAACGTATTTGTAAACGTTTAAACAATTTTTACCACTATTTATTAGAATAAAGAACATCAATAAGGATTGTTAATTTTTTTATGTATTTTTAGTGCTTGTTTTAATTCTAAAAGTATAAAATTATGGTTTAAAAATTTACGCAAACCATTTTTTAGTTATTAATTTTGCACGTTAAAATATCTTCAGATATTTTTTAAATTTATATTCTCAGTCGATTACTATGCTGACCAGATGCTGTATCAGCTGCGTTAGTTGAAAAGTTATTTATAAAGTAATATTATTGTAGAATTAAGACATCCTTATAAATAGAACTCAAATTCCCAAATATTCCCGTTTAGAATAAAGTAATGTTATTGTAGAATTAAGACATCCGTATGAATAGAACTCAAATTCCAAATAATCCTATTTCTTAGGGAAAAAATTAGGGGGAAAGACTCCAAAGCCGAATATCCTCAACTTTTCATCAAAGAAAACGGCAACTCCTCGTAAATCCGTTCGTCAGCGTGTTGTAGCAAGCGATAATCCAACCCGTCCCGAAACACACCGACCTCTAATCAGCACCGGGGACTAATTTATGACGTCACGATCCCTCGTTGAGAGAGAGGTGTGCATGGTCTTCGTCACGTGAAAGTTTTGTTGCGTAAACAGATAATTTAGCTTCAAAAATGTTTCTCATCTGCCACCGGAAACAGAAGCTGCTCTATTTCCGGTAGCTACGAATTGAGGTTCTAATCGGAATCCTCTTCAACACAGAGAGAGAAATCTGTGGCTTTTTGAAGGGATGACCAGGAATTGGAAGCTGGTAATAGAGGAAATGACTTGTAGATGTTTCCCATTTGGTCTCAAGGAAATTATGTAGAACTTTGGTTATGCTTGCCAGAATACAATTATTCGGTGTTTAATGTTTCTACGCGAGTTTTCTCTGGATTTGGAGAAGAAATAAGAGAGTTTTTTGTAGCATAGTTGTTTGATATCTTCTTTGAACAGGGCCGTATCCAAGGGGTAGGGTTTAAATGGGTAGGGAGGGGGCTTTTAAAAACTTTCAAAATATTGTGGCTGACTCAGATTTGAAGAGTTTGGTACTTAAAGTTTGAAATTTTTTCGTAAAATGAGAATTACCTGAACTTTCTGTGTCTTTATTTCTAAATTTATCTTTTGATTTTTTTAATAATTTATTTTTCTTTTATTTTATTTTTCTGTATTTCAATTTTAATGTCGCCATACTTAGCGTCAAATGAGAAATTCCATTGAATATTTTTAAAATTCATTCGGAAAAAAATTCCAGCAATTTTTCTTTTTGAAAATACACTTTGTAGACTTGGGAAACGCAGTCTAAAGTAAAATATTCAAAAGATTTTTGAAAGCTAAAATTTAGGTTTTTGACCTTATTTATTAGAACTGATATTCTTTCTAGTTATTCAATGTTTAAAAGGAACTTTAAATTTCTGTATGAATTTAATTTCTCTTTCGAGTTAGTGATTAATTCTGATTAGTTCCAATTAGTAAATTCTGATTCTAAATTCTGTATGAATGTATTCTTAATATGTTCGTATTCGGATTATATGATTGATAATGAAAGAGTTAATTCTGATTATAATTAGTAAATTCTGATTATAACTAGTTAATTCTGATTAATTCTTATTCTAGCCAGTAGGGTCGGGTGGGGCATGCCAAAAAACATTAATTTTATAAATATCAACTGTTAAAATTCCTTTATCCATTTTACCCCACCCGACTCTACATAAATGTATTCTGTATAAATTTCTGTGTACAATGCGATGTTAAATTTGCTTATCTTTACCAAATATACTATCGGTTTAAATTGTTTCCGACTTTTCCGAAACTCCCCAGCACAAAATCATCATCGGAAAACACAACAAAACCTTAGCAACGCTTCTCACAAACTCGATGATGTTTTTGAAAACGGTGTCAATGCAAGGGAGCCCTTCTTAATTAAATCCGCACCAGAGCGAAACGAACCAGCACGAAAAGTCGCCCCGGAAAACCCTCCTCGAAACAAAAGCCCCCAGCAGCAGCAGCAACGGAACAACTAACTCTTTTTTAATAAACACATCGCACCCACCACTGCAAAACGCATTCATCTTGATCAATTAATTAACCAACGAAAACGGTATGGAAATAAACGCAGCTGGAGACGGCGTAGAATCATAACTCGGAGCCACCAACCACCACAAAAGCTCCCCGAAGAACAACTGAGTTTATCCCCCGGTGAATAATTAAGATCGCGTATGACAGTTGCCGGGCTCTGCTCACCTGTGAAGCAACCCGAAACCGCGCTAATTCGGTTTACAATCATTTCGTTTGGTTTTTTCTCGAGAGAGTAAGGGTTGGTTTTGTTTGTTTGTCTCTTTTTAGCTTTTTTTTTTCTTTCGCAAGATATTCGTTTAATTTTTTATTCCACTGAATTCAGAACCTGACGTAAAAATAAAAGCAAACAAGGGTAGATTTTTTTCGGCGTCACCTAATTTGTCGCCGTAAATACCACTCCGTTTCGTCTTTTGTCTCTGTTAAAGATCGTTTGTGTTTGTAGGAAAAGTGGCCTAAGAGCCCTTGTTTATGGTATATAGGCCAAAATAAGTAACCTATCGCCCAAAACAAAATTTTTGTCGCAAAGGACTTTCAAAAGGAGCCCAATCTGGCAACACTGTATAGATGTTACGGGCAAAGTGATAAACCGGGCATAATGCCCGAAGTTAGACGGGCTATTCAATGGCATTTATCAATGTGTATTTATCACTTTGCCAGAAATACGCGAACATTATTAATAACGGCTGAATTTATCACATTGCCCGTGACATATAGATACTAATTTCCAATTACACAGAAGTTGTGTGTTTCTTAAATGTTTTGAAAATACTACAATTAACTGAGATAACAATAATACATACATACATTGCAATTTTTACCCTTAGAAAAACTATCTTTAGGTATTTATAAAATCCAGTATAGAGAAAGTTTTAAATTATTGAATTAATTCAGAAAGATTAATAGTTCTAAAGTATTCAAAATAGCTTTCTACATTTATCTCAAGATGTAGATTATGTAGCGTTAGAGATTATGCTCAATTAATAGAAATGAATTATATACCATTAATTAATAGTAATAGAAATTAATAGCTATAATGGTAATTAATCAGATATACCTAATAGTTAATAAACTCTTATATTACAATTATTTATCTATTAAAGTGTAATAACTGTTAATATTGATAGCAATTAATAAGCTATAAACGTAAATTATGAATCTGTTAGGAATATTTCCTCTGTAGGAAACTTAGTGTTTCGAGAAAATTTTATTACCTGTTCGTTCTTGTATCAGCGTATGTTTAACATTAACAACATCAGATTATATCATCTGTTGTTTTAAAAGTTTAAACCTTATGGAAAAATGAAGTTCTTTATAATTGCTTAATGCATGAAAAACGATATAGTTAGATATAGTTAGTTAAAAAAAGATATAATTAGAAGCTGTCATTCAATAGAGTTGGATATTACCTCATTCAAGTCTATCAGAACTTGTAGAGCACAACTTCTAAAGATTCATGGTTCGTCTTAAACAAATTAAAAAGCAATTACTAAAACCTTTTTCCTTCATTTTCATCAGAACCGGAGAAGAAGATGAAAAGTTTTTCACGTTTTAATTGAAGTTATTTTTCGAAAACTTCATTAGCGATAATTTCTTAGCGCTACTACACCTAAAGTGTGTGAGGATTATTTAGATTCGGCATTCTGCGAAAGTTTCTTATGCTCAACGTTTTAGACTTGATTAAAACAATTTAATTATTTTCCTCTGTTTTTATTTAATTTTATTACGTAGGTAAATTAAACATCATTTCTGAAACTTAATAATAGTACATAAATGTTCTCTTCTAATTCGTACGCTTTAAGGGAATTTGAATATTAATTACTTCAATATTAATCACAGGCTACAAATTTTAAATCATTAATCTCTTTGGGAAAATATATGTGTACGCGTTTTCTAATAGTTGTATTTGAAATAATACATAAACATTGCAATTTTTACTCTTAAAAAATCATCTATGAAATCCAGAATAGAGACAATTTTAAATTATAAAATTATTTCAGAGAGAGAGAGAAAGATTAATATTTTTCAAGTAGTTGAAAATTCAAAATAGCTTTTTACATTTGCCTCAAACTCTATCATGTTAATACATTTTTACTATTTTTAAGCCTAGAAAAAGTCAACTTCACTATATTAACTAGAACATTAAGAGGAAATAATAGTTTCTAAGCTGATAAACCGCTGTTAACAAATGTTATAATAGTAATATAATATTGTTTGTTTTACTTTCATACTAATAGTGACTTCGATTTTCTCAAAATAAACATCACTATTTTAATACGCAGTATATTAGTGAAAAGTGGACCTACTTTCTTAAATTACTAAGATACTACTTTTAAAAAAGTCAACCAACTTATTAAAAAGAGAATCATTACATTTTTTAAACAAACCAACTTCGTTGAAACATTAATTTAGAGTAGTTAAATTTATTGGACATTTTATTGTATTTTTCATAGAGTGTTTTCAGGTGACGTCACAACCGGTTATTTTCTTTTAACTGTGTACTTTCTGCAGGGCTTTTAACTGTTGCTAAGGCCGTTGTTTATCTGTTGCTAAGGCGGTTTTTAGGTATGGGATCACGTGATTGCAAATGCTCCAATAGAAGAATTCCACGGCTAGTCATTTTCTGTAAATGTTAACCTCTGTAGGGCAAAAAACATTAACATCTTCTGTTGCTAAGGCCGTTGTTAGGTCCGAGTCATGTGATTGAAAATGCTCTATTGCAAAAAAATTGCAATTAGTGTAAAAGTTGATGATTGGAATATTTTTGAGTGTTGTTTTAAGAATTCGACTCCGCTTAATGTGATTTCTTTTGTTCATGAGTAGAATGATGGCAATATGAGATTGATAATAACAAGCGATTTGGTACTAGATAGTTTCAAACAGCGTAACTCGAGTGTTTGCCATAAAATCACAACTTTATTGTTCTAATTGAAGTATATAAAACGATTTCCTAGTAGTATGCATTTTGCAATTTTTACATTCTTAAAGAAAAATATGAGAGTGGATCGTATAACACTAATAAGTTAATGACTCGTTATGTATGATTATGTATTAAAATTGGCCTTTTAAGGACTAGAGATTCAGTGCAATAATTTCCCAAGTTGAATATTAGAACAGTCCTGTTGCCTTGGCAACAGAAATGTAAACGAGAGCTCATCTTGTGATGAACAGACAGTAAGTATTTCTCCTAAATAAGGTCAAGCTATTGAGACAAATCCCGCATCTGTCTGACGAATTTAAATGCCCCTCGCCCATCAGTAAACCACTTGTCCCTTGAAACGACCCCTCTTATTTCTCTCTCTAACCCCTGCTTTTGTCATCTGATTATTTCTGTTTTTCTCTCAACTCATTTTCTTGATTCCCCCTACGAAACTCCAACGAAGCTTGAAAACGCGGCGGCGGCAAGAAATACGTTAATCAATATTAATTACGTTCGTTTGTATTCAAGGCACATCCTCTGTATTTGCTCAAGCTCACTTCTTCTGACAGTTCTATAAAATAATGAAATTTTCTACTTAAGGATCGCCTTTTGTTTTCCCACCGCTCAGGCGAACGCTCTCTTTTTTTTCTTTCTTCGTTTTCATTATTCTTTTCTCTCTCTTTTCGAATATACATATATAAGCAGAAGAAGAAGCCAGGTAAAAAACCCGTGCGTATACTTAAACAGACCCCATTCGTCATCATGACCACAGCGATCACTTCTAAGTTTTTTTCTTCTCTTTCTCAATCTTATCCAAACCCCTCCTAATAAAATCGCTCCCTCTTCTTAATCTGTTTGTCTTCGCGTACTTTTCCAGTTCGTCTCCACCTGAATCGATTCGCCCGAATTCAAAGAATCGATTTTGAAAATCCCCATACAAAAGAATCGATTTTTTGCACTCGATTCGGAGTCAACAACCGTATCGATTTTTTGCGGGGACGAAACCCAATAAAGCTTTTTTTTTTGAGCCTCCAAGCATGAATTTTAACTCCCTCCTCCAATCCTTCTTATTTCCATTCCAGTTGCGTCTGCCACCCCTTCCTTTTGTCGCATAAGACCGTCAATTGGTAAATGGTTGGAAGATTCGTAATGTGTGCTTCCAACTGTTGTTTCTACTAGACCCCATCTTTGCTTTAATTCAATTGAGGTTTTTTCCCCACTGCCGTCTGTATTTGTTTTGTCGGTTATTCAATCGCTTAATTGATTTCGCGATTCAATATAGGAAAAAACGCTCTAAAATAAATTTTCCGGTTACCTTTTAGTCAAGCATGCGTTGATGAAGGCTTTGTTTTTGCGTCTACTACAAGACACGCACTGGCGGGTACATTCTTTTGAGAACTACAGGGATTGAAGCAAGCATGAAGAGCGCGTACGTTTTTGAATAAGTAAGATAATCACTTTTCGGTTGAGTCTATTGTAAAAAATGGGGGGAATCAATCTTCTTTTCCGAATGAGCGATCGTGGATTTGAGTTGTTCTTCTCTAAATGAGATTTCTATCGGAAATCTTAATTACAATGGGAACAAAAATGCAATACTTGATTAGCGAATGTAATGGATTTTTTTTTTACAAAACGTTTCTTCAATTAGTAAAGCTTTATCCTAAAAGATTGGCAAAAATGTAAGAAACTTAAAATAACCTTAAAAATCTCGAATTGATAGTAAGCTTGTTTTACAAACATTTCAGAGTATTGAATATTTAGTTCATTAGAAAAAATTAAATAATGTATGCACTTAAAATTTTAAAGTATACAATGAAGTAGCAGTTTTTAAAGACTGTTATAAGCAACTAACTCTTTATTCACCCTATTATAGAAAATTGGAAAAAAAACGTTCTAAAACCTGTAATACTTGAGTGGGGAAATAGCTTACAAAGAAAAATTTTTAACAAAAGTTGAAATTAAAATTTTTAGAAAATTGCTAAAAATGATGAAGATACTCAGAAAACAGGGGCAGGGGCATATAGCATGAAAGTGAAACTACCTGTGCTGTGCATACTATCCTAACACACTATGAAAAATGTCGACAAAAACTTTTGAATTGAATGATGATTTAATTAAACGGTACTTATTAAGTACCATGAATATGCTCATCAAATATGAAATTACTGAATTCAAAGCTTTTTTATCCAAACAAATTATTACCAATATAGATGTATCAAACTTAAGGAACATTACGAAGACCAAAAATTAATAGTCCACAGGCCCCCGTTGAAAATTTTTATTGATTAATAACAGGCTGAATCTTCGTTGGTCGCTTGGTTTCGTCGAGACGCCCACATTACTCAGCTAAAAAATCTCGAAAGCGGGTAGCTAATTTACTGCGCATGGGTGAAACATGTCGATTGGGTGGTTGTAAAATATTTATTAATAACATTTTCTTTTTTAGTTAAATCTTAAGATAATGTGATAAATATCTCGAAAAAATGAGTGTCCTACAAAACTGGGGGTATGAACGGAGAGTCCCCCACTGCCAACATGTCCGAATAACGAGTTAAAAATATTTATTAATAACGATCTGATTTTTTTACACCGGCTTGGTAAATATTTGTTTAATTAAATGGCCACATTGTCCTACAAATTAAGGGGTAGGTTTTCGCAGTCCTACACTCGGAAAATGTCAATTCCACGACGATTTTTTATTCATTAATAACTGTAGGACAAAGATACTACATGATAGTTTAGTGTATCCTCTTCCGGAAAATAACAGTGGCCGACAAAAATAAGGGTATCCACCGCTAGTCCGACAAGAATTGATTGAAATATGATTTTTATAATCATTGAAGTGCTTACAACAACAAGTAGTAACTATGGATTGTCGAGTAAAAAAGGGAAAAATATATAAATAGAAATATTATTGGCCATTTCCTCTTTGTCAAGTGGGCGGGACTATAGTAGTTCAAAGCTTCAGTAATGAAATAAAGTTTAAAAATAGTAATTGCAACAAACTGCGATTATTTGGTCGAAGGAGTTTTTAGAAGGTAATTTGTATTGTACCCATTTGAATAAATCTGACTCTTATAGTGGTGAGTAAGCTAAGCTCGCCTCAAATATACACCACTTTTTGAGTAAGACAGTAGTAAAATCGTGTTCCAAACGTTATTCAAATATCAATTCAAAGACGATATTTTTTATTAATAACAACAACCTGATTTAGATTATTTTCTTTAGGAACTAAAGGAATTATCGGGGAGTACAACATCTTTATATTTATGATTGCATTCATTTCTTGCCCTCAAATAATTCTTACATGAGAGTAAAATTGCCTGTGAAAAATTTTTACTCTCTTCTCTCTTTTTGCGAAATTTTGTATTTTTACTTAATAGTGTGCACAAAAAGCAGTCATAGTAATGGTGTTAAGATCCGGATATTTTAAAGTTCTTCAGATTCTTTCCATAACCACTTTTTTTTTAAATTTTTTATCATTTTATTCGACTCAGTTCAGTTCAATGATTCTGTAAAATTAATTCTGATGTCGTTTCGAACACAATTGATTGCTTATTGATAAATAAATAAATTATTGAATTTAATTCATGTTAACAATGATTAAATGTGAAAAATTTATCATTCACGGATTGTCGAATAAAAAAAGGAAAATCTATAAGTAAAATAACAATATTTATGACCATTTCCTCTTGCCTCGTGAGCGGGACTAGTATACAAAGATCAATTACCGTTTAAAAATAGTATTCGCAACCAACTCCAAACTGCGACAAGCCGGTCGAAGGAGTGTTTAAGAAACAGTTAATTTTCATCAAAATATACCACATTTTGAGTAGGACAGTTGTAAAATCGTGTTTCACACGTTATTCCCTAAAGAAAAAAACCAAAATCAGGTTGTTATTAATGAATAAAAAATCGTCGTGGGATTGACATTTTCCGAGTGTAGGACTGCGAAAACCTACCCCTTAATTTGTAGGACAATGTGGCCATTTAATTAAACAAATATTTACCAAGCCGGTGTAAAAAAATCAGATCGTTATTAATAAATATTTTTAACTCGTTATTCGGACATGTTGGCAGTGGGGGACTCTCCGTTCATACCCCCAGTTTTGTAGGACACTCATTTTTTCGAGATATTTATCACATTATCTTAAGATTTAACTAAAAAAGAAAATGTTATTAATAAATATTTTACAACCACCCAATCGACATGTTTCACCCATGCGCAGTAAATTAGCTACCCGCTTTCGAGATTTTTAGCTGAGTAATGTGGGCGTCTCGACGAAACCAAGCGACCAACGAAGATTCAGCCTGTTATTAATCAATAAAAATTTTCAACGGGGGCCTGTGGACTATAACCCATTTAGAAAACCCATAAACATAATTTCCATTACATTTTTTTTTTTTTTTGCACACCCACCCATAACGAAAACCTTCCCTCATTCAAAACCCTGTCACTCAACTCCTGCAGAAACCGAAGCATAAAACATTATTACTCCACCACCTTCAAAAAAAATCCACCCTCCCAGAAAGCTAATACTACATACAGCACAACGTTTATCTCCAAAAGCACATGCAAGGGCTTTAGAAAAGGGCTGTTCCGAACCACCTCGGTCTAAAACCCCTTTCTTTCCCCAAACCTCTAAAACACCCCTCGAATGGAGATAAAAACACAGAACCCTTTTACAAGTGGGGAAACCCCCTTTTCTAACCCTTTGTGCTTCTACTATATGGCAGTGAGTCACGGGCATTCTCTTCACACATTATTCTAGACTAGAGGAACTAACCTTTGAGAGAGAATGGTTGGGGATGATCGGGTTTTTTTTCTGCGTTCGTTTTGTTATCTTAATTAAAATACTTTCTTTGTTCCTTTTAAGTTGGTTTTTTTTCCGGTGAAAGTGTTGTTTTGTAATAGAAAGATGAAGATGTCAGTTTCATCAGGTATAGTGTGTACGCTAAATCTATGTTTTGTCTAAGCTGAATGTATGAACTTAAAGTAGTATATATTTGGTGAAAATAATCAAATTTTAAATTAATTGGTAAATTAAACGCTCTTTGTTTCATTGTCGATTTCAATTTATCCAAGAAATTGAAATTATTCAGAACAGTTCATGAGTTATAATGTTTCAAATTGCGTCACAGTGCAATTAGCCGTGCACTCCAAATGCAGCAAAATAAACACATTTAAGAACACTTTTCTGCCTCAAATTAACGACACTTCGGTTGTGTTATTAGGTAGAACACTTTATCCCCTTATTGTGTTGTCATAGTGTTCTGAATATGTTTGAAAAGTGTTGAAAATGTGTTCTATCCAGGAATGTGATCTAAAAATAGTGTTGGTAAAATATGCTTAGAATCTGAAAGTGTTCTTAAATTTAGATAGCAACACCATATAAGAATACATTTTCTTTCTTTAGCAACACTTTCACAACACTATCTTTTCTCACACAACACAATCGCAATATAATCTCAAACACAATCGAAATGCTTTTTAGAAGTGTTTAGAAGATTATTGGGTTCACATCGTGTTTACTTAGTGATGCAAAATTGTTGCATACATTTGCAGTGTCAATTTTGTGTGATACAACCCTATGTATAGAAACAGCTCTTAAGGAAAAGAAAACTTCTTCACAATTAATTGTAATATTATCTTTATTTCAATAAATAATAAATATTTCTATCATTTTTTTAAATGTTAAACCCTAAAAAACCGTGAATTTCAGACAAACTGTTAGAAAATAGTATTTTTAAAATACCTAATAACTTAAAACGACTTCAGGAATAAAATTTATAAACCGAATTATAGAGTAGAATACAATTACCTCAAAACTAATGTATCTTTCAAAACCCCTTATAAGTGAGAAAAGTATCTGAAAAGATTCTTAGCATGTTAAATCTTAAATAATATAATAATCTTATTAAAATTGTTTTTCTATTCGAAAATAATTTTAGCTCAAGGCTTTACTATCATAAAATAACTTAAAAATCTAGATGCATGGACTTTATTATTTTACTTATTGCATGTATGTTTGAACACAGCGTTTTAATATTTAGTTATCAAAACAAATATTTTAGCTATCTCTTCACTTTCACTTACAGTTAAGGTATTAAAATTTTCAATACCCTACCTTATACTACATTAAAATTTTCTTCCCTACGTTAGTGTCAAATAACCACTAGTACTGTCGATTTATTAAGAAGAAGCCAATAACAGTTTTTAAAAAATGCATATAAAATTAGGTCCTTGCAAACATTAAGCAGCAATTTCTTGATTAATATTAAGTAATCTAACACTGAGTTAAACTTTACAAGCATACCCCCTTGTTATAATTCTCCCCAATCCCATTCCACTCCAATATCGAAATCATCGGGGTTTTTTCTCACAAAGAGGGACATAGAATAGCCATCGGCATCGAATTTCGGGAGGGGGTAGACCAGACCCCCCTCTCTCTTCCCCCTTTTTATCCCCGCTTCAACCCTTTCCCCACCACCCTGGGTTCCTGGGGGGCACCAGGTTCAAGGTGAAAGTCAGTGAGCAGGATTGCCGGTCACGCTTTCGTAGCCTTGATGCAAAGAAATAAATCAGAAAAAGTCCCTCTTGGGCATGATGGAAAGACTGGGTAGGTGTACGGCTGGATAAACGAATTTCCTATTGGGATACACTACGACTATGCGATTAGGAAGTTGGACCGTATCAATGGGCAATGGTTATAAGGGCCTTTAGTTTTCATGACTATTTATGAATGTACAATTTTTTCGCTTGTAAATTCTGCGGCGTACAAGGAGCGATCCTCTTGGTAGACCCCCTAATATCTGAAAATTATTAAAAACACAAAATTTTAGGGTCATATTTACTAAGGGAAAAACCTGCTGATCCCTTATCTTTGCTTGGGTTTAAGTATTATCTGATGTAACGCACGAAAGGGAAAATCTCCATCTAATTTTCTCGTGAAAGGTAGCCTTAGTAAAACATTTGGGAGTTAGGGGTACAACCCGATTAAAAACAAAATAGAATTACGGTTCTGGTAAGAAGTTTCATTTACACTAAAAACTAGCTTAAAAGGGCTTTTTTTGGAATTTTTTTCCGTCTTGTATCAAGAGTGTTCAGAACTTTTAAGAGAGAAAATTATAAATTTGGGAATGTAGAGTATTTAGAGACTGGAATTCACACACACTCACATACATTTAATGTAAAAAAAACTATGATCGTAAGAAAGTTCGGGTGGGATTTTGAGTTTCAACTAGTTTCAAACAGAAAACGAGAAGAGATTGAAGAGTTGATAATTTTGGTGGTTGTTTGACCTTTTATTCAGATGAAAGGAAAAGTAAATATGTATTAAAGGAAGTATGAAAGCATGAGTGATTTTATCGAAGACGGAAGACTCAACTCTGAACATTGTGTATAAAATTCGTATTCTATTTATGAATGTATAGATTGATACATTAGAAGTGGTAATGTGTAGCACTCAGGGCCAGAACAGTAACTTTGTGTCTGAGAGGCAGATGTATTCCAAATAATTTCTCTCATAGTTCTAAACTTTAAAAATTTTCCCAGAAAACTGCATAAAAAAGTAGTAAGGTAGTTTTATGTAACTAACATCAAACATTTTGTTGGAAAATGTAAAAAATAAACCGATTCCGTTAGAGCTATCAAACACAATATCCTTCCACAAACTCAAGAGGCATTTCTTCAAGCAGTATTATTGAATTTTTAAATGATTTTTAGTAAAAGACCAGCAATAGTGGTAGGTAGCAGTTTCCTTAATTGTATCCCCTTTTTATATTTCATTGGAATAAAACTTTGATACTTGAAAAAACTTTGCATTAAAGATTATTCGTACAATAGTAATGCAAAGCTATAGCTTACTTCAGTTAACAAGGTGTGAAAATGGCCCCTTTGACTTCTCTACCGTAAAAATGTATTATTTTTCTGTTGAATTTTACATTCACAAACCAAATTATGAGAAAAAGACATCCTTTTGGCAAGCAACCTTAAACACAAATACAGAAATTCCACACTTAAATAAAGCAGCCCAATCACACTAATTAACCCAAAAAATAAGCTGGATATCAGATAAAAACCCATTCAAAAGAACTTTACTCAAATCGAAATTGAACTTCCTTTCGGTGTTAAGACATCAGCATTCACTAATTATTCCATCAAAAACCCAACGCCGACACAAGTCAAACCAATGCCTATCACAAGGCCATTGTGAACAGATACATCTGTAGTTAATGAATGAAAACACACAGGAGAAGGAAAAAAATTCACAACAATGGAGGTTCATCCTGCCCCGTCAGACAGAGCCGAAAAGCCCTATACGGAGGATGAACCGTCCGTCGCACCCCACTGCTCTCACGCACCAGGAGAAAATATGATTTCATTTGTTTCTAACATCATCCCCTCCCCCTTCCCTCATTTACCCTCTCTGATTACGACTCATTTTCATCCCTTCCTCACCCCCTTTTCGAAAAGGGGAGAAAAAAATCGTCAGATGGATAGAAAAAAAAAAGAACAGAACTCGCCACAATGACTCACCCAGTTGATCCCTTTATCTGTTTTTGCTCTCCATTCCCGATGTCAATTCAGTTCGAAAGTTTTGAGTTCTTGGCGGTCCCTTTCTCCCCCTCTGGGAGGGGTGCCCCCTCCCTCCCTTTTGAGTCAGACGGAGAAAGGGTTGTGGGGTTTAATTTCATTCGGGTGGGTTTTTGGGTGGGTTTTGCATCCCTTTTGTTTCCTTGTTGATGGAGGTTTATCGTATTGATCTGTCGTGTTCGCCCGGCCGGAGTAGAGCCGAGCGTGAAAGCCGTGACTGTACCAAAGAGCCCTACATGATTTCACCAAACATTTTATTACATATTATGTGTTTCTTATTTTTAAAGCAAACTCCCTTCTTAAAGAAAAGGTGGGTTTTGCGAGAAAAAAAAATTAAATGGCCGTATTTGCTGTGTTTCATATATTATTGAGTTTTATGTGAGCGGTTTTAATTGACTATATCGGATAATTGCAGGGCTTGGAAGATGAAGGGGTGTAACAAAACTATAATTTAGGTTCAAAGTTTTATTGTTACATAATGTTTAATGTTACATAGCCCCTTCATCTTCTTCATATATTTGTTTCTAGCTGTTTTGAAATATTCAGATTTTTGCTACATAACTCTTTCATCCACTGAATTAGATTGGTTTTTTAAAAAATGTATCATAGCCACTTCATCCACCAAACCCTTCAATTTTGACTCTATGACTTAAATAAATTAATAGTTAATTTTACTATATTTTACCTCTTCTTATTTGTTCATAAAAGTTACTTAAAGTTCATGTAATAACCTTACTTTTCTTTTTACCTTTTTTTCTTACCTTTTTCATAAAGTTATAAACCTAATCCTAAGTATCCTATAATTTAAATTTTCTTAAGTCTTCATAAAAGTTGTATAAAAAGACAAAGAAGGCAATAACAGAACACTAATATTAGACTATGCGAATGTATAGAACATGAACTTTCTAAATAAAAGATACATTTAAAGTAAATTGAAAGCAAACACTTAACATGAATTTGAAAATGAAATCGAATACTGTATTATTAACTTTAATTAATATTTGAAAAGAGTCAAATGTCTTAACAATTTACTATTTGTAAAAGTTAGATATTTTTTAGTAATAGAACTAACCCAAAATATCGCATGCTCCCGTTTTACATTTATTTCTGTTATTTAGATAAGTATTTGTTATAAGAATTGAAATGTTACTTAAGAACAATTCTAAAATCTTTCAAAAGTAATTCCACTCGCAATTTTAAAATATACCTTGAAATTGGCAAAGGTTTAAAAAAATTGTAAATAACAAATATAGGTAATTGGTGTTTTTTTTTCCAAAGGAAACCTATTTTTATATTTTGTCTGATACGTTAAAATTTGTCAAGACATGTAAATTTCAAAAACCAGTTTACAAGTTCATCATGAAGTGAATCATGATTTTTCTTTGCTTTGGATTACATTAATCCGTTTGGTAAAAGGAATAAAATATAATAAAACTGAATTGAATAAGGAACAACTCGAAAATATCAAGCCTATCGTAAGAAAAGATTAGTTATTTGTTGAAAAAGATTATAGTTATTTGGATAAAACTTTCGTTGTGTGGTTTCGAAATAATGCAAGTAGTTAAGCTTAACGAGTTGAAAGAGAATACGAGGATTTCAATACACCTCCAAGAATTCAATTTCAAATCCCCCTATTCTCAAACCGCACAAATAAGTTGATAAAGAAAACGCATGTTTACTCTAGAGAACGAAAACAGCATTCTCTTAAATCTAATGACAGACGAGCAAGTATAACTAGCGGAGTTTGCTGAACACACACTTCGTCCAGAAGATGTCGATATTACGTTGTTGATTATTCGTTTCCACAACATGAAACAGATGCATATAAGCGCGTGCGAGAGAAACGCGGCAATCATCAAGAGTGTTTTAATAAATCATTTCTGGGAACCCCAACAGTAGCAAAACTGGCGGAATCTCAGGGTCATAAGAATATTATACGAGAAAAAAAATGATATATGTAAGAAATTTATTTAACCCTTTCACTCCTAATGCGCAGGAGTATCGTTGAAACCTATGGAAACTTTGGGGCGGCTAGGTGTGAGAGGGTATTAGACAAAACAAGGGAACGTGAAAATCGCCTTGGGACTGCAAAGGGAACGAATTAAATCCGGGTAATAGGCACCAACCACCGTTGGTGGTAATGGGGGCGAAGAGAGAAGTTCTGGATAAAAATCATAGTAATGATTCGTTTCAGAACCCGATTGTTTTACCTTTAAACGGTTAGTGGAAATCGGGTGTTGTATATGCACACAGAATCAAACAATTGTGATAAATGGGACTTGTTAGTCTTGGGCTGTTGGAGAACCCGCTGAAAATAAGGGCTACGGTTGTAGAGAGAAGGCTTTGCCGTCAAATATCCCCATCCTCTTAACTTTAACTTCCCATATAGTCCAATGTCTTTTTACGAATTAATTTTTAGTCTTATTATTTCCCAAAATTTTTCTTAAGAACTTCGACTTACTTTGTTTGGTGTACTGGTTATCCTATAGTTTTGAAACAGTTATTGAGTTTTGCAAGAAAAAATATCTGCACTCTTTGAAATTATGGCAATTCATTGTATTATAGTTAATCAATCTATATTAAAAATATTCTTGTAGTATTCGAGAGAGAACTTATCTTATTTCAGTAATGAGCCTAATTAGGCTTTTAGCCTAATAATTTCATGTAATACAATGGTATGATTAAATTAAGAATGGAAAAAATAATTTTTTTAAGCATTTCAATGTATTAGAAAATAAATTTAAACTTTTCTTTCATAAAAATTTACTTTTATATAACAATTGCGCTGAGAAAGAATTTATAGTCCGTCGGGGACCCGTGAATCGAAAAACTTTAGGAACCACTATAGCGACCAGTATTTTTTGAATTCTGTTTTTTTTTTAAGTTAAATAAAAGCCCTGCGTCGCGTTGGTAGTTTAATGGTATATGCGACCAAATACAATATTTTAAATTAAATTGTTGGTTTTATGAAGCTTCACCTTTATTGTTAAGTTACTTAATATCATCCATGTAACAAAAAATGTGTAGGTACTACTATTTTTATGCTACTTAAGAATTTTTTTAATTAAATTAGCGAGGAATAATGTATTTTTTTAAATAAAGTGGAATGTACAGATATTTGACAACAAAAGTTAAGAATTAATTTTGGTTATACTTTCTGGTTGATGATTGGTAAATTTTTCCTAATAAAACTAATTATATATAAGATATTTTTATGGTTCTAACAAATAACCCAAGTTCGATATTTAAAAAAGTTTTAAAAGTTTTTAAATTAGTGTCAACTTTAAAATCTAAAGGGATGGTATATGGCCTATAAAACAAGTTGATGAACAATAAAAGAATACCTAAACTTTAAACTGAGGTAAAATGTATTGTAGGCTATCAAATGTTTATATTTAGAATAACAAATATGACAAGAATTACAAATATAAACATCAGAATTAATAATTAAAATATGTCTATAACTTTCATGTTTCCTTTTTTGTGAGAAAACGTTGTCTATTTTCAAAATTCTATCTAATAGTTCGTATAACTGAAAGATATTTCGTCTTTCATTTTAACCATATCCAAACATGTTTTGAAGAACTAACTAAATTTATCATTAAGGAGTATTTTTTCATATTTTAACTTAAGTTTACTGATGGTAACTGATAACAGGTTAAATGTTTAATATAAACTACCCCAAATCAAAAACACTCTTATTTTTATGCTACTGATGATATTTAATAATTACTTTAAGCTCTTAATTTAAAGAGAATTAAATATTTTTTTAAAACAACTTTGAAAGAAAATCTACTATACTTATTGCTCAATAGTTACATTGTTTATAAGTTTTATTTCTTTCTTTTTGTGCAACATTAAAATGTTCCTAATTGTGATTCTGATCTAATAAGCAATAAAACTTTAAGTCCCAACTCTTATTAAGACTGTATATAAGTTTGTCATCGTTAACATTAGACAAGATAAATACAAAATATTTTACTCTCCTCAAAAACGTATTGAAGTTCAGGTAACTTTTAAAAATATTTCAAAGTGCATAGATCTTAATTATTCACTATTATAATTCGCATTATACCCTTTGTAAAGTGAATATTAGGTATAAATAAGTATTAAAATTAGAAACCTCATTAAATTTTATATAGATAACATAAAAGATGGCAATTACAAGAAGAACACATGCTGGGGCTTTGGTTAGTAATGAAAGACTTGTTATTTAAGTTTCTACTAGTTTATCGGGAACTAAGTGGGAAAACTTAATTACGTATTAATCTAAAATCACTCCTACTCTATTTATTCTAAACACGCAGTATTAATTTCTACTTCTACGATGTTAAATGTAAGAATAGCTATTTTTCAGAACTTGGTATGAATTCGCTCTTCAACCAAGTTATATGAGAATTTAAGATGCAAATATTTGCAAAAACTCTGCCTTTTCTTCTAAAGTGCTGGTTCTCAATCTTTTATATATCACAGCATAACAATATTTATTATAGTTTCTTACGGTACGCTTATGTGACTAAGGATCACATAAAGAATCTAAGTAAGAACTAAACTTATTTAAGAGACTAATTTAGAACTTTGTTTCAATCCAGTTCAATTTAGTCCAGTCTTATTTAACTATTATATTTGAAGTTTAGGAAAATAATTAAATTTTACTACCATATTTGAAAATAATTAAATTTTAAAGATTCGTGACATAAGGATTAGAATCTTACTTCAACTGTCTGTTAACTGACAACTTTTTGTTTAAAATTATTCAATATGCTGCTATAAAAAAGGCTGAGAATGAAGACAAAAGAGTTGTAAGTTGTAGAGATCATTGGAGCTATTTTTAGAGCCTTATTATTATTTCTTATACCCCAGAACCAAACGAACACAAGTTCAACTACACCAGTTGTTAGCATAGTAAAATCATCCTGTGTCATTATTATTAAAAATAATTATTATTATTTTATAAATGTTTTACAAATAGCGATTTATACCACATTTAGCCTCCACAGGTCCCCTATATTCCTCCCTCCACATAAGGAGGGAATATTATAAACGGGAATATCCTTTTATATTTCATAATCCTTATTGGAATAAAATCAGCTCTTGCTTTAAAAAGCAAGACAATGTGTAATAGAGTAAAAATTTGTCTAAAATGTGTGAAATTTTTAAAGTTTAAATTCCCCTTTGACCACAATTCCCGATCAAACTTTTCTGAGGGTACTTTTGGTGTAGGGTTGTGTCTAATGTTCGACCAGCTTTGAGGTACGCATGTGCTAACTCAGAATGACTGTATCGTAAGTCCAAAAAGGCAAAATTTAAGATTAAGTTAAAGTCGAGTTCCTCTTAGATAATTTCTTTAAGCATGGTGTCTTAAGCCAAATGTTCTACAGTGGGTTTCGAAGACCACTTAAACTCTGCATAGAAAGATTCTTTGCTTGGATGATAAAACAAATGCCCGAGGTAGGTACTGCACCTTTACGACCCATAGTTTTAAAAAAATCGTGACGTCAGAAAAGGTATGACGTCATATACGGTTTACGCTAAATACAGTTTATGGAAAACGTGAACTTGGTTATTTGGGCGGGTGTGTTTTCTGACTAAGATGCTAAAAAATATCCATTCTGCATGCATGCGCTCTCCTTGGAATGAAATAATTAAGCTATTATCGGGTATAATGTCATTTCTATGTCATTTCTATTTCTGACCATTTTCTATATGTACTCCAGGCGAAGAATCTCTGTGTAGAGTTTGAGAGGACCTGTTGAAACACCCTGTATAACTGACTTGTTTAGAGCAGAAAAAAATTGCCTTCTCCACATGAACAACACATAGAAACCTTCAATCCCTCAAAATCGAGTTTTTGGTGGACTTAGTCAATGTCATTCTGAGTCGCAGGTCATATCGTTACCACCATGTCAAAAAACGCCAATCTGCTTTATCCTAGTTTCGAGAAAAATTCCTTCCTTCAAAGTTGGTAGAAAATGAGAGTTTCCACAGACCTACTATGTCGTGAAATCGTATTACACGGTTGTAGGCCCAGGTATGGTATGTTACATCACATGCATTGATAGTCCTACCAACCTTTTGGGTTGAGATATCAACTTTCGGTACATATACCAATTTTAAGTAGGCTGTACCATCTACCAACTTTTAGTAGGCTGTTCAATGTACCAACTTGAGTTTTTTTTTACGTTGGACAAGGTATAAGGCCCTTATAAAAGTAATTTTATGAATTAAAAAGTTGGTATCGGTACCTCAAAAGTTGATATGCCTTGCAACCCCTCCAAAAGTGAACTTACCATAGGGTCTTATACCATATACCATCTGTATATTTTATTACGTTGGTGCATGATATAGGGCCCTAAAAGTAAGGTTATTGAACAAAAGGTTGGTATCAGTACCCCAAGCATCACTTCAGCATCTCCAAAAGGTGAAAATGACCAATTGAAACCCTAACAGCCGTATTCACAACCATCAGGGGGTCATCCTACTTGGTCAAAAAAGGATTTCACCCATCAGTGTTAGCAACATGGGCGGATTTAGGTGGTGGACCCTGGGGGGGCACAATGGAAACCTTGGGGGGCAAGATGTCCCCGATGGCTTTGGAAACATGATATTCCCTTATAAAAACGAAAAAACGCCCCCTATGACCCCCTTAAATCCGCCCATGGTTAGCAAAAAGCTAACTTTTTTCTTTGGTTGCTGATTAAGACTGACGGCTGTGAATATGGCTGTAAACATCACTTGAGTGTCTCCTAAGGGTGAAATAAATGATCATAAGAGCAAGCAGGTTGGCGTTTTTGTCACACGGTGGCACATTTGAACCGTAGTAGATTGGTGGTAGAACCGTAGTAGGTGGTAGATTCGTACCTGGCGGTCGTGCAGTCTTTGTAGAGGGCGTCAAAGTCCTTGCAAGAGAGCAGCTTGCACCGGTTGACCCCTGGCTGGATGGCCCCCAGACCCCTCAGAATGCGCACCTGCTCCACGTTGCAGACGATGGGGGTGATGTCCAGCCGCTTCAGCTTGGTGTACACCGTGTGCAACCCTCCCACCAGGTGCTTGAGGAAAAGTTCGAAAGCCTGGGGGAGGCAGAGAAGGTAGTCGCCGTGCACCAAGAAGGCGGCGATCTTGGCGCCCCGGTAGTCGATCAGCCGGCAGTCGTTGGTGGTCATGTCGGCGGCGATGCCGGGCGGCGACGCCGCCGGGTGCCGGTGGTAGCCCAGCGGCGCCATCGGCGCCGAAGGCGGCAGCAGCGGCCGGTGCGGCGGCGGCTGGTACGGCTTGCTGGTGACCAGCGACAGCGCCGGGCCCGGCGGGCTCACGGACGAAGATCGCCCCACGGAGGACCCCGGCGATCCCAGGAGGTTGACCGCCTGTTGCTGCTGGTGCTTGGGGCTGACCACCCCTTCCATGGCGTCCAGGTTGGGGGGCGTCTGCAGCGATCGCGGCGAGGGCATGCCGGGGGACGGCGGGATCCCCTGCTCCATCCTTCTTCCTTTAGCACGTGGCTTGTGTGCGCTGACCGCGTGGAGAGAGAGGGGAGATGCCAAACAAACTACGCCCGGACGCCGTTTGAGTTGAGCGGAGGGAGACGGGGCGGCCTCCCTGGGCCGGCCCTCCGCCAATCGCGGCTTGCGGAGGGCGGAGCCAAGGGGAGTGACGTCAGCGCAGCCTGCGCTCATAATTCCGGTTAGCCGGAGGTCTTTTTGCGCGCTTCTTTTTCGAAAGGAGGGTGGGAGGGTGACGGGAGGTGTCCGTTTCGGTAATCCGAGTGATCCTTCGCTGCTGTTCGGTTTGTTTGTTGCTCCGACTGACTTCGAATCGGGCATCTCTCCTCCCTCCCTCCGAGAAGTTTTCTTTCGGCTCCCGAAAGTTTGTTCGGGTTTTTTTTTCTCCGCGAAAATGTAGTTTATTCCCTTCTCATCAGCTACATCTCGACTTACACTCTCGAACTTTCTTTATTCAGTTCCCTCTTTCTTTTTAAAAATCGGAATTCTTATCCGCTAATTTTATTCATTTTTTTTTAAAACTTTAAAAAAATTAAATTTTAAGACCTTTAACTCAATGCTATAATCAGTGCTTGATTTAAGGAGGAACGGATCCTCTTGTTAAAACAGTCATTCTCAACTGGAAGAAACTAGCGGACCACGTAGCTTAAATTAGCATCATTTACAGACCATCCTTACTTTGCATACATTTTCTTTTTTAGCATCCCTTTACTCTTTAGACTTTAGAATACTTTTGTTTTTCAGCCTCTCTGCTCTTTAGCATCTTTTGGCTCTTGAGCCTCTTTCTACTCTTCAGCATCCTTTTGCTCTTGCTTCAACATCTCTTGCCTCTTGAGCCACTTTCTGTAATTAAATATATTTTTGCTCTTTCTGTTACATCACTGTTCCTCCACATCTCATCGCTCTCGAGTCTCTTTCTGCTCTTCAGCATCCTTCTGCTCTAACACATCTCTGCTTCTCAGCATCCCTTTCCTCCTGATTATCTCTCCTTCTTTGTATCTTTTCATCCCTTTGGCTCTCGAGTCTCTTTCTATAATTCAGCATCTTTTTGCTCTTTCTTCTACATCTGTGTTCCTCAGCATCCCTTTACTCCTGATCATCTCTCCTTTCTTGCATACTTTTTTCCTCAGCATCTCTTTGCTCTTGAGCCTCTTTTCTGCTTCTTATATAATCCCTTTAGCACTTTAGCTTTTCACCCTCTCTTTGTTCTGAAATTTATCTCTCTGTTCTTTAGCATCCCTTTTCTTTTCCATTTTCTCTTGAGAATTTTCAAACTGATTCACTTTTTTCACAGCTGCTTCCTAATTAAAACATTCAATTCTTAAAATAATTTTTAAACATTCTACATTAACCTCCAAAAATTAATCTATAAGTCAAGTCCTAATTCCCATCCCTATTAGTGTTACATATTTTTTCTCCTTTATGATTTACAATGAAAACGCTCACACACAGAATTAGCTAGAATACTTTATATTTTTTTCTGTTGTGATGGTGTTTATAATATGCTTAAAAAGTGTCGCTATTCACAATGTGTTCTAAAAATAGTGTTTTAAAATACGTTTAGAATCTCAGTAGGTTCTTAAATTTATATTGAAAACAGTGTAAGAACTCATTTTCAGTCTCTGTAATTTTTTAGGCAACAGCATGCAGCACTATTTTTAGAACAAGTTTCTAGATAGCAACACTTTTCAAACGTATTCAGAACACAATAAAGTGTTCAAATGAACAACACATATTTAACTCTTCAAGTGTTCTACCTATAACAACACATAGTTAAGTGTTCAAGTGTTCTAGCTTTAACAGCACATAGTTAAGTGTTCAAGTGATGTTCTAGCTATAACAATACATAGTTAAGTGTTGCTAATTTGAGGACAAAAAAAAGTATTCTTAAATATGTTTTAGGAAAGCACACATACACCATACATCTATCTAACTAAAGTCTGTCTGCCCTAGCAAGGCACGAGTGGCAAACCCAAAATCAGTACCCACGGCAGAAAAAGCAGTGGCGAGTGCAGGGTATCGGGTATCTAATAGAAGTGAGATAACCATCTTTGTGGCTTTTTTAGTGCACTCGCCACTGCTTTTTCTGCTGTGGGTACTGATTTTAGGTTTGCCACTCGTCAGTGGCGTATATGGGAATTTATTTCGGGAAGGGCCCAAAATTAATCCCCAGCCCCTCCCCCACATATTTAATAGGTCCAATGTAGCTTTTTAGGTGATAACTTAGGTTCTAAAAACTTAATATAGAAAAAGTTGTTAGTAATAAAAATACAAGTACCATGGGGGAGGGGGGGTCCTCCCCCAGAAAATTTTTGGAAGTTTTGACTAAAAAAAAGAGGATTTTAACTAGTTTCGGTACACTAAGTCAGAATTTTGGATGTACATTTTTATGAACTTAATATTTAAAAAGTTATTAAAATAGAGTTCCAAGTACAAAAGGGGATCTGGGGTCCTTCCCCAGAAAATTTTTGGAACTTTACCCCTAAAAACAGGGTTTTATCTTGTCTTTGGAACACTTAGTCTGAATTTTGGACATATTTTTTGGTAGGATTTGGATTTTGATGAACTTATTATAATAAAGTTGTTAATAATAAAATTCCAAGTACAAAAGGGGGGCTTGGGGGTCCTCCCCCAGAAAATTTTTTGAAATTTGACCCTAAAATATAGTGTTTTAACTTGTTTTGGTACACCTAGTCCGAATTTCCGGGGGGGGGGGCAGGGCCCCCTCGGCCCCCCCTTATATACGCCACTGCCACTCGTGCCTAGCGAGGACAGACAAACTATACCGCTAAATTGAGGTATAGTTCAATCATCAATTACACCCGTAATTCAACAGGAACTCTCTGTACAATGACACCGGGTTCAGATAGTGATCCACGCATCGAGCATTCTTCAACAGGGAATAATGAACTTGAAAGCGCATCAATTAATCACCTCTTCCCTTGCTCTGACAAGGGGCCGACCCCTCTGTTTCGGTCGTGACTTCCACCCTTGTGAGAACGGGAATTATCAACACAGGAAATCATTACACGATTCACAAATAAAGTAGTAGCGTACAAATTGCGTTTATATTCGTGATTTCCATCGTTGTGTGTGAGGTTTTCTTCTTACATCAACGGACTGGAACGGGAGATGATATTAATGGTGTATATCTTACTTTTTGTGAGGAAGACGGGACGGTTATGCCTATACGTGCTTTGAGTTGTGTGTGAAAAAAATGTTTGTAATGGAAGGACTGTTCAATTGGCCTTGAAAGTTTGATGTCGTGAAGAGTGTTTGTAATGTGATGGCTAAGTTTGATTAGTCTTTTGAGTGTTGATTTTTTTCAAATAATATGGCATTCATTTTTGCAATCGCGTAAGAGTTCTTATACATAATATATATAAGGAAAAACAATTTTACACATTCTAGCATTACCTAGTTGTTTTTTAAGTATTTTTAAATGGTCCATTCACAAATTTATTAGTTACCAAATTGTTTGAAATTATTGTTCTTGGTTCTCACAGCTCTTTAGCTGACTATTTTAACTATTCGTATTCGACTATCGAAAAAAATTATTTTCTGATTCAGAAAACCCGATTCCTGAATTTTCTCAAAGGAATCCGAACACTTATATACCAAAAATGTGTTATACACTGAAACATTTCCCGTAAAAATTACGAAGTAAATCCGGAAAAACAACGGCCTTTTACCATTTTAACCAGTGATTTTGGTTTTGCAAGGTAAAACACCATTGTTTTTATTGATTTATTCCGTAATTTTTACGGTTTTCCACAACCAACCCAGCTGCCAGTTTAAAACCGTAAATTTTACGGGATTTTTTTTACAGTGTATGGATCACTAATTAAAAAAGTTTTTGAGACATGAAAAACCATTCACCAAAAACTTTTTTAGAATAGAGAGATATATTCCGATTTCATAAGTGTTAATTTAATTCATACCATGACACTTGTTATTTTTGGTGACTGTAAAACAAGTTTTTCCTACATAGCAGTTGGTATACAGGAAAACTGACTTCAAAACAAGTTTCTCATTGTTGCTTGGTTCTTATTTATTCATACGGGACCAATATTATTTATATAATATTCACTTGTTGATTGATTTATTGAAAATTCTAAGTTAGATTTCTGTCCGTTCCAAGTTTTCTGAGCATAGTTTGCTAATTTAGTTGGGCTAGATGGAACAATAAAATCTACAGAGGAAAAATAGAGGGTAAGAGGAAGATCTAGAAAGAGATGGCTGGACGAGGTTGAAGAAGATTTGAAGAAATTAAGGGGGAGAAATTGGAAGACAAGAGCCAGGGATCGGAGAGGGTGGAGCTGCCTTGTGAGGGAAGCCAACGTCCTACATGGACTGTAGAGCCGAGGACGAAGGAAGGAAGAAAGATGCAGCAATATTAAAAAAATGTGTTGACAAAAACACAAAAGTTTAATAATTAAATTTTAAATAACTTGAAGTAAGATAAATTTACTACTTCAAATAACTACTTATACCAGTACATTTGTGTTTGAAGGAAAAAAATTGCTGAGCATTTTGAATAAGTTAGTTATTTTAAACTTATGTTTTAAGTAATCTAAGTTATACAAAATAACAAAATCTTTTTATTTCCTATTTTAAATGACATACACTATAATACACTATAAAAAATAATACAAAAAGTAAGTAAATAAGTATATAAGTTTTAAGGTTATTTAAAAGTTTAGGGATTTGAAATTGAAAAAAGTTATTCAAACCCATTTGGCAAATTTTGATAAATCATTACAGCAATGTTCATTCATAATCTCGTGTTTTCATCCTGAAAATATCTTTAAATATTCAATCTATGTATCTAAGTAAAGCAAATCATTGCAAAGGAGATAAGAAAATCATAGAGAAATGCTCTTGATCATTCAGCTTCTACGCACGTGTATTTATCATTGACCTTCACACCTTCTCTTAAAAGTTCGCTTCATGTTTTAAAATACATTCAGGCACTAAATGCCAATCGCCCAATTTTCTCTCTTAAATTATAAATTCATTCAAGAACTGGAATCATCAGTTGTATAGCTCCTTATTGTCTTAATGAATTATTGCTTTCTCCTTTTAAAAGTTACTTCGAAAGTGTATCAATAGTTTGTCTGAGGAAGTTAGGAGGAAGCGAGTGATGAGCTTAACTGTGAGAAATCACACATAACTAAATTTGAATGGTTTTCTGAGTTATAAACAAGGTAATAAATAATCTGGTTTGAGAAACGGGTTTTCTATGCTGAAATAGTTGGGACATCAATGTAAATGGGAATAAAATATTCCAGTATTAAAAATGGTTTGAGAAAGAAGAAAGATAGAAGAAAACGTCGTTGTAAAATTTCTACAATTTTAAAATCAGGCTATTGTAATTTTTTTAATTTGATTTTTTCCTTTCGCAAAACTTTTTTAATTTGATGATTGTGTTTTTACAGAGTATTATACAGTCTATACTTACAAAGCTTTTGATTTCAATGCAAATGGTTTTGTTATGTTTTTGTACATTCTCACTTTGTATGATGATATTGTTACTTTTTTAAGTGTACTGGGAAGTGCAGGTATTATTATGAAAGCTAATTAGATCGACTGTATATGAATTTAATAACATTGTAAAGATATTAAATATTTCTACTCAGGTATTTAGATGTACTATTAGAAAAAAGTACATAAAATTCCAACATTTTGCTTTTTTTACAAACATTTTTTTTTTTTTAATTTTTAGTTTGATACTTAAAAAATAAGATGACGAAAGTTAATTATTGATATGACTGACAGCAAAACAGCCTTTGAAACAAGGACAATTTTTAGATAAACCATATTTTTTCAACGTATCACAAAATTTTGATGAAAATCAAACTTAATATCACTTCCTTAAATTACTAATTTACCGTTTCCAAACCTCATCAACATGCATTCATCAATAAAACTCCAAACACACAGCTTTAACATTCTGTTAATTCCTTAAAAACCTCGTTTACGTCTCTCCAAAAAGAAAACCCTGTGCAATGCCATCATAAAAATGCTCCCGACGTCTTTATAATATAACTACCCGTGTTCCTTCCTCTTCCTTTCGATTTCTAATTTGCTCACGCGCTCCCACGAGCGGAATGAGGGCATTAATAACTTCTTCGAGGCCCATCTTTTAAAACCCCCTCCCTCACTCTTTCTTCGCTTTTCATCAGCATGGGGTACAAAAATTAAGTCATTAACAACCGTAATGATCATTGTTAATGTCGGCGCCGAACAAACGCGACGTTTCTTCTCCCTCTTCACTTCACTTTATTTATACGCCGTATCGTTTGCTTATTATTTGTTATGCCGGTTTTTTCTCCCCTCCTCGCACCGTCCATAAATGGAGCATCTTTTGTTTTGGGTATGGCAATTTATTTTTCCGTTAGTAAGGATTCTGCTGATTCCGTTGTCTGTTTTCAATTGCTTCTATCGGAGTTTGTTCAGATTGCTGAACTCTTCGGAAAAGTCGGTCGTTTTTTTAGTTGTTGTTGAAGGATTCTTTCTTTTTGTTGTTCCTCTGTGGTGATTAAATGCTTAATTTTTCTCCGATGGCTTCTCCGGGGGAACAGCTTGTTTTCCGGCATATTATCTGGAAGATTCGTAATTATTTCTCCTATTTTTTTTTCGTTTGACTCGTTATTTCGTCTTGTCAGTAGAGTGGCAGTGTTTGCTTTTGGGATTATTGTAGTATATCTTTCCAAAAAATAGTGGAAATAGAGTATTTTCAGTAGAATTGTATTGGTAATTTTTCCTTAAAAATACTTTTACATCTGTAAAGATTTAGAATTTTTTTTTCAAAGAATTTTGGTTTGTGTTGATAACATTTTAATATTGAAAAATCTTGCTAAACTTTTCACTTTTGTTTACTTTTCAACCCTCATTGGTAGATCCAAATACTACATGTGTTTTATATCTTTATATAAGCTATATATATCTTTATACAGTAAGCTCTGGAGTAATAAATTAGCCTTTCATATGACAGAAATTCCCATTATATATGTTTACAATAATAAAAAAATAATGAGAAAAAATAAAGTTAAGAATTCACACAAATTCTAAACTTATCAAAAACTCAATTGCATTTGACTCATAACTGACTATCATAGCTAATGTTATTTTAAAGCAAGGCATCAAGATATTGAAACTTTATTTCGGATTCAAAAATGATATAACGATTGCACATCCGGTTGCCATAGGAAAGTAGATTAGCTATTGTGCTAGGTGCCTTGTAAGAGCTACATACTCTTATTTAATTTTCCTTTTTGTTTCTTTTTTTCTCCCTTTTTGTGCGTTTTTTCCCTTTTTTGTTCATTGTCATTGTATATGTGTGTATACTATGTATTTCAATAAATTTCAATTTTCAAAGTTTTTACCATAATATTTCAAAGTTTTTATCATAATATTTCAAAGTTTGTTGTTCTAAATAAGTAAGCTAAAAAAATCATATTATTGCTCTTTTTATTAAAACTGACTCATCTTTAACATAAAAATATTATTTTAATCAACCATTTTAGAACCGATGTGAATATAGGAACCTTTTTCAAAAGAGCCCCGAATATCAAAATGTTGTATATTTGTTTGCTTTAAAAAAACAATTTCAGACATTCCTAAATGCATTTGCCAATCAAAATGATGCATCAAATCCAACAGAATATGATACATAAAAGTTTAAAAACGTTGTAATAATAAAATAAAACTTTCCCTAACTCTTTCGATGCCGTTTCACGGAAGCACATCAAACCCCAAATGAATTAAATCAGCTTAGACTGTCCACAAAGAACATTTCGTCCATCTCAGCCCTGAAACAGAAGTTCAGAAACGACGGACATAATTAAGCTAATGAAAGATTCAAACTCCCCGAGTCCGCAATACCCTCCCATTGTACTCTCTCTCTCGGACTAGTGGTAGTACGAATCTTAAGGTCTTCTTCATTGAATTAACAATATAAAGCGAGACACAAAGTGCATAATGTCCATCGCCCTACACAACGGTACTGCGGATTAACTCGTGTCTTCCGCCCAGCCGGTCTATTATTAGACCGAGGGGTGATATTAGGACTTATTTGCATATTATATGTCTCACTAACATACGTAAGCATTATTATTGCTTTAATTAAAAGACGGTTTCCGCTGCGAATGGCGATTTTGGCCATTTTGGCGGAGAGGAGAAGGAAGAAAAAAATGGCGGATAGAAAAACGGTGGAGGCAAATTTATGTATACGACGATCTGAGCAGGGACAAAAGTTATTAAAAGCTTTAATGATCGGAGTCGGAGGAGCCTCACAACCGTAAAATTGGCACTGCGTAATGTTATTTCCCGCTGCCCCTTTTGTGGTGCAGCGGGAATCCCCCGTTTGCTGATGTCCTGATCGGGTAGGTGTGCCACGTTGGCTGGGTTATCTTCATTTTTTACTATACCTTTCGTTGTTTTCAATGGGTTTGGTTGTCAAAAGTGAACATTTCGGACTTATGTTGGAATACATGTGAATTTTATTAGAAACTTCTCTTTTTTCTAGTGAATTTAATAAAATTATCACTGAAACATCATGAGGAAAAATAACAATAATACATTATTTTTTAAATTTAGAAATATCTTACTCAAATAAATACCTCTAAAGCACTCTTTATCTGGTTTTAAAATCCTTCAACGTGTTTAAGAACTAAGAAGTTTTTTGACAGTAATTATGTCGGTAGTTTTGCTACACCTTTTAGTTGATACAATGACAAATAAAATAGCCATTAAATTAAAAAGACTCTGATAGATATCATGGGGGTAAGGCTGTCCTTTGCTTATCCTTTACCATTGTGAAAAAATATTTTTCTAAAAAAAAATATGGAGGAAATACTTCAAACACTCTTAAAAGAATAAAGATGAAAGGAAAATAGGGAATATAGTACAAGTCCTATTAAAATCTTTCCGCTTAAAAATATAATAATCCGCTTTGAATCATGATAGATTCATAAATTTTTATAGCAACTTATAAACATCATCTGTAAAACTGTTTGAACTGAAATTAAATGACAAAATAGGTTTGATAATCTTGAATAAAATGTCATCTGATGCCTTTTAATGAAATAAAAATATACTCTTTATATTATATTAAGAAATATTATTTTAAGCATCTGAACTGATTTCACTATTTAATAAATTTTAAATCAAATATACTTTACAAACACTACATCAGTTTCATTACAAAAAAAAAGAATCTTACGCTTTTTTTATAAATATGCATAACGCCTTAACGATATGCAGGGGGGGGGGGATCCACGAGTTGGAAACTCCGATCAACCAACCCCACAAACAAAAGCGAAAAGATTGATTAGGCGAATCGGGCAACTTCATTTGCACTAATCCCCCCCTAGATCCCCGGACAAAGTTAAGGATAATCCGGGGTCCCCTGTCAAACCGGGGAGCAATACATCATCCGTCCCCCCACCTCAAAACTTTTCCCCAAACGAACGAACGACAGATTACCGACTTCACCCCCCTGGTCAAGCAATCTAAATTCAAAAGGGCCATCATCGAATCTATTCCGGACACTTCGGACCTCCTCAATTAAGGCAGCATGATTCTCAAAACAACCCCCTTCCCATCGCCAAAACCGGTCGCCAAACTCCCGCCACGAGTTGCTCTCTCTCTCTCTTCACCATATAATAATTCCCACAGAGGCAAAGAACCGCGTCGTATAATATAATGACTTTCACGCTTTCTCGGACGTCCGACGCCCCCCTTCCTGGCGTAATTTACACCGCGCGCGCGGATACATATATCTATGCTAATGTGTCCTTCCCCGTGAACCCCGGGTTAATAAAGGCCTCTGAATAATGACGAGTATATCATCTTTTGCATCCTTTAAATTCGGACTCTGTGCTTTTATAAGCCTTTGATTATGTCGGACACCGGAGTAGGGACTATTATTGTTGTTATTATAGGGGGAAAATACCGGCTGCGAGAAATCCGCCCTTTTCCGATTTGTGTGCTAAGTATGTTTTGGTGAAAGTTGGTCTTCTTCTCTGCTGTGAAGTAATAATCATCGGAGAGAGGTAAATGGAAAAGTTTTGGTGGTGTGTGAAGAAGACTGTAATGAAGTTTTCCCGGCGCAGCAATAAATGCCCCGCATTTGGACGCGGGACGAGGTTTGAGTTCTTGCCGGGGAGTTAAAAATCCCTCTTTTAATGGGGGGAGGGAGGAGGGTTTTAAGTGAGATTGGCGAGGGATTTCGCGGAATCTTTTAGCGAGTTTTAGGAGGATGCTCGTTGACAGTTTGAGAAATTTGAGTCTCGCTTTTGTGGGTTTGTTTCGTCGGTTTGGGATGGGAAAGGAGCAGCCTCGGTATAGACTTGCTGCATATTAAGAAGATGTTTGGGAAAATAACATGTGCAAGCAAATTAAACAATGGTTAAACTGCATTTATTTCAAAATGCATAAACTTGGTTGTCTTCTAACAGGAGGAATAGAAATAAAGAAAATAGAAATATAAGTATAGAGTAGGAAATACAGTCACTCCAGAAAGTATTCGTACACCCAACAAACCTGCACTAGTATACCTATTACGGCGAACATAGTATGTTATTCATTATAACATACTATATATCATACCATTATAATCTACCAAAAAAGAGTAAAAAATTTAGAAAATATATTTAAAAAATGAAGTGATTTGAAAGCCTAAACAAATATTCGTGCAGCCATAGACTTAACATGGGATCATTGCATTGATGAAAAGTATATTTTGTTCCTAATCCTAATTTAAAAGCATGTGCATGCAAAAATACCAATAGCTTTCAAATCACTTCATTTTTTTAAATAATTTTTTTATAACTGTTCTGATATTTTTTTGCTCTTTTTTTGGTAGATTATAATGAAGAATAACATAATATGTTATGATAATTTTTGTTTGGATTGTGTAATTTAGCCGTAATAGGAGGTATACTAGTGCAAATTTGTTGGGTGTACGAATACTTTCTGAAGTGATTGTATAGGAAAACGATTGTACACATAAATGTATTTCTATTTGCGCATCAAGGATACTGAATAAAAATCTCTACGAAAAAAAAAATAAGTCTCATTTTAAAATGCATATTCTGTGTAGTCTTCTAAATCGGAAGAATAAAAATATAAAATAGAATTGGAATTTAAGAAAAAGACATCTTCGTTTAAAACTATCTAAAGAAATGCCAAAAACAAATCCTGAAAGTATAAACCAACTTTTTGACAGAGCAACTGGTGCATTTCTCCAGCGCAAAAAATAGTATTACCTTTCAACAAAAATATAGGAATTAGAATTTAATTATTTTGTTTTATGAGCTTTGGTTAAGTTTTTAATGTAGTATAGGGTGAAAAGTTTTGAAACTGGAAACTATGTCTTAAATACGAGAAGGCTTGCAAAATAACTTATAAAATATTATTATTATTATTATTATTATTATTATTATTATTATTATTATTATTATTATTATTATTATTATTATTATTATTATTATTATTATTATTATTATTATTATTATTATTATTATACTATGAAAAAGTGTAAATAAATGCCTAAATTATTCTTAAACTTGTAAGTTAACAATGATAAAAAACTAACAAATTCAATAGATAGAAACTTCTTTTGTCTCTCAAACATTCATTTCTTCAGAATATAAAACACATCGTCACATTCATTTGAACATCAGAAGAGCTTTTTCATAGGTATAATAAAAAGTATATAAGTTATATGAGTATAATATATTTTAAATAATAAGTTCAAGAATAATAAGTAAAGTATCATTTTTATAATTAGTTAATAAGTATAATTTCATAATTATAAGTAGCGAGAATAACCCAGAACACATAAAAAATGCTTCTTAAAAAGACGAAGTGAAAAATTCTCTTTTCAAAGGAGAGAGCAATTCCCCCAGAGAAGGGGCAATAAAACTTTTCTACAAGTTCATTTCAACTCTCGGAAGTTTCTCACAAATGGTCTTCCTGCTGCCATCTGTTGGTGATATCCGTAACAACTACCCTACTTTGTTTTCTCTGCACTGCTCCTCTGACTTCACCGAAGCCAATGCTACACACCCTACGTTGTAACCAGTTTCACAAAAACATTCTTATCAGACTACTCTCGCATTTATTTAAGATAGAATTATTATCTTTTACGCACATACGAGTTTTAAATTTGTAAAAATTAAATCTAATATGCATGCATTATCACAAAATATTTTATGGCTCTTGATTAAAGTTGAACTTTAAAATCGTAATACTTATAGGTCTCAAAAGCTTAAGCTACTCATTTTATATACTTTAATCACTTTTTATGAATTTTAATGACATTTGTAATTCATAAATAATTTTAAATTTTTCTACCTAATTTTTTTTAAATTAAAAGAGACTATTTTAACTTAAAATGCGATAGAAAAAGTTTTGTGCAACTCCGCAAAATTTCATCTTATATTTTTTATACATTAATACATTTTTTATAAATAATTAAAAATGTTACAAAAGGGAAAAATTAATGAATTCTCATTGAACATGTCTTTTTTTTAATTAGAATGATGTTAATTTCAAATTACGTAAAATGTAAAACTGTTAATATCCCCTTTAAGAAATACAAGAACAATATTTTCTTAAATTTTTTTTGAACAAGTTATCGTTAAAAATGTTTAAAGTGATGAAAATTCTATATTCATTAAAAAACTAATATATTTAAGGAATAAATTAAATGTTTCCCAATTAAATGTAAAATTTTCCATTTTAAAAGTTTTAGTTTATTTTTAATGATAATAGAGCCGATCTTCCAAAAACATCAACTACTACTTTATGTTAGTTTCATTTTTATTTCTTTTCTTATCAGCTATACAGGATTCACATAATAAAATTTGAGAAAAAGATGTAATTCTTCTTCTTACAACGTTCACCAAATCTGCAAAATTAAAAACATAAATTAAAATAGTTTATAGAGCATTTTCAATCACATGACTCGGACCTAACAACGGCCTTAGCAACAGAAAATGTTAGTTTTTTGCCCTTCAGAGGTTAACAGTTACAGAAATTGACTGGCCGTGGAATTCTTCTATTGGAGCATTTGCAATCACGTGACCACATACCTAAAAACCGCCTTAGCAACAGATAAACAACGGCCTTAGCAACAGTTAAAAGCCCTACAGAAGGTACACAGTTAAAAGAAAATAACCGGTTGTGACGTCACCTGAAAACACTCTATTGTGTGTAAATTTTACAATTTTACAAAATTTATGTCTTAAGACTATAAAATTGAATTGTGTATTTTTTCGTTAAAAAATTCACAAATATTATTTCTTTCGTTTTAGTGCTTTATCAAGTTCATTTCATAATATGTACAGCTAAATTTTTTTTTCTGGAATGTTTATTTTACCGTTATGTGAAAATCATTTTCGTTAAAGCATAAAGGAACCTGACTTATGTAATATTTGATACGTAAGGTGCTTACGTAATATTTGTTTTGAGTTTTAATGTTTGAAAAGTACAATTGAAAAAGCTAATGAAAAGAAACAAAAATAAAAACATTAACCGTAAAATACAAACGAATAGTGCACCCTGAATAAATCTCGAAAGCAATAAAACAAACATCCTAATGCGTTAATTTCAACAAACTTAAGAATCCATTAAGCGGCAATTTCGACACTTTTTCGAAACCAGCAATTATTATTTCACTTTCCCCTCTCACTGAAGTCATCCCAAACGAAAAGAACATTTTCACTCCTTCCACACAAATCCCACATTTTATAAAATTCCATTTCGCACCACATCCTTTTCGAATAAACGCAACGATATCAAGAACCCCAAAACCACCGTTTACATTGAACAAAAGACAGCGGGAAATCATCCGCCCAATTAAAATGCGCATCGGCGAAAGGATTTTAATTTCATTTTTCAAACACGAATCAGAAAGAAATCCGATACTCACCCCCCATCCTCCTCCGCAATCAGACCAAGTCTGTTTAACAACTGTTTGGGGAAGATTTTTTTTTACTCCTTCCATCAACAATTCGCTTAACAGTATTGTAAGGCAATCCAACGCGACGGTGACAATTTCCCTTTTCCGAATAAATGACACATTTACATTTCCCTCCTCACTTCGCTCATTTAAATAAGCGCCCTTATTTCTTTTCCATTTCGCGTAATAAAATTCCCTTATTCGGATGGAAGTCTCATCGAATTTCGCTCAAAACACACACACGCACAAAACGCGGCAAAACATTTTATTTAATTACGGACACTTAAGCCGTAACACGTGTCATTACTCGGACGCCTCAAACCCCTCTCGTTTTTGGTTTTGTTGTTCGATCATCCGTATGTAGTATCCGAACAAGACTTTCGTCGGAGTTATATTAATAAAAGGCGGGGCATTTCTTATTAACGAAATGTACACAGCGTATCAACCTTATTTTCATTACTTCGCTCGCTCTGACTCCTTTCGGCCGATCATTCCCCATTGACTTCAATGTGAATCCTCGGGCGGTCAGGATGGAAAGGGTCTTTCTCTTCACGGTTAATATGCAAATAGGTGAAGTGGAGGACAAGAGCAAACACAACATTCGAAAACAGCGCCATTTTTACGGCGTTGCCAGATTTGCGGTCTTTGTTTGGACAGTGTCGAATGAAGGGAGGGAGGATGAAGGAATCGATCAAATGCAAAAATGGAACAAAAGAAGCTATAATTAGTTACCTTTGCGTAATAACGTGTTCGGGCGAACGTTACAATGAACGTCTTGGGTTAGATGTGGTTTGAAAACTCGGGGTCCTAAGCCAGGTTGAATATTCATGCGTGGTACCGCACCCTGATGGGAATTTACGGAACTTCGTGGGTAGGAATGTTTCGGACACGACCAATTTGTATGCGTTTTGTAAACTAAGAGTGATATAAATTTAAAGATCTTCGGTTTATTATTCCGGGATAAATTTTAGTTCGTTTTCAACCTTTGCTTTTGAGAGTGTACTCAGGTTTTCACAAGCATTAAATGATATCGATACCCGATTTGATACTTGAAAGTTTCAAACAGCGTAACTCGAGTGTTAGCTTTAAAACTCGAATGTTAGCTTTAAAATTACAACTATGTAGTCCTAATTGAAATGTTTAAAACGATTCCCTAGTTTGTATTTTTGAATTATACATTCTTAAAGAAAAATATGAGAGTGGGACATACAACACTAATAAATTAATGACTCATTTGTATGTTTATGTATTAAAATTGGCCTTCAAACGGGGAATAAAGGAGGTTTTTAGTGGATTTCACCAAATTTTGATAACATAACCGAAATGTTGATCACATAAAACAATGTACATTTTGTGTTCGTGTTTGATCACGTGTAGGAGTGATCGTGACCGGTCAATTTCGGTAATATTATCCGATTGATAACATTAATCGTGATCATATTAAGTGGAGTCGGCAGTACCAGATTAATATTTTCCTAATAATTACCTCCGCTATTTTACAGGACGGTATTTTTTAATCTTAAAAAGTTTTCATTCGCCTACTTTCTAATCATTACCTCGGATGCATTTCCTAATACATAACGTTTTTACTTTGCACCAAAATCTCAACAAAACATCAGCGTCAAAAAATTTTTCATTTCGAGTATGCGCTATCGTCTTTTTTTAGTAAAGAAAAAAACTTATCGCATCGAAACAAATCCTTCACTTAAGACGATTAAGGAGCAGAAGAGGGGCAATAAATGATTCAAAGGCGAAATCATGCAAGCCGAGAAGATTAAAGGGATCTCCTAATCTGAAAAATTCGATTCTTTGATCAGATATGGCGAAGAAGAAAAAACAAGAGAGAAAAATGCGAGAGAATTGAAAATTTTCCCCTGAAAAACTAACTGCCAGATTAATTTCGAGAAGGCAAATAAACTTTTCAGTAATCACGTACGATATTTCAAAAACGTTCCAATTCCCAGATTGAAATATTTCCCCCTCGAAAAAAAAGGGGCTTACTCTCCACCCCTGCTGCTCATCAACAGCAAACGATCTGAATATGCATGCATAGTTCTATTCCGGTGGCAACACACCCCTCTTTCGAATATCACCTAATGGCCGAGGGTAGGGAGAAAAGGTGAAACCTCGATATGAATAATGAATGAAAAAAAAAGTCACGGGTAGTGGGGGTGGTGGAAAAAAATCTCAGAGAAAATTATTCCACTTTTCCGAAATTCTTCCCCTGGAATTAAAAAGAATAAGAATAATTATAAACACACAGAAAGAGATAGAGACTGCTGTCCTTATTTATGGAGGGGTTGTGATCAAGAGTCAAACACCTGGTGCGCATGCGCGCGTAGTATTATAGATATGACGGAATGCTCCATTTGTTAGGTACGCATTAGCACAGGGATGGGATGGACTCATTAGCTTTTTTCTTCTTTCGAAGGGGGGGTGAAGGGGAAAAAGTCGTGAGGGGGGATTTTTGGATTCTTTAATTAAAAGAAGTTGCTGACTTTGTGCTTGATTTGGCGCGTGACCTGCTGGGTGGGGGGGGATGGGTGTATTTTCTCATTCCGCTGCCACCGCCTAATGCATCACTCGTAATGACTCAATCGTCTGCTGTAGAGAAATTTTTCGGGAGATTTGAAATATGGGTTCGAATGCCGTTGCCTTAGATTGGAAAGTGCACCTAGGCAGGTTTTTGAGAAAAAGGAAGTAGATTTTCAAGTTGCGAAATTAATTTTTATTCAATTTACATTAATGTGGTATACATTTTGATACTAACTAACCTTTGGATAATGAGCCAGAGTGTATTAAATTTCGAGTATAATTCTAGTATACCAATTGAACCGCCAGTTTGAAAAAGAGAATAAGTCCAAAAGAAATGACAAATCGACTTTTTGTGCTCCAAATCGACTTTTTGTGCTCAAAATAATCTCCAAGCTTTGCTTTAAATATGAGAGGAAAGATGGGTAAAATAACTCCCCACAATAGGCAGATATAGACCCTTGAATTTGCGAAATCGATGTCCATTCTATTTTTTTAATTTAATTTAGAATTAAAGTTAATTTTTCTTTATTTTCTTATTTTTGTGCTGTAAACTAAGCCGAAATAAAATTTGCTTTTAATTTTAAAGTGTTTTGAACTTTTTTTTATCCTGGGAATGTTTGGCTCCACTCACTCCAATACTGGCATATTCACTTACTCCATTGATACTGGCTTAATGACTCAGTTTTATAATAATTTTGAATTTTATTTGTCTTTCTATTTCTCACTTTTTTACTGTGAACTTACCAGAAATTTAATTTATATGTCAATTTAAGTGGTTTTTAAGATTTTTCTTCAGTTGAAATTTCATAGGGTTGAAAAAGGGAATAAGTCCATCAACTTTTTTCACCTGTAAAATATTTTTGAATGCACTGATATTTGTTTCAATGGTTGCTCTGTTTTTTAAATAGGGTCCTGAATTTCCAATAAAAATTAGGTGGTTATTCAACGAAAATTCCATTATTTATACAGTTTTTATTCCGATTTTCTCAATACTTGGTTTTTGGACTTATTCCCTTTTTAAAACAGACGATTCAATTATAATATTAAACTCTGCTTATAAAACAAAATAAATTACATACTTTCAGGACCAACAAACAACTTACCGCTTGAAATCTTTTCTTCATTCGAGAGCGAGACAGCATACACTTTAGTCGTGTCGTTAGCTTGACACATCCCCTCTCTTGTGTCAAGCTAACGACTTGATCTCGGATCTACGTTTTCTTTACAGTAGCCAAAACTAAACTGATATAAATCATTAAAATTCAGTGTTCAGTGTTTTAAACATTTGCGTTTACAAAAGCATTGTTGTAAATCAATTTTCAACAATGGAATTAAATTTGTGATTGAGTGATTTTAGTTTATATCGGACTTGTATTCCGATTTCATTGTTGCAATAAACACTTTTATTGTATTCATTGATATCTGAGGGTTTTTTGAAACAATGCTCTCTGAAAGATAGCAAAAAACTAATACATTTCCCTAACTTGTCCCATTTCTATGAAATTTCATATGAATGGAAATCTCACCAATATAAAAATTTATACTCATATGACATAAAATAAACCTTTGTTGTTGTTGTTGTTGTTGTTGTTGTTGTTGTTGTTGCAAATCTCCTTTGTTTAGCAACGCTAAACCAGGTCCATGAATTCCATCACTCTCAAAAAGTCTAAAACTAAAATTGGATCCGTCAACAGATCCAGCCTGGACAGTCCCAGGCAATCCAGAATATGGTCAGGAGTGGCCTGATGGTCGGCACACTTCACACAGGCTGGAAAAACCTTTTTTCCGTATATACCTTTGTAAAGTATAGGTCTAAAATCTTTTTTTTGGAGTAATTAAAAATATTTTCTTTTGAATGTGTTTCAAAATATAATAACAAACTTTATTTTGTTTTAAAGGAGCGTTTTACAAAGCTAAATTCTTTAAGTTAAAAAAGAGAAATGGTGCACTAAAAGCATTTGATTTTCTTTCTTCGAAAAGATGACATGGTTCACAAATTCCATGCTAATATTATAATTTTTCATAAAAATCCAAAACGTTATGAGAAGGGAAAGAACTTAGGAAAGTTACCTTACTGATAAAGTTATTAAATTCAGTTTTTTCTTTTCAATTTTAATATTTGTGTCACAGTATTATGAAATAAATGCTTTACACTACTAAATTGTACCAAATCTTATCAACTTTATCTGTTTTACAATAAGTTCTTATATAAAATTTTATTGTAATCCTTAACATCTACTTACATCTAATCCATTTTTTAAATATACATTTTTAATTAATAGGGCTAAAAAAGTACTGGTCGTATAATTAGTTCAAACTGCACTTAGTTTATTTGGAATTGCAAAAATTAGGTTTTCCATCTGTAATTTTTATAACCGTTAAGCTTTATATCTTAACATCGACATCTTGAATAAAATGTACTAAATAATATAGTCCATGTTTGGTATACCTTCTTAATTATAACTAGTTAAACAGGTTTTTCAATTTAAAAAAATCGTGTTTTAGTAGCATAATATTAATCCCGATCTGTTACATTATTTACATTCGGTATAATTTTACACTAATTTCAAATATACTGTACAAACTAATAGGAAATAAAATTCCTAACACCAGGAGTTGTCAAACACAGAAAAAAAATCCTAACTAAATAAATTAGACACGTAAAATAATTCTAAAACTATCAAGGTATATCATCCCCGCCGATTCGAAAGAAAAAAAAAAGATTCGAAAGCAACAGCTTAAATACCGAGTGTAAAAAAATGCAAACGATTTTCAAACTAAATCCAGTAAATATTTCATTCCGGCTCTGCTGCTTTCGTCTGTTTTTTTTTACGATCAGAGTGGAAAAAACGCGCCGCTGCATGCTAAATAGAATTATAAATGTTTTTATCGCCGTTTCGAATTACTACAACTTTTTCCGTTTGCCTTGGAGTAGGGAGCTTAAATAGAATTTCCGGTTTTTGTAAACGTTTGTGTATGTGCAATGAGCTTATAAAATGGGTGGGTGCTCCTGTCTAGCTGCAGCATTTAAAACTAGCCTTAGGGTTCTTGCAATTTGCGAATCGCTCTTTTTTTTTCTTTTTTGTCCGGCTCGCTTTTTTTGTTCTATTTTCTCCCCCTCTTTAAGGGCAAATAAACTCTTATACAATATGTGTGTATGTGAATGGGGTTACGCCTTTTGTTTATTGTCGTTCTAATCAAATGTGAGGCATAAAAAAAAGTTGTTTTAAAACATAGTTCTCGTTTTCCTAAGTTAGTTCTGCTGTGCATTAAAAAGCAGATGAACTAGCCTTCAATCATTTATTTGGCTATACAGAAATTCTTATTGGTCAGTAATATAATACGAATTCTTCAATTTCTTGAAATTTTTGAACTTACATAATGAATTACAACTTGTAAATAATTGTTATAAAAATAATTCATTTTGGAAATTATACAAGAATACCTATTTTGATAAAACTCTCATAAAACATCATTCTGTTATTTTCTATTTCATCAGTTCATTTCTCTTAATTTCTATAATCGATGTAAACTAAGCTAGGTGTAATGTCCAGGCCTTAAAAATTGTTCCCTTCCAGTAAATGAACGGGGTGTGTTGATCAGAAAGTCTATGCGAATACACGGTGTTTCGAATATATTGAGATCTCTTACAGCGCTCTTAGTGGCCAAATTAACAATTTAGTTAAAAAAAATATAGTAAAAAAAACTTCATCTCTCTATATTAAAAAAAAGTAACAGTGACCGCCGCCGCGGCCGCCGCCGCCGCCGCCGCGGCCGCCGCTGCTTTTGAAAATTTTATTTTAGAACACTTTGAACTCTCACTACGCAAAAACTATTCCACGGAAATTTGTGAAATTTTAAACATTGCTTGACAAATGTATGAGGATCGTTTTCGTTCTAAAAGCTTATAGATGAGTTAATTAGTTCTAGAGTTATTTAATGTCAAAGTCGAAAATTATTTTTTTCTGCTGCGAGTTCGCCCCCAGCAAAATCTATTAGCAGCAGAAATATGATTTTTTGCAGACACATACCCTTAGATGTGCAGTTTTGCACCACGTCGCCCTTTTTTCGAATTTCGAATTAGTTTTGGAGTAATTAAGTTTTAAAGTTTCGAAAATTTTGGCGATTTTTCTGTTTTTTCGTTATAAAAGCAAAACTAATCACAGTAGAACTATGATATTTTAAAGGCACATAGAAATAATTTTTATAAAAATATTGGCTTTTTGTTTTTTCAAAAATTCTAATTAGTTTTAGAATTATTAAGATTCAAAGTTTCAAATTTTTCTTCTCTTTCTCGCCGTTCACTAGAGAAACACGAGAAACAGACGAGTTTTATGCGTGTTTTATGATGAGTCTGATTTCTTTTATTTTCAACAATGCTTTTTTCTACAAAGTGGTTGATGGTTATTAGTAGACTATTTCAATTAAATTATTGATAAGCAAGAGAGATGTATTTTCGGTATTACAAGAGGCTTAATTAAGCCGAGAAAAGGCTTCTGCTGGATTGTTGAGATGAACAAGCGAGCTCTGCTCGCTAAGAGCGCGAAGCGATCTGAGAAGAACTGCGAAGCAGTTAAGAGGGTTGGTGAGCGATAGCTCACTATGTGTGATTTCTTTTATTTTCAATTTAAGTTAGGAAAGTAATATTTCAGCAATAGTTTTTTTCGGGATGATTTGGATTAAATTATTTATTAGCAAGAGTAGTTTCGGTTGTAAAGGAGCATTAATTAAGCCGACCAGCGGGGTGATTGGTAAGATGGAACAAGCGAGCTTTGCTCGCTGAGATCGCGAAGCGATCTAAAAAGAACTGCGAAGCAGTTCCGGGGGTTGGTGAGCGATAGCGAGCAGGGGGCAGGCCCCCTAGTTTAGAAAAAAAATGTTTACTGAAATTAGTCACCAGTTATAGTATTTTGGAAAAGTTTATAAGGCATCTGTTTTTTTTTTCAACCGTGTATAAACCAAATGATCTTTTAGACTTTTTCAAAATACTACTACTGGTGACTTCTTTTAGTGTTCATTCATAGGGGAAAAGGTGTTCATATTTAGGGGAAACTTTGTTCATTTACTGGGTAAATCGCAGTGTTTTCACTAAAATCAAAATACCTTCAAACTATCAATTTATGCTATCTGAAAGTACTTTCAACTTATTGCCAAGAAAATTCATCAATCTTCAAACATATTTTCATCATCCCTGCATTAATATAATTAAACTAACACTTAATTTATTCTAGCCTTCTTGGATTCTTTATAAGTATTCACATTCTTAATTCTGTTAAAAAAATTAGTTAAGAATTATTTGAGTATTTAGTGAACACTCTGTGCAACAGTGGTTTTTTTTTTCATTGTATCGAGAATCACCTTGGTAATCTTTATAGATTTTGCTTTGCTATCTGGATTTGAATATGAGCACTGTTACAGTTACATATTAAAATTATACTATCCTAGACAGCAACTTAAGTTGACCCTACGACGTCACTAACAAACAAAGTAGTTCCCATCGCAGTATCTGAATTTTGAGTGAAATAAAGAACGTCAATTTAAAAATATGATTATTTTGTTACGCTCATGTATGTATAATGCCTTTCAATCACGATTTGCGTACCGAAACTCCTCCCAGCAACCCAACAGGCTTTGTGTTTACCGATTTCTCCTTCCGCATTTGTGACGTACTGGGTTCAAGAAACGTTGCTGTCGAGTATAGGAGTAGACATTCCTCAAAGACTTTCATCTCCACTGCATTAACATCAATTATTTTCTAAAACCACCCTATTCTCCATCCCCAAATCCAAAAGACGTCTTGACTACAACAGGGGCTTTCAACCAACCCATCCCTATAGGAGTGTCGATGCCGGTTATTAGGCGTCTCTGGAAAAGATCGGAACGCCGTCACACGCACTGCTTAACACCCCCCTCCGGAGACCCCTCTAGCATCAGAAGGGGGGAGGGAGAAAGAATGGGGAGAAAGAGCAACAGGACCTTCCGGATTCTCATTAATCATCCGGGAACTGGCAGGTCTCTCCTGGATATTTGCAAATCGCTTAAATCCCCATCTGTCTTTTCACGGGCAAGAAGAACCCGGAGATCTCTGCTTGCTTGCTTGTAAATATACAGTCGTCGACTCTCCGCTTATTGTGATCACGGTTAGTGTTATCAATCGGATGGTGTTGTCGAAATTGACCGGTCCCGATCACTCCTATTTAAATTAGAGCAAAATTCATCGTTTTATGTGATCCAGGGGCGCCGGGTTTTAAAAATCATTAATTTAAAAACTAAAGGAGATAGAGTGAAAACTTCAGTACGAATGTTGTTGCGAATATTCTTAATTAATTCATGATATTTTATTAAAATTGAGGAGAAGGATCTAAAATTACCAAAAACGGCCCAAAATTAATTTTTTATAGCGCTATACATAAAAGATAGAAGTCTTCATAAATCTGCTATCGTAGGTTGGCTTACTTTGAAACTCTCAATAGTACATAGAGTGTTTTCAGGTGACGTCACGATCAGCTATTTTCTTTTAGCTTTTGTAGGGCTTTTAACTGTTGCTAAGGCGGTTGCTAGGTAACGAGGTATCTGTTGCTAAGGCGGTTTTTAGGTATGGGGTCACGTTATTACAAATGCTCCAATAGAAGAATTCCACGGCTAGTCATTTTCTGTAACTGTTAACCTTCTGTATTTAATCATTGATAAAAATTGTCAAAAAATCTCTAGTTAAAATTATTTAAAAAAAAAATAACTTAAATATTAAATTTGGGGTTTAAGAGATTTTTATAGTGTTATTCGAGAACATTTTATCTCTCAACTATTGCAATAAAAAACCCACAACAAATTAACCTTCTCGAAAACATTCTAATTCACCAAGCAAACATACTAAAACGTAGAAATGCAGCTTTAAATGCTTTCTAAATTTCTGCAAAACCGAATTTCAATCACGGTTATTAATTTCGACCAACCCTGGAAACTATTCTTTCTAATTTGGTATTTAAATACCGCGCATAATTTAGAAGATTAAACTCTTGATCACATTATCACTCACATACATTTCTCTCGCGGTAACAAAACACTTAAGATTTCCGTCCGAAATTATACATATGACGGAAGAAGCAGAAAAAGAATGGATACTTCGGAAATTAGAAATACATCGAAACTTAATTTCCCTCCCAGAAAATATAATGAATATAAATAAGAGGAACAGTTTCTAATTTCAGACTATGTTAATTCAGCTCAGATGATGATGAAAAAAATAATAATTCGTATTTTAAATTACGAAATATATAAGTTATTTAAGTTTTGGAATTTTCTCGCATATTATTTGTCCGGATATAAAGTAACTCGGCAAACGCTCTCATCAGAACAATTCTAATAGAATAAGAAAAGCCGGCGATCTCTTCTCCTAGTATAATGAGGCTATTAAGATGTTAATTGGAACAAAAGATTTCCCAAGAATGCATACTAGTGTTAAAATATCTTATACTTAAATGCATGATTTCCCGCTTCCCAGAACCGTTTCCACTCTTGTTTTCTATCACGGTTTTCTTCTGTTTAGTGAAATTTCAATTTTAAATTCGATTCTCGGAAGAGATGAAGAGTTTTAATATAAATTAGTAGCATGTTTTTTTGTAGGTAAGTAATTAAGAAATTGTGCCTTCTTTTTAATTCGTTATTGTTTATTCCGAGTATTTATTGTTTGGTGTTTTTCAAAAAAAAAGTTGTATGATGGAGTTTCATAAGAAAAATACATACTATACTAGACAGCAACTTAAATTGACCCTATGACGTCACTAACAAATAAAGTAGTTCCCATCGCTGTGTCTGAATTTTGAGTGAAATTATGAACGTCAATTTAAAAATATGATTATTTTTTTAAACCCATGCACCCATAGTGCTTTTCAATCACAATTTGAGTACCGAAACTACTCCTAGCAACCCAACAGGCTTTGTGTTTACCCATTTTCTCCTTCCGCGTAGTGACGTAACTGGGTTCAGGAAACGTTGCTATCGAGTATAGTTGAAAACACCGATTTGTCTGTGGAAATATAACTGATTGTCAGGTAGTTTTCGAATATTTGCTTTGAGCATTCGTTTATCTTGAATTTAGTACGGCATGCAAGTTAAATTTTAAATGTTTTAAACATTGGATTAAAAAACCAATTACGATAATATTATTTTCTGCAGCATCAGTTTATATTACAATTGTGGACACTTATCTACGAGAATTAGAAAGTAACTTGTAAAGGATTGTTTTAATGTGTCCATATGGAGAAGAGCTTCATTCATGCACAAAAATTTACTTTAAAAATTCTTTTCTTACATATATATCTCTTTAGAATTGATAACACTTAAAGTCGACTGATTAAATGCTTAATCAGATGGTAACATTTGTATGGTAACAATGGTAACGTAAATTTAAGTTTGTTTTAGAAACTTAAAATCTTTTATTTTATATCAAAATATTTTGTTGATTTTGTGTAACTTTTTCTTTTTGTTTAGTTTTTATATCCTTAGGACTCATACGGCTGTTGTTTTTTGAAGTAATGAGGAGATTTTGTTTTTAAAAGATGGTCAAAGAAATATTTATTTTTTTAGAGTATGAATTGAAAATAATAAAAAAAAAACCTCCTGACTGAATTGATCTGAGCTGGATGTTGAGCGAATGTAATACTTCTAGAATTTTCACTCAATGGTGATAGCATCAGAGTAAAATAATAAAAACACAAATCGGTCTTGTTGTGAGCCTTTGAAACACCTGCTATTTTCTCTAACAGCTTATTAAAATGTAATTCTATCGGTCGTTAGTGAAAATGTGTTTGGTGAGGTAACGAATTCATCAGTAGTCTTGTGCAGTATATTCCCTAAACGCTAGCGATATGCTTTGTTTATACTGAATTCATAAACGCTGAAAAAACGTTTTGTGCCAAATCTAGGTGGCTATCATTTAGATTTTAACTTCTTTTCAAAGTTTCGTTTCTTTATCAAAGTTTTTCCTCGTGGCGGTCAGACTATAATCATTGGTTATGAAACAATGTCAAACTGGCACCTGCTAGTGACCTTCGTCAAAGCGCGAATTCTTTCAAAAAAAGGTGAGACATCTGGTTTTAATAAGAGCTTCTCAAATTTTTTTAGTGGGAGAAATTAAATTTATTAAACAGAACTTAATTAAATTACCGGTGATTGTATGCATTCTTTACATTGAAAAATGGGCGATTTCCCTTGTATACAGTACTTGTTTGGGATTTTTTCTTTCGTATTTCGGTAAACAAAAAGAGGGTGGGTATTATTCCATTGAAACAAACTTGTAAAATTTGTGCCCTTGTCTACTTGTACCTGATATTGGTAGATAAAGAAATTAATATAGGTATTTCAATCCGTAGCTTTTAAAATTCCACATGTTTTTTTTTTTTTAAAAATGCTTAAATTCCCTAAGGAAAGTTTTACACTCGGCATTCTGAATAGTTAATGCATAGTAAATGCATGCTACAAATTTCATGCTACAAAAATTTCAAAATAAAGCAAGAAATAAAATCTGTTTTACTACGTTTTGATTGTAATGAACACTTAAAATCAATCTATAAAAACGTAGCAAAAGTTCTCAATTTTTTTTTTCAAAATTAATTATAACTCTCTCTCTATATTCATAATTAATTTTTTAAAAAAAAATTGAGAACTCTTGCAAAACTTTTTTTTTCATATAATTCTGATCTAGTATCCACTACAATTTTTAGCGCTCCACTGTCGAGCCGTTGTGGCTCAGTGGTTCAGACCTTGGCTCTGTGGTTGGGAAGTTCACGGGTTCGATCCTAGGTAAATGTGTGGCCAAAAAAAATCTAAATTGTATAGTTGGGCTAAATTCTGATAGGTGGTGAGTAGTGATGATGTACCTGGTTCAATGTGGACTGAATGTGAGCGCATGGGGCCCCTCAAGCGAAAGCCGGGGGACTTCTTTCTCCCTCCTAAACGGGAGCATCCAGTCCTTTTAAGGATTGGCCAGGTACATCGGGCCAAGGTGTTTTGCCATTTTTGGTAATAACTAATTATCATCTTTCTAGGAAGCATGCGCAGGAGCATGCGCTCTTGAGATGTCACGTTGGGGGTGATGACGCAAGCACAATCTGCCACGTGCAGGCCCCATTTGGATGCTGGTCGTGCTGCAAGAAGTCGGTCCCTCTCTCAAAGTAAGTCAACACTCTTTTCAATGTTAATTTCAAACGCATAAGTTTAATTCTCTTTTAACTTTTATGAAACCTCTTTTAGAACTCATACCTTATTAAAAAGATAAATAATTTTAAGTTTTATGTTAGACTATTACAAAGCGGATATGTTTTGGCAAACGCTAAGTTTGAGGGTACTTGAACATTTATTTTGAGTCGGGCAAAGGATAATTTTAAAGATTGCATTTGGCATTCATGTTTCCATTAAGAAATTAAAACTGCGTTGTGTTGAGTAGTATAGAGTACCTGTATGAGTAGTTGCATTAATTCTAACTATGCCAAGACTAGAATTGAAAGAGTCGTCATAAATGTAGCTCAATTTATCATTATCGTGATTTATTTTGATCTTGCGTGATATTGAAGAGTTCAATGCTTAGCGAAATTGCTTTTCAAAATAGTACTCAAAAACTGAAACGTAATTCTGAATTCTGAGTAGTCAACCTTTTAGAAATTTATTTTGGCACAGCTTCGATAAGTGTCCTCCAGCCGCCATGTTTATCCACAGCTCCCACAGCAATATGCTTTAGTGTTGTCATCATTTGAGCTTCTGGGTAAACATGGCGGCTGGAGGACTCTTATCGAAGCTGTGCCATTCTTAATTCTGAATTAGTAGTCAACCTTTTAAAATTTCTTTTGATCAGCTAACGAAGTGTGAAAATTATCAAACATTGTAAAGTTATATGTTGTATTTGAATCTTGTAATCATGATCCTTTTTTTTTGCATGTGGCCGATTGTTGAGCTGATCGATTGATTGCTGAGATCAACTCCATGCACTCGATATCAAAGTCTCAGCTCTCCGGTAGCTGGATTATGCAGGTAAGTCTATTTTTCGATTTGTCAAAATTTGAGCAAATCGTGAGGTGAAATCCTATTTAAGCTAAACCACCAGTGTTCGAGTTAATATTGAAACTTTTGTAATCAGATGTTAAAATCCATAAAACTCACTGTACTTACACAAAATAAATAAATAAATTAGCATGGGATCATTTAAGTAATCAGTTTCAATAATTTTAAGTAAAAAAGAGGCTTAGGGGACTTAAATCCAAATGTGTGTTTATATTTAATGATTAGACTTAGAAATTTATATAATTTTACTATAATATTTGCCCTTGAGTTATAAAATCACCAGATTCCAGGAAAATGATTTTTAATTTTTATAGGTAAAAAAATAAAATTAATGCGGTTTAAAACTTTGATAAAGAGTTACCTAGCAACCTTACCTAATGTTAGCCAAAATATCAAAAGAAATCTAATTTTGCAAAGCTAAGAAAAACATTACTGTTTACTGCCAAGTATTAGGAATAACCAATTGTAAAGTATGCCTCAGATTCACATAATTTAAAGAATTAATGTTTTAAAGTTGAATATCACTAAAACTATATCTGTATATTAAATAGAGAATAATTAAAATAATATTTAGGGGGTTCTCTAATTGAGGTTTGAACTTAGTATAGCAGGATCGGTGGGTCACGAAATGCAGGAAAAACAAAAATAAAAAAAAAGGATTCTGATTTATTTAAATAAAACTATTGTGACTCTAAAATAATTAATTTTACTACTTCTCTGTACTTATAGTGATGTGTAATAATTTCACATGTATAAATCTAATGTTTACTCGTATACATATGAGATCATTACAAAATAAACATTGTAGATTAAAGAAAATAATATTTTAATTCAAAGGGGATCAGCAAAATCGTTTACCTAAATAAAGTGTCGCGGTATCTGAAAAGTTGATAACCCCTGCTGTATGTAGAATAGTGATTGCAGGTAATGAAATCTGTGGTGTGTTATCTTTACAGGTTTCCGGAATACTAGTGACCTGAGAAGTGTTACAGGTGCTGATTGGTCGAAGTAGCTTCCATTTTTGATTATTTTGTCGGAATAAAAAAATAATACCGTATATTTTCGCGTATATGACTAGAATTTTTGGAAAAATTTCCGATTCAAAATTGGGAGGTCAGAATTAAATATTATATCGGCTGGGTTGCTTATGCCAGTACATAAAAATGGAAATAAATTTTTAAAAAAGACAAAACGTAGGAAGGAAATTTGAACGAATCTTTATGTTCTGGCTCTTCAATGTAAGTTTTGTTGCTGCTGCCGTTTTTTCTGGCTCCAAATTTTATTGATTCATGGAATTATGGTGTGTAAATTTTAACTCTGCTTATACGTGGGTTTTCAATTTTTGTCAAATTTTCAAATCAAAAACGTAAAATCGGCTAATACGTGGAAATATACGGTGATAGGTTTTTTACTCGTTAAATATGTTTAATTTCAGGAAAGATTGCTGGAATAGAGCACAACTGACTGATGGATGTATAGTGAGTATTAGCCAATTGCAATTTTTTTTTTTTTTTTTTTTTTAAATTTCCCAGGTGCCCCTCACCTCATGCTGTTACAATTACTGAAACTATTACCTGCAAATTTTCATGTCTCGGCAAATTTTAGACCCCCGCGCACCTCAAAAAAGTAGTTTTCCCATGTTAATAGACTATGCGGAAAATATCTTAATCTTTCATTGTTTTTAATTTAATGAGCCTGAACGCTGTCAATATTGAGTTAAAACCTATACGTCACCTTTTGGATACAATTGTTCCAAGATAGGAAAACATTCCATAGCCCCTATTGGGGGAAGTTCTCTGAGGGTTAAAAACGCACTTTCACCGAGGAAATATGAGGCTTGCGGGCGGGTGCTGGATAAAGGTCACTTGAGTGTTTTATTGAACCTTTTTTTCTAAGATTAAAACCTACACCCTGTTCCTGTAAGTAATGTTAAATTTTAGCTAATTTGTTTCGACCTTCGCCCACTTCTATTAACTAATTTCCTGTATAAACCAATGCATATTATACAATATCAAGGGAACTAGACTATCCACATACAATTCAGGTTCCCCAAAGCACTCCTGAGGCACTAGAGACCGGACAAAAGTTGCCGCAGAAGCGCAATGAAAGATATGGGTTATTGGGGTTCAAATAGTTGGGGATAGAAATAAAATTCCTGTGTCAATTATAATTATTTAACTTGTAGAACCAATTTTTTTTGTCAGTAAGGATAGCTGTTGAATTTTAAAGTTTATATGAATGAGTTAAAGTTCCAACTGGCGACCAGCCGGGTCATTTTGTGCGGCCCGCAAAGGCCCCCTAAAATAACTTCAAAACACTTTTAAGCATACTAAAACTAAGAATTTTTTCGGGGGACTTAGATTGTGGAGTATCTTTGGTCGGTCGTTTTCTATGGTGAAAAATTAAAAGTTGTAGGTTTCGAGAGGGAGGTTGTATACCCTGAAATTCCCCTTGAGCATAGCAAAGGGTAAAGGCTTAGGTCAACCTTTATCACGAGGAGAGACAAAGTCAAGTATCCAAAAATTAGGGAAATTTAAAAACAAAACTTATTCCGGAGGAAGACCCTGTTTAATTAATATTCAGTAATAAAAGATGTATAGGGTCAAAAATTTATATATCCACTGAAATTTTTTAGATCATATAGTATGTAAATATCCTTCGTCCCTCGCCAAAAAAATTCCACATTAAAGACTACCCCGAATACTACATACCATGGGCAAAAAGGATGCAGATTACTTAGCGGCCTGTCACTTTACTAGTGATTTCGGCCCTCAAGTACTGAAATTTTATTTTCACCCCCCAACCGTTTGTCCACAATATCCCGTTTTCATTACTTTTGTCAGATTTCTAGCGCCTCAGGACTGCTTTGGAGAATCAGATTTTTCCTAGTGAAAAATTCGTCCCCTTTCCTGTTTGCACATTCCCTGTATGTTATTAACTAAGAGTTTCGTCTGTATAATACAACTGTTATGCTTAAATTCAATACTAATACTTTAACTTGAAAATAGATAAATATCTATGTTAGGCAAAGTAATTGGATACTTAAAAAGAGTAACGTGCTGGTAAAAAATACTTATTTAAAATTGTCCCCATATTGAAGATTCAACAGTCATTTATCAAGTAGTTTACCAATATTATATTTCACAATTTTTTCTCATTGTAAAACTTAGTTACAATATTAATCTAAGCAGCCATTTTTTTTAGATATTTAATACTGAAATGGTATTTATACTCTTAACTAAAAACATTGGTTTCAGGAAATCTGTTTGACTAGTTGAATCAAAATGAATGTGTTTCAGTTGTATGAATAAAGAAAATTTTCGTTTGAATAAAAATTTATTTATTTCAGTAGCATCAAAACAGGAGGACAGAACACTGGTAAGGGTAGGTACACCAAGGGCGACCTCCAAAGGGGTCGCCCACAGAACCAACTCCTCAAAACACTGGAAGGGGAGCCCTATTTCTTCTAAGTCCCTACTTGTAAACAAACAAAATGTCTGCTTACAAGTCGGGACTACAGTTTTGCCCCCTGCCGGTGGTTTCCAATGCTAAGTCTAATCAGGTAAATAGTAGTAAAGGTAAGTAGCTTAAGGTAGAACTAATACTTCTATGTTAAGCTACTTAGTCTTATAGTAGTATTAGACTATTAGCCTAATAAGCTTAGTAAGCAAAGACAAGTCAGATTATTAAGCAGAATAACACCATAAGATTAAGTAGCTTCCAACTAATTAGAAGTCCAACTTCTAACTACCTGAAGCTACTTACTCAACCTGATTGGACTAAGTACTTGGAAGCTAAGTAAGACCATACTAATTGGGCAACGCTTGATAGATGGGGGAAATAATCTAGGAAGCTATACCAAATAATTAGTAAAGCCACTTAGTCACACCACTCACCAATAGTGACGTCGTAGGGCAAAAAACGTAGATGCGCAGGTATATGATGCGCGTGGACTTGTAAAATATCTGTAAAGAAATGACAGCAGGGATGTAAAATATTTTTCTACGTGGGAATGAGATGGTTGTTAAACCCTCAAGCCTTAGGGAGGCATATTCTGGATTCAGACCCTCTTGACTGCCTTTAAAAGAAGGGCTCCGAAACGCCGTCCCAGTACTCGAACCCATACCTCAAGATGCGCAGTACTCCCCTGCACGTGGACTTATAATTTTTTTTTTTCCCCGCTCCAACCATATGACCTGTGGAATTCTCGCTCAGTAGTCTGGTTTGCCAATCATAAATTAAACTGCGAACCAGAACTGACTTATGCTTGCGCAGTCAACACTTGGTACAGAAAATCGTACTGAATGAGCAAATTGTCTAAAGGATGGGAGAATTCCAGACGCCATCTTGAATTTAATGGAGCGAAAAAACTTAGTCTGTAAAAACATAAAAACAGGCATCAAATGCAGTAAAAAAACCTGAAATGAACTTCTCACCATCCCTAGTAGCAGAACTAGCTAGCCATGAATTCATTAAGTACACGAATAATAAAGCAATTCAGTTGCCTTGATCCTTAAAAATATTCAGAATTAACCAAGACATTAGGCTAAATGCTGTCAAAGGTTTACAAACCTTAGTGGAAAAAATTTAGTACATCATCCGAAAATTCGTTTTGTTCCAAGCAGTACAAAGTTCGAAATTCAAGTAATTTTTGTCATGTATGGCCAAATCTCGTTTAATTCTAGTTGCAGCTACGTAAACTTGACACATTTGGTACGAGCTGTGGTACTACTTCCTTAACTTACCCTTGTATCTTGCTATGATACTTTCTACATGGGGCATCTGTAATGCAGAACATACCTATCTAGAAACCGTATCCATGAGGTAAGAGCGAACACTGAGTGAAACGTAAAGTTAGTCATCATAAGAAGCTATTGGGATGCATGGTCAATCTAGTTAAACAAATGACAAGATGTTGTCACTGAATGACATAATCGAATCTATTACCTTATTGAGTGAGGAATGACTGGAAACACATTTCCCTTAGCGTTCGCTCTCTGGAAATGATGCTGGGGAAAAACTTAAAGATATTTGTGAAACACAAGAGGTATGGAAAAGCTGAAAACAATTAATAAAAACAGTTTAAAGAGATATGGACATTTTAATAAAAAACTTCTCTCCAATGACATTTCAGTGTACAGTTCTCATACTCATAAGAGTCTCAACTCATCACAATGATAACTCAGCATTCAACTTGGAAAGTCTCTAAAATCAAAGTCCTAAAGTCTTTCGTTTGATATTCATTGTTCCCAGATTCTTGATCACATTTTAAACACAAAATGTCCAGAGATTTACGTTTTCTTATTAGTTTGTCTGTTAAACTTGATCACTCGTTCCAATGGGAGAACTCTGCACACAAGTATACTTTTTGATCAAAGATACATCTGAAAAGAAAAATTTTCTTATGATATTTTGGGTGAATGAACCATCAAATATTTGAGTCGTCTAGTTTCAAAATCAGATAAGTCACCTAATTTTTCAAGAACAACAAAAAAAAACTAAATATTCAAACAAATTATGCACTTACAAAACCCGTATTATATATTTAAGATGGTTAGAGATGGTTACATTATCAGCATGTATAAGCTTATAGATTTAGTTGGAGCACTTTTCAGAATAAAAGTTTTAAAACACTGTTTTTTGTCACAAAATTATAGATTTCCCTCAAAATTAGTGTTAGTCATGAAACATTAGATTAATATTTTTTTAAAGCTTAAAACTTTGCTATTTGCTAGATCTGTATTTTAACAATCAGAACATAACATAAACTGAAAAAAAATTTATCTATCTGGTTTTGAAACTAGACGACTCATTTATAAATGAAGCACCTATAAATTTGAATAATGTATAAAAAGAGTCATAATTCTTTTTATATGCAATTTGTAATATAATAATAAATTTTTACAGCATTTTGACTCTAGGGTCATGGTAATCATAAATTTGATTATTTTTATTCTAAATCAGATCCTCATTGACTTGTAAATAATACTTTTATAGTAGAATGATATTAATAGTAACTTACTAGAGCATATTCTCAGTATTTAACTTTAGCAAAATCTACTCTGGTTGACTGGAAAGCGTCAATAAAAAAAAAGATGTTTATAATAAGTTTTAAAGTGACCGGATCTCCACTGGAGCAGTGGTAGGATACTTGCGAAGCATGTGGCAGTTGCTGGGTTCCATTCCCAACCAATCCATTTCAACCAACCAATCTAAGCAGACTCGTCTACTTAGAGCAGATTCTTGTATAGAATTTTTAATTAAAATATTTTAAACAATGATTTAATTACATTTTCCTAATAAATTTGTTATTGGTTACACATATGAAAAACTACTCCTCCTAAAACATTAACCGAAATTTAGATTTTCACCCGAAATATTATTAAAAGTTTTTAGATGGAGGTCGATTTTTTATTATCCCACAATGTGATGTTGCTGTCAAACAAGTGGGGTAATTAAAACAACAAATTTAAATTTTTAGACTTCTTAAACCTTGATTGTAGAATAGTTCAAAAAGCTCTCACAGTCAAATTCTTAACAGTGGCATTTTTTATCTCAAATATCATATTTCCACAAAGTTAAAAAGATTAGGCAAAATACCTTAAAAATAAAAACACCTTACAACATACCTATAACTTATTTTATAGTAAACTAGCTGATATGCCCGCCGTTGCTCGGGGGATAAAAGGCTTATCAAACTGTGTGTTAAAATAAATAAGAATTATCGTTTAGATGCAATAGAGTCAACAGTCTTCCCGCTGGGATTCTTTTTTGATGCCATACCACTTCGTTAAGATGTAAAAAAAACCCTTTAAAAATGCTACCTGTTTAGATTTAATGTGTGGAATCCCCATTTTTAAAGAGTAATTTTTCAAAATAGAAAAAAAGTCAGGGGACCTTCTGAACCCCATTATTTTTTTCCCTTTTGTCCTTTTCTCCCTCCATCCATTTCTGCAATTGGTATAAATTATAAATGTATATTTGAGGCAAATTTCTCCGCCTTCGCTCACAATAAAGATATATTATTGAACAGCAATGTTTACAGATAAAACTTATTTCCCCCTCATCCCGCTAAATTTTTAGGAAATACAAAACAATTAAATATACTACATACTTTTATAATTTTTTAAGATCTTAAAAAACCGGTTTAGAATTAGTGTTTAATAACCATTTTTTAATAACGATAATTTTTTTTAAAAATCAGGGGGAGACCCCCTGAACCCCCCCTTTGCTGATTTATCACCAACTCATTCAATGAAAGAAATTTCAAACATGAAATAAAAGTAAACATCATTTGAATCGACACTGAAAATGCCTGTGATAAAATATTGTTTAATTTGAACTTTGCTGGAAATACATAAATTTGATTAAATAGAAAAAAGAATAAAATTTTTCAGTGGAATGGTTTTTGGTTATTATAAAAAAAATTATTTAATCATTAAAAATTGTTTCTTTATCATATTTTTTAAAAATTCACCTGTTATAAAACATTTCAAAATAAATATTTCCAACAATAGAGGTTTTGCGTGTCCTGGAAAGAGCAATAACCGCAATAAATTTAACATTGAAGGCTAAGCATAAGAATTTAGATAAGGGACAAAAAAGGCTCCTTAGAATGTTTTGATTCAGAAAATTCTTTTTCGCAAACCTTCCTGGTTGTGTGAGGAACAACATGCTAAAATTTCATAACAATCACATTAATAATGTGGGTGCTAGGATCCAAAAACTAAAAACGGGAGTAAATATTCAAACCCCCGTGCATCCCCTCCAGAATGGAATATCGAAAAATCCAGAAATTACTTTCTTTGAAATTATCTCAAGAAGGTATTACCAACAATTCAATTCGTAATATCGATTTCTCGGTATTGTTTTCTTCGAAAATATAAAACTTGGTTTATGCTCAGCAAAAACGGGTTTTTGGAATATTCAGACCTCTTAAAATTCGAATATCCAAAATCTGAAAAATGCCTTTCTAGAAATTGTTGCTAGGTACCTTCCTGCGAAATAACAAAGATCTGGGGTCATTTGGGACGCCGCTGGGCTCGAAAACGTCGAAAACGCTCCAAAACCCCTTGTGGGTCAGAAAAAAGGAATTTCGAAAAATCCCTTCTTAGTGCGCGTATACACCGTAAGGTCTTTGACTCTACCAAGTTTCGAGTCCTTAGCCCCGGTAGATTTTGCTGTGCGTTGATGAGTGAGTGAGTGAGTGTGTGAGTGAGTGAGTGGTAAAGCTCTTTTATTATTATAGATATAAATAAGTATGCAATGCATCAAAAGCTAAGTATTCGAGAGTCTTAATTGAGTGTATATTGTGAAGTTATTTTTAGAATGCTAGTAATGGTTTTTGAAGATATTACAACTGTAAAAAAAGTAGCAAAAGTATTTCAAAGATTTAATTATTACTCTGCAATTCAAACTAGAGCAGTGTTTCCCAACTCGTAGGAGTCCTAGGACCACTAACAAGGAGAGGATCCCAACGTGTCATCACCGATTTGGTTCATTTTTGGTGTGGAAGTAGTGCATGACTAGGACATCAATTTGTGAAAATATTAAGAAGCAATTTTCAGGAATTTTGGAGAAAATCGCGATTAAAAATTTTAACATGTACTTATAAATTTAATAAGATTTGTATCTTGCAAGCGGATCGTGGTGTAGTGGTAAAAGCTGCGATTCCCGACCCAAAGGTCCCGGGATCGAGTCTCGCCGCATACCATAATTTTTATTTTTATTTTCCACGCAATGAAGAGCACAAATATGAAATAAAGTAGTATACATACATATTTATATTTATAATTATCAATTTTAAAACATTATTTAATTATTTTTTTGTAGGAAAGATCAAATTTTCTGCTAATTACACAATTTTTCAAACTGGTAATACCTGGAAATCAATAACTCCAATTTTTTATGATCCTATTGTAAATATTATATATTTACCAAAAAAAATGTTTATTTTAACTATCAAATCAGACACATTACAAACCCTTTTAGCATAACAAAATTGCGTACTTTCTTTTGGATAGTTAGTGATAAATTAAGGTAAAAGTTCATCTATAAAAAAAGTTATTTATTTTTGTTTTAAAAAAATCTTTTCATTCCTTGTTTCCCCCAAAAAATAATTATTAAAACCTATTTTTTATGATCCTATTGTAAATATTATATATCTCTCTATATTAAAAAAAAGTAACAGTCGCCGCCGCTGCCGCCGCTGTTTCAGAAAATCTTCACTTTGACAATTTTGAGTTGTCACTTTGCAAAAACTATGGAACGGAAACTATTGAAATTTTGACCATTTGTAGACATATGTATGAGGGTCCTTTACGTTCCAATAGCTAATTAATCAGATAATTAGTTCTGGAATTATTTAATGTCAAAGTCGAAAATTATTTTTTTCTGCTGCGAGTTCGCCCCCAGCAAAATCTATTCGCAGCAGAAATATGATTTTTTGCAGCCGCATTCTCTTAGATGTGAAGTTTTGCACCTCGTCGCCCTTTTTTCGAATTTCGAATTAGTTTTGGAGTAATTAAGTTTTAAAGTTTCGAAATTTTTGACGGGTTTTCGGTTTTTTCGTTATAAAAGAAAAACTTATCACAGTAGAACTATGATATTTTAAACACACATACAATTATTTTTTATAAAAATATTGGCGTTTTGTTTTTCAAAAAATTCTAATTAGTTTTAGAGTTAAGATTCAAAGTTTTAATTTTTTCTTCTCTTTCTGTTGCCGTTCACTAGAGAAACAGGCGAGTTTTGTTTTATGATGAGTCTAATTTCTTTTATTTTCAACAATGTTTTTTCTACAAAATGGTTGATGATTATTAGTAGACTTGCTGGATATTTCTTAACATTTCGATTAAATTATTGATAAGCTAAAAAAGGAATGTATTTCAGCAACATTTTTGTTGTTAATTTAGGGGAATGATACGAATTAAATTATTTATAAGCAAGAGAAAGGTATTTTCGGTATTACAAGAGGCTTAGTCGAGAAGAGTGTTAGGCTGGATTGTTGAGATGAACAAGCGAGCTCCGCTCGCTAAGATCGCGAAGCGATCTGAAAAGAACTGCGAAGCAGTTACGGGGGTTGGTGAGCGATAGCGAGCAGGGGGCAGGAACCCTAGTTTACCAAAAAAAAATTTAAACACAAGAAAAAATATTTTAAAATTAATAATTAAATATTATTACGAGTTTATTTCATATCTGTGCTCTTAATTGCGTGGAAAATAAAAATAAAAATTATGGTATGCAGCGAGACTCGATCCCGGGACCTTTGGGTCGGGAATCGCAGCTTTTACCACTACACCACGATCCGCTTGCAAGATACAAATCTTATTAAATTTATAAGTACATGTTAAAATTTTTAATCGCGATTTTCTCCAAAATTTCTGAAAGTTGCTTCTTAATATTTTCACAAATTGATGTCCTAGTCATGCACTACTTACACACTAAAAATGAACCAAATCGGTGATGACACGTTGGGATCCTCTCCTTGTAAGTCTAAAATTGGAACAATGACGAAGACCACCCCTTTATAACTTAAGAAATTTATTTTTCCTAATTAAGCGTAAAAACCATTGTCATGCTCAAAAATATAACTATTTTAAGAAAAGTTTAATTATCTTACGAGAGTTTGATAATTTTTTTATGATATAGGTAATTAAATCTTTTGAACCCACAAAATGTGTGTGTTTCTTTAGAGTGCTTAATTTCACTTTCACTATTTCTCGTAGCAGAAAGTACTGTTAACAATTTAGTGGTGACTGTTATCCCCACAAATTACTCAGCCGAAAGTCACGGATGTAATTCAATCTTTTCCCCTTATAAGCTTAAATAATTTTTACTTAATCAAAAATTTTTGTGTGCCACTGGGCTTTTTCACGGACCACCGGTTGGGAACCACTCTGATCTAGAGAAAAGGCCAAACCAAAAAGGGAAAATTTTCTCAAGTATGGTTAACAAGCCGTCACACTTCAGGTTATATCTCAATTAAGACTCAAACATTCCATAAAATAAGTAGATTACAACTTAGAACAGGGGTCTCCAAACTACGGCCCGCGAGGCCCTTTCATCCGGCCCTACACATATACCTTTTTATCTATGAAGGATAGTTAAGGAAAATTTACGTGTACCTGTGGTGTACTCAAATAAATCAAAGATCCAAGAAGTCTTAAACTAATGCTACATCCATCTCTTAAAATAAAATCGCTCAATAACCAGAATTCAGATTTTCCAATAATAAGTTACAACATTCAACTTTTAACTGTAGGGTCGGGTGTGGGAAAAAAGGGTCAAGTGGGGTAAAATAGGTCTAGGGATTTTAACAGGTTATATATTTATAAAATTTAATATATTTTTTTCAAGCTCAAGTAACTCCAAGTACGAAACTCCGTTATCATAGAATCCAAAAAAGCTTAAAAAAAATCACTGAATAAAAAAAAACAACCCAAAATATACATTTCGTCACATCTCTTCCAAGATCAGCCACCACTTGGAAAGTCGTTAATTTAATTAGAATTTTCCGAATATTCTTAAACAGAAAACATTATAAAAGCAAGAATATATCTACCATAGTGGATATTATTTGCAAACTGTTATCTGGTAAGCTAAACTAAAGAAATCAAGGTAACTTTTAAAAACTGTTTAGGGCCATTCATTCACTATTTTAAACCTGTTATGCAAAATATTTTGAGTTACCTGTTATGTTATGATAAGTTTTTATTTAGACCTCGAGTATGAAGTTAGGCCCTGCCAGAAAAAAATTAACCATGAAAGTGAACATTACGGCATTATTTAATATCAAGTAGCACATTTTAAAGGTTAAGTGAGATTTTAAAGGTCATTAAAACTTGAAACCATCAACATAAACCCAAGATGAAAAATCTGAATTTAAAAAAATCTCTATTGGGGGTATCAAATGAAACAAATTGGGAGGAAATTTCATGTAAAAAATATTTCTTTACAACAAAGCATAAACGCTAATGTTTTTCACAAGGAACGAAGATACTTTATTTTCAATTGAAATGCAAATATCAGTTATACCATTACCTGTTGACCAGAAGAAACCTCACGTTGAATTCTTTCTTATTTACATCCACATGTCTTGTCTTAAAACTGCAATTTCCAATATCACGGGTCTTAAAGTAACTGTAAAAAAAACAAAATAAAAAGACAGTAATTGGGATAATCAAAAAAGGAACATTAGTTAATACTTTTTTTTTTTTTTTTTTTTTTTTTTTATTTCCAATGGCAGGGAATACATAAAGATAACAATTAACACAAAACACCAAAAGGTGAATTAAACAAAGAGACCGAGGTCATCTTCCCATAAGCTCTCTCGCACGCCAATATCTTGCGGTCTCGGACTTAAGAGTGTGGAGCATCTTGCAGCGATGAAGATGCCTTCTGTTCATTGGTTCCTTTGCGTCACATATTCTACAGTCAGGATGGTCATAAATGTGTAGTCGATACAAGTGTTCGCCCAGGCAGTCGTGGCCTACCAGGAGACGAAAGAGGGCTACAGCATCTCGACGAGGCTTGTCTGGTATTGCCACAAGCTCCACCTCACTCCAATTCTTATTCTTTATACTTTCCTGAAGCCAAGAATAGGTTCTTAATTTCATTATGTTTTTTATATATAGTTTTATGGAGTGGTAGGATAGGCCAGAGCAGTTGGGTTGGACTAACTGCGTTCCCTTTCGAGCGAGGAAGTCAGCCTGCTCGTTACCGTAAATGCCACAATGGCTGGGAATCCACTGTATGACCACACTTTTTTCCTTCTGTACCAAAAGCGTGATGAGCTCCCGACATTGCAGAACCGTATCAGATAATGCTTTTCCCGGTGAGTCAACAGCTTGAATTGCAGCCTGGGAGTCTGAGAGTAGAACAACTCTTTCAAACTTATTGTGAATCGCCAACAGTTGCTTTAATGCAATCAATAAGGCATTTACCTCACCATCAAAGGCTGTTCTATATTTTCCGGCAGATGCATAGAATGAAAAAAGATCGGAAAAAACTCCAGAACCTGCTGTCATGTTCGAGTTAGAATAGGAGCCATCTGTATATACATGTAGCCAATTTTGTTCTGGGTAATCCGTATGAATTGTTTCCAATGCAAGGGATTTCAAAATTTCAGGGGCTGTTTGACTCTTCACAACAACATCTTTAAGTTCTAGACCAGTTACAATCCCTCCAGACTCAATAGGGTTCTGTGGTTTTATATTTTTCTGTACTACATCGCAAAATTCTAAATTTTCTCTTACAGACTGAACCTTTTGAATAAAACCAATTTGTGTTTTTAAGTTTCTTACTTTTGGTTGGTAGTTGACCCAGTAAGAGCTTTCACTTCGTATGAGTTTTTCAAATAAGAGCAAAGCTCGTACTTCAATGATGGATTGAACAGGTCTGTTTTTTGTTAATAATAACATAGCCTCTATCGGGGTTGACTTAACCGCTCCGGTTACAACTCTCAGGGCCTTGTTTTGTATAATTTCTAATTTTTTAAGAGAGCTCTCACTGCGTGTAATTAGTGGTTCGCAGCAATAGGTAATCAGGGGCAGGATAAAAGTTTTGTAGGTTAAGTTAAGAGTCGATCTGGCACATCCCCAGAGCGATCCTGCCAAACGCTTCAGAACGTTAATTCTGTTGAGTACTCGCTCGGACAATGCTTCAATGTGGGGCTTCCAGTTTAGTTTGTTGTCAAAAATTACTCCCAGGTATTTGAATTCGTTTGTAGTTTTGAGTGTGGTGTTACGATAAATTAAGTTGGGGCAAAAAGTCTGGTGGGTTAATGAAAAGGACTGGACAGCAGTTTTATCAAGGTTAACGATCATATTATTTTCCGTGCACCAAGTTGAAAGAGCTTCCAACGCGTTATTCAATCTTTTCTCAATTAGAACTTTTGCATTCTTTTTTGGTGCCTGCGTCCAGATAATCAGGTCATCTGCAAAAAGTAGGCAATTAATACCATCTATTGATTCCATGCAGGAGACCAAGTCATTAATATACATATTGAACATAACACAGCTGCTAACTGCTCCCTGGGGTAAACCCGTCTGGAGTTTATACGATCTAGAAAACTTGTTGCCATATTTCACCCTGCAAAGGCGTTGGTCAAGGAAAGATTTTATCCATTGAAACATTCTACCTCCAATACCAAAATCCAGGAGTTTTTGGAGTAGACGCTCTCTCCATACCAAGTCATACGCATTTCTGAAATCGATGTAGACTGCAGTAAGAATATTTCTGCTGTCCAGTGCGTCTTTCACTGATTGACTAAAGAGGGCAACCTGTTCATTCGTTGATCGGTTCATGCGAAAGCCAGCCTGTTGAGTGGCTATCAAGCCATTTTCCTCGAGGAACCAGTTTAACCTGTTTATAACAAGCCTTTCCATAGTTTTCCCCATTATGCTTGTCAGCGAAATTGGTCGGTAACTCTCAATTTGCCTCACATCTTTATCTTTCTTCAAGATAGGTATGATGGTAGCTCTCTTCCAAATTGAAGGGAGACAACCTATCTCCCAAATATGGTTAAAGACCCCAAGGATAGTCTCCTTGGCCCTTACCCCCATATATTTTAGGAACTCTCCGTGGACAAGATCCTCGCCCGGTGATTTCTTCATTACTAGACTATTTAAGGCTGTGTTTAATTCTTGGCAACTGAATGACACACTAAAAATATCGTTAAGGTCAGCGCCATCAAGTTTTGTTTTAAGCGAATTTCTCCACCTTTTCTTCAAGAGTTTTGACATTGATCGGGCATATGAACCCTTTCTTTGGATTTCGGCGTAAGTCTGACCAAAGGCATTAGCTATATCTTTGTATGTAGTTAAGACTCTGCCCCTGTAAGTCATTGGCTCCTTTCTAGTAGATGGCTTTTTATTCTGCAAATGAGACAGAAATTTATATGTTTTTAGGCTATCCTCTTTATAGTTTATATTAGATATAAAACTATCGAATGATTTTCTCTTGGCTTCCAGAACAGCTCTCTTAAAAGTAGCCGCCTGTCTTCTCCAACATGTAACATCAATTGGTCTCTTAGTAAGAGCAGCCTTATTTCTTAAGCGATCACGTTTTTCTTTTTGTTCTTTTAGATCCTCAGACCAAAAGGACTTGAATTTTTTAACTTTTCCCCTTGGGATGCAAAGTTTTGCACAAGCTAAGATCTCTTTATTGATTTTAGAGATGAGTTTACTAGGGTGGCAGCTGAAGTCAAAGTTCCGTACATGAAGTTTTTCGTCAGTTAGTTTTTCGAATCTCTTCCAATTGGCCTTTTTAAAATTCCATGATGAGAAGCAGTGTTCTTTAACATAACCTCTGAAACGGGGTAGGCTTATAGATGCGACAACCTGTCTATGTCCCGAACCAGGGTCTTCAATAACTCTTCGTTTAGTATGCATACTCATATCGGAAGACACACAGAGAAGATCTGGAGTGCTACTACTACCATTGTAGTGTATATAAGTTGGAGGGTCCTCAGGGTTATAAATAAGATCAAGTGGACAAGAACCCAAAAGGTCCTCAACCTCCAATCCTGCAGCATTATAATCCCCATATCCCCATCTCACAGAGTGGGCGTTCAAGTCGCCGATCAAGATAGTCTTTTGGGCAATGTCTAAACAAGACAGACTTTGTTTGCTGGCAGGTGGAATATACAAGGCATATATTGTAAAATGACAACTCTCCTTCCAGACATTTGTCTTGGTGATTTCACTTTTATCTGCTGTGTCTCCCATTTCCTTGCAAATTTCAAAGTTTGCCATTAACTCGTTCCTGACTCCAACCAATATGCCACTAGCCACTTTTCTGAACTTCGGAAGAAGATATAAGTTATAACCCGGTATGTGGTAAAACTTGATGGATGTTTCTGTAAGATTTGCTTCCATAATCGTAAAGACGTCAATGTTTTCCAGCTTAAGAGTTTGAATTAACTCTGCCTTCTTTGGCTGTGATAAGCCACCAGCATTCCATTGCAATACATTCAACTCCACTTCCCTCGTCCGATCCCGCCTAGCACAAGAGGCACGAGGTCGCATGCCAAAAGTTGTTGACCACTTAGCCGCTTAGAGCGTTGCCCGGGGTACACCACTAGGAGGTAGGTCAACGTTGTACCCCCATTAGTTAATACTTTGAGTGCGAATTCTAAAAATTAGTTCATTTAATTAATACTTTGATATTAGTTAATACTTTGAGTGCGAATTCTAAAAATTAGTTCATTTAATTAACATTGGATTATATTTTTTACTACTCTCAATATTTTGTATCCTTTAAATGTTTAATTATAAAATATAGATTTTGAACCAGCTTTTTTGAAATATGTAAATACAATTCAGCCGAACCTGATTTAGTAGAAGAAATATAATATATAATAAATATTCTTGCGTATTATAACGTCGACCGTGACGCTGAATCCGAAAACGTTATCAAATCCCATTCAATTTACTATAACGGTGCCGCTTAACACAGTAATGTAATCAATTTTAGAAGGAACTGTAACAACCAATCAATCTAAGAAGATCAAAGCGCGAAAATCTAAATTTCTACACAATAAAACTTCCCAAGCAATCAATTATGGAACATCGATTTTCTAGTACATTAGATAATGTAACTAACGATTTCAAATAAATATTTAAATGAATTTTGAAATGTTGCAAGGAAACCCATAGCTCCAGATGCAAATACAAATATGAATGTTTTAAAAAAGTTGGGATCTACCATTGGAACTAAAAATAGATGGGAGGCTTTTATAAAAATCAGCATCTTTACAATATAACAAGCCGCAGCTGATTGTGTCAATCACAAACATGTATATTTTAAACTGAATAAAGTAAAAAAAAATAGTTTTATTCTTTATATTTCAAAAGTACCTTACCATAATTCATCATCAATTTTCAAAGAGTGAACGTTGATCATGTTTTTCTCCACATGCACCTACTATAATAACATGGATTTTGTTTTATGACCACGACCATTTCAAAAATTCAGCTAAATTAACTTAATCATACTTTTCTCAAAACATATAAACAATTTGAATGAGATCTTTAATTGTAGTTAAATCGAAGTTTTAAGAAATCCATAATCTTAACAAGAGGGAATTGCACCTGGAATTAAGAACTATCATTTTCTTCAATTTGAACTTTTATTACAAGCTAAACAAATATAATATAAAAATACTATATTCCATGAATTAAGTAAATGTATAAACTTAAACAAGCTGTTAAATGCAAGATTAAATTGACATAATCAAAAAGAACTATAGGATAAACTAGTGCTAAAGCAGCTGATGAATAATCCCAATATATAAAAAAGAAAAATGTATCGAAAATATTTAAAAGAAAGCAACCAAAGAGGGAGGGGGAACTCTTCAGTGGCAGCCCCAACAAATTTAAACAAAGCAACAAAGATTTAAAGTGTTTCGTTCTTGCATCATGGCAGTTGGCGTAAAAAAAAAGGCCGAAAGCCATGTTGCAACTGCCAGACACCAAAAAAATAAAAACTTTTAGTAACAAGAAATGAAACATACATAAACCATGAATTAAGTAAGTGTCCAAGAGAGTTTAATAGCGATCAACACTTTCTCTACTTGCGTAGCTACTAAAGTAACTAGGAATCGGGGAATCTTATGATAAAAATGATTCCCTAGTGGTTTGAAACTAACGTTTTTCAACTTACGTAAAAGCAAACTATAAGCTAAGTTAAAGGAAATCTAAGAATTATGTTATACAAGGCAACAAATATTAACTTTCCTTAACGTAGGATTTTACATTTCTACAAATCACGAGATGTTGTTTTAGATCTAAACCTAAATGTACACATGTGCAAGATAGTACTTGAATTACGGTTATAATTTCAAAAAAGCTTTTCAAGAAAAATTTAAAAGTACAGGAATAAATAGTAAATAACATTTAAAATAGAAGTGAAAACTAAAAATAACAGATGTCCTAAAGTAAGAGATCTAGATTGAATCACACTAGCATATGCGGATGTTGTAAACCGGGATTTGAGATGCAAGAATCAAGTAATATAAAATAACATCGAAATTTTTAAGGTATTCTTTTCTTTTAAGCAAGGAAACCTATTACATTTGCATCTTGTTCTCTATTATAAAAAGGATATGATTAAATTACAAATTAAAGCCCCAACTACTAAATAGTTAAACTCCCGAACTACCATTTAAAGCAAAGCGTTTACCCAATGCAAACTCCCGTATACTCACTACTTGAATTTGAAACGCATCAGTCCAAGCATCCGACTGGAAATTCTTCTGCTTCTGATCTTCCAGACACCCACCTTACTGCTTGCATTGCCACCGTAAACTCTGAGTACAGTTGCTAAGGTGCAAGTAGCGCCTCGACATCGAAGGCTGATTGCTTGATTGAATTAAATCTTTCAGCATACAGAGCGGTTTGATAGGTTTCTGTTCTAAAAAAGTGTTCGAGTCCACCTGTGTGCTGTCGTTTATAGGGTGGGTAAAAAGTCGGTACATTTTTGAAAATTCCATAAAAATCGGAATAAAAAACGGTCTTCAGTTCCGGTATCGATTGGTCGGGGGAGAATTTTTAAGACATTAAAAAAATTAGTTCAAAAGGACGACGATTCCAGAGAAAGAATCGAACACGGAACCTTATGTTGACTTCATCCATTAACATAACTTTGAACTAAATTTTTGTTTATTATCTTATGAAAAAAACCAGTGATCTCAGGATGCTGAAACTGAAGACCGTTTTTTAATACGATTTATTCCGGTTATTATGGAATTTTCAAAAGTGTATTGATAACTTTAGGGTGTTTAAGCTCCGCCGTTGTGGCAGAAACGGAAAGCAGAAGGCATACTACTCCTGAACGCCAAATTACCCCCGTCTCCCCTACCATTAAAGTTTTTTTTCTAATAAGTTCATATTTTTCTTTATTTCAATCACGGATTAATTACGGTTTAACGATATGGGGAGGGGTGATTATCTGGTAAATTTAAATAGAATATGTTAACTCCAAGATAAATATTTGTTAAACTGTTATCATCCCAAGTTTATTCTGTTGTTATTCATAATTTCAAACTATTGAATATTATTATGACACTGTCTATTTGGACGATCAATATACAACTAAACTCTACTCTTATTTCCACGGCAACGGTTCTCTGATTGGAGATCACACTAAGCGCCGGGACTGCGACGTAACCGCGAGACCTACGGCACATGGGCCAACTTCCGTTTTTGCCGTCCAAATAGACACTTCCTATTATTATACTATAACAAGTTTCTATCTCAACTTAAATTTAATAATTTGTACAAGGCGTAACATAATAAATCCTCGATGACCTAATATAGTTTAATTTGTACCTAAACCTGAAAAAAACTATTTTTTTGTAAATATTTTTATTTAGCTCTTAAGTTCTTTAACTTACAATCTATAGCAATTCAAAATAGTCCTTCAAATATACATATTTGAAAAGAAATTGAAATAGATCCTATTTCCTGCTAATGAAATTGAACAATTTCTTGTTTAAATTTGTATCATTATCAAAATTACTATAAATTCTTATTTTTACGTGCTACTCACCTTATGACAAATAATACCTGTAATCTATGACACCCTGTTTTCCACTATTAAAATTTTTTACATTTGCTTTTTAGCATGTATTTGTTCATTTATTTGTTAACTTATTCATTTATACTTGACGATTATTATTGTACAGGTACTATATTTGTTCACCTATACATGGATCGTCAAACGATAGCAGATGTAAAATAAAAAATTTATTTATAAAAATTACACTACTACCGAATTTTCTGCTTTGAGAAATTAAGTCCCCACATCTTAGTTGTGATAATTTAAAGAAAAATATTAACTTCTTAATGAGAATATGAAATGAAATTTAATTGGATACATCAATATACACTGATAAAATAAAAATATATAAATTATCATTCTCTTTCTGCGAAATTATCAAATCCTACTAATGAGCTTTTTAATATCCATTCTATTTCAGTGTATTAGGCGAATGCAACATCTGATACTTTCCTTAAACTCCCACTTCTTTTTTTTCTCAATACCTCTCCAAAGTTTTTATTCCATAAAGAAAAAAATTACATCGAGAAGAAAAAAACCGCCACGAAGGGGGATTCATTACTAAACGACGTGTCATTAAGAAAACCCCTACCCTGATGAATTCGCTCCTTTATTGCCCAGAGCTGTATATACCTGAAAAATATTTCACTGTTGCCATGAAAAAATTTTTATACTTGTTTGGGAATAAGTTTTTTCCTACTTACGGTCAAACGCGCCTGGATTACAGAAGAGTAATTAAAGCCATATCTGTTGCCAGGTTTTGAAACCGAAACTCTCTTGCTCTTTTTTTTTTCTCTCGCACTCGAAATAGGAAAGCCGGGGCAGACGATAGCTAATATCTAAGACAAATGACATGAATTATGCATGAGTTTTTTGGCAACACCGCGGCCCGTCAAAACTTTCACTATTTAAAAACCTTTCTCGCGAGAGAGCGCGTGCATAAAAAAAACGGGGAGTCACAATAATAATAAACATAAAAATACGAATGAAATAATAATAAAAAGATATTTTCTTAATTAAGCGAGACCGCAAATGAGAAATCTATGGAAACATTAAGGTAATAAGGTTGTTCGGAAGTCTCGGTGTCTCTGTGTCTTTTTTTTGTCTTTCCCATCCTTGTTGTCTGAATTTTTTAATGAATGCAGTTCCTCTAAGTAAAGGAGGTTATTAGAAAAAGAGGGCAAAACATTGGTAATTATTACTTTCACAGAGACCGGTCTTATTATTAGATTTCTCTTAAGTTTTTGCGCTTATGAGAGTATGGATACCGTATTAATCCTGAATTTCAAATGTCAAGCTCGGCTTCATGCATACGTAAACTTGAAATATTTAAGCGACAATGCATTCTTAATTTCGCTATATTTTTGTTTCTTATTATTCCGAAATCATAATACTACGTGATTCTTAATGATACAAAAAGAAACCGGTGTTATATGGATGAATTTCTTGTTGTTATTGGGAGAAGAAGTTTTTGAGTTTTAAGTCGCAAAAAAATGATGATGCATTAAATTTGATAGGAGAAAAAAAACTGTTTTTGTTATTTAGAAAGCGAAAAACATCACGTGGAAGCTCGACTAAATAGATGTCCTTCCAAGTTTGATACACTTATAATCTGATGGCCACGTGCCATGACACATTTACATTTGTCCTTTTTAGGTTTTATAAAAAGCTTCGAATAAGAGGTAGAAAAATAATTCATCTTCTTGAAATTTCTATGAAACCGTTTATTCATGAGATTTTACTCAACTAAAAAAAACTTTAAGCAAATAAATTATGAAGTCAAAATATCTTTCTGTGATTTTAAAGGAAACAACTTCATTTTTAACTTTAATAAAGCTTAGCTATTAAATCTATGAAGAAGTTTAGATCTTTTTACTGTAAAAGTTTAATTGATATTTAAATTAATCCAAAAGTAAAGATTATTTAAAAAAGCAAGTGTATAGATAACTTGACTCACATCTGGATTAGTATTTATGTTTTATTTTTATTTCTTCTTAAAACTGACGGATCAGAAAGTGAACATGCATATGCATATTTAGAAAGTTAACAAAAATATGCATATTAATTCCTTGGTACAATGCAGTTTGTCTATTATCACTAAAATTTCCAAGCCTGTTTCCTAAATGTTTAAATATCACAAAATTGTTATAGCCATCAACGAAACTGTATATTTTAATCAGTTGGTTTATAATTTTTGGCGATCTTAATCTTTGGCGTTTAAAACTGATTGGCGATTTTTAGCAAAATAGATTTCACTAAGATAATCCTTATTTTCCAAACTAACAATTACAAACTTAGAGATTAAATTTCTTTTGTAAAAATTAGTTCGTAGAGAAAAAAAGACACATTTCTTAATACATTTAGTTCAGTTTTTTACATGTTTGATATAGCAATAAAACGTAGATGGAAATCTTTCTCTAGTTTTTTTAATTTACACATTTCGTTAAAGATTTGTTAAATTAAAACAAAACTGAGTTACATCTTTTCTAATTAAATTGAAGAGGAAAAGTAACCCCATCAATACATTTAATTTACATGCGAAATTACAAAAATAAAAAATATATTTTACCACTTAAACATACCTATTTATTACATTTGGTTCTTACGTATTATCCTGTGAACCGTGCCACTGAATTCGAAAACGTTATCACAAAGCCCATTAACTGTTCTATAGTTGTGCCGCTGAATTTGACGGCTGGTGAACGGTCGACGGGATAATACGTAAGTACCTTACATTTATTATCCCAACACAAAACACAAAAAAAATGCAGATTAAACCCTTTGGGGATTAAAATCCCTTACAAGTGCTTTATAAGTTTTTCTCATATTTGTCCAGTTTTATTGATGCTTATTAGAGATGCATTGGTATTTAGTAGGGCCGTTAAAGGGAAAAAAACACCCGAATTGTTCAGATTGTGATAAAATCACCAAAATTGCTGGAGGTATAGTTTAAAACATGCTGAATCCAAAATCGACCGGAAGCACTCTGGCGGAAGCGTTGTTTTGGACTTCCGGTCAGAAACAAAATGGCCGCCCGCGGGCCTATTTTCGGTTGTTTTAATGATAAAAAAATCATTTTGGTGACGAATATTATGTTTTAAAGGTCAAGGATCATGATTATGATACAAAAATATGCAATTTATCTATAAAAAATTAGTTAAAATTCAATAAAATCTCTTAAATAGTGTGATACAGTCAATCGGTAGTTTTTTTCTCAAAACATTTGTAAAGAAGTTTTTATTTCGACAGTTTTACATGTTTTTGAGGTGCTGATTCCGAATATCAAGTTTGCTGTCACGTGGTAGGTCGGCTTTATATAAAAAATTGCAAAACATTTAAAAAAAATCTAAAATGTTTTTCTCTATCTTCAGATTTTTGCTTATAATTCAAAAACTTTAACTTATTTGAAGATGATCTCAATTACAAAATTAAAGTAAACAAAATTTACTATAAAATTCACTATTAAACTTCCCTTTTCTGAAGAATAGTGGTTCAGTTATAGAGTGCTGAAAAGCAGCTATTCCTTTGTTCATCTGCAAAAAAGTCACAAACGTACGTTATATTAAATATTATAATTATTAATTAATTTCCTTAATTAATTAAATTATTAAATATAAGTTATTTTACTCGGAAAATACAACAAAATACTAAATCTATGTATTAAATTATAGGAATGTTTAAATGTACTTATATTGTATTTGTTTTCAAATGGTGTTGAATCCGAATTTAAGGTTTATTTTCATTTAAAAGGTCACTTGAAATCAAAACATGCCACAAATTTTTCTCAAAAAGTGCAATGCACCAAATTTTAAGCACGTAAAATTTCTTATAACAAGCATATTAGTTCATTTTTTATCTTTTGACAAGTGGTATCACCGCTAGAGCTTTCTAAAGAAAAGTTAATTTTTCTTTTTTCAATAAAGTGAAGAATGCTTGCTATTTCGCCACTAAATCTCTAAATAAATAAAAATTATTTTCAAACATTTTATACCAAATGAAATAACATTTAATTTCTACACACAAACGCGAAAATCACTGTTTATCAGAACGCCTAATATGAACAGTGAACACTTAACAACTCGTCAGAAAATAATAATTAACCAATTAACCATAATGCATCTTAAGTATTACTTTAATTTGTTGCACTGCACTTTTTTGAGAAACTATAATATTTGTGAAAATTACGAAAAACTAATAATTAAAGTAAAAATTTTGAGGCAATTTTTGATACCTAATATTTAATATTTTATTATTATTTTTTGAACATTCTTAGTCATCAATTGATCAGAAATATTTTTCCTTATGATTAATACACCAAAAGTAAAGCGAAAATTGGAGATAAACAGCTAGGAAGGTCCGTTTTGGCTGCAAGGCGCAAAAAATATATTCGCGATTTTCGCTAACCTCCTTCCCCCTTCTCAGTAAATGATAATTTAGGGCACTTTTTTAGTGAGGAATGAAATTCTCTTTCACGTGGCATAAAAATTTGTGGATATTATTTCTTTTCTAGCGGGTGGAAACATACGTTTGTCACTTTTTGCAGTAGAACAAAAGAATAGCTGCTTTTTAGCACTCTATGACTGAACTACTATTCTTCAGAAATTGGAAATTTAATAGTGAATTTTATAGTAAATTTTATTTACTTTAACTTTGTACCTGAGATCATCTTCAAATAAGTTATAGTTTTTGAAATATAAGCAAAAATCTGAAGATAGCAGATAAAAACACTTTAAGATTTTTTGTAATGTTTTGCAATTTTTTATATGCAGCCGACCTACCACGTGACAGCAAACTTGATATTCGGAATCAGCACCTCAAAAACATGTAAAACTATCGAAATAAAAACTTCTTTACATATGTTTTGAGAAAAAACCTACCGATTGACTGTATCACACTATTTAAGAGATTTTATTGAATTTTAACTAATTTTTTATAGATAAATTGCATATTTTTGTATCATAATCATGATCCTTGACCTTTAAAACATAATATTCGTCACCAAAATTATCTTTTTATCATTAAAACAACCGAAAATAGGCCCGCGGGCGGCCATTTTGTTTTTGACCGGAAGTCCAAAACAACGCTTCCGCCAGAGTGCTTCCGGTCGATTTTGGATTCAGCATGTTTTAAACTATACCTCCAGCAATTTTGGTGATTTTATCACAATCTGAACAATTCTTCCCTTTAACGGCCCTACTATATTCTTGGAGTATGTGATCTACCAGTTTAGTTAGCTTGATTTATAGTCCAGTCAAATAGTATTTATTTTGGGAAAAACTTGGGGTAGAAGATATTTTTCGCTATCTGTATGTTTTTTGGGGTGCTGAATCCGAATCTGAGGTTTGCCAACAAAATTTCGTGACGGAACATTGTGAAAATTCGAAAAAATGGCAAAAATTCGCCCCTTTTTTTCGTTTTCTGCCCCTAGAACATTACCTTTGCGCTTCTGAGCTAAACAGTCAATACAAAAAATAAAGAACACTAACCAAGCTACAAAAAGTCAATTACAACTTTTCTCTCACAAGCGCAGTTTCGCCGATAGAGCAAGTTGAAAAAGGGGCTATTTTCGTTCGATTGGTAGGAAATCCAAAAAATGTCACTAGTATCGCCAAAAATCTGCATTTTTTGGAACATAATACTGTAAAAACTGCTTTAATAATATTCTTCATCAAATCAACCATCTGAAAACTCCAATGATGATTAACTAAATGCATTTTCGTTGCGAGATTTCTCTTACGAACGAAAGTTCTATAGGAGATTATAGTATTTCGATAACTACGTTGCTTCTTCGAGATTACATACAAAAGTGTTCTTTTGACTGTTTTATATGTTTTTCGGGGTGCTGAATCCGAATATGACGTTTGCCAACAAAATTTCGTGACGGAACTTTGTGAAAATTCGAAAAAATGGCAAGAATTCGCCCCTTTTCTTCGTTTTCTGCCCCTAGAACGTAACCTTTGCACTTCTGAGAAAAACAGGCATTACAAAAATAAGGAACACAAACCAAGCAACAAAAATGGCAATTGAAACGTTTCTCTCAGATGAATTGTTTAGACGCTAGGGAACGCTTATTATTGGGAAGTTTTTGTTCGATTGGCGGGAAAATCCAAAAAATGTCACTCGTATCACCGAAAAGTGGCCTGTTTTGAAACAGGATACTATTAGAACTACTTTAATTATATCCTAAGTACATGCAATTAATCTTCTTCATACTCTAATGATAATTAATTAAATGCACGATTAATTAATGTTACGATAAAAAACGAGCTATATCAAGAAGTGGATATTTTTGCAATATGCTCATTGTTAAGGACTTTGTCCAAATGATATTATAATGTAAACAATGAAAATAGGTAAAAAATTGAATGTTATGTAACTTTTGGAATAACTATATGTACCTAGTACTCCACGTTTATGTAACGTAAGAGCAGATTATATGAAGCCACCATTTCTAGGAGAAATAGATTAGTATAACACTAATTGAGTTATAACACAACACTACTTACTACAGAATATTAAAGTGTACCTTTAGTTTTTCTAAGTAAATAAAAACATTCTAAATAGTTTATAGGACCCTGGAAGTTAAGAAAAGTGCATGGATATAAGTAATTTAATCACTTGGACATAATTTTTCACTTTTAAGCCGTTGTTTTTCTAAAACGTTTCATCAGAAAAAAACTTTTTTCTGGATTTATTGAAATTAGCGTAAAAAATATCAATATTAATTAATCGTTCATTTAATTAATTATCATTAGAGTATGAAGAAGATTAATTGCATGTACTTAGGATATTATTAAAGTAGTTCTAATAGTATCATGTTTCAAAACAGGCCACTTTTCGGTGATACGAGTGACATTTTTTGGATTTTCCCGCCAATCGAACAAAAACTTCCCAATAATAAGCGTTCCCTAGCGTCTAAACAATTCATCTGAGAGAAACGTTTCAATTGCCATTTTTGTTGCTTGGTTTGTGTTCCTTATTTTTGTAATGCCTGTTTTTCTCAGAAGTGCAAAGGTTACGTTCTAGGGGCAGAAAACGAAGAAAAGGGGCGAATTCTTGCCCTTTTTTCGAATTTTCACAATGTTCCGTCACGAAATTTTGTTGGCAAACGTCATATTCGGATTCAGCACCCCGAAAAACATATAAAACAGTCCAAAGAACACTTTTGTATGTAATCTCGAAGAAGCAACGTAGTTATTGAAATACTATAATCTCCTATAGAACTTTCGTTCGTAAGAGAAATCTCGCAACGAAAATGCATTTAGTTAATCATCATTGGAGTTTTCAGATGGTTGATTTGATGAAGAATATTATTAAAGCAGTTTTTACAGTATTATGTTCCAAAAAATGCAGATTTTTGGCGATACTAGTGACATTTTTTGGATTTCCTACCATTCGAACGAAAATAGCCCTTTTTTCAACGTGCTCTATTGGCGAAACTGCGCTTCTGAGAGAAAAGTTGTAATTGACTTTTTTGTAGCTTGGTTAGTGTTCTTTATTTTTTGTATTGACTGTTTAGCTCAGAAGCTCAAAGGTAATGATCAGGGGCAGAAAACGAAAAAAAGGGGCGAATTTTTGCCATTTTTTCGAATTTTCACAATGTTCCGTCACGAAATTTTGTTGGCAAACCTCAGATTCGGATTCAGCACCCCAAAAAACATACAGATAGCGAAAAATATCTTCTACCCCAAGTTTTTCCCAAAATGACCTTATTTGAGCACAATTTGACTGGACTATTAGGGTAAATTGCAACACAGCAACTGATATTTCTTAATCAAATATTCTTAATTATGATGGCCAAAAACATCATTATTCAGAATATTCATCATAATAAACATCAATATTCAGAAAAACATCAGTTGCAGAGTCGCTTTCTACCTTAAATAGAACTAACTAAACTGGTAGATCGCATACTGCAAGAATACCGAAAAAAAATATAATCTTATGATACATCAAACATTCTTCAATAAGCTCTTTATAATATAACTTACACTTTACTTATACTGAAGAACTATAGAAGTCTATAATTCTAACGGAAATTTGATAAGGATTAATAAAAGATAAATTTCCTCTATTAAATTCCCATACAGCAAGAATACCGAAGCATTAATTAATTATTTTAAAAAAAAATTCACAATTTATTATAGAATTGGAAATTTTTTATTGTTTTGCATTTAAAAAAAAAAAGATACGCGTGTGTGCAACGTTGAGGAAGATTCCTCGACTTGCGACGATTAGTGCGACTTAATTTATGCATGGCCCTCTCGAGAAAGAGTGCAAAGAGCAAGGCTCAAAAAACAGCGAAAAAGTGCCATTAGCGCGGAGAGAAAGATTATATTCAGACATGCAGTAGAAGAGCGAAGTGTTTTACCCACTCACTCAGTTTAACAATTCAATTGCGAAAAGATTTAACCTCACTCGGATGTGGAAAAAGCATTTAAGGAGTTAAAACTAACTTTTCGCGCGGCGCATCAGAAAAAGAGCAACAAAATTAGCGAAATAATAAAATCAAAAACGAGACAGAAGAAAGCGAGGTTTTAAGCACAGCGAATTATTCATCGTTGTCTTATGTAAATACAATTACTTAAGCTGCATTTGCATAATGCCGGAACAGAACTACTCAAAATGGCAGCTGGAGCAGAAAAAAACAAAACAAAATGAATGAAGTTGGATAGAGCTTCGGAAAAAAACCAAAAAACAAAAATGCCCGCTGCTCTTAAATTTACACAATACAGTCATTAGTACTGTGCAACTTTAGCAGAGGTTGTAACTGCTTACTACATACGCCAACTGTTATGACGGACAACGGTGTGTGGAGAAAAATAAAAAAAAAGATGGCGGTCCGAATTCGCAACAGAGATTTTTCCCTCCACGTTATAAATATATATGACATCCTTTTTCGTCGGCGCTTTTTTAATTTTTTGAGAGGGGCTTCTAATTTATTCCAACTTATTAATGCCGAGAGCGGAAGAAACGCACATCGGAAACAAAACGCTGTTTGCGTAGGACTTAATTCGGTCCTAATTTACAGTTTTAATTGTGGAAAGCGCCGTTTTGAATTAATTTCGGGGTTTTTATGATGTATTAAGCGCCGTATTTCGATTAGCAGTTACGATTCTTAGTCGGCGGCGAAAGAAAAAACTGTATTTGCTGAGCATTCAGTACGCAATTCATCAGGAAGGCCATTCAAAGGTCTTGCAACAAAAAACAAAGGATATTCAAAGCAAATGAAAAATCATTGATACTCTCGGTCGTCATATTTCATCTTTAATTCCGGTTTTCGCTTTCAAAATTTAATCTCGTTTTTCCCAGACCTGTTATTTTAAATAAGCGATAATGAAGCATTCGCGCGCGCGCAAAAACGCGAATGACAGTTTTTGTTTCTATCTCGTATTCGTATACAAAAGGGGACTTTAAAGGGAAAGGGGCAGAAAATAAAAGAGCTCAGTTTATAGACAAGAAACCAAATCCAATTATTCTACTTTTCCTAATCTACACAAAGAATGCTCGTGGTAAAATTCTTTTCCACAGTCATATTTCTCGTGGGATCAATTAAACTCCGAAGGAAATAATTAACCTTATGTTTTCAATGCTTTCTTTTCTTCACCATTCCGCACGACCCTTTCAACCGCCCGAGATTTGCAAAGAATCCTACACAAAATTTGGGGCGTTCAGTACTGAAAAGGTTTGAGCTATTTTTGTTCACTCTCTCTCTTTGGCAAAAAAAAAGTCTTTTCTACTGAATCATGTAAAGAAAATGGTTGTTTATCAGAAAATTTAATACTTAGTAGGTTTTACTTTTAAATCCTTACTTTCTTAAACTCATGGCAAGAAATTAATAATTTGTCAATGGTGTGCTTATCTATAAAATATAAAAAGAGTTTTCGTTAAAGCTTCCAACTTATGGTTTACCGTTACCATTAAAAAATCTCTCGATAATCCAAGTTAATTTTTAAGTCTATGCTTAATTTAAGCCAAGAAAAATTATAAACCATTACACGAGTTGTTTTTGTTTATAAAGTTAAAACTCGATTCTCCTCTCAAATCAAAAAACAAGAAAATTCTTTCTTTTACTTTTGTATGCATTGAATTTAAAATTGTTTACTTTCATAGGATTAGTTTTATTTAAAATCCCACAAAGAAAATTTATTTTTTACAAGTTTTAAATACTATTACACAGTTCTCTCTAGTAATGCTATACAGCACCATATTTAAATATCAATATTGTGAATCACAGTATTCTTGGATGGGGTCTTGGATAGATAGGATATAGGCAAAATCGTTTCTTTTGCAAGTATGGGTTCGATTTTAGACATTAGAGGATTTACGGAGGGTCGTAGGGGAATTTTTTTTTTCAGGATATTTTATTTTTTTTTAAAGTAAAGGATGATTCATTATTTCCATAGGAGTTAGGAAACGTTGCAGCCTATACTCGACAATAACATTTCGTGAACCTATGACGTCACTACGCGGAAGGAAAAACTGAGTAAATAGAAAGCCTGTTGGGTTGCTAGGAGGAGTTTCAGGAGGCAAATCGTGATAAAAATAATACATAGAGTTAACAAATGTTTTTTTTATATGTATGGGGTTAACAAACTAATCATTTTTAAAATTGACGTTCTTTCATTTCACTCAAAATTCAGACACCGCGATGGGAACTACTTTGTTTGTTAGTGACGTCATAGGGTCAGGAAACGTCATAATTCTAGTATAAAAACAAATTCGATTCTGGGTTCCCATTGGTTCCCGCTGGTGAACGCTCAAAAGAGGGGGCCAGTTTTAAAAACAAACCTCCCTTCAAAACCTATTATTACGAAACCAAGACAACAATACAATCGAGGTGCAATTCAAATAAAAATCCCCCCCCCTCCCCCCTAAAAAAAACGGCCCACGGGGGTAGTAAACGCACAATATGTACTCTTCCCGTGCAAAGCTCAATAAATAAATATGGAACACAAATAAATTCCACAAGCGGTGGTAGTAGTAGGTTTTTCTCCATCAGTTCCACCGCCCCTAAAGTAGCCATCTTTAAACATTACATGTATAACAAAACACCTTGCGATTATCACGCGTTCCGATTCCGAATGAATTGGGAAGAAAGGATTCGCTTTTTCGTGGGGAACTCGCCCCTTTTTTTTTCGTTAGAGAGAGATTCTACTCCATCTCAGGCTATTGTCTCCTGTGAAATTTGCGTAAATATGACTGAGTGTTTACCCTCGATCGTCGTCAAAAATGCCTCTTAATATCGCGCTCGGATGGTCAGAAACAAGTGGTTGGTATTGACGGTAAAAACGCATTTGAGCGATTCCCAGTTGATTCGATATGTATGAAAGGGGTGTAAGTCTAAAAGTAAAAATTTGAGAAAAGCATGGATTTGTATTTCTTTTAAGATCCTGTACCTGCGGGCCGTTCAAATAATTTTACGTAAGCATGTTTTTGTCATTTTTGTCAGCAAAGATAAGGAGACCGTTATCCCACCCTCATAATTACGTAAAAAATCTCCCTCCCCCCCCTCGAAAAATCAAAATATACTTGATTTTTTTCCTAGTATTTTTTTTCTGAATTTTTACTTTTGGTTGAATTTTGAAATCATTTATGCAAATAACAGATTTTCGAAAATGCAGTGCTTGTGACAACTTACGTAAGTATCATTCATACACCCCCTTGTCAGGAAAAATAAGCAAAGAGCAACCCCCCCCCTCCCCCTCTTAGGTGCTTACGTAATATTTGAACGGCCTAATATTTGGGGCGATTGCCTAAGTCAAAAACTCTCAATAAGCGACCCATAATCTGCCTAAAAACGCCTTCTCCATAGGAACACCACAGGCGCCGTTAGAGAAAACCTTCAATTGAATCGTCAGTTTGAAAAAGAGAATAAATCTAAAAAAAAAAAAAAAAAAGTTTTGAGAAAATCAAAAAGAACTGTAACAGTAGTAACAGAATTTTGTTGTACAACCACCAAATTTGAACTGTAAATTCAGGACCCTATTTAGAGTTCAGACTAATCATCCGAAAAATATAGGTTTATTCAAATATATTTTACAGTTGAAAAGAGTTGATGGACTTGTTCCCTTTTTCAACCTTATGAAATTTAAACTATTAAAAAATCTTCAAAACCACTTTATTGGACAATTAAACTATATATCTGTTTAGTTCATAAACAAAAGAGAAAAATAGAAAGACAGAGACAAATAAAATTAAAAATTATTATGAAATTGAGTCGTTAAGGCACTATTAATGGAGTAAAGAGAATATCAATGGAGTCAAATATTCACTTGATAAAAAAAAGGGAAAACCCTTTTAAATTATGATAAATTTTATTTTAACTTATTTTACAGTACAAATGATAATAAAAGAAAGGCAAATTACCTTAAATTTCAAATTTAATCTAAAATATAAAAAAGGGACATTGAATTCACTAATTTCAAGGTGCTATATCTGCAGATAAGGGGTAGTTATTTTTCCCTCTTTGCACTCACGTGTAGAGCGAAGCTTGGAGATTATTTTGCGCACAAAAAAATCTATTTGCCATTTTTCGGACTTATTCCCTTTTTCAAACTGGCAATTCAATAACTCAAAACATACGTTCAGTGGACTTAAACCACTTTCATCCTAACCAGTTCAGATGATAAATAGGTGTGGTAGTGCAAGTTTTTGCCCTTTACCTATATGGCTTTGTTTGCGGCAGGTATTACGATTGGTTTTGGCTCCGATTGAGCTTTGTTTTTGCACCCTATAGCGCAAAAGGATGTTTGATCTTCTTCGGAAGGTTACTGCAGAGTCAGTCGGCTACGTAATGACGCTTTTGTGAGATGCGACATTGTCTTATCTCACCGATGAATTCCTTTAAGAATGTTTACTCTGTGCTTTTTATGCGGTCTCCGCGTGAAACCAATTCTTGTCGGAAGAGAACTAAATCGGGCTCATTATTTTAAGCCAACTATTTGTGTAATTTGAGTCTGTAGCTTCGTATTGATTATCTGCGAACTTTTGAAGTTGTTATAAACTTTATTGATACAGATTCGAATTGAAACAATAAATCCCTTGTACCGCCAAGACTAATCCATCTCATCAAAAGAAATGGCAAATGCTTAGCGTGAAAAATAGTATTTTTAGTAGATTTATATTTACTTTTGCCTATTTAAAACTATAAATGCCTTCATTTCATTAGATATAGTGATTCATTAGTTTATCGATATTTTTTTACATTATTTTCAGAATTTCTATGAGATCTCTTTTACGTAAGAAACTAACATTTGAGTTCATTTAACTCTTTCTTTGTAAATTTATGGGTTCATTTTAAACTAACAATATTTTTTCAGCTGTATCTTAAACAGAGGATTTTTTTGTTTTAAAAATTTTCTTTAATTTTTCTTCGTTTATATTTCTTAGAACATGGTAATCAGCTATACACGTCCATAAATAGGTTCCAGGGATGCAGAATATGTCCGATCCGGCGATCTAGGATCGGGGGAAATTTTAGCCATCTGGGGAAATTTTGTGGAAAAGTACACTATTGAATTCAATTTCATTACAGTAATAAAAACTTACATAGCAATTTTTAACCCTTGATTCATCCTTGTTCCTAATAATTGTCACTATTAGAAAAGGTTTATAAATGTTTTATTTCTTTGTAAAATTGTGAATTTATTTATTTAAGGAATTTCATATGTATATTTATTTTTAAACGTATACTTGTATTAGTTTTACTAAACTTTTAAGTATATTGTCATTCAACAAAATAAGTCTATTGGTTTTAAAGATACTAGAACTTTTTAGCATATTTTTAAAGCCAAAAATAAATAATTTTTGTAGGTCTCTATCAATTTTTAAAATTTTGGGGAAATTTTTGTATGGATTGGGGGAAATCTTGGAAGTAAGAATATTTTCTGCATCCCTGATAGGTTCATGAAAACCATTGCTTGAAAGTAAAATCCTCATTTATGGTTTGATAAATTCTATTAGGAGTATACACCAAATAAAAATATTCGAAAATCAATTTTTTTTTCATTTAAAAATATTAAAAAAATGTTACGTAAATTATAATTAACAAAAAATATAAAATCATTCCTGATAATATCTACTCCTCTCATATAAGTACCCGAAATATATCCTAAGCTTGTTTTCTCCAGACTCTGTTTTTAAAAAAATATATGGAAAATAAACACGAAAGAAAAATAAAGGTGCGAGAAAGGAGAAAAAAAAAACTACTCCTATTTAATAAGTTTTCTCATCCCTTTGATATAGAATCCATCTTTCATTAGCTATCAAAGACATATTAAAGAAGAGATAAATACAATAGCTCCCCTATTTCAGAGGGGCACAAAGCCTACCTCCTCTGAAGCCTCACCGTGAATAGCTATCACGTTCAAGAAGACGAGCAGGGTAAAAAAATTCGAGATAATGCCTTTTGTTTAGAGTAAATTAAGGGCTATTGTTTTATCAATCGTTAATTTTTAGTTCCCCTCCCTCTCATAGACTCTTGATGATTTCTCGCCTTACCACGTTGCCTAGAGGGGATATATTTTTTTTATAGGGAGGGGATGGGTTTAATAAAGTTTTTTTTCTGAAATCTTTTGGAGACAAAGAATCAGAGTTGAGGTGTTTTTTTACGGGGATGTTTTTGACAGGTAAAAAAAATCGTGCGCAGTTTGATTTATTCGTCAATGGTCAGCTTACAATTTTTTTTAAAAAATGGTGCGATTTTTCTGAAATTTTAGCTTCAATATCAATTTATCCACTTTAGGACATACTGTTATCATTAGTTTACCAGGTGGTTGGAGGTATTGCCCCTGTCTCGTTGCTTTAAGCCAATAATTCCCTACTTTTCGAATAGGAATTCTGAGCTATGGGGATAGAGTTATAATATAGTACTGATTATTTGTGAAATTATATCGTGGTGACTTAACCTTTTCAAATCAAATTAAATAAAATTTTATTATTATTTTACAGTAATACAGAATGAACCAAAAAAAAAACAAAGTTGTGATTCGTCAGTAGGAAAAACCCCGTTTTGGCGAAAGAAAATTTACAAACTATTATACAATAAACACAATAGATTTTCAATAGCTGTGAAAATAGTATCAGTAACGTTTCTTATTAAAAAATATTTTTATGGTTACCTACTACTTAAATTTAGCTGATTTTGTTATAAATTATTTTGTAAATTCATTAAAATTTGACAAACCAAGAGTTTCAGTAAATTTAAGATTTTATTTACGCCCGTTCTTCTCTTCTATTTTAATAACAATTAAACTCTGTTACAAATATCGATATAAAATTAATATGTTCTTCTTAATAAATTTTATATTTAATATTTATTATTTTAAATAAATTGTTACAAATCATTAAAATTTATTATTACTAAAAAATATTATTAGGTTTTAAAATTTGATATTAAATTAAAACACCATGGGAGATTATAGATAAAGATCTGTCTCTAATATTCTCAAGTAGCTCCATCGCCAAAAAGACAAGATTGTAGTTCAGAAACAACTCGCCCTATTAACTTCAAAACAGACTCTTCAAATGTAGACTTTGACTCATAATTAGAAGATTTTCAACTCTAAAAGACTCTTTTTTTTTACAACGTTGTAACAACCCTCTCCCTTTCAAAACACCATTCGTTTCAAATTTACCATTTCTAATGAAAGCACCGCTGCCATTCCCAAACAACTAAATAAATCCCTCGCTTACTGACACGCTCGAAAGTTGTTTTCCTCCTGATTAATGTCCCGATGACTGAAACCATCATCGAAAGTTTGATCTTTATTAAGTGAATTGTGGCAACGGCGGTTTTATTTAGAGCGAGAGGCGCGCGGGAGTAATCTAATTTCCGCGGGAATATTTTAAAATTCCTTCTTCACAGCGAATGATTCCTTCTTCTTTTATCCACCCCTGGTTCGGCATTTCCAAAAGAATCACTCACGGGGAGGTCATTAAACATTCATACGTCGTTCTAAATGCCGGAAAAACACAATGGCAGACGATTTTTGCCCGAGTTTCTCAAAATAGCGTTAAATGCAATTAAGCAAGCCCACATTTTGAGAGCGAGCACTCTCTACGGCTGACATGCCCGCTTTAGCCAGTCATCGCTCAAAAGCTTTGCGTTTGGAGAGAAAAAAAAATGTAAATAAGGACGCTGTATAATTGATATTAATTGAAAGAGCATTCAGGTTTTTCCCCTTCAAAAAATCCGCTCAGGGCAGAATGATAAATTGAAATGCATTTTTAATAAATGTTTGTTTCGCCATTTTTTTCTGCCTTTTTATTATTATCGTCGTTTTGTGAAAGGTTGATCGCGGGATAATTTATCAATTACCGGAAGTCAATTTGGGCCGTCAAAAACGAAGGTTGGATTCGAATACGTCGAGGTTTTTTTTTTATTTAAGAATTGCGTTCTAAAGCGAGGCATCTGTACGAATATACATAATTTATAAGCGGGTCTCGTTAGGCACGCTTAAAATTTTATGACACTTTAAAATTTTACTTTTGAAATATAAGTGAATTATTGTTGTTGAATTGTAAATGAAGAAGTTCATTTCAACTTGGTGAATCTCTTGACTTGATGAACGCTTTCAGATTACAGATTCACTTGATTTTTATGAAATAAATTAATAATATAATCACTAACGATATGATCAAAAGAAAGATTCTTGATTAAGTTCAAATGCAATACCGGTGAAAGCTGTCAAAAACGTACGAAGTTAACTAAGATTCTTTTTTTACAAGATTCACGCTTTGTGAAACAATTTTATTGTAATTATGTTTCATATTTGAGGAATTGTTTTACTGAACGAATTAAACACTTAACATATTTTACCTCTAAGTTTGAAGCATTTTCGTACTTTGGTTACAAATTAATCACCCTTTAAAAAAGACAGAATTTGTAATTTCATCAAAAGATGAAACTATTTTCAAGCTCTATATGTGATTATGTTAATTTGAAAACCAGTGAATACCAGTGAAATACAGTGTAACCTTAGTAATTTTAAGTTTAAGTTTTTAACCTTAGTAAGTTTTAAGAACCTTTAAAAATTTCAAATTATCCAAAATTTTGAAATAAACTGTACATTCATTTCATACAAAGCGAGATGAGAAATCTTCGAATGATACACTATTTCAAATTAGAGACATTTGACTTTGCACTGCGATATCAATTTGAAAATTCAATATTTTATTAAATGTTTAATTGTTTTCATTATGATCAAATTTGTGTTCGATTAGTATATTGAGTAAAATATTATAGTTCTTTTTTTTTTTCAAATGACAACGCTCGCCCCTTTTACACTATTTTTTATTAATCACATTTCATATAGCATACCTCAGATCTATCAGGGAGTGAGTAGGATTCAAAGTTACAAGATTTTTTTTAAAAACGAGTTCTTTTACAAGTTGCTAAATATAAATTTATAAAAAGATACTTTATCTTTATTAGGGAATGTAATAAAAAACTATATCATTCAAATTTTCAATTTTTTATGTCTTTAAAAAAATATATTAATAAATAAATAAATTTAAAAAAAAAATTATACAAAACTAAAGAACTATCAAGTTGATGATCCAAACTACTACTTTACAACACTCCAACTTTATTTCACTTGAAACAGATAAAATTCAACTCCAAACCACGCATTATTTCGTTAACCACAATCATGACATCAAATAAATGCTTCTCCACATTCACCAGTCATACTTAAAACCTTCCGAAAAAGAAACATTTTACGTTTTAGAGCTCCAAAACGCCCCCACCCGTTCATAAATCACGACAGAAATGAATCCTTCCAACAACACTCCATTTTGTGCGTTTTCGAACGTGTAATACAGTAATTACTACGGTTACAGTTTTTCCCCCTCTCAGAATTTATCCATTTCGAGTATCCTCTCTCCATCATCAACACTTTTCTCGCCTCTTCTTTGAATTTCAGAGAGAGTAAAAAACTCTCTCAACCGCCGAAATCATCATCTCCAGCAGAAAGTTCTAAAAATATAAAAATTCGACCAGAGAATTCCCCGACAACAACTACAAATGAGGATTTCTTGCGGCGGGCAAAATATTTTACGTAGGATACATAATTGAAGACATTTAACTCGGAGGACCCCCCCTAGAAAAAAGTTCTAGAACAACTTTTAAGAAGGCAGTTGACCATTCGAAACGGAGAGAACCCACACGCCCCTTTCTCGAAGAGAGAGGGAGTCTCAACCCCCTGGCCGCCCGGGATTTTGTGTGGGGTTTAATGGAAATCTCGGGCGGTGGGGGTTCGAGAGGGGTGGAAAAGAACTAATAAATGATGAAAGAGGAGTGAGCATCCCCGTTTTTCTCGACCGGGTGTGGATGCCCCACTTTTAGAGAAAGTATAAACCCAAGACTGTTCGCTTTGCATAATTATAGCCGCAGTGGGCTTAAAACAAATGCTTTCCTTCTCAATTACGCACCAAAAGGGTTGCGTTGCCAGATCCAAAAGAGAAGAAGGGATGTTCGAAATTACTCATGCCCCGTATCGAACTAATTGGAAGGGGGCAAAGAAAGAGCGGGCGATTTTTGCTGCCGGGGACTAATGGCCATTGTTATGCAAAAAGAATCGCATCGAGGGGAGCTTTCGGGGGTCTTTTTTCAGGGAGGGGTTGTGATTCTTCGCGCTCGGAACGCGTGAATTTTCTGCCCAGGAATTTTTGCGGTTACAGTGTGAAAGAGGACCAGTAAAAAGCTGGGAAGTAATGATGTTTGGCCTAACGTGTCGTGTAGGATTTTTCTCTTTTGAGGGCATTAGCTGTTTTTGTAGGAAAGAGGTTTTTGGAGTGAAACTCTCGCGTTTCAGGAATTTTTCATCGTTTGTTTTACAGCAAAATACTTTAACTTAAACTCCTTGTTTAACTGATGACTTAAGTTGTGGTAGCAAAAATTGAGAGCGCGCTTTGTACAGGATGAATTAGAGTTTAAAAGTAAGGTTTTTTTTGGGGTCAATCGTTTTAGGAGAAGTTCAGATTTTAATCGTGTATTCTCACACTTTTTTATCCGAAGTAGAACTTATTCTCCAATATTTGGATATCTTAAAAATTCAATGTTTTTTTATGGATGTATTTTACAATTTTACCACATGAAAAAAAATCAGTTAATTGGATATATTCCATACCCAAAATATTAATGAAAATTTAAATGTGTTTTCAAAGGAGTTCATAAAGCTGAAGACTGACAAAAGGAGCAAGTTATAAAAACTATTATAAATTACCTGTACATAAAGGAATGAAATAAACTGTAAAATGCGAATCAAATTAAAAACTAATTGCAAAAAACTGAGGTATGATACCACCTCCTTAAAAATGAAAAAAAAAAAAAAATCCGGCACCACACACACACACATAAACAACCCATATGAATTCAAGAGGAACTAAACAAATATACAAATAGAATATACTAAATTAGTTACAATTAAAGCATGTTAATAAAACGTAAGCAATAAACTTATTTTTGGCTTATAAAGAGAAATAAATTTTAAAAATACTGCCAATGTACTTCCAAAACCAGACCACATTGAAAAATGACTTATTTTTATTATTGAAAACGTCATCCCTCTAAATAAAAACAGTACAATAACGTCTGCAAAAGTTACTCAAATTATATAAGATTTATACAGTTTTGTTAGTCTCAAATGCGTAACACTGTAGGACTTCGATAAAATTATATTTCTGTTCTGAAACTACTGATAAAATATATTCCGATTATCACTCACAATAATTTCAATTACTAAATTTTTCATAAAATATTTTAAAAAGATACCACATCACTGATTAAATCATTTATACACACTTATAAATTCTTTTTACAATTATCAGAAATTTACTGGTAACAGGGCTGTCCCGAGGAGAAAAATTTAAGTTTACTTTACTTTAGTCTTTTTTGGCTCAATTAGAGGAACCAACCCTTCAGAATTGAGCTGAATTTTTTTATTTATGAGATATAGCTTATTATTAGTGACAATGTCATCGCCTTACGTTACAAGCTTAGAGATTCGTCCCAAACAACCAGGTGACCGAATTGTGATTTCTTTGTGACAGTCAGATTGAAGTCATGAGTGTCACTGGGATGTCGCTGTGACTGAAGAATGTCTGGAATTTGTGACCAAAATCATGTACAGATATGCCAAGGTACAGCTCACACGAAGACTTCCCTGTGACAACGCAAAGTCGTAACTCAATACTGGTCACTGTGTGACTTCCAAGTTAAGTCAGCTTTTCAGTCTCTGACAAGTGTGACCCCCCAGTGACGTTATAGTGACATCACTGTGACATTTGTGTTGTTAGGGTAGTGATGTTAAATCTTGACTAATACGTTAAGTATTCATTCTTAAAAGTTAATGTTGTAGAGATGACTTAATTATATTATTAATAGTTCCTTTCTTATAAGGACTCTCGGAAAACAGTTTTCTAAGCATACGGAAAATTTTCATTAACATATAAGGTTAAATACATTGTAAAAATACCACTTTTCCTAACAATGTATATTCAATACATCCATTGAAACAACATCAAGAAATGTTTCTTCATTTGACTGATTCAATGAATACATCACACAACTAATCCAAACACGATACACCACATCTCCAAATCATCACGATACAATTACTTTCCAATCCCTCCATTTCTCACTCCCGTTGGCAACGTTTCATAAAAAGATTTTCCCTCATCATCAAATATAAATGAATTCGGCCGCTACTGGTTCCCTTCTGCGTAGCGACAGAGAGCGTTGAGAGTAAGTAATGATTAAGTACATTTGTTCTTTTCGGAGCACAAGGGGTATGTTTTTAAGAGTGGCGCGAAAGGGTTGGTGCTGAAAACATATAAGCGACAACAGAACACGTTCGACTAAATATTGTAATTTATAGTTCGGGTGTAAGTAATGAAGAAATATACGTCATGGAAATAACGAGGTGGTGGTGTTTTTTTCTCCTGCTCACTCTGTTTTGATGCATTAAGTCCCGTAATGGGTTCGTTTTCCAACTTTTCTGTAAATGGGAAGTTTGGAGGGAGTTTTTAGCGGAGAAACCGGGGGCCAATGAAAATGAGAGGGAAAGGTTTTTCTTTTGTTATGAATGAGTGTTGCGAAAATTCACGCCATTTCGTTCTTTTCTAGCAGATGGTTCTTTTAGGGAAAAGATATACTTAAAAGCAGTGTTTCCCAACATTTTTCGAAGCCTTTCTAAATTTTCCATGCCCCCCATGACTATTTTTTTTTTCAAAAATCCTTCTTCTTGGAAAGTAAATAAAACCTGGTGGTCCTGGGGGGCAATTTGGTTGAAAATTTTCAAATTGCCCACCTAGAAAATCATACTGTCCCATGTTGGGAAACACTGCTTTAAAGTTAGTTAACTTCCTTTCGAGTTTTTTATTTAGATTTTTATATCCAAAGCAACTAAGGTAATTAATTATTAAACCTTACTGTAAACTATTCAAATCCAAGAGGAAAGAACTTCACATAAAAAGTATAATTATGTAGAGTGAATAACCATGATATTGAATATCGACCGCAGCGAGCACAGTCAATGGTAATATACCACCTTCTTAAAACTGTAAACCAAATAATGTCTCAGAAACATTAACATTTGAGACTTAACCATAAAATCTATAGGCAACGTAATATATAGACATCAAATCTATAGACAACATTAACAAATACCTTTTTCACTGATAAAAGAATAGAAATATAACTAATGATATCAATATCTGAAAAGCTGAAATGAAATACCTGAACCTTTGACTCAATTTCCCGAAATTGGGAATGAGAAGGGATAAGAGCTTAAAAAAAGTTAACTTTCTCCCTTTTAAAGGAATGACAGGGACACCGGGACAGGTAACTGCTAAGCCAGAAGAAGGATAGACATGCAACTTGATAAAACCTTTAAAAATACATAATAACAAACTCTTAACCGCAGAAAAGCCATATAAGTAATCTAGTAACTAATAAATGAGTAATAATTCAGCATACTAATTAAGAACTTTCGAACAATAACTCTTTACCCAACTTAACTTAGAGCTAGTAAGAAAAACGGGACTTTAAGGAAAAAAATGGTCCATTTAGGCGGGACAGAGAAGCAAAAAGCAGGACGTCTGGTCGCCCTATGAACAGTTATGTACTTATACTTTTTCATTCATAACATTAATGTTGTTAATGCTGTCACTTAATGCTGCAATGCTTCAGTGTGACTTAATGGTAACAAAATATACTTATTTTGGTATAAAAATTTTACATGTTTTGAAAACTAAAATTCCGAAAATCTCTGAAACGTTTTTGCTCAGACTACCCTGCTCACCAATTTCAAGAAAACTACTACTTATTTCACCGAATGTTACTGAAAAAAAAGAAGTTCAATCAACTCTCACACTGATTTCCAGCAAAATGTATCGTTTTATGTAATCAATGTATCGCTTAATGTCATCAAAATCTGTAGAATTCCCTTTAAGAACCTCCTTTTATCCCGTTTGAAGGCAAAATTTAATACATAATCATGCAAAACGAGCCATTAATTTATTAGTGTTATGTGTTCCACTCTCATATTTTTCTTTAAGAATGTAAAAGTTGAAAATGCATTCTAGATAATCGCGTTTTAAATTTGTCAATTAGGACTACATGGTTGAGATTTCAAAGCAAACACTCGAATTACGCTGTTTGAAACTTTCTAGTATTAAATCGCTTATTGTTATCAATCGGATATTGTTATCATTCTACTCTTGGACAAAAGTGATCACATTAAGCGGAGTCGACTGTACTTAATTCCCAGAATGTTGCTGAAAAAAAGGAAATTAAATCTGGTCTCACAACTCCCATAGTGACTTCCAGCTCTACGGGATTCCCAATAATTTAAACAATTTAAAAATTTAATAAACTCTACCCGTGGCAAGGCCATGTAAGTCATCTAGTAACCAATAAATGCGTAATAATTCAGCCAACCAATTAAGAACTTTCGAAAATTATCTCTTTACCCAACTTATTTTGGATACATAACTCAGATACTTATTCCCGCTTTTTTTACTATGTTCTAAGTCTTAGAACCTAGTCAAAAAAGCGGGACTATAAAGTTTGCCCTACTCACTAATTTCAAGAAAACTACTACTTATTTCACAGAATGTTACTGAAAAATCAAGTCTCACAACTCATACATTGATTTCCAGCTATACGGGGGATTCCCAATATATCAATCAAACCCTCCGGCTCCAATTTTCGGGCTCATATGTGCGGATTTACGCGCCCCAATAAAAACCCCCCAGCTTCCAAGAATAAAGTCGGAAGGTGTATACATTTGTGCCATCTGTAGCTGCTTTTTGATGAGGCCTCCGGGGCTTTATCACGCGGACGGCAGCTGACGACCAGTGGTCAGTCCTCGGTTTACGACTCGGCCCTTATTATTTCTGGGCCGCTTTTTGCACTAGTCTATGAAGGCCCAATAACTCTCTCCCGACCACCGCGAAGGGGTTTGGGAGTTAGTTGCTCGGGGGACGTGTGCATAGTGTCTTTCGTGTCTGTATAGAAAACCAAAACATTTCAAATTTAAACAATAATTATTATAATTCAGCCCTGGGTTAGCGCTTAGAGCTGATGCTTCTCCCAAAAACCACATATCGTTAATGTAAAAAAAATTAAGTTTTGATACTTATGCAACGGTTGCACAATTTCATCAGGGGTGCAATATCCAACGGCTGCCTATAGAGGGTAACCTTTCTGTTTGGGGCGGCTCAGCAAATACTAAACCACTCCCAATTGCACCCAAAGTCACCCATAAGTTTAATGTAAGGCGGAAAAAACATGTAATTAAATTACTGCAAAAAAACCTACCCCTAAAAAACATATACAAAGAACGTTCTGCAGAAAGTGGGTTTTCTGGAGGGATAGTTTGAACGAACTCTTTTAAGATTTCCTTGCATTGTTAAGTTTGGATAGTTTATAGTTTCCTTGCAGCCGATATAGGGTGATGGATGTTTTTTTATGTTCTTCTTGATCTCATTTTAAACTACAGAGATAGAGAGTGATGGAGATGGAGAGTGATAAACATAGAAAGAGGTAGAGAGAGAGGGTAAGAAAGAAAGAGAAGGAGAGAGGGGGAGAAAGAGAGAGGGAGAAAAATAGAGAGAGAGACAGTAGTGGTCTCCAACTTGAAGAAGTTAGCTTTAAGAAGACTTAGCTTAAAATAATATCATTCACGAACCATCCTTACCATGTATCACTTAGGACCTTTCGCAGAGAAAAAAATCAAAGGTGATGGTTAATTTAAAATAGTAAATGTTTTAAAACAATTATTTCGATAACTCAATTTTAACAGTGTCGCAATATGCTGTTATAGTGCTTAAGTATTTTCAAGACAAAATATTTTTTAAAGTTCATTTCACACTGTAATAGATAATCATTATGGTCGTGAAAGATTCTTCCCCATCCCTTTCCTCATGAGAATCTCTTTGCTCTTCCGTATCATTTTGTATTTGAGTTCTTTTTGTTCTTGAGCACCTTTTTCTGCTTCATACCATCCTCTTGCTCGGTCTCTCTTCTGGTCTTGATTAAACCTTTACTCTCGAAAACACTTTGCTCTTGAGCATCTATCTGCTCTTCCGCATCCCTTTGTATTTGAGTTGTTTTTAATACCTCAAGGATTGCTTTTCCTTAAGGTTTTCAAATAATTGGTCAACCGCTGATCAAGTCAGGCGCGGATCCAGCAGTGCTCCACACTTTAGGATCACCTCTACCTTTGGAAGCATAGACAAAATTTTACTTTTTATTTTTCTATAAAGATCTCTCCAAATCCCCCCCATGAACTTTCTCCTCCAGAAAATTGTAGGTATGTTGACCCTGAATAACTCATTTCTGATCTGCACAAGCACTTAATGATGGAAAAAGTTTGAACAATCTGGGGAAAGTGACCCCCTGGGCTTAAAAAAGGGGCAAAGAAGGGAAAAGGAAGAGAAAAAAGGGGTAAAAAGAAGAAAAATTACATATATTAAATGACAGAAACTACTTTCTTCTTTCTCCTTTTTACACCTTTTCTCTCTTCTTTCCCTTTCTTTTTCAGCCCAAGGGAGCACTTTTCGGAGTGATCCCCCCCTTGCAGGCCATTTTTTTAGGAATTTTCACTGCGGGGGCAAAAGTCCATGAATTTTTCGTTAATGCTCTCGGTGCTCTTTTAGATTGGCGTTGAGGGGGCATCGAGAGAGGGATCCAGGGACCCTCCTATAACTATTGAAAGCCATACCAGTTAAAAAAAATCCGGGGGTTTCTCGTGGGAAAAATTTGAAAACTTGATGCAAAATAGGTGTTTTTAGGACAGCAAAAAAGATAGAAAAAATGTTCAGATTTTCTTCATTAAAAATGACATTTTATGAGGTAATCCCCAAAGGAGTGACCCCCAAAAGAAAGTGCCATAAATTGGAGGTGAAAGGGATTGGCCCCCAAGTTATGTGTAATTGGACCATGGTTTACTGATTTTTGGGCAGTTTTTTCAAACCTCACTCATTACGAAGTCTGGTTCCAGAAATTTATCTTTTACACTTTGGGGGCAAACTTTCATAACTGCAGGGGCAAAATAGACCACTGCGGGGGCATTTGCCCCTAACTTCTTACTTAAAAAATGGCCTGCCCCCTTGAATCCACGCCTGGATCAGGTAGAAGTGAATAATGCGATAAAAGAGCTACGGAGAGAGAGGAAAGGAGGGTTGGGGACACTGAGCTGATGGAAGGCGACCTGGAGGTATAGAAACTTTTCTCTGTAGGCGAACCCTGGTGCTCCCAGGTCTCGATGAAAACACCTCCGTGGCAAAAGGGTGGGGAAGGAATCCCAGTCCCACAAACACGAACTTCATTACTCGGAGCAATAAACGGGACTCAGAACCGATATTAGGTCCGAACCTCCTTTTTATATCGCCCAAATCGGTAGTCGCAAAAATCCCCCGTTCCTATTCCCGTTCGGACCACAGTAATTGTTTCGCTATTTTATGGCGCGGATAGGCTTAGGCCGGAGAATAGATTCTCTTCCTTTTGTTCGGAGATTGGCGCCGGCCTCCCCGATCGTAAAATATGAGGCTGATTTAAGTTTGTTTCCACTTTTTCTCCTCCCTCTCACCCTTTCTTTCTATATATGTATACTATTTTAATTTCTTGTGCAAATACACGGGGAATGCAAATGACCAAATCGGGTTATCTCTTCTTTTCATTTTGAGAGAGATTTGATTAAATTTCGAAGAATGAAAGTTTCTGGTAACGGTTTCGCACTAGATTCTTTTAGGGGGGATAGTTTTTCCTTAAAGTCCGACTTTTCGTCGGCGCCTTTGGACTGGATTGGGGAGGGGGCTTATTATTCCCGTCCAATTCGCGAGTAAATATTTAAAATGGAATATCCGGTCTTGTAAAACGTGACCAAAGCGAGATTGCTAAATTCTCTCTCTTCAAAGAGGCTTTTGGATTTGAATTTCTAAGTGTTCCCCTTTCCAATGAAATGTAAAATTTGTATTGGTTTTCTGGGTCTTCCTGTTTTTATTGAAAACAGTTTATTACTTTTCTACAATCATTGAATAGCTATATCATTGAACAGCTGTATATTAGTTTTCTAATTTTAACTTTTGTGGTTCGCACTGAAAATTTACTTAGTTTCTTAATTAAAATACATTTTACATAGGAAATTTACAGCTTATTGATAAATCTTAGACTTCGAAAAAATAGAAAAAAGCTAATAATCTTCCCACAAAATTAATATTTCGTTGTAATTAAGTAAATTAAACAGTTTAATTCGTTTAAACCCCTAACCACCCGTACCTGATACCGGTATTTACTTTCTAAAAGTGGTTGCTTTATTCCTATAATTTTATGTTCATAACTGATACCATGAAAAGTTAAGATTAAAATGTTTTCTAGTATTAAATTATCTGGTAACTTAACCAAACCTTTTTAAAAAAATCTTAACTCTCATATATATTTATGAAAGTTTGTAGTATTGAACATTATATGTTTAAAATGAAAAATTAAAATTAGTTTGGCAAAAATTATGTTCAAAGCTCCAATAACTTCTTCCAATATGACACGCTGTTCTACATAAAATATTGGAACTTCGTACTGAATAAAAAATTTTCTTACGTTAAATTTAACATTTCCCTGAACACGGATAGTATAACTCAAAAGGAAACGAAATGCTTAAAAAATATTTATATAATGACTATCTCCAAAACGGACACCTATTATTCAATCAAGAAAACATCTATAATTCCTAAAGAAATGAAAAAGGATCACTTATGGAAAATATAAAAGTTTTTGTAATGTGATTAATAACATATATTTACGAAGTAAGTATATTAAATTGAAACACCAATTTTAAAGTTATTAAGTTTTAGTTTTATGTAAATATCAAGCAGGAATCTCCTTTAAAAGGACAAAGAAAATTTGTATACCAATCAAAGAAACTCAAATTTCAAGGATCACTCATATATACTGATTCGGGAAAATACAGATTCTGAAGTTTACCCATAAAAATTTGGTACTTAATCTCAAATATTGGTAACTCTAATATAATTAATTATCTATTGTAGTCCATATTTACCTGAAAAATCTGGTTTCGTATCTAGTAAACAATTTCAAAAATGCAAATAATTTCTGCGCTGCGTAGAACTACTATTACAAAGTGGGTGCTTCCATAAGAACCCCCTAATCTGCGTAATGCCTGAGATGGAGATGCAAAAATATCTGTTGGACACCCCACGCCACGAAAGATACTTTCGAAAGTTTCACATTTCACCGATAGATTAATCAATCGAAAACATCTCAACTCGGTGCGGATTAGAACCAGTTGCATGATGGGTAACAAAAACGTCTTCAATTTACTTAATGAAACAACACATAGTGGTAATAGGGACAGGCGGTTTTTTATTCAATTAGAGCTAATTCTCGGAGCCCCATTCCATATTCCTACCTGCGTGTTTCTTCATTCGATTCATAGAATGATCTGCTAATAACCGTAATAGTCCCTCTAAAAACGGGATCGTTTGCGTTTTCCCGGAGCATTTAACACCCCCTCTCAAATGAGAGATGTAATCAGAAGTTGGCTCATCATCAGAGAAATCCTGCGTCCGTTTTGCGAAACAGTCATTAGATGAGTGCAATAAAAAGTAATAGTATAGTCTTCGACAATTACATATTAGAGATATAGAACGAGGACGGGACGGAAAAATTTATTATTTTTGCGAGTTTCGACAAAACACCTGATGGCTCGCCTTTAATTAAAAACAGGGAGAAGGTAAGTAATACAATTAAAAATACCCTGGCTCCAGTTTCCATCATAAAAATTCTCTCTCCCTCCTCGCGAGTTTTAATTGGCAGCCGGCAGATTGCTGCTGCAAGAACGGGAATTAATAAGTGGCTAAGGAAAAAAAAACTGGCAATAGGCGCGGGCAATCGCCAAATATTAATGTCCGGTAGCCCCAGAGAGAGTAAGAGATAGAAGGCGCATATATCTATAATAATACGGGGGAGGCATGTATGCATATCCACTGCCCTAATGGAGCGGGTAATTAATATAATGGAACTTAGTGGCAGGAGATTCGAAGATTATTAGAAAACCTTGGCCGATTCCTGCCGAGTTATGGGACGGGGGGTGTTTTATTAGAGTAATTAATATAAGCTAACGGTCATAACCGAGCCCGGGTTTCCTGAAATTTCGTCGTGTTTCCGGCAAAGCGGCACATTGTGTTTTTGGCGGTGTAATTGGCGCCTGTCCCATCAAAACGGTCGTTGAGCTCAAGTACCTGACGCCAATGACGGACTGGGGGGAAGGGGAAGAGTGGCCCAAGTCCGATTTAGTCCCTTCACAATGCTCCCCCTTTTGAGGAAATTTTATTTTAATAGTGTCGATGATTTTTATTCGAAGGGGAAGTTGTTAGGATCTCATTTTTCTCAAGACGTTCCAGTGATTCTTTGAATGGTGTCAAGAGGTCTTGTGTAATGAAAGACTATCGAGGGTGGATGTTTGAAACGCTTTATGTGTATTTAAACCTTTCATTCCCAGCCGCTCCAAATTTTACATATAGGATTCAATGTTAACATAAGGCGGCTTAGTATTGAAAGGGTTAACCTCTTAGCTCCTCATTATTTGTCAATTCTGCTAAAATATGAACTATGTTAAATGCTATTTATTAACCGGTATTGTTGGTCGTTGCATTCGGACATAAAATCCATACTTTCGCCCCCTGCTTTGGAAGGCATCCTCAGTTGCAAAAATTATTTAATTAATTATGGATTTATCCCTTTCAGAACTAACCGTCCCAAATGTTTCATAGGATCCAATTGTAATATCGGGCGTTTAGGATTAAAAGGGTTAATTTCTTAGAACCACAACCAACAATCCCAAAAAAATGTAGTAATAAATAGAGCATTTTCAATCACGTGACTCGGCCTAACAACGGCCTTAGCAACGTTGTTTTTGCCCGCCAGTGACATCATGTGCGAATGCTTCTAGTTCCCGCCCCTAACAACAGCCTTAGCAACGTTGTTTTTGTCCTCCAAGTGACGTCATGTGCGAATGCTCTATAGTAACTGTTTAGGCCTTGGAAGCTTTCATTATTTTATTATATTAAATTATTTTACTCTCCTTACTCATACAATAAACAGGTCTTATAAAAAGTTCAGGATTTTATAGCTACACACTATAGTACTTACTCTACACTGAAGTTAGTATCATTTAGTAAAAATAAGTAGAAAGGACAGGTAAATTATGGTAACAATTAAAAGTAGTATCGCTTAAAAGTGTGGGAAAATTAATAACTTTTTAATTCTAGTTTGTAAGGCAAAACTACAAGAAACTTTGATGAAATGTTAAGCTTCTGGCTGACATTTTTTTTTCTACCTACCCCATGAAGAAAACTAAGCATAAATCCTTTCAGGATTAACAATGAAAAATATTTTTAGTAATTTATTGAACAATATTTGCTTGTTTTTTATGATACCCTTCCCTCAAAAAATTATTCGTTTAAATATACCTCATGCATTAAGTTAAGTATTACAGTTAACATACACAGGGTATGGTTTTAGTATAGCACTTTAAAATGTGACTATATTAGAAAACTGAACATTAAGGTCTGATAAAGACTTACTGATTAAAAAAAAAACACTATTTTTTTTTATCTTCTAAAAGAAAAAAATGTAGCGCGTTTTTTAAAATAAAAAGTATCTATAACTTTGAGCAAAATGAGGGAATTGCATAGGTGAGGGATTTGCTTAATTTTACACTTTTTTGATACGTTATAGTTTAAAACTCTCAAATATCAGATTTTAAAGTTCAAAAATATGTTTTAAATAACTTAAAATTCGATTTTATTATTGCCAAAACACTAGTAAAGTCATGTGATCAAAAAACGGGATTTGACGTCACAGCGCCGTCGAAACTAGTGGATTGTTGAAAATAAAAGAAATCAGACTTATCATAAAACCAAAACACGCATAAAACTCGTCTGTTTCTCTAGTGAACGGCCAGAAAAAGAAAAAATTTAAACTTTGAATCCTAATAATTCCAAAACCAATTAATATTTTTTGAAAAACAAAACGTCAATCTTTTTATAAAAAAATATTTGTATGTGTCTTTAAAATATCATAGTTTTTTAGTTAAAACTTTGTGAAGAATAGCAGAATGAAGCAAGCTAAGCATACAATAACATGGCGGGTCCAAGTGGGTCCAAGCGCTGTGACGTCACAAAGCAGCCATAACGAAATTACTGTTTTTTCCGCCAATACTGGAAACGACATTTTAAAAATTAATATCTTGGGGAATAGTTTTCCGATTTCAATAGTTTTTACGTCATTTTTCATGGATTTTCATCCTCTATCATAATAAAATTAAAACAAAAAACGTGCAATTCCCTCATTAAGATTCCCATCCCTATCTAAATTCTAAGTTACGAATGTAGTCAGGGATGAGATTGGCAAAAAAGCAAAAAGTCTGAAAACTGAGAGAATGACATTTAATCTCTTAAATTGAGAATAAATCGGAAAAACTAATAACAATTAGTTTACATTAACTGCGACAATAAATTCTTACACTTTAAAATTAAAAGTTTGGCGCAAGTTTAGACTTGCGTATGCGCCAAGTTTTTAGCTTTAAAGATCACTATTAAGGTAACCCTAACTCATGTTGAATGAATGATTTGGCTTCTAAATGTGCCGCTAAACAGCCAAAACTCGCCAAGCATACGCAACTCTAAACTTGCGCCAAAAGTTTTATTGTGTTAAGCTGTTATATTAAATTGGCTTAAATATAAAAATTTACCACATAAAAGAGCCTCATAAGTCAAGAACATCAACTTGAATTTTAAAAAATGAAATTCCCAGTCAAAAATTTCAGTTGATAAGCTGATTCTTTTTAAAATAAAAAGTCTGAAATTTTCAAGATAATTTCAAAAAAGTCTGAAAATCCTGTAAAAGTCTGAAAAATCTCATCCCTGTGTAGTACAAGACTTGGAATAACTTTCAACGAAAAAAAAACGATGACGGTTGAACGACAGTTGCGCCACTTTACCCCAGAACAGCAAACGAGTCTCCTCTACTTCTATTCTAATTCACTTTCTGCCCTTCAAACAGGCTTTCCCTCTACTTTTTTGGGGCGATTCGAGGCCCAGCCATAAGCTCCGTGATTGGTCCCGAAATGGGGCTCTTGCCTTCTTTTCTACCCTCCCCGTAAACAACCCTCTGCCAGAGAATTATAATTCATATTGAAATTTTGACGTAGATAAAAGTTTTCCGTCGCGTAACTGCTAATTGCGAGAGCAGGGTTCCACTCCTTTTTTTTTCAACATTAATTTAATGAAGTTTGATGGAGACTAATAAAAAGAAAAATAATAACAACAAAAGAGGCTATACGTTGCCAAAACGAAGTAACCAAATAATCACTTTTCATTTTTGCTTTACGGCTGTTGTTGCTGAGGTTTTTTTTCTTTCGAATTTATGCTTTAAAACATCTCTCGTGCATATAAATTGTCGTCTGCAACGGATGCGAGCGGTTTTTGAGGAAAGTTGGCTCTTTTTATTATTAGAACCGAGTACAATTCCTCTTTTAAGAGGCTGTCCGTTCACAAGTTTAATGACCATTGAAGATACTGTGAAGAATGCGAGAGGCTCACCTTTATTATTGAACAGAAGAAAGGGCCCCGGCCGTTTACTGCCATAATGGGTGAATTTTCCCACCTCGGAATAATACCTCTCAAACAAAAGACGTCTTAATGATGTGAAAATAAAACGCATAAAAAGATTCGCTTCCCCATTTAGCATATATGGGCATTTTTCTCTAAAAAATCAACCCTTTCAAACTTCGTTTTTATTAGGTAATGTTTGTTTTAAAGCTTTCTCGATGCCACAGCGTAACTATAATAAAACAATTCTCTCTTTTCAACTACAGTCTTCGCAAACTTTGTTGTATACGCTCTTTTAATCAATTTAATGTTTTTCAGTATCTTCGTCGCATAAGAAAGGAGATGTTGTTATTTACCCCACTTAACTCTCGGTGTGTGTTTTCTTACAGTGTTGAAGCGTATCACAAAAAGATACGCGATTTTAATGTTCTATCGTCGCGTTAATGCTGCTGCGTTAAATATTAATGCTTTATTTATCTTTAGGTAGGTTAAAATGTCTTTAAAAAACATATTGATAGCGTTTAATACCAAATAAACTCGAATACACTACTAATGAACGTTCGAAAATTACCTTCTGTTGATCGAGAATCCCCAAAATATTTATGGCTTATATCAAACTTTCTCAAAACATTACTAAAGTTTATATCAAGGTTAGGTATGAATGGTTAATGCTTCTCACATAATGATGTTTATAGAGGTCTTTTTGTACAATATACACTTAAATTATAATGTCTTTCTCAGAGCACAAACAGGGATATATTTTCTATTTCTTCAAAAAAAAAAAAAAAAGGTTAAAAAACAATTGATTACGTTTCATAGTTATAATGTTTAACTTGAATAAACTTTAAAAATACGTTAATATATAAACTTACCTTATTCTATAATACAATGGCGATTTCATTACAACTATTCTGTGGATTCCACACAAAACACTTAAATGTTTGAAAAATTTGAAAACGTAATTTAACTTTCATTCTGTACATAGAGTTTTATATTTTTAGGGGTTTTCATTCAAAACAATCAATCGCTAGTTGTTTAAGGAAAACATCGATCAACAAGAATAGTCACTTAATATTGGGTCAAAAAAGAATGGCTAGAAAGACCAAATCTTGGGTCAGGCACCAGGAATGTGATTCGAAACAGCTTAATTAAGCAAAAGGCAAAAGAAGTATTTTTACACCCTCTTCATAAATTAGATGTAATAAAGATGTTAAATGCATATTTTTTCTCAATAATTCCTTTAAAAATAGGATTTTAGCAAAAAATTATTAAGTAGATAGTAATACAAAAAATCCTGACTTGATGGAGAAAAATGGAGGTCATTTTCGAAATCAGCTTACCAAATAACATTAAAATCACCTGAAACTACTTTTATATTTTTCAAAAAAGTTAAATTTTGCAGGCCGGTGTAACTAAAATAAATTTTAAAAACCTTTAATACTTTGTTATTTTTAGGCCATGCCAAATTGACATGTCTTACGATTTATTCCGTCATTATGTTGAGGTTTATGAATTTACACCGGAAAAACTACTACAATTTACATAAAAATGAATTTACACAGATAGATTTTTTTTTGAACGGAAGATATCTAAAAAACGAAATTTATATTTTTCCTCGAAAGATAACTTTATTATTTCAAATAACCGTTTGTTCCCGGTTGATTTGCGTGTTTACCATTCTAAACAAATGAAAATTACATATTCTCTTCTCCAACCAAGGACAAGTGTTATTCCAAATGCAAAAAACTACCCAAAAAAACCTTCCATTTCCGATAGTGCACAACTTCAATTCTTAATGACATGTCAAGTCCGGCAATTCCCACCTACCAAATCCACCCATCACTTTTTATGTCTCTTCATTACCACTACAGTATTCGGAGTTACCCCACACAAATATCATTACCACGAAAATCAACGGTCTGCCACCGAATAAAAGCAACGAACCCATTTTTACGGTAATTTTGCAGCACGCACACAAACAAACAGAGCTCATAGCAAAAACATCTTTATTTCCCCTTGGCCGTTTCATTTGCACATCCGCGGCATAAATCCCGTCCAAACGAAGTGAAGCGGCATATACCTCACTATGAGAACAGGGAGCGTCTTCATCAGCCGTCTTACGCCTCAACCCGGCTCTACTAATAATATTCCCCCCGATTTTATTACCTCAACTTTGTCTTGGTCTTTTCATTTAATATGGCCGTTATTTAGCGAGGTCCCTCCAACGCCTGGACGTTTGGAGCGGGAGTGGGCCAAGTCGGCTACGATGCTCAAAGGGTGAAGCAGTCTTTGGTATACAGGGTGTTTCAGGGTTATCATGTGGTGTTTGTGATTTTTGGCTATAAATAATGACAAATTTAAACTTAAAAAATCAAAGAAACTTACAAATTGGCAGACTTTCTTTTTCGAGGCCGGAAATAATAGTGTTATTTTTACTTCCTAATATCTCCTTAAATAATCAAGATATTTTCATGATTTTTTTCTGCGCGTTTTTTTATGATATTGCCATTAATTTTTTACTGAAGTTTTTGTTCTATTTCCTTTGGTTTCTTAATTAATTTTTTAAACTTTCATATTTCGTCGCTAAGGGCTCTGTAAGTCTCATCTCAATGGGTTCTCCATGGTCACTTACCTTGGGGTAGACCTTACTTCCATGACCCTAGGAGACGTTGGTTACAAATAAAAGCCGTGAAAGGAACTTTTGAAACACCCTGCATATCCTGGCAACCATAACTTCAAGTAACAAGTTCTAACTTAAATTAACACCATTTTAAAAGTTTTGGGTCGGAAATTTTTTCAGGAAAATTATTAGGTACAAGGATTAGTCATGGTACTTAGCTAATAAATTTCATACTTACAAAAATACTCGATACCTCATTGTAGATGCCTATATAAATAAATCCATAATTACAAACATGTTACTTTAAACCAAATATACTATAATTTGATAAATTGTAAATCATTCTTAAAAATTAAACCTGATATCGTTTAAACTTAAATTTTGAAATGGAGTTTCGAATAGCGTATCAACGGAGTTCTTACATAAAAAATCAAAACAAACAAATCGCAAAATATTTCATATTATTAAAATTAATATAATTTTTGATTTCATATAAAAAATACCCCCTTGTATTTTAACATAGTGCAAAATCAACTTTTATGATTTCTCAACCTTTCAGAAAAATTTTAAAGCAAGGAAAATTTTATTAAATGAAAATAATTTTCTTCGTCATACAGTTTTATAAAAAAAACTCAACGGATCCTAATGATTTTAATACATTTGACATAACATTATTTTTGTGTATTTTATAACTGAAATGTTTGTATAAATGATCTTTATAATTCAATAACACATTTCTTCAAGATAAAAGTTTTGTTTTACAACCTAACTTCCCACTTTATTAAAATCTCAAAAATAAGATACGTTTTTGACTAACAAACTTAAACTTAACTTAAAAACTTAATTTTAAAAACCCTTTATCCATGAAAAATTCAAATAAATGAAATAATCATATTCTAACTCAGGTCCGAATGCAGCTTAAAAATTTGTCAACCAAGTACCAAACCAACACTTTTCAACCAAATAATCATGGTGTGGAAAAAACGAGTAATATGGAGGTTTTGTTCTACTGTACTCAGAATAGCCAAACTTGAGTTGACTTGGATTTTTAGCTTTTAGTTCAGAGATATTTGAACTAAAATATTCACCTCGTGTTTAATTTGCTTTATACGCTTTATACTTCGTTTTACTGAAGTTACATTCGGCTGTAACCATGGCCACCTAGACTCATAAGGCCATAGAAGCTCGAAATCGTGACACGAAATAGTAGGAAAGACGTCCCTTTTCAACAGCTCAAGGTACAAGATTTCAGACTAGAGTTACGCTGTTGTCGAAAAAAGCAATTTCTTGTATATAATTTCGAGCTTCTCTGGCCGAGTCTAGGTGGCCATGCTGTAACACTCTCCAAAAGTTGGGAACGAATCAAGCTTAAAAAAAAAACGAGTTAAAACTGGGCATTCAAATAAACGAGGTTCATTGGTGATGGTTGAAATTTCAGGTTGACAATCAACTTCAAATTCTTATTGGGTGGAGCTTAATCAGAACATGTTAATAAGAAAATGAAAAACTGAGAGTTAAAAACAAAAGATAATACAATTTTTAAGCAAACGGGGAAAATTAAAAAATAAATAAAATTTATATTTAAAATGCACAAAATATACAAAATATTGGTTCGATCATTTTACGAATGTTTACGATTCGGTTGTCAACAAAGTCTTCAACGTGGTTGACAACCGAGGTTTGCAACCAAGTTGATGATCGTCTGTGGAAGCCTTTAGCTAAAACGTCGTTAAAATATATCTACACCAAAAATTTTTTGTAAAAATATCATTAACAAACCACACTAGGTTGACTTTTGTGTGTAAAATAAACGTGACTACTAGAAAACTCGTTTATTTACACCCCGCTTTGTTGGTTGGCACGTTTTGCTGCTTGGTTGACCCGTTTTTCTCTGAAGCTTCCATCTGGCCCTTGAGTTGTACCACTCTGGTTCTGATCGGCCCTCCTCCCAACACCAGCCGCGCTATATCAAAGGGGTAGCTGATAGAACAGAAACCGAAAGCCATAACTTTGAGGTCCATTGAAATTGTCAAAAGATCACTCATTAGAACGTAGTGGAGTGTATGATGGCTGAATATTTCCTCCTCCGACCCAAGAAGGGGCCAAAAAATAAAAAGCGAATATTCCCTCCCTATTTAATTTACGACCTGCACTGGAGAAGCTTTTTTCATTCATTATTATATTCCCTTTTTCTGCTGGGCGAATATATTAAGAAGGAGTTTTGAAGGGCTTATGTAGTTTTAATTATGAAATCACAATCCGAGTGAGTTATGGTGCCACTGAGAAAGGGACGGGCTGTCCCCAGTATTGCGTCTATTTGGCACTTTTATGGTGCCATTTTCAATTGAAAATCCATATTAATTGTTTCCTTAATGTCCGAGCTATAAATATGAATCGGAGGTGTTTGTGTTTAATTACTACAGGGTTGTTATGGAGATTCATTTTTCTTTGGGAAAATAGAGGACAGTTGTTTTTGGAAGTTTGGGTGAAAGAGAGATATTCAAGGCCGGACAGTGTCTTAATGAGGAATGAGCTGGGGTTTGAATGGGTAGGGGAGAGTGGGGCACCTTGGTACACCTTACTTTTCAGACACAATTTTACAGTTATGATCCCGTGTTTATAGGTAATAATAAGTAAAACTAAAATCTACTCTTCAACGTGTTTTTGAATCTTTGGTGCGTCTGGATAATTTATTATTTACATCGGTTTTATTGTATTGGGCGTGGTGCAAAGTTACAATTACTTGTAGTAGTTTCAAAAGCCTTTTTTCAATAAAAGAAGTGCATTTATGTTATCAATTAATATTTATATCAATTAATATTTTACAAAAGAAAACTTTTTGCTGAACTTAAAAGATTTGAATAGAACTAAGTTTAATATTTATCCAAAGCGTCAAGTGGGTCAGGTTGGAACATGTCCAAAGATACCCAAACCTCTCATGAGTAAAAAACTTATATAATTTAAGAATTTAAAGGATTATAATTTATAAATTGGTGCAAAAAAAAGTATCTGAAGGGAGGAACAAAAAAATCAGTGATTTATGTGATGTATAAAATGAGTAATTCGGTTAAAAATTTAGATTATAAAAATAGGTTTGATGTCTAATTTAAGATTATTAAACATAGCTTTTTCATAAATAACTGTTATTTTTGTATTTTTCAAAATAACATTTATAGTTTTTATGCTATTATTAAAGTTTCCCTAGGTGGGCCACTAGTGGGGCACCTTGGGACACTTAAAGAGGTTTTCTTAATTTTTTTAATTATAAATCACCTAAAGGAGATAATTTGGTGGAAAATTTTTTATTGGATACCCAAATGAGTATATTTAGTATATTAGCTGTGTTTGAATAAGTATAATTGCATGAACAAATTTGAAACTTGGTTAAATTTTCATGGCTTAGGAAAAAGGAGTAAACTGGCTTGTTTTGGCAACATTTGCTTGAAAGCTTAAAACCCATCTGAAACTAAAAACTAGCTAATGTAAAATTCTGTAAAAGTAAGACTGATTTTTCCATGTATTTTTCAATAAGATTGAGTCCTGTTTGGATCACATTTAAAGATTGGTGACACGAGGGTTAAATCTCTCAATTAAAAACTAGGGGTGAATTTATTTTAGAATTTGTACCACGTTTTCGGAGCCCGTACTTTAGGCCTCACCACATCATGCGTACTTTTACCCGCCACGTCGAGTCTTAAAGAAGACATTCAATGTTTAAATATTTTCTTAGTAATTTTTTAACTTAATTCATCAATCATAATACTTTCTCATCACTTTTCACTAAACTTTTGTCACCACTTTTGTCATACATTGTATAGATAACCAAATTCAGCTGCCTGAATGAGTCTGCGACTCCTTGGCAGCGCATATGCATTTCCCCCCCCCCTCCCTAATTTGATTTGTTTTTGTTCTTTTTTTCTCTCCCTATAGTTTTATGAAATGATGATTAATGATAATAATAATAAATTTGTTTGTTTTTTCTCTTTTTTTTCATAGGTTGATTTGTGAGTCAATAAATAAACTTAAATTTTTGAGGCTTTTAAATCCTCAATTTTATAGCCACAAAATAATTTTTCTGCATACTCCCCTAATTATTTCATCAACAAAAACACTTTCTCATTCCTTATAATAGTAGAAACGGCAATATGGCTTAAGGAGGGACCGCATTAAGAGGGAAGTCGACCTAAATCATTGCCTTCCAATCAGTCCATTCATCGGGCGGCACCAGTTGTGACGCATAAATCAACCCTCGCTTCTTTAATAAAAGAACATTTCCCTCTAATTGCAATAACATCAATAATAAAACCCAACAACTATAAAGCGAAAAGGCATTGTGAATGTCATTTATGGGCATTAACTGCCAAAGATGGCGGGAAAAATTTGCATAATGTTATACTTCCACTGCAGAACTCATCTAGGGCCATTTCAATAAGTACGCCTCGTAAATCGTGGGCGGATTAAGAACCATTTGCCCCCTCCCTCCCCCTTAAAAATATTCCCTCCCCCTTTCATCTCAGAAATTCGATATTAATCCGTTTCCTCTGATTTAGAGAGGATTGAATCCCTAATCCCTGATGCCGGCATTCACACAGACGCGGTGTAAAATATGCCCCGTTTGGAGACAAAGCGCCTTTTATTATATATCTGGCGGTTAAGAGCCGAGGATGGCGAGATTATTTGTGTGTAATTCCGTCGCCAATTGAGTGTTTTTGTGCTGTGCTCTTTTCAAGGTGGAGGGACTGTGAAGAGTTGGGTTGCCGCTGAGTGTCTTTGTCTGTGGGATGGGGTGAAATTGTTTTACTCCAGGGTTAATCTGGTGGTAATTTTCGCCATTTTAATAACGTGCGGTAATCAAGTGGAAGTGTGGGTGAGTGAATGTTAGTTAGTTTTGGAATGGGAGACGCGCGTTGTAAAATGAAGTGGAGAGTGAAATTTAATGCGACTTTAATATGAATGGATGATGTGATGAGAGATCTATCTACGTGAACGAGATTGGAGTAATGAAAATTCTTCTTGAATCAAATATGTTGTTGTTTCTAATAATGCCACTTGGAATACCAATAGACCGGGAGCCAGCAACATATTTTGTCAGTCATTTCCTCTCAAGCGATATTTGGTGGAAAATTTCAGGGAGTTATATCATAAAGCCTGGTGAGCGTCAGCTGCTTGTCCGTGGGTGGGTTGAGCGGTGGGAGCCCCCCAAACACTCCCCCCCCCACACAAAGTCAAAGTATCTTCAAAGATTGGTCAAAGATTGGATGAAAATAGCCATAACTTGAAGTATTGTGGAAACCCTACCGCTTCATTCATTGATAAGAATCTTTGAGGAAGACGCTCCAAATTTTAAAAAGACCAGCTGACGTCTATTCCACCGCCCTACAGCCAGCTCACGAATTTTTTTCTTCCAGATATTGGGTCTACTATAATGTATCAAAGTTTTAGCCGGGAGGAAATGACTGAAAATTTTAATTTTTTTTTGTGGGGGGGGGAGTGTTTGGGGGGCTCCCACCACTCAACCCACCCACGGACAAGCAGCTGACGCTCACCAGGCTTTATGATACAACTCCCTGAAATTTTCCACCAAATATCGCTTGAGAGGAAATGACTGACAAAATATGTTGCTGGCTCCCGGTCTACAAAGCTCCATCCGCAAACCGTGTGCATGATTTAAGGCAGCGGTTCTTATAACTTTTGATCGCTGCGGCCCCCCTTTATATATCACCCACAGACATCGCGGCCTCCCAAGATTTTGAAACCCCAGGACCGTAACCAGACTTTTGTTTCGAGTGGGTAGTTGACTCGACGTTATTCCTAAGCCTTAAGGTACCCCCAAACGACTACATTAAGTTTTATATCACTTGAAAGTAGCATTTAAATTATGTTGCTCATTATGTTAAAATTTTACAGTTACTCCAAATAAAAAGGAAGCTTTGGGGGTCACCCCCAATAAATGTTGAAAATTGACCTCTAAAAGTAGTGTGTTAGCTCATTTGAGACATTTTGAGACCTTCGCGGACCCCCTAGAAAGGCTCTGGAGACCCCCGGGGGTCCGCGGACCACAGTTTAAGAACCGCTGATTTAAGGAAAGGGGGAAGGCTCCTGAGAAAGTGACAGGAGTCCGACTTAAGCTGATAGATGCTGCCACCATCTATCGCCACCTCCACAATAAGGGAATTGCACATTTTTTTTTTAATTTTATTATGATGAAAATCCATGAAAAATGACGTAAAAATTATTGAAATCGGAAAACTATTCCACAGGATATTAATTTTTAAAATGTCGTTTCCAGTATTGGCGGGAAAAACAGTAATTTCGTTATGGCTGCTGTGTGACGTCACAGCGCTTGGACCCACTTGGACCCGCTATGTTATTGTATGCTTAGCTTGCTTCATTCTGCTATTCTTCACAAAGTTTTAACTAAAAAACTATGATATTTTAAAGACGCATACAAATATTTTTGATAAAAAGATTGGCATTTTGTTTTTCAAAAAATATTAATTGGTTTTGGAATTATTAGGATTCAAAGTTTTAATTTTTTCTTTTTAAGGCAAAACGAAACTACACAACATAAAATTGTTTATAATAGAGCACGGAATCAACTTGAGGTTCGCGATCTCTAATTCACTTTCTCACTTCTGAAATATTCGACACGTGTGTCGGTGTGGCTAATTCAAGTGACGTTTCACCGTAGTTGTGAAGACCAATCAGGCTGTACAGGGTGGGGCGATCAAGATTCCAGACTGGAGTTGCGCTGTTGTCTTAAACGCGTCGATGACGTGGAAGAGAAGGCATGACATCACTCAGATTTTAAGCTTCTACGGCCTTATTAGTTTAGGTGGCCATGGTTTTATGCGTGTTTTGGTTTTATGATAAGTCTGATTTCTTTTATTTTCAACAATTCACTAGTTTCGACGGCGCTGTGACGTCAAATCCCGTTTTTTGATCACATGACTTTACTAGTGTTTTGGCAAAAATAAAATCGAATTTTAAGTTATTTAAAACATATTTTTGAACTTTAAAATCTGATATTTGAGAGTTTTAAACTATAACGTATCATAAGAGTGTAAAATTAAGCAAATCCCTAGCCTATGCAATTCCTTCATTTTGCCATGTCTCTGAAGGGGAGGGAAACAGTCTCCAGACTATCACACCACATGACTTCCGACCACAGGACTTTCGGACCCACAGATTAATGGATGATGAGAGAGAAAATAGTGTTTCATTTTTGGGAATTTAGGTAAAAACTGAAAAGACCGCTTCATTCCAAGAAAAAAAATTTTAGAACTTAAAAGCTGCATTTACCAATAACTCAATACAACTAATGTAATTAATTAGTCTAATACAATCAACGCAAGAAAAATTCAGCGAACTTAAGATGTTTCCAACCTAAACGCTGCCCTATTTCCAGTTCGATCGCGCTGATAATTGTTACAAAGAAGCAAATGAACACTTAAAAGAGTTCAAAAATTATCATAAATAAAGAATTTATCTTCGAACCGTTTATCACAACGAACTTACGTATCTTAATTTCCTCTAAACACCATTTTCTTCTAGTAGCAGCATCCATTCCTCCCTTAATTAATTCTCCGTTTGTTCTCTTATGGAAGAACACGAAAACAACGCAAATGAACGCTTTGTCACTTTGAATTACGCTGCGTTTATATGTGTACGCGCGTTAACAGCAGGGAATAATAAAAACGCAAAAATCGTCCCTATTTTTCCCTTTCGATACCCATTCTCTTTCCACCCTCCCCCCCCCACAAATTAATTACTCCCGGCCTTAAATACTCTTCATTAAAACGGCGCAATATTTCTCTTTTAAGTGGGGCGCCATAAAAAGAACGACTTTTTGCGAAGAAACGAATACAATTATCAAAAACAAGTCTTCTTTCTCGGCACTCATAACCTTTAAAAGGGCACAAAACTCTTAACGCATTTCTGAAAACCATTCAAAACGCCCGTACAAATGGTCTTCATTTAAAAAGACATAAAAATAAATTCCCATCTTTCTCCCTCTCTCTTAATATTCCGATGCTGGCTGCTGGCTTTTACCCGCCGAAATGAGCAACAACTTATACGTAAGCTAAATTTAATTATTTGCAGTAGGAATCGGGCAACAAAAAAAAACTCGAAAGAGAGAAGAGAGTTAAACTTAAAACAATTGTTAGACATTACACATTTCATTAAATTCCTAGCATTTTCTCCCCGATTAACCCCAGAGGGGGAAATTAAGACATTTCCAGATCGCACTGCATCGGCTTCCGTTCGTATAATGAAGGAATGGGTCTCGAAATGATTCTTAATCACCCCCTGCTCCTCTTCTTTCAGGCCCTGTTTTTTCGCGTTGCATTACAACTTCACACCATTAATTAGGAATTAACGTTCGTCTAATGAAAGGACTAATTTTCTTGCAGATACGCTCGTTCGGGCGGTTCGGGTGCGGGGAACAGTGGTGCGGCGGTTCTGCGGTTATTGGTGCGGAAAGGCTTTTTGTTATTACTAGTTCTCTCTCTCATTTAGTTTTCATTCAATAGATTATGTAGTGAGACTTCCGAGTTATGAATTTGGGAATAAATCGATATTTTTATGTTATTATAATTACTATCAATAATTTAATTATAGTATTTTAGCCGTTTAATGTCTTTGAAATTATATTGAATAAATAGAATCTTTTTATATATTTAAGATATTAGGGTATACTTTGGAATTAACTGGGAGCCAATTTTTACAACCATTAAATAGTCAAAAGTAAGGAAATATCAAAATAAAATACCATTAAAATATCTCATCTAGCAGTGTTTATTCATTTATTTTTTTATATTTTTATGTAATTAAAAACAGTTGCGGGGAACAGTAACTTCTACTAAAGAAGATGTAGTTTATAAATTTTTATACGGTGAATAAGACACAAAATATTCTATATCTCAATATTTTCCAAACTCACTGAGATTTTAAAATTTAAAATTGGTGACTCACCACTTTATAACACCCTTTTTAAGTCTAACATGTGTGAAATTTAAGCACGCATATATCTCAGTGAGTTTTGAAGATATTAAGATCAAATCTTTTGTGCCTTATTCAGGAAATAATAAAGAAAATTTTGCTAATTGGAAATTTCAAAGTATGTACAAGGCTCGTATAAAAGTTTATTTTCTGCATTTTCTCAAGTGCACCCCCTATGGTGTTGAAACTAGTCCCATCTAATTCTTCACCTCTTAAAATTAAAATTTGCAGTTGGAAGTATGTGTCTAGGGGAAATAATTTAGGAAATAGTCTATTGGTACACCCTGTATACAAAATCTCTATTACAATTACTAGCAATGTTTCGAAACTGTCATTACTGTTTGTCCATCACAAGATGAGCTCTCGTTTACATTTCTTACATCCATTCATTTAGTATTGTTTCTATAGCAACCGCCACAACCATCAGGCAACTAGTCCAGAGCTCATCTTGTGATAGACAGACAGTAACTGCTGTACAAATCACAACGCAAATGTTCAAAAAACCATATTCAATACAATGTAGTACATACATCTCAGAATTCTTATTTAAAATCAGAATTCTTCTATTCCATACCAACGCACAAGAAAGCGCATTCGTTCTTATAGTATTATTTATAAAAAAGAGCGACAAAACTGAAATGTCTTAATTCAAAACATTTTCCATCCAAACACACACAACAAAAAAAATTATAATCCACATACACGACCCGGGATGGTTCGGAATTTTATTATTATTTCGATCTTTTATATTCGAGGGCCAGCAGAACAAATAAACACATCCAATGCACACGAGTTCCGAATGCTCTGCATAATGCATCAGCAGCCTCCTTTGAATCAAGCCTCTGAATGAATGCATCAGAGAAAAATACGGATTAAAAAAACGCGAAAACCCAATGTTCCATTTATAGAGCGGGTGGTAAATATATACGAAATTGAAATATAAAGCAAGAAAAGGGTGGCAGCAGGCTATGAAGTAATTTATCATCGCAATGACAGCTGAATCTCTTCCGAAATAATCACGTGCTGCGGAACCTTTAATTCTTCGGAACAGCCGCGCGGTGGTTGTTAGCTGGGAAATGAGATGCGAGAAGAAATATTTTTTCCGGGTTTTTTTTTTGTACCCGTGAATTTGGGGCGAATCGATAGTATTTTAGGGTTTTTTAATTCCTGTCTTAAAGTGCATTGTTTAGGTTGGTTGTTGGTAAACGGCCAGGATTTAACTCACAAGAGGAAATTATTTACAAATGCCTTAAAATTACAAAAACAAAAACTTCTTTTTAAAATAAAAGTCAACCAACTTATTAAAAAAAGAATCATTATAGTTTTTAACCAAACCAACTTCTTTGAAACATTAATTTGAAATAGTTAAATTTATTTTTCATAGCAAAAAAAATGGCAATTAGTGTAAAAATTGAGGATTGAAATATTTTTATAGTGTTGTTTTAAGAATTCGTTTATTTTAAATTTCGTTTTTGAAATGAAAGTATGAAATTATTCGAAAATTACTTAGCCCTGTTTACATTTTTTTTTCATCAGGACGCGAAAGTACAGTTGACTCCGCTTAATGTGATCACTTTTGTCCAAGAGTAAGAATGATAAAAAATATTCGGTTGATAACAATAAGCGATTTTAGAAAGTTTCTACCAGTGTAACTCGAATGTTTCCATTAAAATAACAACTGTGTTGTCCTAATTGAAGTATTTAAAATTATGTCCTAGTTTGTAAATTTTGCAACTTTTGCATTATCAAAGAAAAATCTGAGAGTAGAACATATACTACTCATAAATGTAAATTAATGACTCCTTTTGTATCCTTATGTATTAAAATTGTCCTTCAAACCGAAAAAAGGAGCTTTTTAAGGGATTTCACTACATTTTGTTAACATTAAGCGATATATTGATCACATAAAACGATATATTTTGCGTTAAGTTAAATATAAGTGATCAGGACCGGTCAATTTCGATAAAATTATCCGATTGATAACATTAACCGTAATCACAATAAGCGCAGTCGACTGTATACTTATGATTAAGTTTTTCGTTTTGAAATTATACGTTTTATGCAAGTTGTATTATAGAAGGTGTTTTGAAAGTCATTATCACGGCTTTAGTTTTTAAATTAAAGTCATGGGTGTAAGGTGTAAAACTAATTAAAATTTAAAGGTGATAGAACAAAAACTGTAAGTAGAGAAATGCGCGCAATATCATAATAATATCTTTAATACTTTAGAATAATATCTTTAGAAATCTCAACACCTGTCAATGTCACACTCTGCAATCTGTTTTTAGTTTGAAATATTTAGGTTTGCACATTGATGCGAATCTTAAATGGAAAACTCATATCAACGAACTGGGGAAAAAGTTACGTTTTGTTTTAGTAAAATTTTACCACCTTAAAAATAAAATTGGTTTATCATTTCTTAAAACATTATATTTTGCATGGTTTTATTCTTTATTTAATTACGGTGCTATCGTTTGGGGGGGGGGGTGAATACAAGTCCAATCTCCTTCCAATTATCTCAATCCAAAACAAAATATTCAAAATTCTTAATCCTCAACCCTATCCAAATAATTTTAGAACCCTTAGATTACTTCTAATTCGACACAATGCATATTTCCGTATTTTACTTCACCTTTTTCGACATAAATCTTTGTGTAACTTGCGTAATCGTAGTTACAATACTAGATCAACTGCAAGCTATCAGATACCAAAATTTTCCAAAGATATATTTTCTAAAAGTTTCTATTATCTTGCACCTAAATTATACAACAGTTTACCTCTAAATTTAATTACTATTACTAAATATTCCACTTTTAAAAGAAAACTACATGACTTCATAATAAATATTGACGACTTGGATTCATATTTTCCCCTCAATTGAAGCTATCTATTTATAATCAGTTATCCAGCTTATTGCCATTATTTATTTACTCATTTTCTTAAGTTGTTATAATTTTTTTCATTTATTTTGTATTTTATGTAAAATTCATTCTCTGTCGCCTGAACGGGAATAGTTAAATTTCCCCTTGGCGTCAAATGTTTTTTTCCTTGTGTTTTTGTAAAAAAAATTTTGTGCAGTAAATAAAGTTATTATTATTACTATACTCGAGTCGGGAGAATTGCTTTTTCCGGGACTTAGAAAAGAAGTAGTAGTCAGTTTTACAACTAGTTTACCATTGATACATTTTAGTATGGCCAAGTTGTGTTCAAGAGGACAAATGCTATTTGGGAAAATTTTTATTGCAGTTGAAATTTTTGTTTGTGTGTGTTTTAAGATGCTGAACCCGAATGCGAAGTTTACCAACAAAATTCCGTGTCTCAAAAAATTGAAAAAAATTCCGAAAAGTGGCGAAATGTCACTTTTTTTTTCTTTTTTAAGGGATTGAATGCTTTTTGGGACGTTAGCGGTTATTTCTACTAACCTCCTAATAAAAGAAGTTGTGAAATTCGTCCCGTAAGAGTACAAGTTGGCTTTCCCGCATATAGACTACTCTAAAGGAAAAACGAGTTTTACAGAGTTCTGAAGTAATGCAGGAGATCAAACTTTTAGGATAGGTATATGACTAGTGAATATTCTTATAGAACATTTAAATGAGATTTCTATAAAAGAAGAGGTTATCAGTTTGACTCGCATGATAGTTATAGACTCAGAATTTTCCAAAAGTATATAGGGATAACTTTATCCCAAAGTAATTTACCTTTAACTTCCCATCGGCTAATATGTCAACTACACAGTTAATATAAAATTTCAAATAAACAAGTTAAGTCGATAAAAAAGAAGTCGAAAAAGTATATTGATTATTGATGTATTTTTTTTTTAATTTCTAAATGAAGCCGAAGGAAGCTAGTGTGGTCAATTGAAGGTTAAGATCTACAACAGAGGTCATGGCCAAAGTCAATAGAAATCGTAGGTGAAAAAAAACATCTGGCCATTTCTGATTATTTTTTATTTTTGTATTCTTACTTGGAAATTTGGAAAAATTAATTTAAATTAAAATAATTTCTTATCCTCATTATAAATTTGCGTCAAACTCAAATGTTTATGGTGTCAGGACCGTGTACCATTATACACAAATAAAACTATCAATCAATTTATGGTGAAGATGGACTAAAATATTATCATAGTTATTATGATCATGTCCTGAATTGTTGAATGGCCAAGATAATATTTCAATCCAAATAATTTGAATTGAAATGCTTAGAATTTTAAATATTGTGTCTGGATATATTTATTTTTAAATGTTTAGAAAAGTATCCATGTAAGTTTTTATTTGGTAGTCCAATTTATTGACTGCATCTTAAAGACGTGCATTATTGTACTAATGGCCGTATATTTATCACCTAACCTAAGGTTAACCTGGAATCAAAACTTCTAATTGGTTGTTGAAAAAAGGGAAACATGTTTTAAGCCAATCAGAGTTGTCAAAAATGCTTGATTCTAAGTTAACCTTAGGTCAAATTAGTGGTGAATACAGCCGTAAGAAGGGAAACTAAATTTTTGAATATCAGTACAAAATAGGATTTAAAAGTTGCGTATTACTTACTGTGACTAGAATGCGCTGAGAGCACTGATGGGTAAATCATTATATCATCATCATCTTGCGTTGATTAAGTCTATCACTATCCCAGCAATGGTGGATCAAGGATTGAACTAAGAATATGGCTAGGGCAAAAAAAACCCACATGAATAAATATAACAACAATTATTCCTGAAACAAAAATTAGAATAATGTTGGTGTGTGTCCCATAAATGTTGGGTCACACTGGGGATAAAAGACACCTGGACGAGTCAGAATCACATAGGATTTGCGGGTCCCAGACCAAATCCTAGGGAATTAAAAATGGAGCGACACCCCAAAAAAATTATTGAAAAATCCAATTTGTAGAATAACTACTATTGGTAAAAATTTAATTACGGTCTCAAAATTTGTGGTTTAATATGATCTTTAAATTATCTTAAAAGTTTTCACTTTAAAATTTGTTTTACTAGGGTTCTCAAGTATGACCTTTCAGATTCTGAAATCAATAGAGAGGATTTCGAAATACAAAATAAAGTTTTGGCTGTTTTTTCCACATTTTTTGTGGGGTTTTTTTTTACTTTTTTTTCGTAGAGAGTGTTTTCAGGTGACGTCACGACCAGCTAATTTCTTTTAACTGTTAACCTTTGTAGGGCTTTTAACTGTTGCTAAGGCGGTTGCTAGGTAACGAGGTATATGTTGCTAAGGCGGTTTCTAAGTATAGGGTCACGTGATTGCAAATACTCCAATAGAAGAATTCCACGGCCAGTCATTTTCTGTAACTGTTAACCTCTGTAGGGCAAAAAACTGTAACATTTCTGTTGCTAAGGCCGTTGTTAGGTCCTAGCCATGTGATTGAAAATGCTCTAGTAAAACAAATAAAGTGAAAAGTTTTCCATTTTTAACTCCCTGGGATTTGGTCTGGGACCCCAAAATCCTATGTGATTCTGACTCATATTTACTATATCCCCCTAGAAGTGTGACCCAACATTTATGGGAGACCCTGTAGATAAAAAGAAGAGTGTTACAGAATCAGGCGCGGATCCAGCACGGCTCCAAGGGGGGCAGTTTTCCAGTTCATCACTTTTACCTGTTAAGAAAAATGTCAAAATGCTGGGGATTTTTTAAAGAGTGTCACTTAAGATCCCCTTTTGGTACAACTGAGGGTATGGGGATCCTTCCCCAGAAAAGTTTGAAATTTGACCTGTAAAAGTAGGGTTTTAACTCCTTTTGAGTACTATTTTTTTGGGGTCCAATGGGGGGGGCACTGTCCAAAGTGCCCCCCTTGGATCCGTGCCTGTGCGGAATAATACCGCCCATCACCTCATGGGCGATCTTACACTTCATTTCTTCGTATGGGTCCTTCCTGTATAAATAGTCCATAACAAAATTGCCGTAACGAGGTATTTTCATGCATTATTTCCAATGCGTTCCCCTGCCAGCATCACTAAAAAAACTCCCAATTCAAGATCATCACCATCATAACCCCAACAAATAATCCACTTATACCGTGTTGCGCATACATATTTGCTTCCGTGTTTTCTGTGTGGCACCTCCGCACTTTCATCAGCGTAATCACCTTTTCTCCTCTGTGCCAATTTAGCACCTTTCATCTGCGCTAAAAACTCGCAAAAACTCCCTCTCTCGCAACAAAGGAACAACTTTGTTATATACCGATCACCCCTTATTCTTAATTGCAGAGAGAGAGAGGTGGTTAAAAATACATACACCCCTTTTTGCGTAAACCTCGTTATATGCGGACTTACCTCTTAATGAAATAGAGAAGGCGATGAGATGCTGCTGTGAGTAAAACAAAAGGTTGCACTACTTTCTTCTTATGCAAGACCTGTTAATGAATCGGGCCGCTTTCGGGTAGAACCCTTTCTGCCCTGCCCGCCTCGATTTTTCTATAGGATTCAATGGTGATCTAGGGCGGATTGGGATCGAAATGTCTAAATTGCCCGTCGTTTCTGAGCGTTCCGAATTATTGTTATTATTATGGGGGATTTTTTTTTGTCGGGCCTTTCATGTATGGGGGACTTTTCTGGGGCGGCTTTTGAAAGGGGAGTGAGTTATAGCAGGTGGTTTTATGCACAGCGCTTATGGGGAGTGTGTTTCCTGATTGTGATTAACTCCCGTTGAAAAAGTTTATTTGCTTGCAAACTCATTGGGGAATGGTCGTGATCATATTATAATGATTCCTGTAACTTGAGTGTTTATGGAAAAAAATAGGTAATTGTGCTATCTACTGGTTGTACTTAAAATTTACTTTGGTATCAGAGGAATTTCAGGGGGTATATATGGGGTTTTGGTCCCCCTAGAGTTAAATTAAAATTATTGTTTGTTTTTTTAATCATCATCATTTGCTTTTCAATATTTTCTTTTACGTTTTATTTTTCTCGTACCAATAAGGAACTTTGGCTGTAAGGAAAAGTCACTCCTATGAAGTTTTTAAGACTTTAATTGCAGACTTGAATCCTTGATTTTCTTAAGCTTGATACTTTTACATTATTATTGTTTGATGTTTAGATAGTGAACACAAGCTTAATGGCTAAGTAGACTCTTCTTTGAGTAATAAAATAACCCCTCGCTTTTTTTGTAAACACTGTAAGTAGTTACTTCTTTTGTTGTAGTTACCTTTTTTATGTCAAGTTGCATATTTCAGAGCTGTATTATTCCTTTACTTTGAAAAACATTTGCATAGTTAAAATATTTCCTAAAAATTCAATAAAACTATTCCCTATTAATTTTTTGGATAAAAGGCATAGTCTAATATTTAATTAGCACATTTTTTAACAACTCTATTTTATTAAAAATATATTATATCTTCAGTAATCGACCGCAATAGCCTTTTTTTCCCAATTTTTTCAGTTGTTCTACAAGTACACCACATTCTACCCAGCCAAAAAATTCTACAAAATTACTTAAAAAAAGTGAAGGGAACTGAAACACTTTGTCTGCAGTTTCTTCAGAAAATCTGCTGTTTTTTCAAGACTCCTGAAATGTTTTAAGAATGGTTGCGAAATTTCTATAGAAAAACTGCAGATTTACCTGCTGAAAGATATCAAAGTCCTATTCCTACATAATAACTGCAGACTTCTTTAAGGAAACTGCACTCAAGACGGTTTTTTTGAAGCAATTTTGCACATTTGTTTTGGCTGGATCTCTGCAAAAATCACCGAAACATTTAATAAAATTATATTAATTCTGGAATTTTAAAATTTCAATGCAGTTACAGATAGATACAAAAAATGAGGTATTAAATAAGCTCATGGAAAAACTGTCTACTTAAGTTACATCAGATTCAATCAAAATTAAAACTGATCAGCTGAGATCAGATCTCAACTTCAATGTCACTTAACCGTCTTATAAAATTAGCTTAAAAGTTCACCAAATTGTTTATCAAATCCACCCAACTTCTTACTTCTGAAACAAACTGGTATTTTTCAAAGCATATACGCCTACTATTCCGTCAATCTATTTACAGAATATCCGCACAGATTCACGTATTTTCACCACACAGGTATCCACCAACAATAAACGAACGAACTTAAAAAAAAAGCAATAATCAGATCCCCAACCACACGAAGCAGAACAAGCCCAACCCCCCTTACAAAGAACAAAAGAATAAGGACTCCCTACAACTGCCCTTCGCTAATAACAATAATTCCCATTACCGCTTTGACGTTTCCGTCTTAATATCCCAGGCGAAGGAGAAAAAGAAGAAATTAGAGCGGGGCATTCCAAACACGAGGTGCCCCCCCCCCCTTTTTCATGCGAAAGCCGAACCGCATCATTGGTAAGAACCGGAAACTTAATTTGCATATAAAGTTATCCATCATTTCCAAATGCAGATACAATTACGGCCTGGGAATTTGCATAGCATTAATTGCCACCTTGCAACGGTCAGAGGAAGATGGGTGTGAGTCTTCTTGCGGTGGGAGGTGGTTTTTTTTTCTTACCTGCGTTGCTTTGGAGTTAGGGGGAGAATACAACTATAAGGCGTAATGTACAACTTCATCGTTTATCGCAGGGGGTTTCCAACTGGCGGCCCGCGATGCTCCCTAAACCCCCCCCCCAAAAAAAGTAGTTTTTAAACACTTTTTAGCAAACTAAAATTCAAAACTTTTTCGGGGGAGGACCCCCGATCCCCAATTTATACATCTTAGGTTATGCAGTAATTTCGTTCGTTTTATAGCATAGTAAAAAATTATATTTTTGGGGTTTGGGGGGGAGATAAATTCTGAAATCCACCTTCTGGGCGTAACAAGGGATTATGGGTCTTAGGTCACCCTTTATCACAAGGAAGGCCAAAAGGGAGTATCCAAAAATGAGTTGAAACAATACTAACTTTTAAAGAAATTACAAACAACTTACAACATTTTTTCCCGGTTAAAATGTGCTTTATTCAATTTGAATCTGTGACTCCACGTTCTATTATCTGTACTGAAGTCCGCACCCTCTGTGTTCCCTTGGTTTATCATTTTAAAAAGTTAAATCATATCCCCCTAGCCCTTCTTTTCTCTAGGTCTAGAGTGAACAAGAACATATTTAACATCTTTAAGCGCTCATCATAATTTAAACTGGAAATACCCCTGATCATTTTAGTAGCCCTATGCTGAACCCTTTCAATTAAATCAATGTCTTTTTTCAAATCAATAGGGGGCCAAAATTGAACCTACAGGTGAGGCTTCACCAAACCTCTGTACAGTGGCAAGATAATGTTCCCTGTCCTTGAAGAGATAGTTTTTTTTAACATAACCCAATAGAAGGGTTCAAAAACTTTTTAACCCTCTCGGAACCATTGTGAAATATTCCAAGTTCTAAGAAACACTCAGTACATGTAAAGTTTTTAACTATATTTTTTAGCTTATTACTGAAAACAGAGTTCATATCTAAAAACATTTTTTCATTTGACTACTAAAAACAGAAAAACTCGGTAAAAAAATAACATTTTATTTGGGAAAATGTGATGTAGATAATTAAAGCTGTTATTTTAAGTAACAAAGGGGGGCATTGTCCAGAGTGCCACCCTGGATCCGCCACTGCTCAAGGAACAAAAATAAAATAAAAAACTGGGATTGATATTTTTTATCAAACACTCCCACTGTCTAGGGAATCCCCCTCTTCCAATTCTTTAGGGGATTTTTATACTGCCTCTCTTCCAATAGACTTTTTTCATAGCTCGTTAGAATAACAAAATTATTTTTTAATAACGCCTTAATACCTTAAAAGCACAGAGTATCCATAATTAACCAGCTCTATTTAAAAATTCTTAGAAAAATCTGATATTTTGTTAAGAACATTATAAAAAGATGGGAACTGATAAAACCATTTTTTTTCTTACAGCTGGTATTTTACAATAACCTTTAATGGCCCTTAAGAAAAATGTTTAATAAAAAAATGCCAAGTAAGGAATTTTTAAACAAATTGTAATCAACTGTTCTGTCTTAAGGATGCAATGATAGAGTCGAGTCGATTTACCTGAATAATCTCTTACGTTTAATCAGTGCTTTATAACATAAATAAAAGATAAAGTTACAGTCATAAAACAATATGCAGATATACTAATCACAATATTCGTTTCCAATGATATAGTAGGTTCGAGTCCGATGCTATTGGTTCGAGTCCGATGATACAACATCCCTCCCCCCTAATTCTTGGTAGTTAAGCCTTTCTGGGGGGCGTCGAATCCTTTCCGATCTTCTAGGGAGCAGTGTATCGGGAACCACTGGACTGGATAGGACCTGGTCGCCCTCAGCAGTGCCTGGAGCAGAGTCCGCTGAAGCAGTCCCTGCAGAAGAGGCCGGAGGTAGAGCTAAGGCCGTTGAGGTTGAGGTCGTTACGTCCGGAGCATTGACGATGGACGTAGAGAAACGGCGATGCGGTTCCACCTCCACGCAGTCTCGGAGACGGTCCCCAGCTGGTCGTATCTGGTCGATGTGCCGCCGGGTGAGGGTTCCGTTGACTTCGATGGTGTAGTGCAGCTGGCCGTCGCGTTCTAGGATTTTTCCTAGTCTCCACCTGGAATTAGAGGAACGATAATCTCGAATCGCAACTGAATCGCCCCTTTTGAACTCCCGGTCTTTAAACGCGATGTCCTCCCGGTTCTTGTTTTGCACTCTTTCTTTAAGGTTTGGTCGCAGGAGGTCTAGTCTTGTCCTAATTTCTCGTTTTAAAAACAGCAGAGCTGGACTATGAGAAGTTGTACTATTCGGTGCCCTTCTATAATTTAATAGGAAGAGGGATACTTTTTGCCGAATAGTGCCGGGATAATCTTTTAGTGATCTTAATGACTTCTTCAATGTTTGGACGTACCTTTCCGCCTGACCGTTCGTTGCCGGCTTAAATGGCGCGCAAGTTTTATGCTTAATGCCACAACAGTTAAGAAACTTCTGAAATTCACTCGACATGAATTGTGACCCATTGTCACTTACTAATGTTACAGGGAACCCAAATCTTGAGAAGCAGTCCCTTAAGCATTCTATAGTGTTAACTGTTGTCATTCTTTTTAATGTGTAGACCTCTACCCACTTGGAATATGCATCTACAATAACTAAAAAGACATGTCCAAACATAGGCCCTGCAAAATCAATGTGAATTCTTTCCCATGGAAAGCTGGGATATTCCCAAAAGTGAACCTTTACTTTCTTTGGCTCTGACTTGTACTTGAAACATTCCGGGCAATTATTTACAGTGTCCTCAATGTCTTTGTCGATAGACTTCCAGTAAACAAATGAGCGCGCGATCTCCTTCATTTTTACCATTCCTAGATGCCCTTCATGGAGTTCCTCCAATACCCGTTTTTTATACTTATCTGGCACCCAGACACGCTGTCCGTTTAGGATACAGCCGTCTTGGATTGTATACTTCGCTTCCTTCCCCTGCAAATCTTTACCCATCAACAGATCCTGCATCAGTAGACTCAGCTCAGGATCCTTCTTGGTTGCCTCCCTTAACTCTCTGGCTGTCACAGGCAAAGTCTGGATTTGCGACATCTGGAAGATAGTGATGTCATCTACCAGTTCTAGCTCTTCCGATGCTTTTGGGAATCTGGAGAGAAAGTCTGCGTTACCATGATCTTTGGTGTTCCTGTAAATAATATCAAATTCAAAAGAATGCAAAGTTAAAGCATAGTGCAACAATCTCGTTGCGGTCGTTAACGGTAGACCCTTTTTCGATCCAAAAATTGCCACTAAAGGTTTGTTGTCTGTAATTAACGTAAATCTTCTTCCTTTTAAGTATAAGTAAAACTTCCGTACAGCCCAGACGATTGCCAATGCCTCTTTGTCAATTTGTGAATAACGTTTTTCGGTGACTGTCAACGTTTTTGAGGCGAACGCTATTGGTTTTTCCGTTTTATCCGGCATTAAGTGTGAAAGCACACAACCAATACCTACGGGTGACGCGTCTGTGGCTAACGTTATTGGCAAACTAGGGTCGTAATGAGTTAAAACTCGATCTGAGCAGATTTCTTTTTTTATTAGTTGAAAAGAGTTCTGACATTCTTTCGACCACAAAAACTTTACATCTTTTCTCGTTAACTTGTTTAGTGGGTTTGCTATTGTTGCTAAATTTGGAAAAAATCTTCCGTAAAAGTTAACTAATCCAAGAAAACTTTTCAGTTCCTGAACATTCATCGGTGTTCTTGCGCTTTTTATTGCTGAAATTTTTTCATCAGTCTTATGTAGGCCTTTTGCATTAATTTTATGTCCCAAAAATTTTATTTCATCTTGGAAAAATTTGCTTTTCTTTAGGTTAAGCCTTAATCCATGTTCTTTGCATTTTTCAAAAAACTTAGCTAAGACTAGCAAATGTGACTGCTGGTCACTTCCTGTTACCCTTACGTCGTCCATAAAAACTTTTAGCCCATCCATTCCCTGGAAAAGTCCGTCGACATATCTTTGCCAGATAGCCGGTGCTGCATTTAGACCAAACATAAGTCTCTTACATTTATACAGCCCTTTATGGGTGTTAATTGTCAAGAGTTTTTGGCTCTCCTCACCGACCTTCATTTGAAGATATGCGTGGCTAAAGTCTACTTTTGAAAACTGTCTTCCTCCATTTAAACTTTCAAATATTTCTTCTAATCTCGGTAAGGGGTGTTGTGGCACTACTAGGTTGGGATTTAGGGTTACGGAATAATCTGCACAAAGCCGAATGCTCCCATCAGGTTTCACAACCGGCACTACAGGTGTAGCCCAATCTGAGCTCTCCACCTTTTCGATTATTCCTTCGTTTTCTAAGCGATCGATCTCTCCCTCCACTCTTGATTTCAGGGCGAAAGGGACTATTCGGGATCTACAAAACTTTGGGGAAACCCCAGGTTTTAACTCTAGGTTTACTTCATAACCTTTAATCTCTCCCAGATTTTCTTCAAAAAGTTCCTTATATTTTTCTACAAGTTCTTTTAGGCTTAGAGTTCTTGAAATTTTGATTGCTTTTATATTTTCCCAATTCAGTTTTAGCCTATACAACCATTCCCTTCCAAGAATTGTTTCCACATTTTCCTTTACGACGTAGAGATTCAAATTCAACACTTGCCTTTCGTGTTCGACTTTCACCGAAACACAGCCGATCGGCTTTAATCGCCCTCCGTTAAAAGCCCTAAAAACCGCTTCCGTAGGTTTAATTTTTTTCTTCGAAATTTTTCTAAATTCCTTTAAACTCATAACACTAACAGTTGCTCCTGTATCTAATTCCATATTGCATGTTTTGTTTTCCAGTTTTACTCTAACCATAATAGGTTTCCTTGGGTCTTTTCCCTTCATAGTGAATTCTGAGTTTAAATTGAATACAGAAATATCATTTGCTTGCTCTGTTAAATCTGTTTCTACTTTGTGACGTACCAAGCCAAGAAGACGACCGGTGAAGAAGAAGACGACCAGTGAGGAAGACAACTAGTGTGACGTCATTTTAACGCATCAGAGTACTATATAAGGAAGCTGAGCTCGTGGCTCGGGAGGGCTGGCTGAGTCGAGAGTCCTCCGCATTCTGCTGGTCGGATTGTGTTAAATTTTAAGATAGTTTTTAAATTATTTCTTTTTAATAAATGTTTCGTTCTTTGGAAGTCGTTCCTTGTTTTTGCCTGTCACGTCACATGTGACAGAGTTTTGGCGAGCCAGCCAGGATTCGATGCTGATTGGAATTTTAAGACTTTTTTTGGCTTTAACCACCTTTTACTGCTATGATGTTCGAGTTGGTTGTCTGTGGGTTGCTTGGTGGTATTTTGTCACTGTTGGTCGTCTTTTTGTTGACTTTTAGCTTTAGAAAGGATAGGCCTGGGAGTCCCCATCGTCTCGCTGAGCCCGATCGCCCCGTGCGGCATGGGTCCACTTTAACGTTTACTGGTACTCCGGGGGAGTCCGTGGATGAATTTGTTCGTAGGGTGAATGTAGAGGCTTCTCTCTCGGACTTAAGTGATAGGGCAACAGTAAAGCTGGCAGTCGAAAGTTTGGCTGGAAATGCGGCTAGGTGGTACGAATTTATGGCTTTTATGCCAGAGGAACTTACATGGCCTACGTTCAAGCGGTGGTTGCGGGAACACTACCGTTGTTCGGGTTCACCGTTGAGTGGGGCAGAGCGCCTTCTCCAGACACGGTTCAAGATTGGGGATGATTTTGAGGCATTCGCCTGGAGATTCCGGGATATGTATGTGGAATGGAGGCCTGATGCCTCTGAGTCTGAGGTGGCTGAGGCACTAGTCGAACGGTTGGCAGATGCTCAGCGCCTTCCACTGAGCCTGATGAACTTTCGGTCTGTGCGGGAAGTAATGATTTATGTAAAACGGTTCTTTCCCCCCGTTCCCGAGCTTAGTGGCGAGGCTACGGTGGATTCTGAGGCGTTGCCGCCCCGACAGGAACCTGAGAGGCAGTGGACACTCGGCGAGCGGTCGGCGGGACATCGCTTTGGTAGGGCGGGAGTGCGGTGCTATCGGTGTGGTGGCTTGGGTCATATTGCCAGATTTTGTGGTCCGGAAAACCACAGCCTGAGGCCAGAGTAGGGGAGATGGTCCTCGGGAGCACTGCTTCCCCTTTCCTTGAATTCCTGATGCCTTGCGTTCAATTTGGGGGTCTGTCTCTGGGGGCCCGAATAGATACTGGGGCTGATCGCTCTTTGATTAGCCAATCTTGGGCCCTCCAATTGAGGAGGTCAGGAGTGGTAGGCTACAAAGCTGATCATCGGGAGCTTTGGAACATCGGTGGGGAGGCCACTCCTTCTGAGGGTGTGATATGCGGCGTTTTAGAGTGGAAGGGTATCAAAAAGGAGCAAGAGTTTCTGGTGGTTCGGGGTTTGCCTGTGCCTGTGTTACTGGGTGTCGATGCACTGATCGCTTGGGAGGTGAGGATAGATTTTGGCAGAAGGGAAATCTCCGCTTGTACCCCGGTTAGACAGGGAGATATTGATGAGGAAAAGATGGTGGAGCTGGCTGCAAGGGCCGGGGACCAGGGTGAGCGTCTTCTGAGGGTGTTTGGGGAATTCCCCGAGCTATTTTGTGCATGCCCTGGGATGGTTGCAGAAACGGAACATAGGATTGAGACGGGTGATGCTCCTCCTGTTTATCGGCATCCTTACCCTTTGTCACGAGACAAGGCTGAGATAGTGCGTAGACAGGTACAGGAAATGTTGGGGGCAGGCATCATTGAGCCGTCAGATTCCCCTTGGGCTGCACCTGTGGTCTTGGTACCAAAGAAGGATGGAACCTCTCGGTTTTGCGTGGACTATCGTCTGTTAAATAATGTTACCCGTGAGGATCGGTATCCCCTGCCTTTGATTCCTGTGGTCTTGCGCAACGTAGGTAACGCCAAAGTTTGGTCTTCCCTCGACCTGCAGTCGGGCTACTGGCAGGTGAGGATCGCCCCGGAGCATAGGCCCAAGACAGCGTTCATTACACCTGAGGGATTATACCAATTTCGGGTGATGCCCTTCGGGTTAAGAAATGCACCCAGCACGTTTCAGAGGATGATCCATCGGATTTTGCGTCCGGTTATGGGGAAGACTTGTGAGTGTTATTTGGATGACATCGTGATCTACTCGTCTAGTATTGAGGAGCATCACAAAGATGTTCGCCAAGTTCTGGAATTGCTGCATGGGGCCGGATTGACTCTGAAGCCCGAGAAGTGTCACTTCTTTCGGACGGAGCTAGACTTCCTCGGCTACCACCTTTCGGGGGAGGGGATGCGGCCGCAGACTGACAAGGTTAAGGCTGTGTTGGACTTTCGGATTCCACAAAAAGTTCGACAGGTCAGGCAGTTCTTGGGATTGTGCTCTTGGCACAAGGCTTTTATACCTCACTACACCGATATAGCTGGCCCACTGTATGCCCTCACCAAGAAGAAGCAGCGTTGGCATTGGGGCGTGGAGGAGCAGGCTGCTTTTGATCGGCTAAAGGAATTGCTGACCCGGGCTCCCGTGCTCGGATTGCCGGACGAGACTTCTTCGCTGGAATTGTACACTGATGCATCAGATACAGGTTTGGGAGCTGAATTGGGGCAAAGAAAGCCGGATGGTACTTATGAGGTTTTGGCTTATGCCAGCCGTACCCTCAGACCGCCGGAACGGAATTATTCTGTAACAGAGAAAGAGGGTCTTGCACTGGTATGGGCTTGTGAACGGCTTCGAATATATCTTTCCCGCCCGTTTCGGGTTTTTACTGATCACGCTGCGTTGGCTTGGCTTCAAACAAAGAGAGAATTGAAGGGTAGACTGGCTCGATGGGCCATTCAATTGCAGGAGTTTAGCTTTAATATCATACCACGGAAGGGAACGCAGATGGTTACCGCCGATGCCCTATCACGGAATCCCGTTGGGCCTCCCGAGCGGACTGCAGGTCCGGACGCCATGGTGCTGGTGGCTCAGTGCGTTAGTCTGGAGGAGATTGCTGGGAGCCAGAAACTAGACCCGTGTTACCAAGAGATCGTATCCTATCTGAGGGACGGTGACCTTCCCGTGGACCCTGCCCGGGCCTCTATGATTATTGGTCGTTCTGTGCATTATAGACTGCGCGGGGAAGTATTGGAGTTCCAGAGTCGGAGGGCGGATGTTTGGAGAATAGCCATACCAAAGAGTTTAACGCCTGGGGTGATGACGGAATTTCACGATCCTCCAGTGGCGGGGCATCTCGGTTTTAAAAATACCTATAGAAAGTGTCGGGAGAGGACCTACTGGCCGGGTCAGAAGCAGGATATACGGAGGTTTGTTGCGTCCTGCCGAATATGCCAGAGTCTTAAATTTAGTCAAAAGAGGAAACACGGGTTACTTAAGTCCACGGAGGTGACCGCGCCGGGCGAGATGATGGGGGTGGACTTGATGGGGCCCTTGCCGGTTTCTCAAAGGGGTAATGTCTTCTGTCTGGTTTTGGTGGATTATTACTCAAAATGGGTGGAGTTGTTTCCACTTCGCCGGGCTACGGCTCCAGCTATTGCTAGGTGCTTAATGAGAGACGTTTTTTCTAGGTTTGGCTGTCCCAAATCTTTGTTGTCGGATAATGGGCCTCAGTTTGTTGGAGAAATTTATGCGGAGGTTTGCCGGTTATTTGGTATTCGTAGAAAATTTACCAGCCCATACCATCCCCAGACGAATCTGACCGAGAGGGTAAATAGAACGTTGGGTAGAATGATTTCAAGTTACGTGGGCCAGCGGCATGGCACTTGGGATGCCCACCTGGAGGCTCTGGCATTCGCCTTGAGAACGACAGCTTCAGAGACCACTGGGCAGACCCCGGCCCGCCTGTTCCTGGGTCGTGAGATAGCCCTCCCTTGGGATGCCATGTGTGGAGCGGATGTCTGGACTCGGGCTGACGAGTATGGGGTTTTGACGGATTTAGTGAGTTCAAAGGTGAAGCTAGCACAGACGCGCCAAAAACGCAACTATGATAAACACAGGGATAACCGGGAGTTCGAGGTGGGAGATTTGGTTTGGTTGCGTTTGAGACCAATATCGAGTGCAGATCACCATCGAATAGCTAAGTTTATGCCTCGATGGCGGGGACCCTGTCGGGTTATAGTTAAGTTTTCTCCCTTAGTCTATGAGTTGCAGGAGGTTGAGGGTGGAGCTATGCTTGGTTCTCATAATATTGTTGACTTGAAAGCTTTTTCAGAACGAGGCCCTGCTGATGGTGAGCACTCCATTTCACCGGAGGATGTCGATCTGCGGGACGCGCCTGATTCTGCGAGTGATCTACAGTCATCGGACCTGGATGTTCTTTCGCTGGAGGAGGGCCCCTTGGGGGTCGAGTCGGTGGAGGACGGGGGACCGGAGGCGAGAGAGACTACAGACGAGGATCCATTGACCCTACACCCGAGGGAGACTACAGACGAGGATCCATTGACGTCCCACAGTCAGAGTCCTGGGCCCAGAAGGTCTGGAAGAGTGAGGGAGCGTGTGGACTACAGGAGATTGGCTGGATTGCGTCCCGTTAAAGAACGGTGATTTTTTTTTTTCGAGTCTGACGGACTTTTTTTTCCCCTCCAAGAAAACCAGGGCTTTTCTTTTGTACGTAAGGGGGGTATGTGACGTACCAAGCCAAGAAGACGACCGGTGAAGAAGAAGACGACCAGTGAGGAAGACAACTAGTGTGACGTCATTTTAACGCATCAGAGTACTATATAAGGAAGCTGAGCTCGTGGCTCGGGAGGGCTGGCTGAGTCGAGAGTCCTCCGCATTCTGCTGGTCGGATTGTGTTAAATTTTAAGATAGTTTTTAAATTATTTCTTTTTAATAAATGTTTCGTTCTTTGGAAGACGTTCCTTGTTTTTGCCTGTCACGTCACAACTTCTACCCGACTCTGTTTAGTAGGCTTCCGATTTTTGCTTTTTAAGAAACACGCTTTAGCAATATGCCCAGTCTTATGACAATAATAGCATGTACTTTGTTTAAAACTACAGTTTTGACTTAGATGATCCGTACCTGTGCATCTAGTGCAAACTTGCCTATTCGCTTGGGGATATGCAGGCTTTTTATTAATCTTTTGCAGCTTACTTTTAGTTTTCACCCCCAATACGTTAACTTTATTTAACGAATTATCTAGGACCTCGCTGGTTCCTTGATATGCCCTTTCCATGGCTAATGCGATATTAACAGTTTTTTCTAAGGCAATGTCGTCCTCTTCGAACAACCTGTCGATGATCGCTTTATTTCTAAGTCCACTAACAAACACGTCCCTTAACATTTCATTTAACATTAAGGTATTATATTTGCAGTTTATGGCTAAAGCGCGTAACTCTGCCAGGTACGAACTAACCGATTCCCCTTCCTGTTGCTTTCGGTTTAAAAACCGGTGGCGTGAAGGTATTACTAAGGCTTTCGGCGTTAAATGTTTCTTCAACACAGAGGTAAGTTCTTCAATAGTTTTACTAGATGGAAGATCAGGGGCCAGCAAATTTTTCAACAATTGATACATTTTTGGACTTAAACTAGATATCAATACTTTCGCGCGTTGATCATTCGGAATGTTTTGCAAATCCAAATACGCGTCGAATCTTTCAAGAAATGAATCAAATCTTTCGGATTCTTCATCAAATTTCTCGAATTGAACAGAAGCCTTCGGCTTAATCAAAGTTTCCTTCTTAACCAAAGATTCCAAAAGTTCCTGATTTTGCTTCAGGATTTTTTCAATTTGCTTATCCATCTTCCAGTATAAAACAACTTCGAATCTCACCTATTTTCAGGATTACCCGCAGCTGGATTCTTCTTTCCCGTCGCCACTTTGTTCTGTCTTAAGGATGCAATGATAGAGTCGAGTCGATTTACCTGAATAATCTCTTACGTTTAATCAGTGCTTTATAACATAAATAAAAGATAAAGTTACAGTCATAAAACAATATGCAGATATACTAATCACAATATTCGTTTCCAATGATATAGTAGGTTCGAGTCCGATGCTATTGGTTCGAGTCCGATGATACAACATCAACAAATTGTTTTCAACTTATTTTAATCAATTGGATATTGTTATAATTCTACTCATGGAAAAAGGTGATTACATTAAGCGAAGTCGACTGTATTTTTCTTTATTTTGTCAAAACTCATATTCCTATCCCTTCATTTTATGTTTAAAAAAATCAAATTTTTCAGCCGATGATTTTTTCTGTAGAAAATTCAAAATAGGGTCATTAAATTACGGACACCCCATACTTTACATCAAACAAAAACAACAAAACCTGTAAGCCCTTCTGTTACATCAACTTGTCCCGCTGTTCCCCTAAAACCTCCCAACCATCCAAGAGGTGCGAAACCGAGACGGGCGCCAGAGAGCCGGTAATTAAGAAAAGGAACAACAACAAGAGGAGAAAGAAACGGTAAAAATGCCTGATGCGAGATTGGAATTGTAAATTTAAAACGCGCAATAGTAAAAATCAGACACGTCTTCTTTCATCATTCCCGGTCTCGCGTTACCACCGCGGCTTGATTACGCGAGGCGAGAGAAAATCCCTTTTTTTCTCCCTACTCTTTGCGATTGTTTGCCTAATCTTCCCTGCTCCATTATCATCTCGAACACGTGGCAATGCTAAATTAGTTATTTGGATTGCAGAAGAAGATTCTCTCGAAAAGGTTTTGGAGCGTTGTTGTGTGGTTAGCATGATTTTTGAGTCGTTAGTTGATCATTTGCTGCGAGGTTTTAATGTAGGGAATTTATATATTTATTTTTATATTTTATTTTTATATTTATATGTTTGTTGGAATTTTTATAGGTACTTATTATGATGTAACTGTGAGGAATGGAATGGTTAAGTGTGTTGGAGGATGAATTGTAGCTTTTGAGAGAGAAATTGTGTTTCGGTTTAACCTTTTCCATAACTGAGCTGCTTAAAGATTTTTTTTTAGAAAACTAAACGGGAAAAGCCGATTTGATACAAAATGATCCATTTATGAGACATTTCGCTATACTTTTTTGTGATTGTTCTGTGGTTAAATAGTTTTGTTGTGTATGATATAATTTTTTTTATATTGAAACTAGGTTTTCCTATAGTGAGATCATAGGAAGATGGAATATTCGAGAGATATATTTATAAAAAAAAGAAAAACAATTCAAAAAATTTTAGTTGATTCATCAAACAACTAACTTTTCTAACCCTTTAAAATTTAACTTACCTTCTCAAAGCTGTTTTTTTGCATTTTGTTTTCTCCATCAAAAAATAATTTTACTGAAGTTTTTATAACTTATTTGCTCAAGAGCGTATCTAATTGACTCTTTATTTTTCCTATTTTTCTGAAAATTTTATTTAATTTGCCTAAATTTTTTAAAGACCTATTCCAAGCCTCGATGATTTTTGAAGCTTTTTGAGGAATGCTTTTGAGGATGAAGCTTTTTGAGGAATGAAACAAAACAGCTTAAATAAGTAACAACATTTTTTTTTACATGAAGTATCTAAAGTGAATAATACTACTAATAGCAGAAGGTCAACCACATGACTTAAAAAGTAACATCCGCCAACAACCTATCGCAAGAGAATTCAATGAAAAAAAATTTTATCTCGTGTTTTCCCAAGAACAAAAACCTTAACTTCACAAATTTTTGTTAATAATAAATGAGCAAAACTTATCTTTTTAAACGTTCCTCAAAAACAAACCAAGTTACCAGGACTTTAAAACGGAAATTTCTCCCCCCCCCATGCACAGATACTCAACAAAGAGAATTTCTATAAGAATATAACTTTGTTACTCACCAAAAAATACACACGAATAAGCGATAGCATTACAACAAGAACAAAATTTTCAGCGCACACAAAGTTTTTCAAACTTAACTTCAAACAATATATGTTAATTCCCCTCTTATTTTAACAAAAAAAAGTAGTTACACTCATATTTAGCGTGCGTTTAACACTTTTTCTCCCCGAGCGAAACCCTCCATAAACGCATTTAAAGCGACCAAGGAAAAGCTGCACGCTCTTAAAATATGCAATGTAATTTCTCTTTTAGGTATACTTCTTCTAAGAGATCCATATCATTAAAACATCCATTCTTTATTTTTTACCCCCAGAAGTTTCCTTAAGAAGTCACTGATCTCGAAGACCTCTTTATCAGGAAATTCCTTATACAATGGCGCGAGCATCCTCGCGATTCATAATATTTTAAAAGCAAATTTAATATCTCTTCCTGCACATTAAAGAAACTGTAAAGTAATAAAATCGCGCGTAAATACTGGAAAGGTTTTCAAGCCAAAAGAAATAAAAAATATGCCTCCACCTATCCTTCTCTCTCGCTTATAATACTATTTTAAAAATATTCTCCCATCCCCAAATAAATGAACTTAGAAGCGAGGTTTTGAAATGAAGTTAGGGAAGGAATGCTCCTGTTTCTCCCTTGCTTTGAGATAATCGTTATCAAACTCCGGTAATTTTTTCCCTCCGGTAGCAGGTTTTTTCTCTTCGCCCCCGCTGTGGTGAGTTCGATCCTTCATGTTCGGAATTCGTAATTACCGAAATTGTTTTGGCCTCTGCGAAAAATTTGCATTCTCTCTGCTGCTCTGGGTGGTTTGCCTCCTTCTGCAATTAAGAGGGAACGAGGCGGGTGAAAAATGGAGACGTAGGGAAGAAGAGAGGGAAATCATAACTTGATAAGCGGAGATGAATAAGTACAGTCGTATTGCCGATCTCCGGTGATAAGCCCTTATGCCTGTAAGTAAATGGATAAGTACGGGCTAAGGATGTGGAATCGTGGATATTACCAGTTGGGCTTGTTGCATTAGTGTAATTGAAACGTAATATTAAAGAATGAATAGGTACAGTATGAATTAATATTTAGTAGAATAGTGAAGCAAAACGCTGATTTAAGCTTTAGAAATTATTATTGTTTTAATTTACTATTTTTTTGCCATAGATACTTGGATGTCCATGGACAGTGCCTCCCCCCCGTTGGACCCCAAAAATGTACTCAAAAGGAGTTTTAACCCTACTTACTTTTACAGGACAAATTTCTAAATTGTTTCTGGGGGAGGACCCCCATACCCCCAGCGGTACCAAAAGGGGATCTTGAGTGATACTTTCTGTAACATTCTTCTTTTTACCCTCGAGGACGCGCGTGGGGTCTGGGAGACACCAGAGCTCAAATAAACTTTCACAAAAACTTTCATTTTCAACCAAAAAAGTTATCATTCTTTCCTTACAAAGAAGGAAATTACAATCACACACCAACACCACTGAGTTAACTTGTTACCCCTTTTTTATGAAATGAAATTTTAGAGTGGAAAATAATCCAATATTATCTTCCTCTTTTTTAAATAAAATTATACATAATACTTCTTTTTTAAAAATAAATTTATACACTTTAAGAATAAAGTAGTGGAAAGTCGTTTACCTCGGTCATACACAGTTTTTAACATAACTTTTTGTGGTATGGAAATCTGATTTCACCCGTCCAAAGTAAATTTTTGATATTTATTTTCCAAGTTATAATTTTAAAAAAAATATTTTATTCAAGGTGTTGAACGAACATGTTTTAGATTTTTCGCTTAGTTCCAAGACTTGTATTAAAATTAGGTTGACTAATCTCTGAATTTTTAAACAAGGACGCATTTGCAGAATAATTCTCTATTTATTCTGCAAATTAAT